>JAZHEH010002167.1:0-600000 GCA_036589455.1 Ateles fusciceps
AGTGTGAGGTCCCGCAGTGGGGGCAAGGGAGGGTGGGCTCCATGTGAGTTGGGCATGCCCTGCCTGGAGAGTGCTCCCCAGGTGCCCACCCAGGCTGCCCTGCTGATGTCCATGGTGCCGCAGGCTGCACACACGTTTCCTTGCACGTGCACGTGTCTACACGGATTGCACACTTGCACACCACTGGTGCACATGCATGCCAACGCCGCTCCAGTGTGCACATGCACAACACTGGGTGCACACATGGACTCTGAGGGTGCATATCTGTGTCCTCGCCCTCGCCTGCACGCCCACGGCCACACATGCATGCACGCGGCATCCCCTGCTGTGGTCTCCACGGGTGGCACATGCTGGGGCCCCCTTTTGCAAGACCCACTCCCGCACCCACATGCCCATGTGTTGAGTGGGGGAGGCCAGGCCCACCTGCCTGCTGCCTCTGTGTCCTGGGGTCTCTCCCCCTCGGTGTCTGTGTGTGCATGTGTGTAACTTGGTATGCGTCTGCACGTGTGTCTGTGCGCGTGATCATGTGTGCCTGGGGCACACAGGCATATGTCTCTTTGCCTTCCGGGTGTGGGTACCCCTTGTGTGCCTAGGTGGGTTGTGGCCTAATCTGGAGCAGAGGCCCTGGAACTTGTGTTGGGGGCTCGATGAATGCCCGCAGCCCAGGGTGTGAGGGGCAGGGTCTCCCAGTCACTCCCCCACCCACCAGGGCTGAGGCAGTGATAGGCAACGGTGGGCTGGAAACTGCCTGGGCAGGGAAGACCCATTTCAAGCCATGAGGTTAACACTGTGGCCAACAGGCCAGACCCTGGGCACGCTTGGCAGCCACTGCAGCTTGGCTGATGGGAGCACATGACCCAGCGTAACTGCAGAGAAGCCCTGCCTCCAGTGCCTCAGTTTCTCCATGGTGAGGACCTTCTTGGTGAGGGGTTCCGTGGTGGACCCCCCTGCCTCAGGTGTTGTGTAGGGTGCTGAGCAGATGGATGCCGTGCTGCATGACGAGCAAGGGTGGCCCACCGGCACTGTGGCAGGGGCCCTAGGCTGGGGCTTGGAGTGGCTGGCCATACCTCCTGCTCCCCCTGGCCACTACCAGTGGCTCATCTGTAGAGCAGGGACCAGCAGGTCATCCTTGTAGGTTGTGTGAGGGTGAAACATACCAGCAGAGGGGCGGCTGGAGCAGTGGGGCTGGCCAGTATCTTTTTCTAAGCCTCAGTCTTCCCATCTGTAAAGGGGGTACTGTTCCTCATTCTGCTCCATTGAGGTGAGGAGGAAGGGAGCTCCATGCCAGGGGTGGGAATGGGTGGCCATCAGTACCTAGACCCCACCTGGCAGAGGGGCATGTGCAGGGCCTGCCACGGCAGAACCATGGCCTGGATTTGGGTCCTGGCTTAGCCACCTGCTGGTGGTGTGACCTTGGGTGTGATAGGTCACCTCTGCCTCAGTCATCTTCACCTGCCACATGGGTCCACGTCAGGGATTATCGGGGCACTTCCAGGCTGAAGTCGAGTGGAGTTGGCCTAACTTTCCCCGTGGAGTTCTGACTCCAGCGCTCTGCCCTCAGAATGCCCAGAACACCTCCCCACACCCCCTCAAAGCAGAGTCCTCCTGGGACCTTTGCACTGCCAGCTGGGCATCCCACCCCATCCATTTGCAGAAGGGACAATAAAAGCCCCTAGTCAGGCAACTCAGGCCACAGGTGGGTGGAGGGGGACAGGGCAAGGATGCTGCCCAGCTTGGGGAGACACCCCTGCAGTACCTTCACTCCCTCCCTGCCCTCCCCCCTGTTCCTCACCTGGGGGAGCTATGGAACCCCTGAACCTCAGTTTCCCTGTGCCAGGGTCCTTCCACTGGGACTGGCAGAAACATAGGTTTGCATGGAGTGAGAAGCAGGGGAGAGGCTGAGGGAGGGCAGCCTGGCCCAGAGGGTCTCCGAAAGCCAGAGGGCTCGTGAAGGGTCTATGGAGGACACTCCCACAGGGGCTGGGGCCCTTGAAGGTGGGGGTAGGTGCTGCTGTCCTCGGAGGCTGGGGACTGGCCCACAGCACGTGGAGGGGCTGGGATTTGTTTGCTGTTGCTGTGAGTGACAGGCGGGCTGTGAAGGCCAGGGCATGTGGGATGGTGCCCGCCCCCTCTCTCTGCTCAGGGACAGTGCAGCTGCCTAGCACTGCCCCGCCTTGTGTCTGCCCTGGCTTTGAATTTATGCTTTGTGGCACGGACGGGCATGTGCAGCCGGTGCAGCACCAGGAGGGTCCAGCTGGTGAGGCCAGGATGGGCGGGAGGCAGAGGAGCCCTCCTGCTGTCCTGGGCCTGTGGCCCGGACCTCTCCCTGGGAGCCTCAGTCTGTGCACCTGGGAAAGGGGTCAAGAGCAGGAAGCACGGGGGGAGTTCCAGGATGACCTGGAAATGAGCAAATGTGTGTGTGAGCCAGGAGCCCCGCCCAGCCCTGGCACAGGGTTAGTGAGGGCTCCTGACACTTGGTTACTGTCTGATCAATGAGGTTCATGCTGTCCCACCCCCATTCTGGTGAACCTGACCTCTACCCCCCACACTGGTCTGCCTGACCCTCTGCAGCCACCCAGGGCATGGGCCTCGGGGTCCGCAGGAGCTGGCCTGGCCGCCCGCTGCCTCTGCAGCTATGCAGATGCTTCTCTCAGCGCCCTCTCTGTACCCCTCAGTGGCCCTCCTCTGCCGCCTGGCTGCACCCAGGCCAAGGTCACAGGCACCCTCCTCAAAGCCAAATCCCAGACGATGCCCTTGCCCCAACCATCCGTCCGCTTTTCTCATTTGTTCATTCATTCATTCCTTCCTGGCCTGTCAGATTCTCATCTGAGCCAGGCAAATCAAGGGGTGTGATCCTCGGCGTAATGTATCTCTAGGATCAAATGCTTTAAAGGAGAGGAGGTCACAGAGTGGCCCGGGGAAGCCCAACCGGAGTGATGGGCATGCTGTCTCACCCTGTAAATCTCCCTGCACTGTCCCTGGGGCCCAGCTGGGTCCCCCCCCACACCAGGTGTTCTTTGCTGCCGTTTCTTCTTTATCACTGTATTTTAAACATTTTGCACATCGGGAACTATTCTTGGACATGATGGGTTTACTGGTGTGTGTGGAATCCCTTCCTGAGAATGCACCATCATTTATTTATCCAAACCTGCACAGACCTCCTGCACCCTGCAGCTATGAAGCTGGGCACCCAGCAATGCCGTCTGCACAGCCCTCCCCACCATGTCCTCAGCTGGCACCCACCAGGTCCGGGGGGCTGGTCACGTGCCCCTCCCCTGATGCTTGGGCTGATTTCAGGGGGGACTCAGCAGCAGGGCCAGATCCCCCCCGCTCCTAGCCCACTGAGGCCTTTGACAACTGTGGGCCAGCCGGGTGGGTGATGATGAGTGAGTAGAGTCTGTTTCCGGCCGTCAGCTCTCTGGATGGCCATTTGTGCAGTGGTGTCTTGGGGCAGCCTCTCCCTGCCTCTTCACACAGCCCCTGGTCTTGCCCACTATTGCCTGTGGGGCCTCTTCTGCGGAGCAGCGAGGCATGGGGTGATGCTGGCAGCGTCCCGCAGCTGTGTCCTGTCTGATGGAGGTGGCCCACGGCAGCCAGAGCCAGGAGGTGAAGCACAAAGGCAGGGGTGTTGGCATATCTCGAGAGTGGCTTTAGGAGGGGCTGAGTGGGCACAAGCCAGGGTCCCCATGTAGTTCCACACAGGCCTGGAAGGCGGTGAGCCCCATTCAGGGCCCTGGCACATGCAGCCTGGCTGATCTGAGCAGCCTGCCCTGGGCCCCTGGGTGCCTCCTGGCTCTCCAGTAGGCACCCTGGCATTCTTAGCTGTCTGTCACAGGTCACGGTCCATGGAGTAGAAGTTCTTTGGAATGTTGGTGTGTTTCACATAAAGGCTTTGTGGTCAAATGTGGGACCTGCTGGATTAAATGGTGCTGATGGCACTCCTTTCCCACAGGGCATCTTGGGCCCTGTTTTGCGGGGGCAGCACCTTCTCTGAGAGGCACCCCTATGCGATGCACCTCAGGGCTTGGTGTGCCCAGGAACCCGTTTTGGGAAACAGTGGTTGAGGTGCCTCGGAGGACCAAGAGGAGGAGACCTATGGGCCCCAACAAGGGCCCCGGGATGGATGGGCCCTGCCACACAACGCCCGCACCCACGGGGCACCCAGTGGGTGGAGGGACCACTGTTTCTCCCAGCAGTTTGAGGCGATGTGCAAATTTAACCTTTGGATTTATGACTCTATTTCTTTGCAGCAAATGTCACGGGAAATGTCAGGCCGAGGCTGAGGCTGGGTGAGCGGCCTGTCGAGGAAGGGGGTAGGGCTAGGCAGGCTGGAGTGTCGAGGAGGGGCTCAGGCCAGGGAGGGCTCCAGGCCGCTCACCTCCTCCTGGGAGCCTTCCTGGATTGTCCCTTGCTTGCCTGGATCCCCAGCACCGTGTCCTCAGTTTGTCCCGGCTATCACAACCTTGTTGAGATGTTGCCTTTATTTGCCTTCTGTCAGGGCTCAGATAAGGCCAGCTTGGGGACAGGCCAGAAGTCCCACCTTCCCCAAGGCTGGACAGCCGTGAGATCAGCTTGTGCAGTGCCGGCTTGCTGTGTGACCTTGGGCAGCTCCACCCTTCATGGTCACCGTAGGTCTCATCTGCAGTCCACAGCTGGTGGCCAGAGGTGGTGTTCCCAGCTCAGCACCGTCAAGAGTAGGAAAACAAGTAGAGTCCTCAGCGCGTGGGCTGTGGCGCTCTGGAGGAAGTGGGTGGGGGCTGAGTGCAGGGCTGGGGTTGCAGAGGGCTGGCCCTTGGTGGTCCCAGGGCCTAGAGCAGGCCCTGCACATAGTAGGTGCTCAGTAAAGAGCAAAAGGCAGTGCGTGGATGTGGAAGGTGGACGTAGATTCCAGCTGGGAGTCCACAGTCCCCAGTTACATGCCCCCTCCTCCGCCACATGCCAGATGTCATCATTCCAAGGCCCCAGCCTGGCCTGTCACCAGCTCTGCCCTGCCTCCCAGGTCCGGGCGGGTCAGGGAATGGTGACTGTCCCCTGCTGCGTGCCAGGCCTGTGCACTGGCGCAGGGGGCTCAGGCTCCCTAGTGTCCCAGCAGCTCAGCCCCTCTCCCGCACACACAGCTTCCCCCACTGCTCACTTGGGCCTCCACATCCAGCCTGTCTGCTAGTGTCAAGTCCTCTGTACCCAGCATCCAAGCCCGGAGTCCCAGCCTCTTCCCTCTACCTGTCCCTAAAGGCAAAATCAGTGTCAAACCTGCACCCCATCTCCCAGTCCATCCCCCGTTACTCCTCACGGAGGGCGGGCCTCAGACCTGGCCTCCATCCCCGGCCTGTGGCCACCGCCAGCCCCCGCTCCCTGCCTGCCATCTCATTCCCCACCTGGGATTCAAGTGCTTCCCTAAGACATGTTTCCAGCCAGTCGCCGCCTGCCTAACCTCCCCCATGGCTGCCCCTAAATGAAGCCTTGGGCCCTTCGTTCTCAGGGCCTGGGCTAGAGGGTCTCACGTAGGAACCCTCTTTCCATCCTCTCTGGGGAAGCCCCTGTCCCTAGATCCCAGTGCCTGGCACCTGTGCCTCCCCCATCTCCACATCACCTGAGGATCTCAGGCCTAGCTTGAGGGTGCAGAAAGCCATGAAGGGTGAGGAAGCCACACTGGCAGGGACGGAGGGCCCAGGTGCCAGTGAGGAGAAGCCTTTGCACCTTCGTAGGCAATGCCTGGTGCCCGTTTTTCCCTGGATCAGCTCCGGGAGACCCCAGGGCTGGTGACTCTCCAGGCTGGCTGTCAGGTGCAGATCAGTTGGCCCAGATGGCTGCACAGGGTCGCTCTCTTCCCCGGGGGAGCCACCTGCCCTCTGAGCCTCCTTTGCCTGCAGGTGGCTATTGTGAAGCTGGAGCGGTGGTCAGTGAGCACCGCCCACAGGGCCTGGCCGTAGTGGAAGCTTGATCTGGGCAAGCCGGAGGCTCCTGGCGGACCTGGCTCCAGGGACCCCTTGAGCACCCCCTTGTGGCATGGGCTCAACTAGCTGTGGAAATCAAGACTGATGATGGGGCCTTGGGGCCTTCTGGGCAGGGGTGGTGGGGCCTTCACCCCCTGTCCTGCCCTGGGGGGATCCAGGCTGGACCCTGGCCAGTCCGTGTGGCCAGTGAGGACGGGCATGTGTGCCCTGCTGTACTGCCTGGAGCTGGAGCCTCTGTGGAATCCTAGGGGGTACAGAGAAGGAACTGCCGCGTGGGGCCACCCCTTCCCATCGGTCCCTCTGCCGTGAGGGTCCTTGTAGGATGTCCTGAAAGACACATTAGTTCATGCCAGGGGAGCCCAAGTGACAGTGGAGCTGAGGGAGAGGAGGCCTTGTTCCTGCCTGGCGCTTGGGCAGAGTCCTCGGTGGTGGCAGGGCAGGGTGGGACTGGGCAGTGGGAGGGTGACCACCTGTCTCCAGGCACAGCCCCACCCCAGAAGCCCCTTCCACCCACTTGGGGAACTCATTAGCCCGGCCTGGCCGGCTACCAGCACGGCTGTGGAGGGAGGGCTGAGGAGCTGGCCCAAGGTCTCGAGGGATATGCCGAGCTGGAGTTCCTGCCCCCACCTGCCTCCACACACGCCACCGGGAACCTGGGAGTCGGCCTTGGCGCCCCCTCCTTTGGGGAGCCAGCCAAGTTCCCTCCCACACACGCTCCACTGGAGTCTCCGCTTCCCTCCCGGCTCTCCCTGGACATCCAGGCCCCCTTTCAGGGAGCATGGAGCTGGCCGGTCACCGCCCTGCCCAGCCCCAGGGCCTCCTCAGGGCCTCCCGAGGGATGAGGCTGTATGAGGTGGTACCGCATGAGCCCAGCAGGGATTGGCTGCTCAGGGTTCCCTTTGGGGCTACAGATGAGCCCCCCAGGGCCAGTGAGACAGCAGCAGGACTGCCGTGGTTCCCTCAGCTGGGCACATCCCCCGCCCTATCCGCTGGAGCCATGGGGGGCTGTGGTGTGAGTGTGGCCTGGCAGGTGAACCCCAAATGTCCCCAGGGGAGGGCCCTCCCCTCCTCATCCTTGGTGCGGTTTCCGGCACCAAGATGGACTTCCAGGGGGCCCTGGGACATTCTCTTAGCAAATGCTTCCTGGCCTCAGTTCCAAGACAGTCCTGTGCTGGGCGTCAGGGACCTCGAGATTCTTGACACGCTCTACCCCAAGAGCCTCAGATTCCAGGGAGACACGCGGAAGCCCACAAGGTCCCTAGGAGTGCCAATGGGGTGGGGTTGAGGACTCTGAGCCCCCCGCATTAAGTGCTCATGGAGGCCACACTGGCCCCGGGTCTGAAAGAGGAGCTTGAGCTGCTGGCCTGGGGCCTGGGGGGCTCCAATGTCCCCTAGCGGAAGCCAAGCGAGTGGCTGCAGGACAGCCCACTGCCCATGTGAGATGGTTGGGGGGCTCTGGTTTGGGGAAGGGCGGGTGAAGAACTTGTGGGTCCAGAGGGGAGCGGAGGGAGGGTGGAGGCTGCGGAGGTGGACGGTGGGGCGAGCCCCCCTCGGCCCCAGCGGGAGGCTGCCCGCGGCTCTGGTGCTCCTGCGGCCTGACACGTGGCCCCGGAACACCTGGCCGCATCCAGGCTGTCTTTCATCTCCCTGCCTCGGCCCCAATTTATGTCAGGCAGAGGCTGACACAGGGGACAGGTGTGACAAGTGTCTGGCTTCCTATTCGAAAATTGGCAAAAGGGAAACTCTCCCATAAAGATATTCTATCTACATACCTCCTGGATATCACCGCAAGGACCTGTCACGGCCGAGACAGATGGCGGCCCTAATGGACTCCATTCTTCACTTGCTGCCGGAACGGAGGTTGGTCCCCTGGGGTGGCCTGAGGCAGATGATGGGTGGTGGGTGGGGCAGCAACCTCCCTGCCAGCCCTCCCCTATGCCCTGGCCTGCCCCCAACCCTGACCTGCCCACCAGGGCCTCTGTCACAGCCAGGGACTCCAGGGGCAGGTGACCTGGACACCTGAGACCCCAGTGGTCCAGCGCCTCCACCCTCCTGGCTAGAAACTGGACCCCAGGCTCGGCACATGTCAGGACCGCCCCCACTCCCCCTTCCTGGCTGAGGTATCACTTCCTCCAGGAAGCCACCCCCAACCACCCCACCTGAAGGTGCCACTAGTGTCCCCTGCAGGCAGAGCACTCCAGGAGGCAGGGTACTCAGGATCCCCTGGCCCCCCAGATCGCAGGGAGCTTGATGTGGCAGGACGGTCGCCCTCACTGCCTCCGGGTCTCAAGGTGATGAGGACCCTGGGGGCCAGGGGGAGTCACAGGTTACTCTCCGGTGAATTGGGGGGGGAGGGAGGGGCTGCAGTCCTGCACAGCCCCTGTGGCTCACTTTCTGCCTGGGGGTCCACCGTGTTCATCATCCCCACTTGCAGGGGGCTACCCCAGGCCCAGGGTGAGGTCAAGACCCACCCAGCCTGTCACTCATGTTTGCCAAGCTGGTGCCCCTCCCTGTCTGAGTACTCCATGCGCAGGAGTTTATAGGCCATTACCCCATGGTGGCCCCACTGGGTCTGAGGATGGACACCTGGGGCAACATGGTGGTGTGGACGAGGAAGGGATTGGGAAGGGGCCAGCCTCCTTAGGGGTGGCAGGGGTGGGCCTGGGGGGAGACAAGGCCCCAGAGGGAGTGTGTCTGGGAATAGGGCATTCTGGAGGGGGGAGCTCCTTGAGCAAAGGCCAGCAGGGGCGATGGCCTTGGCGCAGCAGAGCCCTGGGCGGTGCTGGCTTCAGGCCGGGGGTCGGGCCAGGTAGGATGTCAGCAGAGCCCTCCCTAGCTGCAACTTGGCCTTGGAGATGGGGTTTTCTTCTCTGTGGGGTGGGGATGGTGGTCCCTCCAGGGTGATGTGAGAAGGTCCTCCAGGGAGAGGCCAGGTGCAGGCTGCTCCATTTTGGGTGGGTGGATCAGGCATTTCCTGTGCACCCACCATAAGCCACGTGCCACCCTCTGCCATGAGGTGGGCCTTGTTATCTCCATTTCCAGCTGAGGGGAACCAGTTCTGAGAGGTTGGGGGGGCCTGCCTGAGACCTCCTCAGGCAAAGCCAGGGCCCCAACCGCTGGCCTGTTTCCAGGACTGCCCTGCAGGGCCGATCATGATGGGCAGGGACCCTGGGGTATGGGGGCTCATGGAGGGGGCTCCTGCCACCTGCAAGACAGGCTCACCCACCCTTCCACCTGTCCCAGTGTCAACATGAGACCAAACAGAACAAACGAGAAACACCCTTGGTGTTACGAGGTCATGTGTGCTATAGAAAATCTAGAAAAATACACCAAAGTTTTAAGAAAGAAGTTGTGTTAGTCTGATCAGGCTGCCATCGCAAAATACGACAGACGAGGTGTCCTAAACAACAGAAGCATATTTCCTGAGAGTTCTGGAGGCTGTAAGTCTGAGACCAGGGTGCCAGCATGGGCTGGTTCTGGTGGGGGTTCCCTTCCTGGCTTGCAGATAGCCACCTTCTCACTGTGCCCTCACATGGTGGGGGGAAGGAAGGGTGGAGAGAGAGAGGAAGGCATGCGTTTTTCTGGGGTCTCTTTCTCTTCCAGGCCACTAATGCCGTGGGGAGGGCCCCAGCCTTGGACCTTATCTAGCCGTAATCATCTCCCAAAGGCCCCACTTCCAAATACCATCACACTGGGGGTTCGGGCTTCAGCACATGAACATGGGGGGAGACGCAGACATTGTAACAGAAGTAAAGCCATCCGTGGTGCTACTTAGAGACGGCGCCTTGGCACTAGGTGCCGGAGCCATGCCCCCACCCCGGGAGCATCAGTGCCTCATGGGCTGTGGGCCAAGGCTCTCTCCCCAGGGCAGGACATCCTGGGGAATACTGTCTCCAAGCTGCACAAAGTCTGCCACTTGTCCTTAGTGATGACATTTAGTGCATTCACATGACAAACATTTATGGAGCACCTCCTGTATGTGGGTCTCCAGCCCCTGTGGAGCCCAAACCCCAGGGTGCTTCAAGCAACAGAAAGGCCTGCTAAGTGGGCCAGCGAGGTGTGGAGTGGAACCTGGCATTGGGGCGGAAGGTGGAGGGCATCGAGGAGACCCTGGGAGCGGGCCCACAGAAGTGCCTCACCCAGACCCAGCCGTCCCATTTCTCAGACGAGAAACCTAGCCAAGGGGCACAGGTGGTGCTTGCGTAGGACCATGTGGCTGGGCCTGGGGATGACCGGGCCTCCAGGCCTGCTGCAGCCAAGATCCGGGTTGGAGAAGCAGCCAGTGGAGGAGTGGGCAGGGTGGGGCGGGGCTTCCTGCAGGCCTGGCCTGGGGGAGGGGGAGGCCCCAGCTGGCTGGCTGCCCGGTGGGTTGCAAGGTTTTAAATATGCGTTAACAGAAGAGGTGCTGAGGCCTGGTCCAGGGGGCTGCCCTGAACAGTCTGAGTCCTCGGACCCTTCCCTGTGAGGCTGGGGGGAGGAAGGAAAGGGGAGGGGGGCAGGTCTGTTGTAAAATCGTCAGGACAATTTTAGGAGAATGGTTTATGCCTTTGAAGGTTTCAGAAGCCACCGTTGGGTGGTCTGGGCAGGCCAGGAGACCAGCTGGCTCCTGGGGTGTCCTCTGCAGGATGGAAGGTCAGGTTGCCCAATCTTTGGGGCTTACATGGGGGGGATGAGTGCAGTGTGGTCTGTGCCTGGCACCCTGACCCCTGATGACCCTGTGTGGCCTTGGGCTTGGGGGACCTCTCTGTGCCCTGGGCGCGGTGGAGTGGGTCCCAGACAGACATGCTGAGGCAGTGAGGCTGGGCTGCCCGGCCTCCCTGAGGGCAGCTGACCCCCTTCCACTGGCCCTGCCCAGTGGGGCAGCGCATCAGCCTCAGGAAGTAGCCGAAATACACTGACCTCGTTTTCCAACAGGCAGCGGCACCTGGGCCTCCCACCCTCATGGGTGAGAAGCCGCCAACAATTTCCATCCCAAATTGATTTCAAATAAGGAAGAGTTATCACACACAATCATATAGGAATAATTTATCACTTGTTAATAAAAGAGCAATTACTTATTCACGTTGCTGCTGCGTGCGTGCCTCGGTTTGGTTTCGGGGACACACTACGGGCTCTCATAGCAGCTGAGAGAAGCCTGTGTGCATTTGGCCAAGGTCAGGAAGGAGGCCCAGGGCCGCCCACCCACCCCAGTGCCAGGCGGCCCCTGCCAGGGGTTGACCGTGTACCCCTACCCCCTGCTCCCGAGGGACCCTGGCCTGGAGTGGGGGCTCAGATCTGTGACAGGGAGGGGACGGGAGCAGGCAAGGGTAAGGGGAAGCCGGGAGTGGGGCTTCATCGCAGGGTGAGGGCCGGGCGGGGTGGGAGGGAGGAACTCTGAGGCTGGGCGAGGGGAGCAGCTGCCTGGCCTGCAGGGAAAGCCCAAGCACAGAGCTGGATTTTTAAGCCAGAAGCTGCCCCTCCAGGTGTCTGGATTGCAAAGTCTCTGGGCCCAAGAGCCCATCGTGTCCTGGGAGACCCAGATGCATCCTCAGCCACCCTCGGCTGAGCAGGGGACGGCAAAGCAGCTGGGATCCTCCCTGGCCAGCCGCCAGCTGCCCCGGGGCTGTGTGTCCCGGTGCTCTGAGCTCTCATTGTCCCTCTGTCTCTTCCTGCACCTCGGAGATACCTGCTTCTAACCCACATTTGTCTCCGCCTTCTGGAAGGCACACTTTCTTGTTTTCTTTTTATTTAGCTCTGTTTTCTGAGATTTCAGTGCCAAATATGCAGTTGTTTGTAAAACAATAACATTCAGTCAACACTAGTATTGCACAGGGTTACCACCTGCACCCAGCCTCGGAGGCCGAGTCTGGAGAATGGGCTCACTCTGCCCTGCCCCAGTCCTGGGAGGCAGCCACCGTTGCCTGTTCCCTGGCTTTCCCAGCGGTTGCCGTCACATTCCCACAGCTTCTACTCCAGCTCTGTCTCCTCCAGCACACTCCCCAGCATGGCCGTCTCGCCGCCATCAGTTACATTCACAGCCAGCGTTTCCCGATCCAGGTCACATAAATGTTCTTCACAATCCTGCCTTGGGGTAGGTGACCCTCCTCCTCCTTCATGGCATTTTGTTTTTCTTGGGGTTTCCAGTTGACCTTCTTCCCCGTCCACCACCCTCATGGGCTTATTCTTTCCTCATCAGGGCTTCTAATGGGGTCTCATTTTTCCCCTGGATAAAGATTCACCCCAAGCACTTTATCCTGCTGCCCCGTAACATTCCCTCCACCACCTGTTGAGGTTCCAGTTAATGCTTCCTGGATCCCACGTTTTCCTCTTTCTGGGTTTGCACCTCGTTTTGGCTGAAGCATAAGCCTGACTAACTCTCTGAAAGAGACACAGTGAATCATTCCAGAAGTCTCCCTGTATTTACAAGTATGTTCAAGCTGGATTGTCTCAGTCCAGAATTCCATGTTGAAATTAGTTTCCCCTCAGAGCTATGAAGCTGTTGCAGTTTTGTTTCCTGGCATCTAGTGTGCTATGAAGAAGGCCAATACCACATTGTATCTTCTGTTTCGTGTGTTTTTTTGGAGAGTCTCACTCTGTCACTCAGGCTTGGAGTGCAGTGGCGTGATCATGGCTCACTGCAGCCTCAAACTTCTCGGCTCAAGCAATCCTTCCACCTCAGCCTCCCAGGTAGCTGGGATTACAGGCTTGGATCATCAGGCCCAGCTAATTTTTTAGTGTTTTTTGTAGAGACAGGGTCTCACTGTGTTGCCCAGGCTGGTCTCAAACTCCTGGCCTTAAGCAGTTTTCCCACCTCAGCCTTCCAAAGTGCTGGGATCACTGGCGTTCACCGCTGCACCAGGCTGCATGTGGCATCTTTGTGACCAGCTTCTCCTGCTGGAGCTTCAGGCCTCTCTTGACCCCCAGAGGCCTGAAAGTGCACTGTGAATGCCCAGTAGAGGACTGGGTACTCAGCTTTGGGAAGTTTTCTGGTATTATTTCTTTGCTAACTTTTCTCCGTTTTTTGTTTTCTGAAACTCCCCTTAGGTGTTCAACCTATATTTGTCTCCTGAATCTCATTCATTTTTTTCTCCTTTTGTTTTGCTTTCTGGAAGATTTCTTTGACCTTGTTTTTCAACACTTGTATTGATTTTTTTTTTTAATTTTAGCGATTCTATTTTTAATTTCCAGGCACTCTTTCTTTTTGCCTGATGGCGCCTTGTTCATAGTACCTTGTTCTTGTTTTAAATCCCCTTCTGTGCCTACGAAGACACAAATTAGATGTTTCTTTTAATTTTTGTCTTTTTCCCACACTGCCTGCTTCCTCTAGCATTGTTCTCCCTCTTTTTCTGCACTGATATGTACTCCAGATGCCTGTTGGTCACTGGTTTTCTGGACACTTTTATGAGGGGGGCTGGTTGGCTGCTCTTTTGAGACATGGCTTGTCTTCTGCCCATCGGCCCCAGGTGCTCCTGGGTGCCAGCGGTGGAACCCCTTTCTCTGGGTGTTTCTCCAGGGGAGCAGCCTGCCACTGTACTCCCCACCCCTCACTATGCATCACCCTCATTTTAGTGGGTCTCTGGAAGGAGGAACACATGTCTCTCATGCAGATCCCTGTGTCTAACACATGGTGGGTGAGCAGGGGAGGGGGACCATCAGTGCTGCATGAGAAGCCGCAGCGACTCGACTCTGAGCACAAGCCTGGTCTCTTGTGAGATGAATCGGGCTGCACGGGCCCCAGGCCTGTCCTCCAGCCTCCTGAGATGGGCAGGAGCAGCGAGGAAGTGGCTCCAGGTGGGTTTGTAGCACAGCCTGGCTGCTGCCCCCTCCTCCAGTCCAAACACAGCCAGGCTCCTGCCTGCCACATCTCCATGATAAAGCAGGGCTACTGCCAGGCCAGGGCAGAGTGGCCTTGCAAGACCACTGGAGCAGAGGGGTCCTTGTGGCTCTGAGATGCTGTGAGCTGTGCCTTGCCTCCCTGGGGTCCTCACCTGAGACAAGGCTGACCCAGGTCCGAATGGCAGGCCTCTGGGGGAGGCAGGATGCTGGCCCCGGGGCCCAGGCCTGGGTGGGGCTGGGTGGGGTTTCTTTGGGGTCCTGGGGGGAGGTGGGTGCTGGCCTGTCATTGTCCTCACATCACCGGTGTGGGGACAGACTTGGAGGGGGCTGGCAGATTCTCCACCTGCTCTGTGAGGGGGTGCAGAGGCTGCATCTGAGCCCAGGGCTGCAAGACCCAGGGCCTACCCTCAGCCATCCCTGGGAAGGCGGCCTGGGCTGAGGTTGAGGTGCTGTGGGGGATTAGGGAGCCCAGAGTGGCTGCCCCTCCTCGCTGTGTCCTCCCTGGGGCTCACGGTCTATGCTGGTCTCCTGGGGATGATAATGATGATAAGGATATTGGTGATGAGGATGGGGGTGGGCAAGCATCTTGGAGCCCCGATTGCATGCACTGTCTCCTGGCCTCACAAGATGACCAGCAAGGCACTTGACTCAGTGCCTCATCCGAGGAGTGGGGTTGACAGTCACCCCCTGACTGTACTACGGGGAGGCTGCAGCACAGGGATGTCATGAAACCTCCAGGAGTAAGGAGCAGGCTGTACCTTGGGCTGTCCCAGGGAGGCCAGGGGCCCTCATCCCTCACTCCTCCTCCCTTATGCTCTTCCCCCTCCCCATCCTTGGGCCAGGGCCACACAATACTGTCCCACTGCTCACCTGGGGCTTCCTGTCCTTATGTGAGGTCAGCCCCAGGCTGCCCTCTATCTAAGGACCTTGCACAGAGCTAATATGATGGTGGTGATGGTGATGATAATGATGGTGATGAGGACGATGATGGTGATGAGGATGAGGATGGCAATGGTGGTGACAAGGGATGAGGAGGGTGATGATGGTAACAATGATGGTCATGGTGATGGTCATGGTGATGATGGTGATGGTCATGGTGATGATGGTGATGAGGATGGTGATGGTCATGGTGGTGATGGTGATGAGGATGGTGATGGTCATGGTGATGATGGTGATGAGGATGGTGATGGTCATGGTGATGATGGTGATGAGGATGGTGATGGTCATGGTGATGATGGTGATGGTGATGAGGATGGTGATGAGGATGGTGATGGTCATGGTGGTGATGGTGATGAGGATGGTGATGGTCATGGTGGTGATGGTGATGAGGATGGTGATGGTCATGGTGGGGATGGTGATGAGGATGGTGATGGTCATGGTGATGATGGTGATGAGGATGGTGATGGTCATGGTGATGATGGTGATGAGGATGGTGATGGTCATGGTGGTGATGGTGATGAGGATGGTCATGGTCATGGTGGTGATGGTGATGAGGATGGTCATGGTGGTGATGGTGATGAGGATGGTGATGGTCATGGTGGTGATGGTGATGAGGATGGTCATGGTCATGGTGGTGATGGTGATGAGGATGGCGATGGTCATGGTGATGATGGTGATGAGGATGGCGATGGTCATGGTGATGATGGTGATGAGGATGGCGATGGTCATGGTGGTGATGGTGATGAGGATGGCGATGGTCATGGTGATGATGGTGATGAGGATGGCGATGGTCATGGTGGTGATGGTGATGAGGATGGTGACAATGGTGATAACGATGGTGATGGTGATAATGGTGATGAGATGATGGTAATAAGGAAGTGATGATAGTGATGGTGGTGATGGTGATGAGGATGGTGATGGTCATGGTGGTGATGGTGATGAGGATGGCGATGGTCATGGTGGTGATGGTGATGAGGATGGCGATGGTGGTGATGGTGATGAGGATGGTGATGGTCATGGTGGTGATGGTGATGAGGATGGTGATGGTGGTGATGGTGATGAGGATGGCGATGGTCATGGTGGTGATGGTGATGAGGATGGCGATGGTGGTGATGGTGATGAGGATGGTGATGGTCATGGTGGTGATGGTGATGAGGATGGTGATGGTCATGGTGGGGGATGGTGATGAGGATGGTGATGGTCATGGTGATGATGGTGATGAGGATGGTGATGGTCATGGTGGTGATGGTGATGAGGATGGCGATGGTCATGGTGGTGATGGTGATGAGGATGGCGATGGTGGTGATGGTGATGAGGATGGTGATGGTCATGGTGGGTGATGGTGATGAGGATGGTGATGGTCATGGTGGGGGATGGTGATGAGGATGGTGATGGTCATGGTGGGGATGGTGATGAGGATGGTGATGGTCATGGTGGAGATGGTGATGAGGATGGTGATGGTCATGGTGATGATGGTGATGAGGATGGTGATGGTCATGGTGGTGATGGTGATGAGGATGGTGATGGTGGTGATGGTGATGAGGATGGTGATGGTGATGGTGGTGATGGTGATGAGGATGGTGATGGTCATGGTGGTGATGGTGATGAGGATGGTCATGGTCATGGTGATGATGGTGATGAGGATGGCGATGGTCATGGTGATGGTGGTGATGAGGATGGCGATGGTCATGGTGATGATGGTGATGAGCATGGCGATGGTCATGGTGGTGATGGTGATGAGGATGGTCATGGTCATGGTGGTGATGGTGATGAGGATGGTCATGGTCATGGTGGTGATGGTGATGAGGATGGTGATGGTCATGATGATGATGGTGATGAGGATGGCGATGGTCATGGTGATGATGGTGATGAGGATGGCGATGGTCATGGTGATGATGGTGATGAGGATGGCGATGGTCATGGTGATGATGGTGATGAGGATGGTGATGGTCATGGTGATGATGGTGATGAGGATGGTGATGGTCATGGTGATGATGGTGATGAGGATGGTGATGGTCATGGTGATGGTGATGAGGATGGTGATGCTCATGTTGATGATGGTGACGAGGATGGTGATGGTCATGGTGGTGATGGTGATGAGGATGGTGATGGTCATGGTGATGGTGATGAGGATGGCGATGGTCATGGTGGTGATGGTGGTGAGGATGGTGATGGTCATGGTGATGATGATGAGGATGGTGATGGTCATGGTGATGGTGATGAGGATGGTGATGGTCATGGTGGTGATGGTGATGAGGATGGTGATGGTCATGGTGATGGTGATGAGGATGGTGATGGTGATGAGGATGGCGATGGTCATGGTGATGATGGTGATGAGGATGGTGATGGTCATGGTGATGGTGATGAGGATGGTGATGGTCATGGTGGTGATGGTGATGAGGATGGTGATGGTCATGGTGGTGATGGTGATGCGGATGGTGATAATGAGGATGATGATGGTGATGATGGTATAGTGATGGTGATGAGGATGGTGATGGTGGTGATGAGATGACGGTAATAAGGATGGTGATGATAGTGATGTGATGGTGATGATGGTGATGGTGACAAGGATGAGGATGGTGATGGTGATGAGGACAAGGATAATGGTGATGATGGTGATGATGATAGTGACAAGGATGCTGATGATGATCGTGATGAGAATGGTGATGAGGATGATGATGGTGATGATGATAGTGATGGTCATGGTGGTGATGGTGATGAGGATGGTGACAATGGTGATAACGATGGTGATGGTGATAATGGTGATGAGATGATGGTAATAAGGACGGTGATGATAGTGATGGTGGTGATGGTGATGAGGATGGTGATGGTCATGGTGGTGATGGTGATGAGGATGGCGATGGTCATGGTGGTGATGGTGATGAGGATGGCGATGGTCATGGTGGTGATGGTGATGAGGATGGCGATGGTCATGGTGGTGATGGTGATGAGGATGGCGATGGTCATGGTGGTGATGGTGATGAGGATGGTGATGGTCATGGTGATGGTGATGAGGATGGTGATGGTCATGGTGGTGATGGTGATGAGGATGGCGATGGTCATGGTGGTGATGGTGATGAGGATGGCGATGGTCATGGTGATGATGGTTATGAGGATGGTGATGGTCATGGTGGTGATGGTGATGAGGATGGCGATGGTCATGGTGGTGATGGTGATGAGGATGGCGATGGTCATGGTGGTGATGGTGATGAGGATGGCGATGGTCATGGTGATGATGGTGATGAGGATGGTGATGACAGTGATGATGGTGATGATGATAGTGACCGTGGTGATGGTATGGTGATGGTGAGGATGATGCTGATAGCGATGGCGATGATGGTGATGAGGATGGTGATGGTGCCGGTGATAATGGTGATGAGATGATGGTAATGAGGACGGTGATGATAGTGATGTGGTGATGGTGATGAGGATGGTGATGGTGACGGTGATAATGGTGATGAGATGATGGTAATGAGGACGGTGATGGTAGTGATGTGATGATGGTGATGAGGATGGTGGTGATAAGGATGTGTACAATGATGATAACAGGGACAGAAATGCCTCTGCAGCCTACTTTTCCTTCACAACCTTGGCCATGGGTCTGCAGGAGCAGCCAGGTCTTAGGCCGTGCTCCAGGACATCCCGTTTGCAAGCCGGGGACTGCACTCCCTTTCCTCTTGTTTCCTGGACCAAGTGTTCTCATCTTTCATATTTCTTTGTTCTTAACTGTGAAGATCCTTTAGCAGAGGCTGGAATCCTGATGTCCTGGGAAACACAACACGTCCAGGTCACTTCCTTCAAGGCCCTGACCAGCCCAGGGAGGCGGCTTGATGTTAAAGGGTCATAAGCCACTTTGGTGTGACCTGGCCAGAGTCCCTGGTACAGGGTACAGAGAGGGGCCTCGGCCCAACCTCTGCAGGGTTTCAGGGGTGGGTAGACTGGTGTGGAGGGGCGCTGGCCCCAGAGACCCCCTACCTCAGTTAAACCACCACCCTCCTCAAAACTACCGGCACTAGATTTGTCTCCTCTGAAGTGCCACCCGAGTCCTTTCCTCCCAAGCCAGACTGTCATCCAGCACGTCCTCTGCTGTCCCCTGCTCTTTACAGCCATTTTGTTCTGTGTGTGTATGTGTGTGCGCATGTGTGTGTGTGTAATCCCAGCTACTCAGGAGGCTGAGGTGTGAGCCACCCCCTCCCGACTCTTTGTGTTAAGTTGTCCTCTTTATGCATGTTTGACTGAGCCTCTCGACAGCCTCTTTTGCAAAACGATGGTTTTCTTTTGACCTGCAGAGGAGTATTTCAGTATTTCTGAGTCTCCTTGCCTAGAACCCCTCACCCCAGGCCTCCATGAGATGCTGACCTTGCAAAACTCAGTCTGCACTGAGGTTGCTGGGCTCTATTCCCCCTGGCTATGTGACTTCAGCAGGACTGTGGTCTTCTCTGACCCTGGGTTTCCTTTTCATTAGGCAGGGGTTTGAGTGAACTCTGCTGGGGCCGTTGTGAGGGTGAAGGTGGCAGCACCCACACCCGGCTTGCTCACAAACCAGGTCGGCAAACTGTTTCTGTGAATGGTGTGATACTAAATAATTCCAGCTTTGTGGGCCACACAGTGTGTCATAACAACTCAGCTCTGCTGTTGTCGCGGGAAAGCAGCCATGGACATGCGTGAACACATAGGTGTGGCTGGCTGTCAAGAACACATCCTTTACAGAAGCAAAAGCCAGCCCTTGGGCCAGTGTGCCAGGTGCCAGTAGAATAGGAGGCCTGAGGCCTGAGGCTCTGACAGGGGTTCCACTCTGGCCCCCGACACGGGAGCTCTGGTCTCGGCTGGGGCGATTCCAAGGGGAACGTCCCAGGCTGAGGAGGATCCTCTGCTGCCTCTTGGACCCCTCATCCCCTGAGGAGCGCTGGATCCCACTGGCCCTGCATGGCTGAGCTTCTCCGTGGTCTCAGCAGGCGCTGTTCATGTGTCGTGGGCCGGCCGCTGCCCCCAGCTCAGTTTCTAACGTGAAGGGCTGGGCAGTCCCTGGGACGGCTCCAGTGGGAGCTTGTCCAGCTGCTCTCCTGCTGACGGAGACTGATCTGAGGCTGCTGAGAACAAGCCAGTAAGAGCCTCAGGACCCACACGTGTCGTTCAACAGCAGAATAAATTCTGCTCGGGCAGAGGCCGCTCGCCTGCCTGGTTGATCATGTTTTACAAGTGCCGAGGGCATGAGAATGCATGGGGATGTACCCACTCGTCTTCCTCCACTGCAGTGGCAGGCAGACCCACCCGGGCCTTGGCTCCTGGGAGGGGCTCGGCATCCCAGCGACCCCCTACCGCTCAGCGGACTCTGCCTGAGCCCTGACCAGCCCTGGGGGCTCTTATTGTGTGTTTCTGGTTTGTAAGCCTATTGTGTGCACCCCAGTGTCCATTGCATGCACAGAGTCTGTGCTCCCGCCTTGTGCACCCTGAGCATGAGCTCTTATATTTCCTCCTGCCCCGTCAAGGCCGCCACTCTGGGCTCACAGGCAGTGGTCTGTGCATGCAGCAGATCCGGGGTCCTGGGCGGGTGTGGGCGGGCTGGGGCTTAGGTCTGGATGCTAGCTCATGGGAATGGATGTGGCCCTGCAGAGCTAGGCACCAGGTACTGGGCAGGGTCAGGCAGGCAGATGGGCATGGGGGACAGGTGTGTGGCAATGCTGGGCCCAGGCCTGGCTCAGGGTGCATCCCCCAGGGTGGGGGCATGCCAGCCACCGGCCACTTCCTCATTAGCATCCTCTGGGGACTCAGCTTGCTCTGGCTGCTGCATTGAATTAGCTGCGGGACCAAGATGAGCCCTTGGTGGAGACAGGATTCTCCAGATAATTAGGCACCGGGGTGTTTGTGGGCTCCTGATGGAGTGTGGAAGAGCAGGGTGGGCTCTCGCCTCCTGTGGAGCAAGGGGGAGCTGGCTGAGTGGGGGGTGGCTGAGCCTTTACTGCCCAGCAAGGCCTTTCAGCACCCCTGGGGCCATGAGGCTGGGAAGCCTGCTAGCCCCGGGGCTGTGGTTTCTCCTGCTTCCCTTGTTACTATGTGTCTGATAATATCTTTAATTACAAGATTTTGTGTAGTTTCAGGTATGTTTCTTGTAAATAGCATATGATTGGCTTTGACCTTTGGTTGTGTTTGCTATTGATTATACCCACGCCAGTTCTGACGTTCCTCAACTTGACACCCCCTCCAAGAGAATTTGCTGGACTGAAGGGCCCAGCCCTGGCCTAGCCTGCTGGCCCTGGACCCACCCACATCCCGTTGTCTCGGTGAGCTCATCATCACGGAGCAGGGCGAGCAGGGACAAGCCCTGCTCACCAGGGCAAGGCATGGAGCCGAGGGGGGCTGAGGGAGCACCAGGCACACTCGGGAGGCCAGTTCTGAAGGCTCTGCAGACACTGGGCCTCAGTTTCCCCCACAGCACATAGCTGGGCCTGGAGCGCTCTCAGTCTAAGTCCGGTGCCCTCTCACCAGGCAGGTGTCCTTGTCCGTTATTGACCTGGCCTGCCCACCCCGACACTGCAGCCAAGATCAATAAGGAGCAGGGGCCGGGGCCTGGGGCAGCAGATGTGGGACCCCTCAAGGGCAATGCCCCCAACCAGGAGCTGCTGCCAGCCTCCTGCCGCTGCACCCGGAGGCCCGGAAGGGCACAGGAAGCGCCGTGGGAATGGAGCTGCCCCTGCACGTGTCTGGGGGCCTGAGGATGGACGGCGGGTGGGTGTGCATGTGAGAAGCAAGCGAGGATGGGGGACAGATGGATGGGGGGGGCGGGGGAGTGAGTCAGTAGTGGAGGGCCAGGAGTGGGGGAGCAGGCGTGGGAGGGGGTGCCCTGACCCTCTGTGGTGTGGGGATGACACAGGCCCGCCACCCCGCCCGGAGCTATTCCTGGCCTCAGTGCGCTGAGCTGTGGCCTCTTGTTGTGCCTCATAACTGTGGTCTGTGATGTGACCGCCTCACGGGGACATGGCTGTTGTCCAGAGAGGATCCTGAGCTGACTGATGTCCCGGCTGTGCTACAGCTGGCCCCACCCCCGGCCCCAGCCCTGGGAAGCAGCAGCTCAGAGCCTCCCTGGAGACTCCCCCTCCCAGCCACCCATGGCACACGAGGGCACTGCCCGCCTCTCCGAATGTGGCTGCAGCCCAGCCCCCTCTATGCCCTCCCCAATTACTAGCCAGGCCACCAGCCTTCGTGCTTGGGTAGGGACACGCCTTGTGGCCCCTCCAGGCAGCACTGCGACTCCCTCCCCTGGCTGCTCCTCCTGGGTAGTCTGGGGTGGGATCAGGCGGGGCGTAACCATTCACTGTCTCAGTTTCTTAATCTGTAAATGTATTGCTGACTCACATCTTTTTACAGTAGATGATGGGACCCTCCGGTGATCCCAACCCAGGGGGTGGCATTGGGGCCCAAGGGGCGCCAAGCTGTGCATGGATGAAAGCTGGTGCTCGGGGCTTCCCCAGCTGCCTGCCCTGTGCTGCCTCCTGGCCTCACTGGGCAGAGGCAGAAGCATCCCTGTGGGACCTCAGCCCAGGCTTGGCGAGGCGTGGAGGTGGGCGGGGCCCCGGGGAACAGTGGGGGCCAGGGATGACATGAAGGCCATCCCCGCCCGGCTCAGCTCCCTGGACTGCTGAGGTGAGCTGCTGACCTCAGCAGCCGCCTGCCTGGAGCCTCCCACCGCCACTTCCTTGTCCACCCCTCCCCTCTGCTCCTGCCCTCCTGGCCCTCCTCCCTCTGGCTCCTCCCACCTCCTCCCCCTCTCTCCCTCCCTCCCTTCTCACCCGCTCCTGCAGTGAACATGAACAGCCCTCTGCTCACCGCAGCTGGTGGTGCAGGTGCCCACCTGGGCCGCTTGCCACTCCCGTCGGGGGCACGCATCCTGGACTGTTTGCTGCCCGGCCTCCTGGGCCTTCAGCCTGGTGGTCCTGGGTCCTGCCCTGCCCAGTCTGGCTGCTACAGGGAGAGGCTCCAGTCGGTATCCAGTCACTGTCCCCCCCCCCCCTGGGAAAGATCAGAGCCTTCCAGGCAGGAGAGCCAGCCCTCCCCGCACTGTGGCTCCTGAGCCAGGCCTGGGCTGAAACAGGACCTCCCAGCCATGACCCAGCTCTGACAGCAGCAGGGCCATCCTCTGGGGGGGTCCCAGGAGGAGACCCTGGAGGAAGAAGAGATGCAAATTGGCCTGGGATGGTGGGTGAGGCACAGAGGTACCAGTCTGTGTGCAGCTTGGGGGCCTTGCAGGTTCAGGTGGCCGCAGGGCCAGCCTGGGGGGGGGGGAGAGTGGACAGGCACACTCTGTGTAGTTTCTCTGGAAGAGCTGGGGCCGTGGCAGGGCTGGTTGCTCACCCCACGTGCAGGGAGCAGGAAGGACAGAGCGCATACTGGATGCTGCATGAGAACTGGGGCCAGGGTGAGAGTGGGAAAGAGAGGTAGGGGAGGCAGGGAGGCCAGGCTGTCTCCGGAAGGACAGTAGAGTATCCTGTTGGAGTCGGCCGGGCAGGGAGAGGAGAGAGAAAGGTGGGCGAGATGGCCAGAGAGGCCTGGTGGCCTTGAGGCTGCAGAGCCCAGGGGCACGGGTTAGGGGCCATGGGCCAGGGAGGTTTTTTGGGGTAGGGAGGGGCTGCAGTCCACCATGGGGACAGGGAGGAGGCTGGCGAGTCACCAGTCGGGCCCCTGAGGAGGGGTCAGAGGACGCCCTCCCACCACCTGCCTGGGTCTCCCTCATGCCAGGGCCCCAGCTGTGAAGACAAACCCATGCCACAAAGTTGGGTTTGATTATTTCATAAAAAGATGCCCCCTCCTGCTCACTCAGCAGAGGGGTTGCCATGGAGACCAGGGGCAGGCCCCAAGGGGGGCCGGGCTGGAGCCAATTACCGTGGCTGCGGTGAGAAGACAGCCCACCTCACCCGACTCTCAGAAGTTGGTTTATGAAAAGCAGTTGTCTCGGTAGGAACCAAGCTGTGTGTGTGCGACCGATATCTACTTCCTGGCAGAACTGAGCGCCACGTGGCCACCCTCCCCCACATCCTCCCTTGTCCCCCAACCTGCCCCCAGCCCAAGCCACCATGTGGCTCAGTCCTGGAACCTCACTGGGGTGTGTTTAGAGTGGACACAGCGGCTTGGGGAGGGAGGAGATTCCTGAGCACAGGGCTCTGTTCCGGGGGAGTGAGCTAAGCCCTGACCACAGCTGAACTCACAGCCCACGGCTTTGGGCCTGGAGCCACAGGACGGTGGTGGGGATGGCGGTGTGGCTCAGTGGTGATGTGGCGGGTGTGGTCACCATGTGTGGCTAGTCTTTGGTGGGTGCAGTCAGTCACATGGTATGGTCGGTGACAAGGCTCGGGGTGATGACCGCCACAGTCAGTGATGTGGTGTGGTCAGTAAGGTGGCAGAGCTCCCCCCACACAAGCACCTGGGGCCTCCACCCACCCGGCCCCGGGACAGGAAGTGCCATTTACATAGCACAGTTTCCCTCTGGTGACAGCAGGTGAGACACCAGTGGGGAGCTGGCATGGTCAGGCCCCACCTTCCCAAGAAGAGTGTATAGAAAGAGAGCGGAGGGGGTGTCCGCAGTTTAAACAGCACCAGGGCCAAGTGCTTTTCTCACCCAGCCCACCCAGGGCGGGGCCTCCAGAACCCCATCCCTGGGCTGCCATCTCCTTGGTAGCCAATAAATGGCCCTGGGGCAGGCATGGCACGGGAGGCCCCCAGGCTGTGGGGGAGGGGGTCTCAGGACCTTCGAACCTGAGTCTGGGAGGACGCACATGACCGGTGCCCACTGCGTGTGCTGGGCTTGCTGGGCTCTGCATTTGGGGGTGTCTGCACTGTCCGCCCAAGTAGAGAAGACCCAGTGGGGCAGGGTCCCCAGGGTGGGTTGGAAGGCCCCGGGGTCACAGTTCTGGGTCAGGAAAGCTGGCTGTAGTCCGCTCCTTCCTCCGGCCTGGCTCCAACCCCAGCACTTAGCCTTGTGTCTGCAGAATCCTGCTCTTAGGCAGCTGCTGAGGAAGGTGTTAGCTGTCAACGCAGGTGTTAGCTGATAACTCAGGTGTTAGCTGATAAGCCATAACCCTCCCCGGGGGGATTCACATTTTAATAGACTCACTCCTGAAGGTGGAAAGAATCTTCAGCATTAGAAAGGGGTGGGGGCGCAATGGCAGAAGGAGAGGCAGGAAAGCTTACTCCGGGGTGATTGGCTCCGCTGGTGAGACCAGCTCTGGATGCGGCACCCCAGCAGGGGCTACTGCCCATGTAGGGCCTTGGTGAAGCCCCAGGTGTGTCTGGCCCCACAGTGGAGGAGGGGGTGCAGGCCCCGGGGCCTGGGGGGGGGGGGGGATCCCACTGGGAGGCTGTCCCTGCTGATGGCATCTGGGTGGGACGGGTGCAGGCAGCTGGCACTGCAGGGGTTGGCTGGGGGAGGAGTGAACTCCTCCCAGGGGAGGAGATGGAGCAGAGAATGAGGCCAGGGGGCGGAGGCTGCAGGAGGGGTTCCTGCCAAGTCAGGAAGTACTTAAAAGGAGGAAGTGTGGAGGAGGGAGCAGCCTGCCTGGGTGGCTGTGGGACGTGACTCCTCCTCCCGAGCCCTGGACACACTTGCCCTCTACCCCGGCCCTTGGGCATCCAGGCACTGTTTCTGGAATAGCAGAGGTGCCCAGAGGGACCCCAGCCCCGTTGCAGTGGGTGGAACCTCCACTGGGCCCCCCTGGCACTCCTACAGTGTGGGCTCTGTGTCACTGCAGTCCCGAGGAGGAGCCTGCAGTCTCAAGTGCCCATTTCAGGAGGCCTCCAGGTGAGTGCCCCTGGTGACCTGGCGGGCCGCTCCCAAGTATGTGAGCACTGGATGTGTGGTGTGGAGAGTCTGCAGATGTGGCTTGCAAGGGGAGTGTGTGGCTCCGAGCCGTGTTCTAGCCCAGTGTTGTCCATGTGGTCTGTGAATTTGGGGATCCTAACATCCCAGTTCCCAGGGGTGGTGGCCACATCTCTGTCCCAGCGCCAGGACCTCCGGAGACCCAATCCCCCTGGGCCCACCTGGCTCCAGAACCTCCAGCTCCTCCAGTACCCCTGCCCTGCCTGCTAACCACCCTGTCCTCTGCCCGTAGGGAGCCGGCTGCTGGCATGGGTGCTGTGGCTGCAGGCCTGGCGGGTGGCAGCCCCGTGCCCAGGTGCCTGCGTGTGCTACAATGAGCCCAAGGTGACGACGAGCTGCCCCCCAGCAAGGCCTGCAGGCTGTGCCCTCGGGCATCCCGGCCGCCAGCCAGCGCATCTTCCTGCACGGCAACCGCATCTCACACGTGCCAGCCGCCAGCTTCCGTGCCTGCCGCAACCTCACCATCCTGTGGCTGCACTCGAACGTGCTGGCCCGAGTCGACGCGGCCGCCTTCGCCGGCCTAGCCCTGCTGGAGCAGCTGGACCTCAGCGACAACGCGCAGCTCCGGTCTGTGGACCCTACCACGTTCCACGGCCTGGGCCGCCTGCACACGCTGCACCTGGACCGCTGTGGCCTGCAGGAGCTGGGCCTGGGCCTGTTCCGAGGCCTGGCTGCCCTGCAGTACCTCTACCTGCAGGACAACGCGCTACAGGCGCTGCCTGACGACACCTTCCGCGACCTGGGCAACCTCACGCACCTCTTCCTGCACGGCAACCGCATCTCCAGTGTGCCCGAGCGCCGCCTTCCGCGGCCTGCACAGCCTCGACCGCCTCCTGCTGCACCAGAATCGCGTGGCCCACGTGCACCCTCACGCCTTCCGTGACCTCGGCCGTCTCATGACGCTCTACTGTTTGCCAACAATCTATCAGCGCTGCCCACTGAGGCCCTGGCGCCCCTGCGTGCCCTGCAGTACCTGAGGCTCAACGACAACCCCTGGGTGTGTGACTGCCGGGCGCGCCCGCTCTGGGGCTGGCTGCAGAGGTTCCGTGGCTCCTCCTCGGAAGTGCCCTGCGCCCTCCCCCAACGCCTGGCCGGCCCGCGACCTCAAGCGCCTAGCTGCCAGTGACCTGGAGGGCTGCGCTGTGGCCGCCAGACCCTACCACCCCATCTGGACCGGCCGGGCCACCAACGAGGAGCCACTGGGGCTTCCCAAGTGCTGCCAGCCAGACGCCGCCGACAAGGCTTCGGTGCTGGAGCCTGGGAGACCGGCCTCGGGCAGGCAATGCGCTGAAGGGGCGCGTGCCGCCTGGTGACAGCCCACCGGGCAACGGCTCCGGCCCGCGGCACATCAACGACTCCCCCTTTGGGACTCTGCCTGGCTCTGCCGAGCCCCCGCTCACCGCAGTGCGGCCCGAGGGCTCCGAGCCACCCGGGTTCCCCACCTCAGGCCCTCGCCGGAGGCCAGGCTGTTCCCGCAAGAACCGCACCCGAAGCCACTGCCGTCTGGGCCACGCAGGCAGCGGGGGCAGCGGGACTGGTGACTCGGAGGGCTCAGGTGCCCTGCCCAGCCTCGCCTGCAGCCTCGCCCCCCTGGGCCTGGCGCTGGTGCTGTGGACAGTGCTGGGGCCCTGCTGACCCCCAGCGGACATGACAGCGTGCTCAGCAGCCAGGTGTGTGTACATACGGGGTCTCTCTCCACGCCGCCAGCCAGCCGGGCAGCCCACCCGTGGGGAGGCCAGGCCAGGCCCCTCCCTGCCGGATGCCTCCCGCCCGCCACCCCCATCTCCACCCCATCATGTTTACAGGGTTCGGCGGCAGCGTTGTTCCAGAACGCCGCCTCCCACCCCAGATCGCGGTATATAGAGATATGCATTTTATTTTACTTGTGTAAAAATATCGGACGACGTGGAATAAAGAGCTCTTTCTTAAGCTGTGGCTTCTCAGGCTAGGGTGCTGTGGGTGGTGAGAAGCAGGGGGTGGGCGCTGGGACGGGCAGCCTCTCCCCCCATCACAAGGCCCTAAAGGAAGAGGAGTTGCCTGGCACCATGGGTGGGGCAGCCTGGGCCAAGGGCAGCTCCAACACCAGGTGCCCCTGCCCCCCAGCCGCACAGATGGAGTGTGCTTGGTGGCTAACATCGAGTCTGGCTGATGGAGCACATGCCGGGTCCATGGGTCTGGACATAGCAGCCTCTGTGGGGGACATTTGCTCTGAGGCCCTCCACCCCAATCAGCCCGCCCGGGCAGCCCCCAGGAGGAGGCTGAGGATGAGGGACACTCCTCCTACCGCTGGTGGGTGGCAGAAGAGGAAGGCCCTGAAGGAGAGTTGGACGGGTCAGGCCCGGCGTAGGGCCCACTGGGGGCTCCATGCCCCTCACACCACGGCTGGTGGTCACACTAGACCCGACATGTGTGTGCCTGGGGCACCTCCACTTACACCATGCCCACACCCCAAACACAGGCCCTGGTGGGTCTGCATGTCCCTGCACCCATGTATGCATACACACATGCAAACACAGCATGGCAGGGAACACACGTGCACACACATGCACACAGCAGGGGAACACGTGCACACACATGCACACACACAGCAGGGCAGGGAACACACATGCACACACAGCAAGGCAGGGTACACACATGCACGCACATGCACACAGCAGGGAACACACGTGGACACATGCACACAGCAGGGAACACACGTGCGCACACATGCAATCAGCAGGGCAGGGAACACACATGCACTCACAGCAGGGCAGGGAACACGCACACACAGCAGGGCAGGGGAACACACGTGCACACACATGCACTCACAGCAGGGCAGGGAACACACATGCATATACATGCACACACCATGGGCTCTGGAGCAGCCCGCCCGCATCCAGGCAGAAATATGCACAGGCAGAAATATGCACAGGCAGAAATATGCACAGGCACGCTTTCCCACGGCCTGGGCCTAAGAGGACTCAGAAACAAAAGGCAAGGGCCACGTGGCCAGGAAGGCTTCCCAGGGGAACGGCCCCTCCCCCACCAGGGCAGTGGCTGGGGACGGGGAGAGGGAGAAAAACAGGGACGTGGGGGAGGGTGTGGGGGAGCGTTGCTGGTGGAGCCAGATGGTCGTGGGGGCGGCCAGGGCTCCAGAAGCCTGGGGGGAGGAGAAGGAAGGAGAAGGGGGAGGACGCGCAGCAGCCAAGGCCCCAGCTCCTCCGCCTGCTTCTCTGTGCCTGTGCTGCAGCCCAGGCGGGAGCTCAGACCCTCCTGTCGCGCCAGGGCAGAGTCAGGATTCGGTGGTCCTGTCTGGCCTGTACCCTCCTCAGGGTCCTCCCACATGCACTGTCTTTTCTTCTGGGAGACCCTGTGCCTCTGCCCACAGGCGCTGAGGCCCCCCCCATGTGGCTGTCCACACCTCCACCTGCAATTTGCCCCTCTGCTTACCTGAGCTCCAGGGCCGGCAGCTTTACCAGGGGCTGGGGGTAGCTCGGGCAGGGCAGCCCTGCCAGGGTGGGGTGCTGTTTGCCCAGGACTCCCTCTGCAGCCCCTCTGGGCCCAGGAAACCCTTGGCAGCCCCAGCAGAAGCCTCTCTGTGGACAGCCTGATGTCAAGCTGTTGCACGGTCTCTGCCCTGTGCCTGGAGCCCCACATCAGCACCCCTGGCACCCCCAGTCTCTGCGACCCACAGCCAGGCCCAGGAGTCTGCCGGGCTGTACCTGGGCACTGGCATGGGCAGGGATTTATTAATCCAGTTTTTCTCCCAAGTGGCCCCTGTCATGCCTGAGAAGACACAGCCAAACTGTTGGATCTGGGGTGGGGCTCTCAGCTGAGGCTGGGGGCTCCTGCAGTCACAGCCAGGAAACCAAAGTCACCCATTTGCAAAGAGCCTTAAGCCCCCACCTGAGCGGCCCACCTGCAGTGGATGCTGGTGGCCTCAGAGCTGCCGGGCTTGTGGAAGGACAGCAGGTCCCGCCTCAGCTTGTACCTCCAGGACGAGGAGCTCATTACCTCTGCTGGGCCTACTCCTCCTCACTAAGAAGCCAGCACTTGTCGCCCTCAGGCCACCTTTGGAGCTGACTGTCACTACCAGCTGCCCACAGGGGTCTGCACCCTCCCCCTCCAGGCCACAGTGGGGGCCTGTGCAGTGGTAGGGGTGGGGAGTGGGGCACAGTCCCACCAGACCTGAGGAGGGGGGGTGAGAGGATCCGGAAGGAAGTGGACGAGTTTTAAGTTGGACTCAGCAGGACGCATGGACGCTTCCATGGGGTGGAGGCGGCGGGCGGGGCTCCCAGGCATCCGCCCCTGAGCAGCCAGCACGGGGCACCCGTCCCTGAGGTGGGGGGCGCCGAGAAGAGCGGCCGCTTTGTCGAGGCCCAGGAGACATCTGGGCGGGGGTGTCGCGTGGGCTGTGCAGGCTGAGCTCAGCAGAGGGGCCCGGCTGGAGGACACATTTGGGAGTCGTGAGCACTTGGGTGATATTTACAGCCCAGGAAGAGATGAGCTCACCGGCCGGCCGCCGCTGAGGAGGGGCTGGGGAGGGGGCGGGGCGTTGGGCCAGGGCCCAGGGACTCAGCTCCTTCCTGCACCCACCCCGACACTCCCCGGCTCCGCCGGCCCAGCCCTGGCCAGCTGGGTCCCTGAGGTCGGGTGCTGGACAGGCAGGGGGTGGGGGTGGCAGCTGATGTCCAGCCTTGGTCACCCAGACCCCAGAGCAGGTGCAGAAAGCTAATTAAAGCAGCGTGAATCAGCTGAGTGTGTCAAACCCCACCCCCCACATGCGGGCTGCTGGTCTGCCACAGACTCTCCTGGCCTCATCCCAAGGGTGCCCGGCCAGCCCTGGTCACCTGTGGACCGAATCCTTCACAGCTCAAGGGTCCGTTCCTGCGTCCCCAGGCCCAGCCAGGGCAGCACCACCCAGCACAACTGGTGGAGGCGGCAACTCGGCTGGGCTCACCGTGGCTGCAGCTGTCCTGGGTGGGGGACAGTGGGGGAGCAACCATCAGATGTTGGGGCCAGGCTGGGCTGCTCCAGGGACCCTCTCAGCCACCCCGACTCCACCCCGGGCTCCACCTGGGGGCTGAGCTGCTCCGGAGCTGCCCTGCACACCTGTCTGCCCGGGACTGCAGGGTTCGCCCTATCCTCAGAGGGGGCCACCTGCCCCCTGTTTATCTGCCTGCCCGGGGCTTTGCACAGTAATTGGGAGAATTATTTTTTAACCCTTAAATTAGTTCTGAAATAATAGAAGCTGCAGAATGTTCAGCAGCCGATGGTAAACTAGCATCCAGTGAGACCGAGAACATGCCAGAAACAAGTTGAGAGGGGAAGAAAGTGTTTGTATGTGGTGTGAGCGGGGGCCCCGGGGCTGGCCACTGCTGTGGAGGCAGGGGTGGGGCTCCTCACTGCCAGGCTGCCTGCAGCTCACACCCTCCCCCGGGGTGGGTGGGCACCTCACACTCATGTCCCCCCCTGGAAGACACTGCTCATGTCCTGAGAGGCCCAGAGGCATGAAGCCACGTGTCAGGCAGGATTGCACTCAAGGCCACTCAGGAGCAGGCGCTTCGCTGCCCGCTGTGGCTGTGGCCCCGAACACTGTGAGGCTTTTCCATTCCAGTTCCCGGGGACATCACGAGACCCTGGATGTCAGTTCCCTCCACTGTGCCAGTCTGCCTGGGGATGTCACTTGGGGGTGGCACCCTGAGCTCTGGGGGGCTTGTGACTGAGGCAGCTCTGTGTCTGGTCAGCTGGCCTTCGGGTCGCCTCTGGCCACAGTGAGGAGGTCCAGCCCTCAACTCAGTTTCCCCCACGGTGCCAGCCCGCCTGGCGGCCACTCTCACACCCAGATTTCTCACTGGTGGCTTGTCCTTGGTCCTGCCTGGCCCCTAGCTGGCTCCTTTCCCACCTGCTCCAGGCTAGGCCTCTCAGGAGCCCTGCCCAGCAGCCTGGTTCTTGTGCACACCACAGCCTGGGCTTGGCAGGGCTCCCCACGTGAGGCCCAGGTGGGGGAAAAGTCCAGCGGCTAGTGTCAGCAAATGGTTTCCCTCAGTCCCCCCCATACCGGGCACAGCAGCTCCAGGACCCCATCATCCTAGGGCCTTGGAGAGGCACTGTGATGGGTGTGGGCCCAGGGGCCCCCGGAGCCACACTCCTGTTGGGAGGGTGCATGTGTTGGGCCCAGGGCCCCCTAGCAGCTGGCCTGACCCCGAAGTGCCAACCCCAGTCTAGAGGCAGAGCTCCTCAGAGGAGGCCATGGGACTTCCCCCGGTTGGTCAGGCTTCTCCGGGGCTGGGGCCTGGTGCTGTTGTCTTTTGCTGGGGGAGGTGGGGCTCTGCCAGGGCACACCTCTCCAGAAGCCCCTTCCAGGTAGGTAGTACTCCCCCACCTGCCTCTGTGCTGTAGGGGGAGTCCTGCTCCCAGGGGCAGGGGACCCTTCCCGGGCCACCGCCTGGAGTCCTGAGCCAGTGGGTGGAGGAGCAGGCCCCTGTCCAGCCTTGTCTCCCTGTTACTTCCAACCCCCACCCCCCAGCCCCAGAACACCTTAGGATCTTCTTGGTCCTTCCACTCAACATTCAGTTCTGACACCACTCCCTCCTCCAAGAAGCCCTCCCTGATCCTCCAGGCTGGTCCTCACCCAGTCAGGTGGTCATGGAGTGGATCCACAGTGCCCAGACCTGCACGGCCAGAGCCAGGGTCAAGTCACTACCCCTCAATAGCCCTCTGCTTCTGTGCCTGTTTTGAGGAATGAGTAAACCCTCATGGAAGAAGAGGTCCCCACTTAGGCCCAGCCCTGGAGGAGCTCTCAGAGAGCCATGCTGGCTGAGGCCCCCAGCGTAGGGGCCAGACAGGGTGCTTCCACACAGTCCCAAGGCTGAGGCTGAGGCTGCTCCTTCCTCCAACTGTCCTCACCCACAACCTGACTTCTTGGACTCAGACCACAGAACCAAGCTCATGCCTGGTTCCCCAGGCCCCAGAAAGCCAAGGGAGCGACCCCCCTGCTCCCAAGGCCACCTAGTGGAACCAGGCTGGGCTCTGCTGGCTGCCTGCGCCCCCCCTCATGCCCTGTGGGCCCCCAGAGCTGGCCTAGGGACTCCTGACCCTGACCTCAGCGGAGCACCGAGCCTGGTGTTCTGAGTTGCACGGGCAGCACTCTCTTGACACCAACAGCAGACTGCACGTGGGGTCAGCAGAAGCCTGCTGAGCAGGGAGCAGGGCCAGGCTCACAGCCACCAGGCCGCAGGAAGGGGTGCCAAGCTCAGCAGGAGTCCTGCCCTCCCAGCCTGTGCTGTGGCTGGGCTCAGTGCAGGGTCCCTCTCTCTCTGACCAGTTCACCACGCATTTATTAGGTACCTGCTGTGTGCTGGTGAAACAGGAAAAGATTCCCTTGCCCTCCTCGCAGGGCATGCACTGGGGGAGGTGACTCGCTTCAGTGTCCTGCTGCTCAAACCTCTAGGGGCACAGAGACAGGCAGGCTGTGCAGCTCTGACCCCATGACGGTGTCTAGGGCTCAATGTTTACAGCTGAAGCCCCAGTGGGCGTGTGTTACAGGATGCTCTTTTTATTTACTTATTTATTTTGAGATGGAGTCTTGCTCTGTCACCCAGGCTGGAGTGCAGTGGGGCGATTTCAGCTCACTGCAACCACCGTCTCCCGGGCTCAAGCGAATCTCCTGCCTCAGCCTCCCGAGTAGCTGGGACTACAGGTGCACGCGACCACACCCAGCTAAGTTTTGAATTTTTAGTAGAGACGCGGTTTCATCATGTTGGTCAGGCTGGTCTCGAACTCCCGACTTTGTGATCTGCCTGTCTCGGCCTCCCAAAGTGCTGGGATTACAGGCGTGAGCCACCACACCCGGCCTATAGGGTACTCTTTTAGTTTTTGCTGGCCCTCTATAGGCAGCTTCTGTTACTCAGCTTAATTAAACCCCAATTACAGCCCTGCCTTATCGCAAGGACAGAGGGCTTTCTGCATCCCAAGGTTCTTGCCTGGGTGTACTGGAAGAATTGGACCACACGTGGGCTCGGAGAATGAGTGCAAGGTTTTATTGAGTGGAGGCAGCAGATGGGGGAAGCCAGGAGGGGATGGAGTGGAAGGTTCCTCCCCTGGAGTCAGGCCCCGGCTCTCCTCTGGCTGCCCCCGCCAAACTCCAGGTCGTTCTGCTGCGGGCGGATAGCCTGCTGGTGTGCCAGTGCCCATTGGTGCGTTCCTCTCGAAGTCCAGCCTCTTCTGCCAATCCGCTGCTCTGCACGTCCAGCAGCTTGTGTGTGCCTGCTAGGTCTCAGGGTTTTCATAGGCACAGGATGGGGGTGTGGCATGTGAGGGTGGTCTTGGGAAATGCAAAAATGCCTGTCCTCACTTAGGTCCATGGGATGGAGCCCTAGCTATGGATAACCCCCTCCTCTACCCAGCACTTCCCCCTCTTCCCTGTCATTTAAAGGGACTAAGCTCTTCCCTTCCCAGCACTCCCATATCGCTGGAACGAACCCATGGGCCTCATTTCCGGACAGGGGGAGCTGCTGGGGCCTCCTTCCTGACAGGCTGAGCTGCTGAAGCTGCAGGAATCACCCCCTGGGCAGAGAGAAGGCCCTGCCTGGGCCTAGGCTGCTACCGGCCACGTGGATGCAGGGAGGCCATCTTTCACAAGCATGAGGGAGGAGCGGCACGTTGTCTCTGCACACGGCCCAGCCTCAGTCCCTAGACAAAGTGAGGGGCAGAGAATGGCCTCTTCTGTAGACGCAGTGTGCCCAGCCTGGCCCACTACAAGCCTCTCCTGCAGGGGCAGCCTCCTCAGGAAGGGCCAATTAAACCCACCACCAACACCAGGGAACAGGAGGCCTCCGATTTGTCTTCACAAAGGGCGGTGTGGAGATTTATGGGCAATAAATGGACATCCATCTCGAGGCGGGCAGAGGAGCGGCGGCAGGGCCAGCGGGGCGGGGCAGCCCCCCTCCGATCACGGTGCAGAAGCCGCATTAATGACGCTCACCAAGGAGAGACAAGGCTGAGGCTGGCAGGGCCACTCACCAAGGAAGGAGAAAAAATAAATGCGAACAATTAGGGAATGATGAAGGCCTTGCAGGGAAAACACCTTGCTGTACACCGTGCGGCCAGCCTGGCAGAGTCTGGGGGACGCCAAGCCAGCGACCTGGCGGGGTGGCGTCGCAGGCAGCCTGCGGGGAGGGGCACGGAGACAGTCTGGTGCTGCTGCACAATTATTTTTGAAAAATGACGGAGCAGAGAGAATGGAGGCGGGGCGGGGGACTGCAGCCTCCAGGGGTGCCGGGGGCTTCTGGGAGGCAGTCACTGCTACCTTCATGGGGAGCAGGAGGGTCTTAAGGCCTTGGGAGCCCAGGGGCCCAGCCTCTGAAGTCCTCCCTTAGGTCCGTTAGCCAACAGGGATGGAGGAGCCACAGCCCCACCCCCTCCAGGCTCTCCACGGCCACTCCAGCCCCCAGCCCTACCCCTCCACCTCAGACTGCAGGGTGTGAGCCCACCCTGTCCATCCATCCCTGCCTGCCTCTCCGTTCACCCACTCCTTCAACAGACCCTGCTCCTCCCAACAGGGCCCCCTCTGCAGGGAAACCACAGACAAAGGCCTTCCCATCCCCCAGGTCAGGATCATCCGGACCCCCTGCTGCAGCCAAGGACCCCTCCAGATCCACAGAGGGACACACTGGCCATGAGGCCACAGCCAAGCCCGACTTGGGTGGGGGACCCAGCCTGGGGCAATCCTGCTGTCTCCCACGACCCCCCCAACATCCCGTCATGCCCAGAGAATCTGGAGGCACCAACTTCCCGGATCCCTCCTGGCCCCACCTCTGGGCCCAGTTGTGGGATCTGGAGGATGGCATCAGCCCCGGCTGCCTGCTGTGGGCCTGTGGATAGCTGTGCCCAGGAGCACGGGGAGTGAGTCTGCGCCCCAAGCTCACTCTCCACTTTCCGGTTATCCTAAATACCAAGGCTGTGCACATTTCCCCACCCCATGAGGCTCATTCTGTAAAAGCTGGTCTCAACACAACCAAACAGAAGCACCCAGCACTGCGCTCTGGAAATAGGACGCCCTGCCAAGGTGAAGGGGTGTCACACTGTCCCTGAGGCAGCCACCAGCCTGAGCAGTCACTGGGGAATTGGTGCAGACCCTGCCCAGAGGCCTCCTCTCCTCAAGGGATGGGACAGTGGGGCCCTCACCCACCGACTCCCCACATGACAGACATTTCTAGGCACTTCTAGGCCAGCCAAGGGGGACAGAGTAGCTCCCCCAGAGGGGGCAGGTGCGACCTGCAGACGGCAGGGCTAAGAGCCCCCCGCCCATCAGCGCCCACTCAGGTCAGTAGGGACAGCAGCGTCTCCTGCCCAGCCACTGCCACAACACCACCCAGGTTGGGGGCAGGCTCCTAGTGCCTAGTGACAGCAGTGCCACCAGGTCCGTGGGTGGGGGTCACCATGTCACCACTACAGATAAAGAGAGGGCGGCCGAGGGGTGGCATATGGACGCAGCCTGTCCATGGGGATGCCCACTCTGCACCCCGGAGCTCCCTCCTGTCTAGCATGCCCCAGTCAGGGCCTTGAGGATGGGGGACACAGCCTGCCAGGTTTCCCCCAGGTCTACCGGGAATAGTGAGAGGGCCAGGCTAAGACCCAAGAACTAGGGCCATTATGCCCAGAACCAGGCAAGATCTGGGGGAAGTGGGATCCCCTGTGAGTCCAGGACCCCAGTTGACCCCAGTCCCTCCCTGGGCCCACCAGGGTGTCCCCTGCAAAGACTGGCTGGGCCGGTAGCTTGAAACTCCGCAGGTGAAGGCCTTAAGGCCAGAGAAGGTGGGACCATCCTCCCTGAAGCTGGCCTCGATTCCCAAGGCCATGTTGTGGACCAGTGCCATCTGGGACCCTCTGGGTCAAGCAAAGGGTGTGTGCTAACGAAAGCCGAGGATGCCAGAGGCCCGCGAATGCCCAGTGGACCATGAGAACCTTCCACTGACAAACCCTGCAGGTGCTAGGACCGCAGGGAGTGAGGGTGACTTTGCCCTTCCTTCAGCAGCCAAAGAATTTCACTCTTTGGCAAAACCAGCCAAGTGAGTACAAAGCCTTCACCTGTAATGTGAGCCACAGTGGACCAGGAAACTACAGGAAAGGCCATAGGGAGCCACCTGCTGGGGTCGGTGAAGGGCCCAGGCCCTCATTCCCATCCTTCCACTGACCCATGCCCACCCCCCAGGGCCGGGGAGGAGCGAGGGCCACCCTGGAGGCTGCCCATTGGATGGAGCCTCAGTGACCTCGCCGGCCGCTGCAGGTGTTCCAGGAGGAGAGGCACAGGGCCCTACACCCAGACTTCTCCACCCAAGGCCCAGCCTGAGACCAGATACAACATCTGCCATCCTGAGTCCACAGGACCAGCCAGAGCCAGAGCTGGGCCACTGAGGACAGCTGGCTGAGCTGAGGGGCAGTGTCTCCTGGGACGTCCTGGTGGCCAAGACTGGACCACCTGCCATGCTGGCCACTGTCTGTGTGTCTCAGTTGAGGTATGTCTGTCTCCTGCGGCCCCTAGGGCTGGGCCCAGCTGTCCCACTGGGTACAAAGAGGGAACTGGGACTTCCAAAGAAGGAAACGCTGGGTGGGCAGTGGGAGGCCTGGGAAGGGTAACTCCGGGGCCAGAGGAGCTGGAAGGGTCACAGGCCAGGAGCCAAGACTGCACACCAGGGACCCGGTGCCTGCAGCCCGCTGCAGCCCGTCACTTCCACTCTGCAAACCGCAGAATACCCAAGCAGAGCTAGCAGGGCACCCTCCAGTCCAGAGGTTCTCCCCGCCTCAGAGAGAGGCCAAGACACACTTGCCCCACAGAGAGGCAGGCTGTGACGGCTGAGATCATCTCCTTTTTCAGGCATCACAGCTGCATACCCTGAGAGCCACTCGGTCCCTGAGAATCCCTGGAAGAGGGGCTTGCTTCTCTCCACCCACTGGCTGGGCAGGAAGGCGGGGACAGCCTGTGTGCAGAGGGGACACCCTGTGTGGGGGCCCTGAGGATCACTCACCCTGAGCCTGGTTCTTTGTGGGGGTGTGTGGTGCTGAGCCAGCAGGAGGCCAGGGGTGGGAAGGGAGTGACCCTCGACACCTGTGGAAAGACAGGGCCTGGGGGTCCACCCCACCTGGCGCTGGGCCCCAGGTCTGGCCGGCACGGGCTGCCGCCTCATTGCAGAGCCTTCCCTGGCCTCCGGCTGCTCTCCAGCTCTCCACGCATCAGGCTGGAAACAGAGCAGGAGCGCAGTAATGCGGGATTTGACTTGCAAAATCGGACGAAGCAGCACTAATAAGGCCAGGCTTACAGGAGGCTGGGGGCGGGGCTGGATCCCAGGTCCTGACGGCAGGAGAATGACGGGTCTGTTGGGGGTGGGGCAGTGCAGGTGGAAGAGGCAGGGCTTAGGGGACCCTGGGTCTGTCACCCTGCCCCTGCCATGCTCAGGGCTAGGGAACTCCATGTCTGCCAATCCCAGAGCCTTAGGTAGGCAAAACCAGGATGAGGGCGCCAGTCCATGGTGTATGGCATCCCCCACCCTTCCCTGAGCCCTTGTGGGGGAGGGGACTGGGCAGGCTGGGACTGTCCCCTCCCTCACACGATGTGGTCTCCCACAGCTCTCCTGCCCCAGCCTGCCGACCTCTGCAGTGGCTGGAGTGCGAGGGGTCCTCAGTCCTGAGCCAAGCGGCTCACCCTGCTTCTCTCTGCCCGTCCCCCTCCCTGGCTGACCGGCCTCCAGCCTCCAGACCCTCCAGGGGGACTCAGGGACTGATAGGGTGGCCCAGCAGGGCCCAGGTTCTGAGCTGAGCTCTGAGATGGGTGGCCGAGGTGGCATGGAGGGAAAGGACGCTAAAGGGTGTTTGTGGACTCACTCCCCTGCCCACTCCTCCAGCTCCAAGCCCAGGCCAGGCCTGGGGAAGCCGGGCCCAGGGGAGGTTGTTGATCCAGGGCCAGGGAGGCCCACGGCCCGGTCTTGTCACCAGGCCCTGCTGCCTGCTCCCAAGAACCACCCCCAACACAGGGTGTAGACCCTGGGGACCCGCTCAGGCAGGGCAGTGGGTGGGTGGGTCCTCCCTCCCCCCCCCCACTTCACCTACCTGACTCAGGATTTCAGACAGCTCTAACAGGGGGAGGGGCCAGGACCCTGGCACCCTCTGCAGACACAGCAGGCCCCCAGGGTAGGAGCTGGGGCCTCAGCTCCTTGCTGCACACACTTGGACCAAAAAAAGAAAACAACACGTCCCTGTGCCTGGGGTCTGTGTCTCAGGGTACCCTGGCCTGGGGCGTCATGTGCAGTGTCCAGCTGGAGAGGCACCCAGGCCCGTGCCCCGCCCACTCCCCACACGTGTGCTGCTCCCTGAGACTCCAAGGTGGTCCTGGTCACCGGCAGCCACCTCTGGTGGGCTCTAATGCCCAGGCCAGCTCTGCAGGGCTGGGTCCTGCACCCAGAGGTGCCAGCTCAGGAGTCTGGCAGGCTTGGCCCCACGGTGCCAGCTGAGGAGTCTGGCAGGCTTGGCCCCACGCAGACCCCTGGGGAGAACGGCACCCTCCCCCAGACTCACAGAACCATCCCGCTGTGCAGTCCAAGTGCTGGGCTGCTGTGGAGGGCCGTGTCCTCACGGTGGGCCGGCTGGTCCCTGGGCTCCCGCTGCACTCCCTGACCTGCCCGGCCCCCACAAGCCCCTCCTAATTGGGCCTTCTCCCAGACAGAGCGCCACAGCCTCTCCTTTCGGTTCTGTTGACATCGGCACAATCTTTGCTCACTGAAGCCTGGCGGGAGTAGAGAGGCCAGTGCAGCCGAAATAGCTCTTGGCCCCGGGAGCCCACAGCCAGAGCAGAGAGGGTGCTGCTCCCGGGGGGTGGGGATGGCCTCCCCCTGCTCGGGCCACCACTTAGTTCAGGACCCAGACAGCTCCCCGAGAGACTCAGGGAGCCCAGTGCCCAGCTCAGAGCCTGACAGCATGCAGCCAGGTCAAAACGTGCCGGAGCCAGCCCAGGCAGCAAGAGTCAGAGGGACCCAAGAGCCACTGTCATCGCACCCACCATGCAGCACCGGGAGAGCTGGGGAGCCACAGGGGACTTGAGACTCAGGGCGTTTTCCCTCCACGGACTACCTCCTCCACAGGATCTCTTGGTTCTCATTAAAAATGCGAGTCCAGGCCCCTTTGCTAGAGGGTGAGGGAGGTGTTGTCTCGGGCTGAACCAGTGCCCTGGGTGACTCCTGTGACTGGGTACATTTAGGACACAGAGCCCAAAATGCTGCCCCTCGAATGAAGAGAATTCAGCAAGAACCACCAGGAATAAGTGGGGGATATTTGTAACTGGGGAAACTACAGAGAGAGGCCTGGATGGGAGCACGAGGCCAGCAGGGGGACTGGGCTGCTGGGCTGGCCACCTGCTGCTGCTGGCCCGGCCACCTGCTGCTGCTGGCCCTGGGGGTCCCATCTCCTCCCCATGCCTCAGTTGCCTGTTCAGTAACAGAGGGCAATGGTGAGAATCACAGCAATGCCAGCAAAGGCCATGCCAAAGCTGGGACTGTCCCAGCAGCACCCAGGCCCACTCCTCCTCAGCCTGGCCGGCAGCTCACGACACAAACCTGCTAAGAAACTGAGCCCCCTGCACAGCCCAGCACCACAAGCTGGGCTTAGGAGGGGGAAGCCAGGAGCCACGCATGGACTCCCATTCGAGACACGTGTGCATAGGACACAGAGGGGCGACCTGAGCACAGCCCCCACCTGTCACCTAGCTGGTTATCTGTGAGGGCTGGGATTTCGGCAGACATTCTCTTTTGGGTCATGTTTCTGTAGTTCCCCCCCAACCTGTGTCCCTTGGCCTGGGGTCTTTGTGTGCTGGCTGGATCCTCTCCTCAGGCTCCTCACACATGGGCCCCTCTCATCATTGGGCATCCTATGCCAGCAGACACATCGCCAGCCAGTGACTCTCACCAGGGTACAGCTCTGGGACTTGAGCTTTCATCATGGGCACTGAGCAGCCCCAGCAGCTTCCCCTGACGTGCTGGCCCAAGGAAGCCCCCTTGTGCCCACACTGGCATTTTCCGGCACCTCCAGGGGCTCACTGGTGCTCACCTCACAGCCCTCCCATCTGCGGGGGAGCTGGCCTGGCTCATGCCGAGCAGCAAATGGTGCTGCTGCCAGGAAGGCTGCCTCCAGGCTCGGGCAGGGTCTGGCAGTCCTGGTTTCTTCCTGGGCAGCAGCTGACCTGGTTGTGGACTCCTGCACCCAGTACAGTGACAGGGGGCGTGGGGGAGGGTGGCCTGGAGGGTCTGTTCTGAGAAGGCCCCAGAAGCCAGAGATTCCAAAACCCAGCTGCACTCAGCGCTCACCCGGGCCCTTGGGTGCTACGTGCTGTTATTCGCCAGCCGTTCGGCATTACAATTCAAAGCCGATGCTGAAACCCGGGCAGATCCCAGCTGCAAAGGGCAGTTCCTTCCCCCGAGCTGCAGAATGTGGCTGGAGGGGCTGGCTCAGCCCGGGGCGAGTGTCACACTGAGGCCAAGTCCAGAGATGAGTGGGTGGGAGGGTGCAGCAAGGCTCCCAAGGGTACCCAAAGGCCCTGAAGCCACATGAGGGAGAGACTGGAGATCAGACTCCGATCTAGCATGGGGCGCTGCAGGGCTGTTGGACAGCAGTGCCAGGGCCAGCTGGGTTTTGCCTGAGTCCTGGCAGGGGCATCTGTGGCGTGGTCGGGCAGTGGCTTAGCAGTGGTCATTGGAAACATTCCCCCTGGTGTCTTGGGGGCGTCACAAAAACCAGCTGTGCCCTGAGGCTCTCGTGCCATTGCAGAGGAGGACACCAGATCAGGTCAGGCGCTTGAGCCCAGCCTGGCTTGGCTTCTGCATTCTCCCCGGAGGGGGATCCCCCTGCCTGTGCCCCCCAGATTTTTCTTGGCAGAAAGCTGCGTCTTGACACCCCACGCATTCAAGGGCTCTGGATCTCTCACCCCAAAGTCCAGGCTCAGTGTCCTCCCAGAGAAGCCCCGCTCCAAAGACCCCATAACGACTCAGGCCAGCACTGTGAGGTGCCTTGGTGGCCTGTGAGGGGAACAACTGGCTTCTCAGACACAGTGCCAGGAGCTGGACCTGGGGGTCTCCACAGGGCACCTCTGACTGATGTCCCTGTCCCGCCTAGATTGCTCTAGGAAGTGCCCCTCAGGAAGTCTTTGTGTGCCCCCATCCTAGGCAGAATCAGGCCGTCTGTCCCTGCCCGGCCACAGGGGCCCTCTCCCCAGCCCTAGAACCTCCCCCAGGGATCCTGGACCTCTGAAGGTATAGGTTCCAGAGAGACAAGGAGCTGCCCCATCTGGCCACCCCCACCCTCAAGGGGTCCTGTGCCAGGCAGATGGGAACCGGCAGGAGGCTTTGAACCTCAGAGGTGTCCCGAGGCGGCAGTGTCCTGCCCCTGCACTGGCCTCCAGACCTTTGCCTGCCTGGGTTCCAGCCTTGACAGTCCCTCAGTCTGCACTCAGAAACAAGCTCAGGGCTGCAAGGGGCTTGCAGGAGCCCAGAGTGTGCCCAGCCCAGGCCTCCATCCTCCGTCCAGGGCTATTGTCGGACCCAGCAAGTGTCTGTTGAGCGCCTACTGTATACCCATACAGTTGAAGGGGAATGTTGCTCGGCCCCCACATTGCACACTACTCTGGTCCAGCTCTCTGGACCAGTTTAGGGGTGCTGGGGCCCATCCCCCGGGGCATCACCGCACCCACTGGGCATTGCCCTTGCTGGCTACCCCCACCCTGCCCCCTGCTATGCATGCTTTCCAGGCCCTGGGCAGTGCTCCCTGCAGGCCTTCTCGGAAGGCCTCCCTGACCTCCCCCACTGCACCCCATGCCTCCGACAGTGGTGCTCCCTCCTGACACCTTGGCCTCACCGTGCCACCTCGTATCAGCCTCAAGGGGTTGCCCTTCCTTGCCTTCTCCTAGGGCAGCACACAGGACAGCAGCTGAGGGGACGTGGAGTGGCCAGGAAGATCATGGCCTGGCCCCCAGCGGTCTGCTCTGCCCACCCTGACCCAAAGCCTGGGAAAACCCCTCCTCACCGGAAGCCAAAGGAGGGCTGGATCGGCAGAATCCATCACCCAGGGGGCAGCTCCCCCCCTGCTGACTGTAAACAGCTGTTAGCTTTTTGAAGAGCAAAATAAATTATTTCAACAGCAGATCAGTAGCTGAGGGCCTGGGAGTTCCTGTACCCTGCTAGCTGCCCCTCAGCCTGGACCTGGCCCCAGACAGCTGCAGATGCCCATATGCTGAGGCCCTCAGCTTGGAGACCTGGGACCAGCCTGTTCGGCATCCCTGGACCCAGAAGCCTCCTCCAGGGAGTGACGGATCTGACCCAGGCCTGGCCTCAGGTCCCAGACACCCTCACAGGGCCCCAACCAGACCTGGAGTGCTCCTACCCACACCGCTGAGAATATAGGGTGCTCCTACACTTCCAGCCTCCTTCTCCCCATCTTCACATCTCCATTCCCCTCACTGCCGCCTGTGCTGACGGACCTGGGGATGTGGGGGTTTGCAGGGGCCTCGGCATGCCCAGCTAGGCCAAGTCGCAGAGATCACATGGCAGAGTTCCGAACCTCATGGTCCCTGCTTGGGATGCTCCCTGCACGTGCCAGGAACTGCAAGGTGAGGGCGGGGCTTCAGAGCCCTTCCCGAGAGCTGAGGGGTGGCAGCCACCCTTTGGCTTTGGAGAAGGTGAGCCAGGCCTGTCTACCAGGGACTAATTATTTCTGCAGCAGCTGCATTGCCTGCTCAGTGCCCCTGCTGTCCTCACCACAGGCCCCACGGCTTGTTCTGAGTGTGCTTGTGTGTGTGCATGTGTGTGTGTCTGTGAGCATGCTGCCTTGTGTATGTGTGCTGCACATGTGTGTGTATGCTGTCCAGGTGTGCATGTGTGTATGTGTGTGCACTGCCCACATGGGTGTGTGTCTCTGTGAGCATGCTGCCCAGGTATGCACATATGTACACATGTGTGAATGTGCTGCCCCTGTGTGCATGTGTGTCTGTGAGCATGTGTCCCCCTGGGCATGTGTGTGTGTGAGAATGTGTGGCCCAGGTGTGCATGTATGTGTAGCTGTGTGCTGTCCATGTGCACACATGTGTGCTTGTGCATGAGTGTGCTGCCCATGTGTGCATGTGTGTGTGTGCTGCCCATGTGTGCATGTGTGTGAGTGTGCTGCCCATGTGTGCATGTGTGTGTGCTGCCCATGTGTGCTGTGTGTGTGTGCTGCCCATGTGTGCATGTGTGTGAGCATGCTGCCCACGTGTGCATGTGTGTGAGCATGCTGCCCACGTGTGCGTGTGTGTGCTGCCCATGTGTGTATGTGTGTGAACGTGCTGCCCATGTGTGCATGTGTGTGTGTGCTGCCCATGTATTGCATGTGTGTGAGCATGCTGCCCACGTGTGCATGTGTGTGAGTGTGCTGCCCACGTGTGCGTGTGTGTGTTGCCCATGTGTGCGTGTGTGAGCGTGCTGCCCATGTGTGCATGTGTGTGTGTGCTGCCCATGTGTGCATGTGTGTGTGCTGCCCATGTGTGCATGTGTGTGTGTGCTGCCCATGTGTGCTGTGTGTGTGTGTGCTGCCCATGTGTGCATGTGTGTGAGCGTGCTGCCCACGTGTGCGTGTGTGTGCTGCCCATGTGTGCGTGTGAGTGTGCTGCCCATGTGTGCATGTGTGTGTGTGCTGCCCATGTGTGCATGTGTGTGTGCTGCCCATGTGTGCATGTGTGTGTGTGCTGCCCATGTGTGCATGTGTGTGTGCTTCCCCACGTGTGTGCTGCCCATGTGTGCATGTGTGTGTGCTTCCCACGTGTGTGCTGCCCATGTGTGCATGTATGTGTCTGCTGCCCATGTGTGCGTGTGTGTGAGCGTGCTGCCCATGTGTGCACCTCTCCCCATCTGGCTGTGTGACTGGGAGCTGAAGAGCCCTCTCTGGGCTCACTGCCATTGCACTGTCTCCCAAGTGAGGCCACCGTGCACCTGACGCAGGCTGAGCTCAGCAATGGTGCTCCTGTGGCTCCAGGCTGGAAGGGGCCCTGAGGATAGGCCCAGGGTGGGAGGTAGGCTCCAGGAGGGACAGCTGCCCACACCGCAGGGCAGGCCCAGCACCCACGCCAGACAAACAGCTACCGAAGGGAGCCACGGAGTGACAGGCCAGAAGAGAAGCCCCAGCTCTGGAGGGGGGAAGGGTCCCCTCGGCCCCTGCCCCCACAAATGAAAATCATCCCTTGGCCTGACCGCTGCTCAGCTCCTGCGCCCGACCGGCGCTGTGGCCTCGGTGAAGACAGGAAATCCATACCAGGCTGAGGGATGCTTCCAGCGAGGTCAGACCCACTGGCGGGGGAGGTCAGTGGGGGCTGCAGCTCAGCGGCAGGCCCGGCTGCCTCCCCCAGCCCGCTCCTGCAGGCCTTCTGAGTACACCGAGCCGGGCCGTCACAGGGCCGGGTCCTGCTGGGCTCTGTCCAGCTTTACCGGGTCTCCAGCACACAAACCCTGAGCCTGGGGCCCAGCAGACAGCCCTGGCAGCCCAGATCCTCCCACATGGGCAGAGGGAATGCAGGTTCCACTCCACATCCCAGGGGCCAGCACAGGGGCCAAGACACAAGAGCCCTTGCTAACCAGGACAGAGCAGCAGACACGGAGCCTCACCCTCCAGCCCCTCCCTGCAGCCTCTTCCCCCTCCCCATCTGCCCCAGGGGGCTGCCAGAGCTTCAAAGGCCCCTGCTGGGGTTCCACTTCACGTCTCAGGGCACAGCCAGGAACTGTCGCCCTGGATACCACCTGCACCCACGGCAGTTCAGAGAGGCTTCCTCTAGGCCTCCCAGACCCCCTGGCCAGGCAGGCAACTGATGGGACCAGCATCTGCTCTCCCCCAGGAGACCAGCCGGCCAGCTCGGGGGCATTCATGGATGAATACATGAATGAATTAACAAAAGACCAAATGCTCCGGGCCTCCCCACCGAGCTAGGGTTGCCCCCCGGTGACTGCAGGAGCGAGGAGCTCCCTGGCTCTGAGGATGGGGAGCTCAGTCTACAGGGCCCTGGACTCAGATTTTTTCTTGGTTCCTATCAGTGCCCAGGATCAGCTACAGCGTAGCGATGCCCAGTGTGGGTTCGGGTGCCTGAGGCCTGGTGCCACCTTCCCCCACTACACGTGGCTGGGCTGGGCATGCCATAGGACCTGCTGGAGAGGTGGAGGCAGAGGGAGCGGAAGCTCCTACCACTGCTTCCCAAGTCGCTCCCGTCTGCCCCTGCCTGCCTGGCAAGCAGGCCCTTTCTGGTGTGGCGCCACCACGTGGCTGCTTCTGGCCATCGTGGCACGGTAGGAGCGGGGCACGGCACGGCTGGGTTCCATGCAAGGCCTGCAGGCTCCCCTCTCTCCCTCTGTCTGGGACCCAGCAGCATCTGAGAGGCTGGAGAAGCGGGGTACAGAGACATGAACCCAAAAGAGAATGCCTGGTGAACTCCCAGCCCCGACAGATAACCGGCTGGGTGACAGGTGGGGGCTGTGCTCAGATCGCCCCTCTGTGTCCTGTGCACACGTGTGGGTGCATGGGAGTCACCCTGGGTTCCATGCAGTTCTGCAGGCTCCCTCTCTCCCTCTATCTGGGACCCAGCAGCATCTGAGAGGGTGATTGGGTCATCAAATGACTTAGAACCCAGCCTTGCCCACCCGCCCTGTGGGGGTTTGCCCGACCTCTGGCCTGGGTGCCCAGACATGTAGCCACTGTCCCCTGGCACTGGCCAGGGTGGCCTCTGTCCTCATTTCTGTCCTCCAAGAGGTGACTCTGGTGCCCAGCCAGCCCTTCCTGCCGTCCCCTCCCTCCTCCAGGTCAGACCCCAACCCATTTCCCAGGCCTGACTATGTAAGGTCACGGACTGTCCCCCCGTGCTGCCTGCCTGGTGACCAGTCCCCACTGTGCACTCCCCCCAAGCCAGCCGAGCCTGCCACTGGGTGCTTCCTAAATAGCCATGGAGGATATCACAGCCACCCCTGTTTTATTCAGCGGTCACCAGCGCCTGCCCTTACGGCCAGGCTTTTCCTGAGCCCTAAACCTTATTTGGAGGGAGGGGGGGCCGTGCTGCAAAGCCATGTTTTCATTAGCAGGATGTGAATAATTAATGCCACAGAGCCTTTGAAAACTGTTTTGGTTTTTATTTTAAACATTTTTTTCTATGTATAGAAACAGCACTTCCGTTAGGCACCAAATTTATTTTTTAATAAACGTGGCAGTCATTTATTCAATCCCTGGTGCTCCCTGGGGCGGCTGGCATCGGGTGAAGAGAACCTGCTGGGCCTCTGATAGCAGGCTCTGCCATGTGCCCACCCAGCCCCCGCGTGCGCGGCCAGGATGGAAGACACAGGGCGGAGGGCAGAGGTCGGTGGGCGAGGCCTGGCCAGAGGCCAGAGCTGCAGGGCAGATGTACCATGGCCAAGCCCCGTGGTACACTCGGGCCCTGCCTGGGTCCTCAATCTTCCCAGCCTGGAATGGGGTGACAGTGCAGGGGACCCCAGGTCTGACCACACCACCCAGGTATTCTAGGCAGAGGCAGGGAGCTCCCCCTCACAGAAATGGCAGGAGGCACAGAGGACCTGGCAGAGCTACCTGTCCCAGGAGGGCAGGTTGAACTAGACATGAGATGCAAGGTCAAGCTCCACATCACCCCCCCAGACCCGAGCTGAGGCCCAGATAATTCATGGGCTCCCGAATTCTCCAGGTCGGGAGGCAGCCAGCACTGATTTCTCAGCCCTTCAAGACCATCCACAAATCCCATTACTTAGCGCTTTCTCAGAAATTAAGTGGGAAACACTTTCATTTTTAAATTACAAGTTGAGGAGAGTTTGGGCAGCAGAGGACAAACAGTATGTTGACACTCTCCAAATGCACCTTCCCTGGCCAGCTGCCACAGCTCCTGAGCCCTCTGGCCAGGGAGTGACATCCCAGCTCACACCGCCCGCCACTGCCCGGCTGCCCCTGCCTGGCTTGCACACAGCACTAAACAAAAGAATTAGGATGTAGACATTTCTCTTTGCAAAGAGTCATCATTAATTTTTTAAAGTGTGCAATATTGTTCTCAACAAAACACATGAAAAATGAGTTGTCTGCTCCTAATAAATATTTTCTGGATTAAGTATTTGTAATGCTATCAATTATTTATCTCCATATATGGAGAATGCGTAATTTGTAATAAAATGCAGAAAGGGTTTTAATTTTTGCCACACAATATATGAAATTGAGTTTTTGACTAATACATGAATAAATTGACTCTAATCCCTTCCTGTCACAGTATACAGTATTGTTTTAGGTATAAATCTCTTATTTTGTAGATGTTTTCCAAAAATTAATCTATGATGTTTAAGGATCGGTATAAATCTCTGTAACGGGGCTTTCCGGCAGGTTCCCATTTATAAGGCCTGTCATTTGCACATGTGCCCCCTGAATCATCAGCTGCACACGCCAAATCACACCAGGGCTCCACAAACACTTACACATGCTCATGATTTACAAAATCCATGCTGCTTTGGCTGTAATGAGGCGGTGTGCGACCCACAGGCAGCCAGGAGGAGCCAAGTCTAGCCCCACCCTGCAGCCCCTGGGCTCCGTGAGGCTCTGGATGGCTCCAGGCTCAGGGCATGGCCACTGACAGGCAGAGGCACAGTTAGGCCCTGGTGTGGCTGAAGGAGCAGGTCTGGCCCCGGTTGCACAGCCTAGAATCTTGGGGGAGGGAGTCAGAGCAGGGTCATTCTGCTGAAACATGAGCAAGGCCTGGGCGAGCCAACGTGTCTGGCCAGGGCCATCAAGGGGATGGAAGGTGAGCTGAGGCCCGGCCAGCCCTTCCTGCCGCCCCTCCGTCCTCCAGGTCAGACCCCAATCCATTCCCCAGGCCTGACTGTGGGAGGGGCACGGACTGTCTCCTGTGCCTGCCTGGTGACCAGTCTCCACTGTGCACTCTCCCAGGCCAGCCGGACTGGCACACACTGGGTGCTCCCTAAATAGCCATGGAGGGTATCGTGGCATGGAGAGCTGTCAATTCCAGAAATCTCCTAGACATAGGGCTGGAAGCTCATCTGTGGAAGCTGCCTGAATCCAGTAACTATGTCCTGGACACTGGGGGATAGGTGCTGGTGGGATGGGAGTGCTTGGTCTCAAGGGGAGGTGACATCAGGTGGTGACCACCCCAAGCATGGCTCCACCAAGCCACGAAGGCTTCCTGGAGGAAGTGGTGCAGTGTAGGCTGGAGAACCAAGTCATGCCACCAACCCACTATGTGACCCCAGTGAGTCTGCCCCTGCTCGGGGCCTCAGTTTCTCCAGCTGAAATAAAACAACCAGGTGTAAGTCCCCACAAAGTGGTGGATCAGCCACAGGGCTAGGCAGGGCACTCTCATCTCAGAGCCAGCTCACCTGCAAAGCAGGACTGACAGCTCTTCACGGGGGCAGCTCTATTGGAATGGCTGAACCCTCTCCTGGAGACAGACCCTCCTCCAGGCATCAGGGGAGGGCTCTGACCCAGGCTGGGCCAATCATAATACCTCATCCTCTTGGCCACAGTGATTGGGCCAGAGTGATTGGACAGAGGGAGTCTCATGTGACCTGAGCCCAGCCAATCAAGGTGCTTCCCTGGACTTTTTCCAAGCCAAAGCAGGAAGTGGAACCCCTTCCTCCCTGGAGAGGCTTGGAAAGTACAAGCCTGACCATAATCCCTGTGGCTCCAAGGCCATCCTGGGAGCCCACGAAGTGGTCCCCAGTCTCTGCCCCTCCTGGGCTTAGGGGTGCTCAGTTGGCCCCTTGTGCAGCCCAAAGTACTGAGCAGGGCACCAGTCCTGAAACACTTCCCCCTAGGGAAACACAACCCCCCAGGGCTGTGGGAGGCTTGCACTGGAGCCTGGGTGCCCTCAGGATCATGGTCACAGAACTAATGTGAATGTTCTAATACCTCCGCGTTACCTTTTTTATTGGGTGATGAGGTGGAGGAGGTGTGGATTCCCAGTGCTTGACTTAATCCAAATGCTGGCTGAGATGTCTCTCACAGAGTCTGCAGTGCTAGGCAGCAGCAAGTACCATTTCATGGCAAATGCCTGATAATTGGAGAACCAGAGATTAAAGTGTGTTTTTGAAAACTGAGAAGCGAGCCCTCAGAATTAAAAGCAGGACACCCACCGCCACAGAACATAGAAAGCCAAAGCGCCACGCAGCAGAAAGGTATAAACAGAAGGGTGAAATAGCCAGTCACAAAAGGACAAATGCTGAATGATCCCACTTAGAGACACTGTAGTCAGATCCATGGAGACGGAAAGTCGACAGTGGTTGCCAGGGGCTGGGAGGACGGGGATTTGTTATTTAATGGGTACAGAGTTTCAGTTTGGGAAGATAAAAAGTTCTGTGGATGGATGGGGGTGAGGGTTGCACAACAGTGTAAATGTAGCTAATGCCACTGAACTGCTCAGCTGGAAATGATTCCGGTGGTCCATTTTATATCATGGATATTTTACCATAATTAAAGAAAAAAAAAGGATATCCCCCCAAAATATTAGAATTCTGTATGCCATTAAAATTTTTTAAACATATAAAAATAGTTGTCTTTGTTTCAGCCAAGGTTTACTATGCAGGATCACATACTGAGTGAACGTCTTGAATATACAATCTTCCGCTCAATAAATGGATCATTTTAGTTAAAAGAAAAAAAATAAAACATGAGGGGAAAGAAAATGAGTATCAAATGGGACACATCAAACTGGACGACCAAGGCAAGACTGGGCATTTGTCGTGCTGTGATGAGGGTTCAAGTCGCCCTTGTAGAAGGAAGGTGCCCTGGGACAGGTCAAAGCGATGAGATGCAGCTTCGCCGGAGCCGGGAAGGAGCTCCAGGCAGAGCTCCCGGGGGAGGGAGGCTCGAGGACAACCACGCACTTACAATGCCGAGTGGCCTCTCCACTGTGGAGCTTGCAAGGGGCTCAGGGGTACAGGGGCTAATGGGACAGATGGGATGTTCTCAGGACAGAGATAGGTGGCGGAAAGCTACAGCCACAGGAAAATGCTGATGTCAGAGAGATGCTGATGGCTTCTCCCAGGCGAGCAGCCCCCAGACCCACCCGACAGCCAGGGGCTGTGGACGTGATGGAGGTGGGCTGACGCCCCTGCAGTCTGGCCACAGCCAGGGGTCTTGGGCAGCTGGGGGGCCCAAGGAGCCCATGAGGAATGCGCTGTCCCAGTGTGGCATGTCTGGTGGGAGAGGGTTATGTATTTTTGGTGCACATTCTTTTAAAGTTTCTCCAAACAAAAATTATAATGAAAAATGAAAGAAACAGAAACCATGTGAAGACAGGCCACACAGCAGCCAGGAGAGACCAGGGTCCAGCTGGTCACAGGCAGCAGGGGTTGAGGGGGCATGGGGTTCCCCTGCAGATAGGGAGACTAGGCTGTCACACCTGCTGGGTACACTGCCATCTGCCCTGCCATGGGCCTTCCCGGTGGAAGCAATATTGACTCTGCTTCTTTGTCTCTGTATTTCTGATGCTGTGACATCTTGGGACCTAGTTACCTACAGGGAGGTGGGGGACAAGCGGAGATGCCGGCTTGACCCAGGCCTGGAGTCACAGAGCAGCATCTGAGTGGCCATGTAGGTCAACTCCTGGAGCAGCATGGAGGCCCAAGGCCGAGAGCCTGGCACTGGCCTCACTGTGATTAGCAGTGCCTCGGGGGCTCTGCCCCTGGGCATTGGCTGGGCACTGTCCCACACATCACAGCCACCCACAGATACTCGTAGTATCTGGTCCCCGACCTCCGTCCCTCCTGGGCTTGGGGTCCTCAGTCAACCCGTTGTGCAGCCTGCAGCACTGAGCAGGGCACAGGCCAGTCCCTGTGGGCTGACAAGCCTTCCTAGATGCCCCTGCAGCCTGGGCAGCAGGTGCCCACCGCACTAGGAGGGAGACTTTGTTTGCCCAGGGCGCAAGATGGGATTCAAACCCCTGACTCAGATTCCAAATCCCATGCCCTGTGGGCTCCCCGCTTCCTTGGGAGACTCCCCGCTCGGATGCTGGAAGGGCCCGAGCCCCAGCGCACCACAGGGCCTCCCTCCCCTGGGCCCCATCCGGCCTTCCTGCCCACCCCACTGTGTGTATGTGCCCAGGGGTGAGCGTGTGTGCGCGCATACGTGTACATCCATGTTCACGTGAGCACGTGTGTGCTCGTGTGCATGTGCCCAGATGTACTCGTGTCCAAACCATGGTGGCTGCGCCCAGAATGAGCATCCAAGAATTCTGTCCTGTGACTTCTCGTGCCATTACATGATGGGGCTGTGTTCTGAGAAATGCGTGTTTGGTGAGTTTGTCATTGTGCAAACATAGTAGAGTAACTTACACAAGCCTAGATGGCAGAGCCTGCTACACGCCGAGGCTATTTGGTTTGGCCTTTTGCTCCTAGGTCACACACCTGTGCAGCGTGTTACTTGACTGGACACCGTAGGGGATCAGAATGCAGTGGTATTTGCATATCTAAACATAGAAAAGGGTATAGTAAAAATACGGTATTCTCATCTTATGGAACCATTGCTATATCCGTGGCCCATGGTTGACTAAAATGTCATTATATAGTATATGACCGTATTTGGAATATCTTGGGAACAATTTTTTTAATGGGCAGAGGCTGAGGCAGCCCCCTGGCACTGGGTAAGTCGCCCATGCCTAGGCAAGGCTGCAGGAGGACAGGGGCCAGGCAAGGGCCCTGCCACGGCCATCTACCACCGCCAGGTCCAAGCTTGGGGCACGCAGGCGGAGGAAGCAGCCCCCGAAGGTATGGGTTCTGTCACTAGGGAAAGGATGGGGCGGCATCCGGGGCTGCAAGCTGGTAGAGGAGCTCCTGGCCCAGGCCCTGGCCTTGGAAGATGGCAGCCCTGTCCCCAGTGAAGCAGGCTCCCAGGCCACCAGACCAGCTTCTCGCCTGCTGAGACAGTGACAGAGGATGGGCAGAGGCCCAGAGGAGTGGAAAGGCGTCATGCCCCACTTACTCAGGGAAACTGAAGCTCAGGGTTGCAGGCCTAGGCCAAGGAGCCAGGACTTGCTGGCTCTGGCCTCAGTGGGCCCTGTGTGACCTTAAAGGGAACCCCTCCAATTCCGAGAGACCCCAGGGCAGGTACTTTAGAAATGCTGCTCCCCCTAGCGTGGGGACGTAGCTGAGGATGGGTCTGAGGATGGGACGTTGCATCGGGCCCTAGTAGGGCCCTCAGCTGGACCACTCCCCTCCCCTCCCTGGAGCAGTGCCGAAGCCCAAGGCCCAGAGCCTGACACTGGCCTCACTGTGGTCATCAGCGCCTCGGGGGTTCTGCACCTGGGCATTGGCTGGGCACTGTCCTGCTCATCACAGCCAGGCCCACCCGCAGATACTCGTGCTCCTGCTGTGACACCCAGACAGCCACCCTGTGTGGGGGGGAGCACGCCATCTTTGGCTTCACCTCCTTTCCTGCCTTTTCCTACCCATTTGTGGATGAACAGCAAGGCCCACTCATATCACCTGAACTCACCAAGTGGCAGGGGCAGCTGCTGGCTAACGGGACCCTCTGTGACCGGAGGAGTGTCTGCCCAGGCAGGGGAGGGTCAGAGGAGATCAGGAGCCCTCTCGGGAGGCATCCCAGGTGGAGGTCACAGCATCAGCAAAGGCCTGGAGGCTGGACCCAGTGCCATGTGGGGTTCTGGGCCTGGAGCAGCCCCCTGAGCCTGCAGCGTCGGGTCGGTGCCCAGGGAGGAGCGGCTACCAGGGAGAAGCTGAGTTGGAGAGGGCAAAACAGCCTCGGGTCACACGGCTGCTCTGTGGTGGGGTGGGATTTGCACCCAGCTCCCCTGAGGCTTGGTTCCACAGCCATCGGCGGACTCTCAGGGAGACCTAGACCTGGCATTGCACCTTCAGGCCCCAGCCCCGTGTGGTGCCTCTGCGGACCGCCTCACATGTGTGAGAGCTCAGAGATCCTGCTGTGGCCACCGCCACTCTCTTCCTATCTCAGAAATCAAAGACCAAGGCAATCCTGATTTCAGCTGATGGAATACCACCTCAGGCCTCCAGCCATGCTCCCCAGCCCCCACATGCCTCAGTTTACCCTCTCCTCCTTGTCTGGATGTGCCCTGGTGGTCAGCCTTGCCCTTGACTCTCACTCTCCCACTTCCTATGGGGCTGCCACGCTGGCAGTGACCTCCCCCAGGACTTCGATGCCCTCCAGCACCAACGAGATGCATCAGACAGCACCTTGTTCCCTGAAGTGCAAGACTGTGGCTGCAGGTGAAACGGAATCCTTTCCCTGCCTCCTACGAGTTGTGCTCTTTTCTTTGAAAATTGCCCTACATGTGGCTCACCACCTTTCTGCCTTTCCTCCGAGTCTCGGGAACAGGGCCGAATCCACACTGGTTTAAGAGACCTTTGGATGCCAAGCTCGAGGAGCTATTTGTGCCCTGGGTAGCAAATGTTTCTTTCCAAGAAAATCTTTCTAACAGTCCTCGAGGCACTTCGATGGTTCAGCATCCTGAGAGACCAGCCCCGAGCAAGTTGGAGAGGTGACAGAGGACACCGTGCCCCCATACCGAACGTCACCCAAGTTCGCAGGTAACACGAATCCACAGCACAGAGTCAGAGCACAGGAGTGGCAGCAGAGCCACCAGGCAGCCATGCCCCGTGCCAGCGTGGGGCTGTGGGCAGTCTGTGGGCTTCATTGGTCCTCACAGCAGCCCTGGGACAGGGAACTGCAGGTGGGAATCTGAGCGGGGGGAAGGAGCAGTGTGGGGCTGGAACCCACCTGAGCTAATGAAGGACACCTCGTCCCCACGGGAGAGTTCCACAGGCAAAGCCCCTGATCTGGAACCACAGACGTATCCCACTCAAACTCAGGAGGTGCTCCAGGTCTCTGGGGAAGGGGTGCCAGGAGATCCAAGCAGAGGTTCGGATTCCCTCAGGGATGGGTGCCTGCCCTGGAGACCGCCCCCCACCCATGGCTCCTGCCCGCCCCAGGCTAGAGCTGACTCCCTGAGTGACAGCAATTAGGACCACGGCTGGCAGAGCAGCCCACACCCCCAAAGCACCTGACGTGGCAACAGCTCCCCCGGGGGCCGTCGCGCTCCGGCTGTGGCTGAGGCGCTTGGAATCGGTCTCTTTCTGCTGTAAAAATGGAAACATCCCCCTATGTGAGACGCAAGCTGGCAAGGAGAACGCCGCTTCGAAATCACACCCGTGGTGGAGCGGGTGGCGGCCGGGGGCCCCCAGGCCTGCCAGGCAAGAAGGGCTTCGTGCACGGGGGTGGGGAGCCAGGAGCCCGGGGGTGCAGGGGCGAGGTGCAGAGCCCCAGACAGCCCTGCTGGAACATAGGCTGGGCCCTCCCTGCCTTGCGTCTCTCTTTCCAAAACAGCAATGGTGCCGGCTGCATCCGGCTTCCCGCACCCGCCCAGAGATGCTGGAATAGCTGTGAGGGAGGTGGGCGAGCTGCGCAGTGCAGGGGGGCTATCCGAGTTGGGGAGAACGGCTCCCCCTCCCTGGGGCACTTCAGGGGAAAACAGCGAGGTTGGCTGTGGGGTCTGTGACAGTGTCTGGGCGGCAGAGAGGGTCCCCAAACACACTGCATGTGCCAGGCCTCCCCCGGGGCCCTTCAGAACCACACGTGCCAGCCAAGCGCATACAGGACCTCGGCTGTGGTTCCCCCAGGCACACCAGGTTGGCACAACCCAACCCCGATCATCCCTGCTGGGCACCACAGCCACCGATGAGAGTGTCTCTACTTTCCTGGCTGGGACCTTCCTCCCCAGCCCTCCCTGGGCACTGCTCAGCTGCAGGCTCTGCACCTTGGGTCTGAAATTCTCACGTAACTGTAAACCAGCCCCGCCACACACCCACAGGCGTGAGGACATGTGTCGAATGTGTGAAACGCCCCCACCCACTGAGCTGTTCTCATCTTCAGGTTTTCAAGGACACGGCACAACACCCACATGCTGTGGCCAACGGTGGACATTGGCGGGTGGAGGCCAGGATCGGCAAGACAGGGGTGGGGGCCGGGGGTGCGGCACCACCTCCACACACCTTTCCCCATGGGGCTGCAGGTTATCACGGGATGAGAGGAGGGCCAGGCTCGCCAGGGCTAGGGACGGTAAGGGGTGTCCTCCAGCCCCAGAGCCCATGCCCAGCTCCCAGGCTGGTAATGACAGATCCATCAACACCGCGTGGCCAAAGACTGCACTTTGAGGGTCCGGCTTCCTGGGCTGTCACCCCGCGTGAGGAGCCAGGGATTCCTGGCCTGAAAACTGTTTCAGGGCCTGGCCGGTCCTTCCAGCCCACTCTGCTATTAAAGTGGATTCCTGGGGAGGCAAGGCCATGTGGGTGTAAAACCTGGACTGTCAGCACAGTCACATGCACATTTCCACACTCACCATGTGCACATCCGTGTGCTCAGTCAGCACATGCTGATACACACACATGTGTGCTCACACACACATGCTCATCAATCATGCACACACTCATGTGCACACATACACATACATGCATGTCCACATGTGTGTGCTCACATACATGCTCATCAAACATGCACACACACCCATACATGCATGCTCACACATACATGCTCATCAAACATGTGTGCACATTCATGTGCACACATCCACACACACATGTCCACACGTGCGTGCTCACACATACATGCTCATCACATGCACACATTCATGTGCACACATCTCCACACATGTCCACATGTGCATACTCACACATACATGCTCATTAAACATGCACACACACTCGTGCACAGATCCACACACACATGTCCACACGTCCGTGCTCACACATACATGCTCATCACATGCACACACTCATGTGTACACATCTACACACATGTCCACGCGTGCGTGCTCACACATACATGCTCATCACATGCACACACTCATGTGCACACATCTACACACATGTCCACACGTGCGTGTTCACACATACATGTTCATCACATGCACACACTCATGTGCACACATCCACACACACGTCCACACGTGCATGCTCACACATACATGCTCGTCAAACATGCATACACACTCACGTGCACACATCCCCACACATGTCCACATGTGCATGCTCACACATACATGCTCATCAAACATGCATACACACATGTGCACACATCCACACACAGTCCACATGTGCATGCTCACACATACATGCTCATCAAACATGCATACACACTGATGTGCACATATCCACACACATGTCCACATGTGCATGCTCACACATACATGCTCATCAAACATGCACACACACTATGTGCACAGATCCACACACATGTCCACACGTGGGTGCTCACACGTACATGCTCATCAAACATGCACACACACTCGTGTACACATCCACACACACGCATGCCCACATGTGCATGCTCACACATACATGCTCATCAAACATGCACGCACACTCATGTGTACGCATCCCACACACGTCCACAGGTGTGTGCTCACACATACATGCTCATCAAACACGCATACACACTCATGTGCACATACACACATGTCCACACGTGGGTGCTCACACGTACATGCTCATCAAACATGCACACACACTCGTGTATACATCCACACACACGCATGCCCACATGTGCATGCTCACACATACATGATCATCAAACATGCACACACACTCATGTACACATCCACACACGTCCACACATGCATGCTCACACATACATGCTCATCAAACATGCATGCACACTCGTGTACACATCCACACACATGTCCACACGTGGGTGCTCACACGTACATGCTCATCAAACATGCACACACACTCGTGTATACATCCACACACACTCGTGTATACATCCACACACACGCATGCCCACATGTGCATGCTCACACATACATGCTCCTCAAACATGCACACACACTCATGTACACATCCACACACGTCCACACGTGCATGCTCACACATACATGCTCATCAAACATGCATGCACACTCGTGTACACATCCACACACATGTCCACACGTGGGTGCTCACACGTACATACTCATCAAACATGCACACACACTCGTGTATACATCCACACACATGCATGCACACATGTGCATGCTCACACATACATGCTCATCAAACATGCATGCACACTCGTGTACACATCCACACACATGTCCACACGTGGGTGCTCACACGTACATGCTCATCAAACATGCACGCACACTTATGTGTACACACACACACACGTGCTCACTCACTTTTGTACACACACTCTTGCATGCTCACCCACACGCCCAAGCCCACACATGCCCACTGACAGGCTCCTACTTACACATCTCTCCACACTCCCCTGCACACAGTTCACACACCCAGCCACACAAGCACATTTTGTCCATGTTGCCTTGTTTCTCCCTAGGGCCCTTTACACAGACCCTAGCTGTCGTTCAGAAGTGGTGTCCTGCCCATGGCTGCCAAATGCCCGTCTCGTGTGTCGGATGGAGGTCGTGGGCCCTCCCCTGCACCCCAGTGACACAAAGCCTGCCTCACCACCCAGGGAAGCCTGGGGCTGGCCACATGCCAGGAGCAATTTCAGCAGGGGCAGGTGCTGGACTGGCAGCCGGCTGGCGTCTCTGCTCAGTGGCTGCAGAGACTGTGCACTGTGGGGCTGGGCCCTCCCTGGGACCCCAGGAGGACATGGGGGGGAGCATGGACCAGGCAGCCGCATGGCAGTGGGGAGCTGGGCTGGAGTCCACTGGTGGAAGATAGGACACAGGCTGGAAAGGCAGGGTGCTGGGGGCAGGAGCTTGGGCTGCGAGGGATGGGCATAGAAATAAGGCAGCAGGCTGAGAAGGCCCCTCCCCCATGTAAAATCATCCCTAAGATTCCAAAGGCCTGGAAAACACCTCGCTAGGAGAAGCTTCATGGAGTAGGCTCAGCACCCAGACACGTGGGGGCCAAGCAGGGCAGGGCTGGGCCAGCTGGGCCAGCACCACCTGGGAAGCTCCCTCTGCAAAGCCCTTCCCGTGCTCCTCTGGCTCAGGGTTGGCAAGGCTGAGTTAAGCATCTGGGGTCAAGGTTGATCACTGGGGCCCGGGCACCAGGAGTGAAACAGAGGGGCTGTGCTGTGTGGGCTTCCCCAGGGACCGCTGCAGCTCATGGAGTGGGGAGCTGCACCCGGAGCCCCCTCTTGGGCAGCTCTGCAGGCCTCCAGGCCACCACGGCAGCCAGCACAGTGGTCCTGGCAGGAGGGTGAGAGGGCAGCGCCTTCCAGCCACAGCTCACCCCCTCCTCCCAGGAGGCCTGGGGAGGTGCCAGAAGAGCCCTGTGGGGGGCAGGGGGTGGGGACTCGAGCCCTGTTTGGAGAGAGGGCTTGTCAGGGAAGGGAACGAGATGGGGCTGCAGGCCATTCCCTCCCAGTGACAATGACAGAGCTGCGGCCACAGTCCCCTCAGTCCCCTGTGCCACAACTGGGAGGATGGTGGCAGCTGAGGGTTCGTCAGGGCCCGGCCCTGTCCCAGGAGGCATGGACTTGCGGAGGCCCAGCTGGTCAACTTCCAGGAGGCCCTGACCATGGCCAAGGCCCAGCCATGAGGGTCTCCTCCTCAGCCGGGGGCAGCCGACCCCTTGGGAAAGGCAGGGCTAGGCAGCTCCCACACCCTCCCCACCCCAGGATGAGCCTGCAGAGAAGGGCAGCTGTGTTTTCAGCTAGAACCATGGGCATGAGGGTCCAGGGAAAGGGCTGTGTGGACAAGCCACCTGCAGTGCCCACGGCCCAGCCTGAGGCACCTCACTCCCGCCCCCGCCCCCGCCCCCGCCCCTGCCCAGACGCCAGCCCACTGGCTACTGGCCTGGCCCGAATGGCAGCTGCTTCAGACTGGACCCCATGCCCTGGGGTGGCCAGGGCTGTGCATGGCAGGTGCAGGGTGCGGAGTGCAGTGAGAGTGTGGAAGGGCTTCAGTGGGAGACCCTGATGCTGAGCAGACACAGTACAGCCTGGTAAACAAGGCTTGCGTGCTGGGCACACCAGTGTATGGGGTCCAGTCTGAAGCAGCTACTCATGGTAGCTGCCCCACCCCCCAGGGTGAAGCCCAGGCCACACCATGCTGAGATGAGCAGGATCTTCCACCAGGAAGCCCCAGCCTTCCACATGGAGGACTTGGGGCTCCAGGACAGTGCCCCAGGACCATCGGTGCTCACAAAGCAGCAACGGGGAGGAGCCCGCTGGGTTCCCAAGAGCTGCAGGAAGGTGAGGAAGTGACCCAGTTGTGGGGCAGGAGTCTGGCTGGCATGGCCACCTCAGGCCCTGCAGGCCGCCCCTCATCACCTGGGGAACCTGGGACCCTGAGAGTGGGTCAAGGGGCAAGGGGTGACGTCGCCATGATGGCACTCACCATGATGGGTCCAGGTGCCCACTGCTGCAGGGACAGAGGAAGTGAGCCTGGACAGTGGGACTCAGCCAGCTGGGGTCCTCATGGCAGTGTGGGGCAGCCCGGGGGCCAGGCCTGTCTTCGTCTCCTGGTTGTCAGGGGATGTCAGGGCCTGTCAAGCTGTGGGGGAGAGCCTGGCCTGGGGCTGGGGGTGGCAGAGCTGAGTGTAGGAGCTGCAGCCCAGTCCAGCAAGCTGGGCACCACGGACACCAGGCGGAGGTCCCTGCAGGGAGTGTGGCAGGAAAGGGTGTGCAGACTGCTGAGCCTGACTTCTCGGCTTGCTCTGGAGCCTGGCGGGACTCTGGGGAGCAGGAGCCGACACACAGCCCTGGGCCACATTTACATTGTGTGAGTGAGTGAAATTTAGAGTTCTCCACCACAGTCAGTGGCACAGTCAGGGCAGGGCGGGGCCCACACTGCCAACCCTGGCTACAGACACCCAGAGCTCAGAGCCAGGAGTGGCCGGGGCCTGGGGTCTTGAGTGTGAAAATGCGGCTGGCCTGGCAGGGCCTCAGAGGGTGCCTGGCACCATCCTGGGCCCTGGCCTAGGTGCTGGGTGGACTGCTCCTTCCCGGTGCCGGGTCCTCTTGCAGCTCCTGGGAGCTCACCCAGGAGCCTGTCCCTGGGTGCCCCTGGCTTTCCCGGCTCAGTATTTCTCCTGCAATCAATCAGGGTCTTGCCAGGAAGGGTCCGGACTGCCACCTCCCTGGGCCACCCCGGCGGACAGCTGGGAGGAGCTGCCATGACTACCTGGGTAGGTGGCCCACAGGGGCCCTGTCTCACGCTGGGCCAGGTCTGCAGCCTGTGTTTAGTCTGGGGTGGGGTGGGGGACTTTGCTGCTTCACTGCGCCCCCCTGTCAGCCCTGCTGGGAGGGTTGCCACACTCAGGGAGAGCGGAGGCTCAGGTCCTCACTGCCCCACCCGCCAGACCCAGAGCTTCCTAGTGGGGGACCAGTCTGGGGCTCGAAATCCCAGCCATCACTCAAGGGGTTTCACTTGTGCCAACACCTTTCTTTTAGAGGGGGTATGTGGGGGCATCCAGTGACAGGGTTAATACCCACAGTCCATGAGGCCAGTGATGCCAGCACTGCCCATAGCCCCCAAGTGCTCTGCTCCCAGGCTCCAAAAGGGCGGTCCCCATCCAGGCAACCCTGGGCACTGGCCCTGGGTCAGGCTGGGCTGGGGCCCATGATCCTGAGGCCGGGTCCGGCACGGATTCACCTACTCTTCCTCCAGTGCCTTCTAACGCCACCCAGCCGCCGCAGCCAGGCTGAAAAGAGGCCACACCCCAGTCACTCAGAAGCCACTTCAGACAGCTCTGTGAGACGTGGGGGCTTCAGTCTCAGGGGGACATGCCCATCCAGGCTGCCTCAGCTGCCTGTGGGGCCTCCAACCGCAGCCACTGGCTGCAGCCACAGGATAAGGGATGCCCACCCTGCCCAACTCAGTCTGCTTCGGCCATCCAGTTGGCCGCAGAGCAGAAAGACCCAGATCAAACCACAGAACAGAGCACGTGGACAGGTGGGCGGAGCACTACAGAGGGGGAGAGCGGACCTGGAGGGTGTCTGGGAATCCACCAAGGCCGGCGCTCACAAGAGGAGGGGCGGGCGCTGCTCCATCCTGAAGTCTGAATCGTCCTGGCCTGCCTACGGCTACTCTCACCTTCCTTTTGGTGCAGCGCATGTTAAATGTATGAATGAATGAGCAAACGAGTGAATGAGCCCTGCCACCAGCACCCACAGGGTTACATCAAGGCCACCGAGGCTCAGCGGGGGACAGGACTGACCTGTGTCACATAGTCAGTGGGGGGGAGGGCATCACACCCGGACTTCTGCACATAGGGCCTCCTTGCCAGAGGCTGGGCTGGGGCTCGACCCCAGGGCCACCTGGCTCACCTTGTCTGTCCCCATAGCCACTTTTTAGTCCCCACCATGGCCACCAACCCCCCGTCCCCAACCTCTGTCCCCATAGCCACCCTGCCCACGGAGTTGATCGCTTGATTAAGAGCAGCATTTAAGTACCCAGGGAGAAAAATCAATTCGCCTGGTTCCACTTTAATCCATCAGTTCCATTTCTGATAAATGTTCCTGTGCTGAAGTCACCATGTAGCTCCAGTGCCCTGCAGAGATTAGCTGCCATGTCAGGCAGCCAGGGCGAGCACCTGGTGGGCTGGGGCAGGCCTGGACCCTCAGCTGGCCTGGCCTGCCCACCCCCACTTCCTGGCACTTTCCATGGTGGTAGGTGTGGTATAGAAGTCAGAGGCCAGCTCTGGCCCCGCCTGCCAGGGCCTTGATGAGCCCAGCTCCCGTGCCATGAGCTGGTGACATTGTCGGGCTGGGATTAAACGGGATCTGCGGCTGCCAGGCTGGGCCCCTCAGGAAGGAGCCGACACCGGAGGATGAGTGGATTAGACTCGAGGTCAATATTTGTGGAATTGAATTGAATCTGTCACTTGGGACTGTGTATGTTCCAGGTAATTTTGCGGTTTCTGCTTCTGGCAGGAAAACCCAACACAATGAGGACCCCTCACAGGTCAGGTCACAGTCACCCAGCCCAGGAGAGAGACCCGTGGAGCCCTGTGTCTCAGCAGGCAAGGTAGGGGGACGGGGGCAGGGGCAGGGAGGTCCCCGAGTGCTGGCCAGGGGATGTGTCTGCAGGGGTTGCCGGCTAAGGAGGGTCTTCCCTGGCCCCCAGGACATGGAGGCCCCACAGCCAGGCCCTGCCCCCAGCTCCCAGGACCTGCTGGTCCTTTAGGAGCAGGGGGATGCTGGGTCTGACTTCTCTGCTGCTGGTATCACTGCAGGGCCACACTGCACTGTGCTGGTCGTTTTCCAGGGTGGGCAGATGGAGGGATGTGGACAGTGGACGCCAGGGGAAGGGCAGAAGGAGACACTGGACCGCCCCAGGGAAGCCAGGTCAGGGCGGGCCCAGCAGGACAGGGGCTGTCCACCTCTATGGTCAGCATTCCCCGCTGAGTCTCTGCAACTTTGCAGCCAGGAAGCCCTGTAGTGTGAGGAGTGGGGAAATCGTGACACCCTGACCCTGAGCCCACCAGGTGGCCCCAGGGCCCCACCCCTCCTGGCTCTTCCTTCATGGGTCTAGGGTGATGGGGGCTTGTCTGAGGCCCTCTGCTGCCCACCTCGAATCCCCAAACCCCAAATTGGATTAGCTGTGTTTAGAAAGCAGCAAAGCTGCTTATATTTGAGCAAAGGCTCAGCAGATTACCCTGAGCCAAGAGGGTGTCTGCCTGCGTGAGGGGGATTTGAGGAGGAAAAACTGCACTAAACAAGTGTTAATTGAAAACAAACTCAGGGGATGATCTGAGCTGACCGGGCCCTCTGTTTGCCGTGTAACGCCTTCTCAAGCAAGGGCTCCTGCTGCCGCTGGGACAACCAGGAGCGGACGGCGTCAGGCTGCAGGTCACCGGGCCCAAGGCCAGGAAGGGGCGCCCAGGACCACCCACGGGAGAAGGGTGTGGTGCCGACACGAGGTCACAGGGAGTTCCTGAGACTGGGCCTCTACCCCGTGACTCAGTTTCCACCCGGTGACCCTCTCAGAAGCCCAGGGCCCAGCACGCAGGAAGCTCCATGAGAGCTCATCATCACATTCGCTCCAGCGGCTGGGAAAGCCTTGGAGGCCCGGTACCTGCTGGCCAGACCCTGTCCTGGGTCCTGAACACAACAAGCTGGGCCCTGAAGGGACATTGAGGTGGGCCGGAGCCCACACGTGCTCAGTGCAGCAAGCCCGGGCACCCAGTGGGTGGTCCCCACACCCCAACCTTCCAGGCCCTGCCCTGGGTACCGTGTGCCACATCACATAGCCCACCCATGTGAACCTCCCAACCCCGGCCAGGAGGGAGGATGGAGAACTTTTATTTCAGAGGAGTGCAAATACACAAATCTTTCCCTCCCCCCACCATAAAGAGCCTGGCTGGCTTTAGGAGGGAGGGCAGGATTTTTAGCCTCTCCCTTCCACAAGGCACAGCAGGCCAAGCGTGTGTCACTCAAGCCCGTTTTACAAGTAAAGAATTCAGCTCTGGGCCAGGCAAGGCGGCTCAGGCCTGTAATCCCAGCATTCTGAGAGCCCGAGGCGGGCGGACCACGAGGTCAAGAGATCGAGACCATCCTGGGCAACACGGTGAAACCCCGTCTCTACTAAAAATACAAAAAAAAAATTAGCCAGGCTTGGTGGCACGCGTCTGTGGTCCCAGCTACTCTGGAGGCTGAGGTAGAAGAATCGCTTGAACCGAGGAGGCGGAGGTTGCAGTGAGCCGAGATTGCGCCACTGCACTGCCGCCTGGTGACAGAGCAAGACTCTGTCTCAAAAAAAAAAAAAAAGAATCCAGCTCTGGGCAGTCAGGTCTTCCCAGTGGGAGGCGTTTGCTCTGGGGTGCCAGCTCACCTATCCGTAAGACCTGGCTCCTAGGGGTCCAGCGGGTCCCTGGTCTCCAGTTGATACAGAAGGGAAGTGCTGGGAAGGGAAGACTGTGGTCTCTTTAAATGATACAGAAGGAAGGAAGGGAAGTGCTGGGTAGAGGAGGGCGTGGTCCCTGGCTAGGGCTCCACCCCCCACGGACCTAGATGAAGACAGGCATTTCCTGCCCAAATGTTGCATTTCCCAAGACTACCCTGGCCTGCCATGCCCCTATCCTGTGCCTGTAAAAACCCAAGACCCTAGCAAGGCAGAGACAGAAGCCACTGGGCAGCGAGAGGAACACATTGGTGGGAGAAGATAAGCGTCTGGACATCCCAAGGACATCGCCGAGCAGCCCGACTCCAGCGGAAAGCCATCTCCCTCTGGCTCCCCCATCTGCTAAGAGCTGCTTCTACTCAAAAAAACCTTGCACTCATTCTCCAAGCCCACGTGTGATCCAATTTTTCGGTACACCAAGGCAAGAAACCCCAGGATACAGAAATCTCTCTGTCCCTGTGGTAAGGCAGGTCTATCTGAGCTGGCCAGCACCAGCTGCCTGCAGACAGCTAACCTGAAAGACCACCCTGCAACACATGCCCGCTGCGGTTCAAGAGCTGCAAACATCCACCCCTCGACACTGCCCTGGGGTCGGACCCCCACAGCCTGCCCCTCTGTACGCTCCCCTAGGGGTCTCAGGTTTGAGCAGCAGAGCGCTGAAGTGAGCCATTCCCCTGCTGCATGCCCTGCCCTGCGAGGGGGGACAAGGGGACTTTTCGTGTTTCACTGTGGGGGATAGGGAGGGGATCCCCCTGGCTGGAGACAGCACGTGGAGGAGAGGCCAGATGCGCCCAGCGGGTGGGGGATTCCTCTGGGGGGAAGCTGAGGCTGTTAGGAAAGGAGGGGCTGAGGGGACCCCACAGCCCACCCCCCTCCGCCCCCTGCCCCCCTCTGCACCCCTCCTGAGGTTCGGGAGACTGAGAGCAGAGCTCGGAGGCCCACACCCAGCACACAGGGAGCAGTGGGGGCTGTGGTCAGGGCCGAAGCACACGTGATGAAAGGCGAGCAAGAGGGAAGTGGGGGCAGCCAGCGCTGTGGTCCTCTAGGCCCAGCTTCTGGAGATCCCAGCCCCCTGGAATGGCCCAGGGCAGGAGCCTCCAACACTCGCCCCAAGATGCCTGCGGCCCCGCCCCTGAGTGGGGGTCCTCCTGAGAGCCATGGCTACCCTGGATTAGTTTTTCTGCTCCCCACAGTCAGCATGCTCAGCCTCTCTGCCTTGCGCCCTGTCATTTCAGCGGATCCTGAGCCAGAGAAAGCCATCAATTATTCAGCTCCTGCCTCTCAGCCTCCTCCGTTAGTACCTTGTAAAGCTGGGAGATAAATCTCTCTGCTTGCTCCGTGGCGCCGACAGGGAGCAGGGCGGCACCGGGACAGGGATAGGCCCTGGCTGGGCTCTGGGTCCCCGAGCCAGCACGGGCAGCCTGCAAGGCTTCCCTGCTATTAGACCTATAATTCAGCAGCAGTGTAGCCGGGGCCTGGCATACAGGGTCCCCGAGATGAGGAGGGGCTGCCCCTGCCAGAATGCACAAGAGGGTACCACCAGGGTGAGTCACAAGGACCACTTCTGCAGATCTGGCAGGTCCCAGGGCCCCCTTTAAATCTGGGCCTGAGGAGAGTCCCTGACGCTGCTCTGGAGGATCATGGAACCCGACTCTGCTCACAGGAAAGACCATGTGGCCGCTGCGGGGCAGGACAGCTGAGGAGCACGCCAGGCAAGCAAGCTACCGGCACGGGGGTTGGGGGTGCACAGCGCAGTCTGAATGTCTTCAGCCACACCCAGGCTGACCCTGGAGGCCCGCATGGAAGACCCTGGAAGTGACCCTGGCCACCTCGGGTGGAAGAGACAGCCCCAGCCTCACCTTTCAGGACTGCGCCATCTGCCACCAAGGCAGCTCTGGAGAGTGGGACAGCTGTGGGAGGCAGGACCTGCCCAGGCTGCCCTGCTGGGCACTCGCAGCCCCCTTCACCCTCAGCAAGGCCCTTGTCCCTGTGAAAACTGAGCGGTTGGACACTCTGACGCCTTGGAGGGTCCAGGTGAGCCCCCCACGCCAATGCCCAGCCCTGCATAGCCAGGGAAGCGGTTGTTGAGTGGCTGAGTGCCACGCCTGCTCCAACCTCTGCAGGACTTGGAGTGTCCCCGGTAGGAGACGGAGGGTGAACATAGCAGGACAAAGTCACAGGACAGCACAGCTGGGGTGGGGGCCAGGCTGGGCAAATGGGCCATGAGACCCACTCAGAACCCGCCCGCAGCAGAGCCACGCCCACCCTTGCAAACTCTCTGCCCAGGGGTCCACTCTAAACCCACGGGAGCCGTGGCAGGAAGGTTGACTCCAGGCCTGGCCAGGAGGCTCTGGCCGACTCCGCCCCTTCCTTTTCCCCCTCCCCCACTTCCCACTCCACAGGCCTCTACAGGGCAGGGGCCGTGACAGAGGTGACAGAGGTTCGGAGGGGTCACTGAGTCCCTGCAATTAGCAGTAATGAGTTGACACGTGCGGGTGCCGGCCACAGGTCAAGTGCTAATGGAGGCTGATAATTAACTCCACCGGCTGAGAAGCGTGCAGCCTCCTCCCTCTGACCATTAATCCTCAGGACGTCCAACAGCCCCGCCCCACGGCTAATGGGGTCTCCTTCTAACCACGACGACAGGGCTGCTGCATAGGAAATGCTGGGCTGGTGCAGGGAACACCCCCATCCCAGGCCGGAGGCCTCCCCCTGCCCCTTCGATGAGGGTCCTGCCCCGCTCACTGGCTTCTGCCCCGACCCTGCTCCTGGGGCCTTCCTGACTTGCCACCTTGCACCCCTCAGGGGCAGTACGCCTGGCAGCCTGTCCCAGCCTAAGTTTCAGCATGAGACACCCCCTCCAGCCTCCACCTCCCAGCACTGCCTCTGGAACAGGGGCGGTCAGCCACGTCCAGTTTTGGGTGCTATTCACGGTGCTCCACTGACCACCTGGCACCTGCCTCTGCCACAGCTTCAGTGCCCTCCCGGGGCCAGCCAGCCCTGGACAAAGCAGCCCCGTGCCCTCCCTCCCTCTGGGCCTTGACCTCTGTTCCTGTGGCCAGCTGTGGTAGCTGAGCCAGCATCTACCCAAACGGGAAAGCAAGAAACCCTGTGGCCGCTTCTGTGCCTTTCTTCTGGGTGACAAGCCAAGTCTGTGTCTCCATCTCACTCAATTATCAGGTTTATGCCCAAGGGCGTTTGTGCTCCATTCATGCGCCAGCCTTGTCTTAGGGGCCGAGGGGCCTGGTCCCCCTCTATGCCTGGCTTGGTGACAGCTCTGCAGGAATATTCCCTTGCCCATCTCAGCACAGGCGCTCACTCCGAGGGCCTGGCCCTCTTCGAGAACTACCCCGTCTGGCAGCTGGGGGTAAGCACGCTGGGTGCCAGTGAGCACACCTCAGGTCCCTGACCCCTGGGCACCCCATAGGCTTCTTGTATTGCTGGGGGGGCAGATATGGGGCCCTCCTGTGTGCTGCCTCCACGTGGCAGGGCCCAGACCTCCATCTCCCTTGCAGTTCCACAGCCCCTGCCCAGGTCATCTGCTACTGGAAACTCCACCACCGTGACCCTGAGCTGCCGGGAAAGATGAGTTACGATGGTATCGCTGCTCAGAGGGCAAGGGGCACCACTGCTGGCCACCACATCAGGCACCATCTGCTGGCACAGGAGGCCGGTGAGGGAGGTGAGGAGATGCTGTCTTCAGAACGTCCTCTGCCTGCAGCAGCAAGGTCGCTGCAGCTTCACGGCCAGCAAATACACGTTCCATAGGCTTCATTCTACCAACGTCCAAAGACCGGACTGCCCCTGAGTGGGGGCTGTCGCGCCTCAGTGCACACAGGAGGCCTTAAGCAGCAAGGTCCACACAGACCCCTGGCGTGGCCAGGAACCCTCTAGGGGCTGCGGCACTCAGGTCAGAGGCTGGGAATTCAGAGCCTCACAACCAAATGGCCCAGAAGTCCTTGAGAAGACTCACCTCTGAAACATTGCCGGAGCACCTCCCATGCACCCGGCACTCCACGGGTCACCCACATGCGGTTCCTTGCTCACTGACCATCCCATTGTACAAGTGACAAAACTGAGGTTTTGAGATGGGCGGCGGCTCAGCCCTCCTCTCACATGAGTGAGTGGCAGAGCTGGGATTCCCAATTCCCACCCGGGACCATCCACACTGGAGCCCACCCAGCTGTCTCCAGTGGGTGCAGACACAGGTGGGGCTGAGAAGCTGGCAGACAGGTGGGGGCACCCAGACCCCTCCCTAGTGGTCGCTGTCGGCTCCACAGGGGCCATAGCGAAGCTCTCGAAAGCAATCGCTGGGCCGCGCCCAGCCCCTGCATCTTCAGCAGTTGCTCCTGTCTCTCAAAAACTAGTTCTCACCTTCTCCAGTGATCAGAAGCTGGGACCACAAAGGTTTCATCCCATGCGGGCCACCGAGCAGGCCGTGGCTCTCTGGCCACAGGAGGAGGTCAGCTGTCAGCCAGTCCCATCCAGCCGCTGCCCAGGTGTACGGCCTCCTCCCCTCTTTCTGCAACCTCACCCCTGCTCCTGGTGCTGGAACACGTGACCCAGTGCCAAAATATGCGTCCCCCAAACAGCCACCCCTCGCACTGCCCACAATCATCAGTCACAGCTGCAAGAGTTTTCCAGGGTCCCCAGCTCACCCTTCCACTCTCTCCCCCAACCCCCCAGCACCCCCACCCATCCCAGTCCTCAGCCCTGACTCGAATTTCTGCTTTCTGTGCTTTGCACATCTGTGCCACCAAGTCGCTGAGGCCAGGGCCAGGTCTTAGCTGCAGCCTTGAGGCTACTGAGAAAAGTTTATGCAGGCAGGCAGGCAGGCAGGCAGGTAGACAGGTAGGCAGGCAGGTAGGCAGGTAGGCAGGCAGGTAGGCAGGCAAGAAGGAAGGAAGGGACGGAGGGAGGGAGGGAGGGAGGGACCCAGGATATCTTCTTACTGTTTCTTTTTCTTTTTTTTAGATGGAGCCTCACTCTGTTGCCCAGGCTGGAGTGCAATGGCAAAATCTCAGCTCCCTGCACCCTCCACCTCCAAGGTTCCAGAGATTCCCCTGCCTCAGCCTCCAGAGTAGCTGGGATCACAGCTGCACACCACCATGCCCGGCTAATTTTTGTATTTTTAGTAGAGACGGGGTTTCCCAATGTTGGCCAGGCTGGTCTCGAACTCCTGACCTCAAGTGATCCGCCCACCTCGGCCTCCCAGAGTGCTGGGATTACAGGCATGAGCCACCGCACCCGGCCATAGGCCATCCTCTTAATTAGAGTGTGAGAACTGCGGATGTGGGCTGGGGAATAATTTGATGCTGACAGAAAATAACTTAAACCACTGAAAGGAACAGGAAGTAAACAGAAGCAAATATTTACCGAATCCCTGGTGAGAAGGAACTTTCCAAGAATAAAGGGAAGAATGAGTGGACTTTGACTGTGTGGAAGCTAAACTCTCAGGTGGCTCAAAGGAAAACATCTAGCTAGAAGACAAGCAATGAGGCGGGTAAATTTTCGACACTAACATGCAAAAAATTAATAGCATTAACACAGCAGGAACTTATCTGAAGCAGCGACACCGAGGGGACGTGAGCCAACTGTGGACAAGGTAGCACACACGGCAACCCGGACGCCAGGGGGCGTGCCACAGAGCGGGCTGCCCCGTCCCCATCCGCCCACACGTGAGAGCCACCAGACACGCAGTAAGCATGCCCCAGCCCCTCCAGCCGGGCACCACAGAAGGCCCTCCCTCCTCCACCGAGGGCAGGGATCACAGGGCCAGGTTTTTATCACTGGACATGGTGTGTCCCGAGTCATGACCTGCTTAACCCAGGAATGCCCCTTTTTGGAATCTATGCTAATTAAACACTCAGAGGGGCGGACCTCACTCTGCCGGCTCAGATAATGACCACAGCATATTTATAACTGCAAAAAAGGTGGAAGCAGCTACGCTATCCAACAGTGAGGCAATGTTTAAGTCGATGCTGGGAAAGTCACACCAAGGACGAGCCCCTGAAGAGACATCTGTGGTGAGCGAAATGCATGCTATACAAGCCCAGGGAGGCTGTGAACTTGAAAGAAAGAATATGTACACACAATAAGACTGGGAGGAAGTGAATACACTACCATTCACCATGAGGGTCTCCTTTACTTACAATAAGCATATGCAGCAGAGACAGGAGAAAGGGATTTCCGGGCGTGAAGCGCAGGACAAGAGGACTCAGGTGTCCTGATCAAGCAATAATGACAGCACCTTCTGCACAGTGAGATAAGTCATCTTGGCTCTTCCAGGCTCCAGTCATCTCTGTGACTGTAAGGACAGCCCTGTCCCTGGACACAGGGCAGCTTTGAGGGAAAGGATAGAGGACCAAGTGGGCAGCTGTGATGGAGAGTAAATGAATGAGTGAACAGACACACAAGGAGATGGAAAGATAGGTGGGTGGATGGATAGTGAGTAGGTAAAAATGGATGGGTGAGCAGATGGGGGAAGAACAGATGAGAGAGTAGAGGGATGGCTGTGTGGATGAATGGTGGGTGGACAGGTGGACAAATGGTGGAATGAATGGTGGGAGGGAGGGATGGATGGATAGATGGGTGGACGTATGGGTGGATGGACAGGTGAGTAAATGGATGGATAGATGGATGGACACATGAATGGATGGGTGAGCAAGTGGATAGATGGGTGGATGGATGAATGAAAGGATGGATGGACGGATGGATGGATGGACGGACAGACGGATGGACGGATGGATGGATGGACGGATGGATGGATAGATGGATGGACGGATGGATGGATGGACGGACGATGGACGGACGGATGGACGGGGATGGACGGATGGACGGATGGACGGATGGACGGATGGATCGATGGATGGCGGATGGATGGATGGATGGATGGATTGATGGATGGATGGACGGATGGATGGATGGACGGATGGATGAAAGGATGGATGGATGGATGAAAGGATGGATGGATGGATGGATGGATGAAAGGATGGATGGATGGATGGACAGATGGATGGATGGACGGATGGATGAAAGGATGGATGGATGGATGGATGAAAGGATGGATGGATGGATGGATGAAAGGATGGATGGATGGATGGATGAAAGGATGGATGGATGGATGAAAGGATGGATGGATGGATGGACGGACAGATGGATGGATCAGTGGCAGGTGGATGGGTGAAATAATGAATGGGTGGAGGGATGGATGGTGAGATAGATGGATGTCTGGATGAATGGATGGTGAACAGTGGATGAATGGGAGCTCAGTGAGGGGCTCTGGTGGATGAGGCTTAGTCACTGACCCATGCCCTGGCCTGTGTGTGTGCCCCTCCCTTCCAGGAACTCTGCTGGGCCACCTCTTAGGCAATACACCATCCTGGGACATCTTGCAGACAAGGAAATAGGCTTCAAGAGGCGATGGTGTCTGCACAGGGCACACAGCCACAGGGCCACCTTCTACATGGCTCCCCACCTGCAGCCACGTCTCCAAGGAAGCTGGGTTTTGTCGGGTTTTTTTGAGATGGGGTCTCACTCTGTCACCCAGGCTGGAGTGCAGTGGTGCGATCTCAGCTCACTGCAACCTCCGCCTCCTGGGCTCAGGTGATTCTCTTGCCTCAGCCTCCCAAGTAGCTGGGATTACAGGCACCCCCCACCACACCTGGCTGATTTTTGTATTTTTAGTAGAGACAGAGTTGCCCCATATTGGCCAGGCTGGTCTCGAACTCCTGACCTTGTGATCCGCCTGCCTCGTCCTCCCAAAGTGCTGGGGTTACAGGCATGAGCCACCACATCGGGCCGAAAGCTGGGTTTTTACAGGGGCAGGTCCTCAAGGTGGATGCCCCTTTGTTAAAGCCTCTGCCCCAGCAACCTGCAAGCAGCCACTTGCCCTGGGTTCCAGGTGGCTGCCCTCCCCTTGCTGTCCTCTGGACTGTTCAGCATGCAGAAGGACCGGCCCTGCAAGGCCACCATAAATCCTGGCCCTGTCCTACAGCAGATCAATCGCCAATCGGCTCCAAATCCCCTAGATGTCTCGGCAGCTCGGCTCAGCTGTAGGAGCCACGGCCATGGCTGTCTCTAGATGCTGCTGGCTACATATATTGAACTTGAAGCATCGGATTACATGTTTGTTCAATAGCAATAAACTCCCAAAGTTTTATGGGGTCATAAAACTGCTGCCTGGGCTCCCACTTAGGTGGTATGTAATATACACAGGCTGGTTTCCCTGCTAATGGGGCGGCGCAAGTCATTTGGGGCTATTAGCTGGAAATCACATCTGCATTTCCCAAATTCTCATAAATAAGGTGGTCCCGCTGGAGCACGTCAGACCCACCCTTGAAGTTCGAGGAGAGGAAGAAAGGCAGAGTGGGTTGGAGCCGTGAGAAATGATTAGGGAGGGAGGGAGGCCAGGTGGGCTGGGGGGGAGGCAGGGGATGTCAGGAGAAAGGAGGGGCAGGGCTCAGCCCAGACGCCCACCGCCCTTGAGCACTCCCCTGCCCAGCCTCCAGCTTAGGAGGACTCAGAGGACAGGCGCCTCCTCCCAAGGTCCTGGGCCCCAGCCTTGCCCTCTAAGGAGGGCAGTTTGGGCGCTTGGGGAGCTTGGAGGAGGGCTATTGTGGACAGTGGACAGAGAGGAGGGAAACGCGTGCACAACAGCACCAAGGCAGGGCCACCGTGGGTGGGTCCCCCACAGACCCACGAGCAGTCAGAGAGGAAGACAACAGAAACATGGAGGCCGAGGCAGAGCGGGAAGATGGCCAGGTGACCCTAAGCAGGCTGAGGCTGGTGTGTGCTTCTGGGGAGGTGTCCCCTCTGTGGCCCAGGGTCAAGGTGAGGCGCTGCTGGGGGCGGAGGTGGAAGAGGCAGCTTAGGAGGCGGCGAGTTCCCATCTAGGGGCAGGGGACACAGGGGGAGCCCGAGGGAGGCGTTGTGTGAGGGCCCTCAGCTGTACCCTGGACCCAAAGTCACCATGTGCAGACCTGCTCAGGTCCCAGTGCCAAGTGCCCCATAGGAGTGTCTGGGATCCCGGCAGGAAGACACCCGGACAGGATGTCTGGAGCTGGGCACAGGGCAGGGCCAGGCAGGCGCAGAGGTGGGCAGCCAGATTCTGACGGTCAACCCGGACTCGGCCGTGGCCAGGTGAGAGTGAGGGGCCGGCGTCTTCCAAGCCCCCACTCCCCATCCCCTAGGGTAGCCCAGCCGGTGGTACTGGCACCCAGGACACGGCCAGTCACCTTTCAGCTCTGGCCAGGCTCTTTTCAGCGCTAGAGGTGAGCACGTAGATGACTTTGCCCTGATCTTTGTAACTTTGCTATCGACCCAGGTCCTCGGAAATGCATCGATTTGCCCAAATCAATATTTATTGTGGCTTCAAAGACTAGGGGGTTGGAGAGGGGGGCCTGCTGGCTGATGAATGGAGTCAAGACGGCCAGAGAGCGGTCACCCCCACCTCCCTCCCAGCAGTCCTCAGCAGCCTCTGCACCTGCCCTGCCCCCATCCAGCCCCCACCTCCACCCTGAGGGCCCCCAGGGACAGTCCACCCAGGTGTGGACAAAGGATGAGCTGGCAGAGGTCACCGGTGCCCAGGTGACCCTGCTCACTCTTGCGTCTCAGACAGCGAGCGTCCTGCCCACTGGGGCTGTTTCCTGAAGGCTCAAAGTGAGTTCCCGGGAACCAAGCCCATCCAGGCTTCATTTCCCAGGGGGAAGCCCCCTCCCTCAGGGGAGTCTGGAAGTTAGGGGTGTTGGGGGAGAGCTTCCCCCGGCGTCCCCCACCTTCCGGGTCACACAGGGCCTGTAGGTGGGCTCCTGTCTCAGCTCCAGAGAGTCCCTTGTGGTCCCCTTGTGGTGGGCCTGGGGCCAGCAGCAGACACACTGGACAAGGATGCGGGGCATCCACCCAGGGGTCCCTGTGGCCCAGGGCTCAGGGGAAAGGCAGGAGGACCCCCCACACCCCAAGGGCCCAAGGCCACAGGACAGAAGGACAGGCAGCAATGGGCCCTGGGGGGGCTAGAGGGATGGGCGGCCCCTGGTCCACATGGGACCAGGAAACTCATTTCAGGAGTCTGCTGAGGCTAAGGAGGCCTGTGGAAGGCAAAACACGTTCACAGAGAGAATACACGTTCACAGGGAGGAATTCTCAAGGCCAAGGACTCACGGCGGCAGCAGACCCCGGAATGCGGCAAGCAAGACCCCGGGGGGGGGAGCAGCAGCTGGCAGCTGCATTGATGAGCAGACGGAGAGCCTGAGCCCAGGCGAGACTTGGGGCAGACCTGCCTGTCCCCTCGGAGGGCCACTGAGGTGGTGACCCGCAGCGCTGACCACAGGCTGCCCTGGGCAAGCCCACCCCCTGTGGAGGTTTCTTCACGCCTACTCCTGCCCCGTGGCTCCTGCTCTCCTCTGAGGGTCGAGAAGGGCCCAGCCACGTGCCCAGAAGTTCACCACCTTGGGGACCTGCCCCCTGGAAAATCCCAACTCCCCTGGAGATGAGGGTCAGGTGGGAGCCGAGCAGAAGGGGGCCCTTCAAAGACTAGGGGGTTGGAGAGTTGCTAGTGTGCCCTGCGCAAACACTATTGCCTCTCGAAGCCTCGGTTTCCTTCTCTGCCAGATGTCCTGGGGTGTCAGGGAAGTGGTGTGCAGTGGGCTCCCCCCGACCCCGAGGCTGGCGGCCCTGCCCCTCAGGCAGAACTCAGGGGGCAGAAGACCCCAGGCAGAGTGGGTGGGGGTGAGGACAAGATGGACTGCCCTGGCCACCGGGGGAACCTGTGAGGACCAGGGGCTCGTCGTGCAAACACAAACCCACCCCTAGGCCCAGCTGGGGGCTCAGAGGGGCTCCTGATCTGCCTGGCACCCGAGGCAAGCCGGGGGGCAGATGAGCATGGAGGAAGCAGGCCTGGTGGTCTGGAGCTGCCTCTGGGAGCCTTCCTGGAGGAAGAGGCTGTGTCCCCCAGCAGCCTCAGAGAACAGCTAATGTTTCTCAGTGGCATGGCCACTGCCTTCACGTCCCTGATCTCGGATCAATTTTTAACGCAGAAGGAAAGCCGGGAGCCCAGAGTTTGGCAGACTGGCTGCTCGGTAACTGAGTTCAATCTCAACCTAGGGCCCCAGGGCCCTCTCTCCGGCCCCTTGCCCACTTCGGCACCCTGCCCTCCTGGGAGGGTGTCTCTGGCTCCACTGCCTGCCCCCACCTCTCAGCCTTCTGGAGGGAACACAGCTATGTTTAGGGAACTCCTGCAAAACTCAGTGAGTGCCGAGGGCTCCTGCAAGGACCGGGGAGAAGGCGGTCCTGAGGGCAAAGCAGCGGGCACCAGGCTGACCCCATGGCCAGGAGGGCCTGAGGGATGGGCCACTCCAGGGCAGGCTGGAGGCTGGGGCAGGGTAAGGATGGGTGAGGAAGTGCTGGGAGGGCTCACAGCAGAAGGAAGTCCCCTGCGTGGTGGGAGGGTGCTTGCCTGCAGTGAGGCCCGGAAGAGGTGCCCCGGGACCAGGGCCCCCAGATTTTGGCCCTGAGTTTTCTGCCCCCAGTGGAGAGTCACCTGGCAGGTGCCTAGCCAAGCATCCAACCCAAAAGCCTCCCCGACCCGGGCCACTCTGTGGAAAGCTGCCTGGCTGGGACACCCTTGTGGGTTGTCTCTGTCGGGGTCACTATGTGAACCAGCTCCTGGAGCCCTTGGGTTTTCCACAGCCTCCTCAGTGAGTGGGTGTGAGTTTGTAGCTAGAGTGAATGTGCCACATGCCCACAAGAAGCCGGGGGACGCCACGCAGGCCCTGGCCAGAGTCACCCACACCCCAGGCCCACACTTGGGAGAGAAAGGGCCATCAAGGGGACCCGTGCCCGCCTGGGGTGAACAGGGGAAGCAGCTGCTCCCAGGGGAGGGGCTGCAGGGGGAGGGGCGTCCTGCTAGGAGCTGAGGCCTTCTGGAGAGGTCCACCAGCCCAGGCCCTGCGTAACAACCCTCCTTCCCGGGGCCCAGGACAGAAGAGGGAAGAATCTATTGGTTGACCTGGGTCCGCAAGGAAAACACCGGCATTTCCAAGCTGTGGGGGCCCCCTGCCGGGCCAGACGGATGGGCTTGGGGCAGCACAAGCCTGTGGTGAGCCCACAAGAACGCTGGGGTGCCCATGTGGGGCCAGGAGGTCTCGGGATAGGTGAGGGAGGGCCTGGGCAGGATGTAGACGTCAGAGGATGCTGGGAGGTGGCAGCGCCCTGACCAGGGGCTGGGGTGGGGCAGGCTGTGGCTGCAATGTCAGTCCTGCTGTATGTCCACAAGGAGACACCCCGCCCGCCCCCGGGCCTCGCTGATGTTTACACACAAGGAAACTGAGGCTCAGAGAGGTTAAAACCCTTGCCTGGCGTGGGCCTGGCTCACAGACCCACACGCTGGGGGACTAGCCAGGAGCTCTCAGAGGCCCCGTTTCCCACTCATGAGACGCTTATCCACGAGCAGCCACAGCCCTGGAGAGGGGGAGGCAGGACCCGGGAAAGGCAGGGGCAGTGGGGGGGCTGCCCGACCCACCGCCTCCTCCGACAGAGGTACCGGCCCCGTGTGCAGGGGAGGGGTGGAGGGATACCAAGGTGGGGGTCAGGGAGGCCCCGAGCCTCGCCCAAGCTCCCCAGCCCGGAAGCTGCAGGCAGGACACTGGCCCAGGACACAGCAGAAGACAGCTATCCCGGCAAGTACTGGGCACTTCCCGGGTGCAGTGCCAGCAGGCCAGGGCGGGTGCGTGCTGCCTATGGAGCCTGGCAAGAAGGTACACACCCAGCGCTGGGGCTTCAGAAGCTCATGAGATGGTGGTGGGAGCCCCACCTGGCTGGGAGCCTGAGCTCCAGAGCACGTGGTAGGACCCGGAGATCAAGAATGCCACATGGATGGAGTGCCCGGACCAGCACCCCGAGAAGACAGTAGGGCCATCCTGGCCCTTGGGCTGCCGGGTCTGCAGGGCTGTGGGCTCCCACGGGGTGAGTTGTAACCGAAGGCCGGTGCACCTGTGCCCGGGCTGGCCCAGCACCCATCCTCTCCACCTGCACACACATTGCCCGGCCGGTTTGGTGGCTAGTTCATTCTCTCACTGACCCCTCAACTATTATTTACAAGTCTCCCAAGTGCTAAATAAAGTCAGGGGAACGTGGCAGGAGCCAGGAGCCAGGGTTGGGGGTCATGTCCAGGTCTTGCTTCCCTTTTGCAGGGGAGGGTGCTGAGGGATAACGGATGCCCCTCGATGCCAAGTTCCTGAGAACCCACTGTTCTGACCCCCCAACGTGCTGCCCCAAGTCCGGGTCACTGGGGGAGGGCCGCGCGGGACGTGTCTAAGATGGAGAACCCTGTTCACCTGCCTGCCGGTCCTGCTGGAGTCACTGCCTGGGGCCCAACACCACACAGCTCTCCAGGGCCAGCCTCCCTGTTCTGTGAGCATTGATTTCTGCGTTTCCAGCAGAGCCTGGAATTAGAAGATGACATTGTTTGGACAGAAACAGCATCAATATTGTCTCTGGGGTGTCCCAGGCCCGTTCCTGCCTGCCAGCCTGGAAAAGACCCCGAGCCTGACTCCCGGTCAGCCCACCAGCCCACTAAGGAGGAGGACACAGAAGGCACCCAGTGCCCGGGCAAAGCCAATTGCATGGCATGGGAGTTCCCCTGCCTGAAGCCCACTCCCAGCACCTCATTCCTCAGGCCTGAGAGCAGCCTCTCCTTCCATTATTATAAAGGACACTTCCTCCCACCGGGTTCTGGGGCAGGCGGTGGCTGCATGTGCCCTGACTAGGGCTGGCCAAGTGCGTGGGTCCGAATCCATTAACCGAGCTGTGCAGGCCACATGCCTCCTCCCATGGGACAGCCTTTACTGCTCCACTGTGTATATGCCTTGAGGGGGATGTGCTGATCTGAGACCCCCAGCCACAGCCACAAGGGGTGTCCAGGACTGGTCTCTTGCCCTCTGGTCCTGGTAGTGGTCTGACTGCTTTTCTTCTTCCTGCCTCTAATCCTCGTGAGCAGCCTGGAGGCCAGTATGGAGGAGGCGAGCTGAAGGAGCAACAGCAGGGCCCTGAGAAGGGCTGGTCTTCCTCCTGAGGCTGGGGTGGCCCCTTGGGACAATGGCAGGGCTCCTGGCTGGCCCACAGACCCTGCCGCCTGCTGCCCTAGTGGGCTTGAGGCATTTTCAGGAACAGATTCACGTGCAGCAAAGTAGCTGCTGGGCGGGAGCTCTGCCTCTGAGGTCCCCCGGGATCTGCCCTCCCCCGGCTGGCTGGGCACTCAGAGGTGTGGTGGTGACGGCAGCACCCTCACTCATCCTCACGTGTGCAGGGTGGAGCCCAGCGTGGGGTAGGGCTGACAGCATCAGGACCAGATTGGAGGGATGAGCATGGGGTGTGGACGCTGAGGGAGCTCAGGATGCGTGCGGGCTCTGCCCTCCCCCTGCACCTCCAGCAAGCCCCTTCCGTCGACCAAGACTCCCCATCTGGGTAGGGCTGTCCTGGGGTTTAAGCAAAAGGTGGACACACAGTAGGTGCTCGCAGACCTCAGCAGAGGATGGGATGTCTGGGGAGGGGAGAAGAAGGCTGCTCTAGGGACCAGCACGGGAGGCCAGGCATGGCAGCAGGAACACCTACCACCCAGCGTCCATCTGAAGGCAGGTCACCAGGAAGGCCAGTCTTGACTCACACCTGTCACCTCCGAAGCATCTGTGGGTCATGAAATGGGGCTGAACTGAGAGCCAGGGCAGGACTTTTCATGCACAACCCTGCCCCTGGGAAACATGACGGGTCTCTGCCAGCGCTCAGCGCCCCCAGAGGACCGCTCAGCGCACAGACACACAGCAAGTCCCCCAGATACCCCCACAGCCATTGGAAGAGCCCAGCACTTCCGGGATCCCCATTCCCCCAACTCCCACCCAGGATACCCACAGCCTGCTTCACAAATGGCAGGCCCTTGCACACAGTAGGTGTTCAGGGGCTGCGAGGCCTCACGCCCCCTAACAGCCCCCTCCAGGACCCATGAAGGAAGAGGGGGCCCAAGGGTGGAGGGTGGGTCTCCAGGGGCTCTGTGCAGTAAATCCCAGAGCCCAGCATGGCCTCCGGCAGAGCAATGGGGAGGGTCCGGGACTACATGGGGCTAGGCCCTGTGGGGGCGATGAGAGGGAACGTCGCCGCCGCTCCGTGCTCTGTATGGCAATGCATGTCCTGTTAATCCTCATGTAGGGCTCACACAAGCCCATGTGCCCCACGCTGGCCTTCCCCCCTCCTGTGATGCTGTCCCCCCAACCCCACCTGCCCGCCTTCCCACCTGAGCATCTCCAAGGCCTCCAGAGCAGAATTGAGAATTACAGCAGCTCGTTGGGCAGCACTCCTAGCCAGGGTTGGGAGCTGATTCATCCTGAGGCAGCATCTATGACCTTCTAGAAAGGTTTCTGCCTGCTGGGGGTGGGCAGGCAGGCGGGGTCCAAGGCCAGCTCCCTGAGATCTACTGCCAGGAATCCACCTGACTTAGCTGGCAACACCTGCTTGAGCTTGGTGTTTAAGGAGTTGTCCTGGAGTCATCTATGCCATGAAATCCCAGACACACCTGCACATCCCACTCCTGGGCTTCATCTGGCACAGGAAAGAGCAGCCGAGCGAGTGACGGAGCCTCGGGCTCCCGGTACAAGCTGTGGACAGAGCCCAAGCCGTGCTGTCCTCACAGCTCCTACGGGCAGAAAAGCTGATGAGACCGTGCGAACCGTTCCCCTAAAGAGGACAAGTTCCTTTGTCCCCCCGCACAAGACGTGCAATGGGGGAGTGGCTTGATTCTTTGAGGCCCCCCGCTGCTCAGACCTCTAGGGCAGCATACAGACAGGCAGGCCGTGGGGGTCGGACCCCACAGCAGCGTCTAGGGGTGGATGTTTACAGCCCCTGAAGCCCCAGTGGGCGTGTCACAGGTGCTTTTGAAGTTTAACCATCTATAGGCAGCTTGTGTTCAGCTCAGCTCAACTCCTGCCTCATCACAAGGACAGAGGAATTTCTGTACCCTGGGGTGCCTGCCTCGAGTACTGGAAGAATCCGATCACACGTGGGCTTGGAGAATGAGTGTGAGGTTTTACTGAGTGCAAGTAGCTCTCAGAAGATGGGGGAGCCAGGAGGGAGATGGTTTTCCCCTGGGCGACCTGAGCTCTCCTTGGACTGCCCCAGCAAACTCTACGTCATTCGGCCGCAGCCTGTTTCACAAAGCCAGGCCTGCCGGTGCCCGTCGGTGCGTTCCTCTCCACGTCCAGCCACTGGTGTCTTCTTCTCACCGATCCACTCCGCTCAGTGTCCGCCCACTTGAGTGTCTGCCTGCTAGGGTCTCGGGTTTTTATAGGCGCAAGATGGAGCATGGCAGGCCAGGGTAGTCTTGGGAAATGCAACATTTTGGCAGGAAATGCCTGTCCTCACCTAGGTCCGTGGGGGGTGGAGCCCGAGACGGGGACCCTGCCCTTCCCAGCCCAGTACTTCCCCTCCCCTCTTTCATATCATTCAAAAGGGCCACGCTCTTCCCTTCCCAGCACTACTGTATCACCCCAGGCTGGGTTCTTGGGGCGTCTGTCTTCCTTAGCACGGGAGCATTTCACACCTTTTGTGTCAATAGCCAGTACTGTCTTTGTCATGGGGTGGTGAGGAGGACAGGAAAACACATGCTTTTTTGTGTTTTCTTTTTAACTCTTTGTTTTTTAGAGAAATGGTCTTGCTCTGTCACCCATGGTGGAGTGGAGTGGCGTAACCATACCTCACTCTAGCCTCCAACGCCTGGGCTTAAGCAATCCTCCTGCCTCAGCCTCCCAAGTAGCCGGGACTATAGGTGCATGCCACAGTATCTGACTATGATTTTTTGTTTTGTTTGTTTTGGGTAGAGACGGGGGTCTCACTGTGTTGTCCAGGCTGGCTTTGTACTGGCCTCAAGCGATCCTCCTGCCTTGGCCTCCCAAGCCAGTGCTGGATTTATAGGTGTGAGCCCCTGTGCCTGGCCCCAGTACCTGCCTTTTCTGTGAGACCACAGCTGGTGGGTATATTTATGGGGTACATGAGATATGCTGATACAGGCATACGATGATCAGTATCACATCGGGGAAACGGGGGTGTCCATTACCTCAAGCATTCATCATTTCTCTGTGTTACAAACATTCCAATCATACTCTTTCGTTATTTTTAAATGCACAGTAAATTAGCGTTGACTGCAGTCCCAATGCTTCCCTTTTTTTTTTTTTTTTGAGACAGAGTCTCACTCTGTCGCCCAGGTTGGAGTGCAGTGGCACGATCTTGGCTCACTGCAACCTCTGCCTCCCAGGTCCGGGTGATTCTCCTGCCTCAGCCTCCCAAGTAGCTGAGACTTGAGCTGTGAGCCACCGTGCCCAGCTAATTTTTGTATTTTTAGTAGAGATGGGGTTTCTCCATATCAGCCAGGCTGGTCTCGAACTCCTGACCTCAAATGATCTGCCTGCCTCGGCCTCCCAAAGTGCTGGGATTACAGGCATGAGTCACCTCGCCCAGCCCCAGTGCGTGCTTTTTAATGGTTAAGTCCAATAGGCCATGGGGCCTGAAGCAGGCATGCCCCTGGCACGGCTCAGGCTGGTCCAAGTGTGGAGGGAGGCAATGGCGGTAGCTTTACTCTCAAGTCAGCAGTAGGAGTCATGGCCCCAGGTGGCAGGAAGATCGTAGGCGCCTGGGGGATCCCTGCATGGGGACGGACAAGCGCAGGGTGGCTCTGGCTGTACCTGCTCTCTGTGAGGCCTAGGCAGGCGACTCGAGGGTCCTCCTCAGTTTCCTTGTCTGCACGGTGGAGGCAGTGGGCCTGTTCCTGGGCTGAGTGACATCAGGGGCTATGGGCTGCGGACTCACATCCCACTTTCTGGGAACATCCCCCAAGCTCTGACGGCCCCTGTCCAGTTGCTGAGGCTGCCCATGCCCCAGGGCCGATGTTGTTCCCCGTGGAGCCCACAGTCTCCCGAGTTCCCACCTTCCCTCTCAGTCTAATCCCCAGCCTCCCGGGGCTTGCTGCCAGCCCCGTGCCAAACCCAGGGTGGAGGTGACAGCTGGGCACACGCTGGACACCAGTGTCCTCGGCGTGTGGCTGTCCTCACCGCAGGGTGCCCAGGTCAGAATTCAAACCCAGGCCCGAGCTGCCCCTGTCTGTGCAAGGCTCTATGCCCCCTCCTTCCAGCCCATCTCTAGTGTCTGACCCCAGAGTGCTCATGCCAGATGCTAGCCATGTAGAAGACACCTCCAGACACAGACAGGTGCCGCAGCCAGGGCCTGGGGACCTTACTCACCACAATGCGCACCTCTGTCCAGGAAAGGAGACAAGGCCACCTCCATATGGCCCCAACACACAGGTCTCAGGCACAGGGACTGAGATGGAGGAGGGCCTGGTACCTGGGGCACCGGCCAGCTCAGCATCCAAACACCTGCCCTGGGCACTTGAAGAAGCAAAGAGGTCAGAGCCTGTCACACCCAGCCATGTAGGATCAGGCAGGAGGCAACACCCTGGGCCTCAGGTTACCCTCTGGGAAGACAGCATGTGTCGGGGGCTGGCTCAATACAGCGGGTCCTGACGGCTGCTCATGTGGGTCTGTGGGTGGAAGGCCCCCAGCTGCACTGGGTTTGGCTGTAGAGTTCTGGGACACAGACACCAACCAGAGTGGCCTACGACAGAAGTCTCGCCTTTCCACCAGCCCCTTACTGCTGAAGGACCCTTCAGACTTTCGCTTCATTCCCTGTCACTTCTGTCACAAATAAGTATGCCGGGAGATTATACTTACACAGCATGAGGTCACAGTGGCCATGGACCGGGAGGACTATGGGACCCCAGGGCTGGACAGCATCTGGGCAGCCAGCACCAGCCTTGGCCACCAGACAGCTGCCCAGGAGGCCCAGTGGGGCCAGGCAGCAACAGAGGCCAGGGTGGGGCTGGGCGTTTCCCAGGGAGGGTCCCCACACCCCCGCTTCCCTTTCCTCCCCCACCAGTCCCTTCCCGATTCCGCTGCTCCAGCCACCCACCTGCTCCACTATTGTTTACTCGAGGGTTTTCTTCAAATGGGCGTTTTTAACTCAAGTGATTATATTTTGAAAGGAAATCTTACAGCGCCACTGGAAATGGAAAGCAAGCAACGCAGGTGGCAAATAGAAGGTGTCCGTGCAAGCAGCATGAAACAGAGTGCCCGCGAGATCCCACGCGGCTGGGCCTGCCCTGACGCTGCAGCTCCGCACAGCGCCAGGAGGGGATTACTCCGGGTCACACCACGGAGAACCGGGATCTGCCTCCCAGCCCCACTCACCAGGAGAGCGCCGTCTCCTGATGGTCGGAAAGTTCATCCTTAAATCAATGTAGCCCTTATTGGGCAACACCTGTAAGCACTGCCTAGTGGGGACATGAAATGACTGAATCTTGGCCCCAGTTCAGAGACAGCATCTGTGGACAGAGACTCCTACTTTCCACTATTTCCCCAGGCCCACCCCCCAAGTCCCTCCCTGCACTGGAGTGTGAGCAGAGGAGAGAGACAGCAGCCCTAGGCTGGTGGTGTCCGCACCCAGGCTACCTGGCCATCTCTTAGACTCACCTACACCCGCCATGCTAAAGGCACTGGGAAGTCCTGCAGAGGACACGTCAGCCTTGTTTAACTCAGTATTTCTCCAGGACTCCTTCTCCCCCAGCTCTACCCTGCATCTGGAGGGTGAAGGACGGACAGTAGGCAGCCTCCTGGGCAGATCTCATCCATCCACACTGGTGAGCACACTCGCAAATCCAGCTTCGCTCAAAGAGCAAAATGATTCCTACACAAATGACATCTGACAGTTCTTGTGTCCAGTAAAGCCATGGGGCATACAGGACTGCCCAGAGCTCCATGTATCCAGGCCAGGAGCTGCAGCCTCACCCAGCGCACCCCAACCTCCAGCCTGAGCAGAAGAGGTAGCCCCCACTCCAGGCTCAGCCCTTTACAGTGTGTTCTCTGCAGACCTTATCAGTGCCTTGGCCGATGACCCTCTATCCAGCCATTTCAAGCTCAGCCATAAAAGGAAAGTGAACATGGCTCTATTCTGCATGTGGCAAGTCCTCATGCTCCAAAAAGCCTCCTGGACAGGACAAAGATGCTTACCCTACCCACTGGTCCGTGCAGGTACTGCTGAGAGACACACGCATCCTCAGGGATTCGTGGGAGGGCACCATGTGACTGCAGCCCAGCACCGGGTATAGGGATCTTAGAAAGGTTTCTGTCGCCTCCCAGTTCAACCTACCCAGGAGGGCCCTGTGATCTATGCACGCTGAAGCTCCCAGGAAGCTGCCCAGGGAGGCCCAGTCTATACCTCTGCAGCTGCAGAGACCACCCAGCTACCTTCTGGGAGGGGCAGCATCTGAAGTGGGGCCTTTAGGATGGGGCAGAGCTTTAGGGAGGGAGATGGCAGGTGGAGGGAAGAGGAGGAAGTTTTTGGGAACCCCACTGGCCAGGAGACAGGTCCCGTGGTTGCCAAGAAAGTGGGGGGGACCTGCTGAGCCTGCAGAAACTGAGGCCAGGGTTAAGAGTAAGCAGAGGCCAGGATGGTGGCTCACACCCATACTCCCAGGGCTCTGGGAGGCCAAGAAGGGAGGATTGCCTGAGGCCAGGAGTTTGAGACCAGCCTGAGGAACAAAGCGAGACCCCATCTCTACAAAAAAATCATTTTTAAAAAATTATCTGGGCATGGCGGCATGCACCTGTGGTCCCAGCTACTCAGAGGCTGAAGCCAGAGGATGACTTGTGCCCAGGAGTTGGAGGCTGCAGTGAGTTATGATTGTGCCACTGCACTCCAGCCTGGGCAACAGAGCGAGACCCCGTCTTTTGAAAAGGTGGGGGAGGGGTAGGGACTAAACACAACAGTGGTTGCCAGAGCCTGCGGAGAGGGAGGAGTGGCCACTCTGACCACTGCCCAGCCTGAGTGGCCCCAGTGTGCCTCTTCCCCTTGGCCTTCAGCCCACAAGGCGACATCCTCAACTGCCTCACAGAAGGGGGCTGCCTCCCCAGGTCACTCAGCCCAGAGGTGGCCCACAGAGGCCCAGGGAGCTGCAAGGAGCAGTGTCCTGGGTATCAGGCTCCATATTTGGGCAAGTGCAGTCTGAGCCAATGCCCCAGGCCTGGCCATGGTGGGGACCCTGTCTAGGTGGCTGGGAGGGTACAGGAGTCCCTCAGCCCCAAGTCCAGGGCTGGGGGAGACATCCTTGGGTGGGAGCAGCAGTGTCAGGGCTGGCCGTCCAGCCCCAGCCCTGAGCCCAGGGCTCTGCTGCCTGGGAGCCTCTGCTAATTGGCCCCAGCACCTCCCCCGGCTAAACGTTCCTCAAACATGCCAACCTTGCCGCTTGATTGACAACCTGTTACTGTTTCATGAGGTTTCTGAGGCGCTCCCGGGACTCCACAACCTTGGAAGTTAGATGAAGAACTCCAGGAAACTGAGAGGTGAGTCAGGGGCTGGAAGTGAGGCCCTCACGTGAGGCTGTGGGGGGCTGTGGGGCTCCTAAGAGGCCATTCGGCTCATGAGGGCCTGGGGGTGCATGGGGGCCTATGGGGCTCATGGGAAACTGTGCGGTGCATGGGACCCTGTGGGGTACATAGGGACTGTGAGGTACATGGGGGACTGTGGGGTATATGGGGGACTGTGGGGGTGCATGGGAGACTGTGGGGTTCATGGGGGACTGTGGGGGTGCATGGGGAGACTGCAGGGTTCATGGGGACTGTGGGGTACATGGGAGACTGTGGGGTATGTGGGGGGACTGTGGGGATCGTGGGGATCATGGGGACTGTGGGGTGCATGGGGACTGTGGGGTGCATGGGAAACTGGGGATCATGGGGACCGTGGGGATCATGGGGGACTGTGGGGTGCATGGGGGATTGTGGGGTGCATGGGAAACTGGGGATCATGGGGGACTGTGGGGATCATGGGGAGCTCTGGGGTACATAGGGACTGTGGGGTGCCTGGGGGACTGTGGGGGTGCATGGGAGACTGTGGGTGCATGGGGGACTGTGGGGTTCATGGGGACTGTAAGGATTGTGGGGATCATGGGGACTGTAGGGATCATGGGGGACTGTGGGGTACATAGGGACTGTGGAGTGCATGGGAGACTGTGGGGTTCATGGGGGACTGTGGGGGATCATGGGGACTGTGGGGTGCATGGGGGACTGTGGGGTACATGGGAAATGGGATCATGGGGACTATGGGGATCATGGGGGACTGTGGGATACATGGGGGACTGTGGGGTACATGGGAAACTGGGGGATCATGGGGGACTGTGGGGGATCATGGGGGACTGTGGGGGTGCATGGGGGACTGTGGGGATCATGGGGGACTGTGGGGTACATGGGAAACAGGATCATGGGGGACTGTGGGAATCATGGGGGACTGTGGGGGTGCATGGGGGACTGTGGGGTTCGTGGAGGACTATGGGGTTCTTTTGAACATGTTTCTTTGTAATGAGAGGAAACACTGAAAAGTTAAGGCTGGTCAAGCAGGAGGGTCCCCTGAACCCCTGGGGCCCTGAAGCTGTGTGGGGTGAGCGACAGGTCTGGCCATGATAGGGTGGGTAGGCCCAGCCCACTGTGGGCCTGGATCCTCGACGCAGCGCAGGAGACTGCCTGGTCCCCTGGCCCTTCCCACCCTGGTCTCTGTGTCTACTGGAGGCCTTGCTCCCTGTCCAACCCAAGGCATCCAGCCCCGCAGGGTGGGGCGTGTGTCCTGCCGGGAGCCATCTGCCTCCACTGTGCCCAGGCGCCCCACTGGGGACTTCAAATAGCCACCTGTCCCTGGCTCACTAGCCCTGAGCCATCTTGGGGCCTGGGGACCTCCCAGAGGCCCTGCACAGAGGGTTGGGCTCTGGCTCTGGACTTGGGGCCGTGCCTGGTTGTCAGGGACATACTCAGCTGGGCTCTGAGCTGGAGTTACTGCCCTGGGGGATCCTCCGGTCTGAGTCTGAGCAGAGCTGGGACCAGCTTGGGAGGTGAGTGGCCATTGCCTGAGATTCCTTAGGCACTGCCAGCCCAGTGGGTGCCCGTCCGCAGACCAGAGTTGTGGAAGGGGCTGATGTGCCCAGGGTCACACAGGGCAGATGGGGACACAGCCACGTGCATCACAGAGTGGCCAGACCTGAGGGAGCCAAAATGGCTCAGCGGTCACTGGGCCAGCCTCCCCACACACACAAGGCAGATGCCCTCAGCCCTGTGTGACAGATGGGTAAGCTGAGGTACAGAGGGCGCCAGGGTGCACAGGAAGCGTCACAAGCCAGGTCGGCACGGGTGCAGCAGCCCCGTGTTTCCATGATCTCACGTGGTCCAAGAGCAAGGAAAGGCGGGTCCCACTCTAGGGTGGAGACATGAGGCCAGGGAAAGTGGACATTGTCACACAGCTGGTAACTCCGTGAAGCAAGGCCCAGGGGAATGAGAGATGGAGACGAGGAGTGGAGAGAAAGAGGCCAGAAGGGGGAGACAGTGGGAGAGGTGTGAGGCCAGGGGAGGCCAGGAAAAGGACCAGGGCTCAGGGGATGAGGGCTGGGGGAGGAGAGGCCACTCACTGTCCACAGGGCCACACCATGTGCGAGGCCTCTCCATCCATCCAGCCCAGGGCCCTCCCACCCCTGCCTCTCCTTGTCCTCCAACCCAGCGTGGCCTGAGGAGGCAACATCCCGCTCAGAGCAGAGGTTCCTCCTTCCGTGGCCGTGCTCCCCGCTCCGGTGCGTGGCAGTCAGCGACGGAACCCTGGGCGTTTCAGGCAGCATGGACAGAGGAGGCCAGGGCAGCCCATGCAGTGATGACCACTGGATGAACCACTGCTCCTGACATTAAACGGCACCATGATTTCAGAGCCTTCCTCATGGAGGGCCAAGGCCTGGGGATGGCAGCTGCGTGGCATCAGGGTCGGGAAGCAGCCAGGAGGGAACCCTCTACGGGGGAGCCCGGAGGAGGCCACAGAGCCCTGAGCTTTACAGCACGGGCAGGAGGTGACAGCCAGGGCTGGGCTGCAAGGGCTGGTGCTCACACGGACAAGAAAGACAGACCAGGTTCAATGCCCAGGCCTCTCCTTTGCCCCAGACCCAGGCCTCTCCATCCCACCTGCCTCCCTTCCCTGGGGCCATAGATTGGTGTCACCCCGTGCCCTCTGTTCCATACCCGCCCCCCCGCCCTGGGACGTTGTCTCCTCTCTCTCAGGTCTACCTCCCAGCACAGACCCTCCCAGAGGCCTCCTTTGGCTCCCCCAGGGACCCCACAGCACTTTTCCCACAGCCCACAGTGTGCCCATCTCGGGGCTCCATCCAGGCCCCGCCGGCCAATAGCCAGAGTCCATCCATCATGCCGCCCACCAGCATTCCAGCATGATATGGTTAGTTCTCGGGGGAGCATGGTGGCTGCTGCCAGCAAGGGGTCCCCAGGGAAATCAGGTGACGCCAATAAACTTCCCTCCGACGCCCCATGGCCCACATGCACCATCACTCTTTCGCATCGACCGGCCCACCAAGGCCGCAGCTGCGGCGGCAAGGAGAAGGCCCTCGTCCATCAGCCTCGGATCATCCGCAGCCCGGGAGCCCCCAGCCAGCTCTCCCTGCTCAGTCGCATCTCCTGGCTCCCGGCCTGACTCCATCACCGGGGCCCCAGCCCGTGTCCAGCCTGTTGGGGTGGGGAGTGGGGGGTGGGGTGCTGGGTAGTGCTGCCACCCTCCAGCCTGACATTTCCGAACAGCCTGGCAGCGCCTCCTCCGCGGGCAGGACCAGCACCGTCAGCAGCTCCCCCGGGCTCCAAATGCCAGCATGCCCACCCGAGCATGGGAGGGAGGGGCCCAGAGGCCCCACTGGGCGTCAGACAACCCAGGACGGGCATGGGCAATGGAGGCTGCAGGGGCCCTGGGGCTGCTCTGCCAGCCCGCCCTGGAGAGAGCAAGCTTCTGGCTGAGAGCCCAAGACCACCCCCAGCCTCCCTCCCCCATGACAAGTGTCCCACTGCAGCTGGGGCAGGGCTGGAAACCATGCAGCCCTGGGCAGGCCAGGCCATCCGGGCCCTCTCCCTCCCCTGCCCTGTCCCTCCCCACTGCTGTGCGGCTCTGCAACTGTTGGACTCCGCCCCCACAGCGACCCACGTGCCTGACAATCCAAGCCGTGTTGGCCCCAGGAGGTCTTCCCACAGGCAACGCTGAACCCCAGCTGGAAAGTCATCCCTGTACAGGCACCGGGGACAGACAGTGGTCAGCTCTGTACGCTCAGTTGTTTCTGTTTAAATGGGCTGGGTGTTTCTGTGAACAGGCTGGGTGCAGTGGCTCACATCTGTAATCCCAGCACTTTGGGAGGCCAAGGTGGGAGGACTGAGTTGAGCCCAGGAATTTGAGACCAGCCAGAGCAACATAAAGAGACACCTTCTCTATAGAAAAAAAAAAATCACCTTTGTGGTGGCACATGCCTGTCGTCCCAGTTACTCAGGAGGCTGAGGCGGAGGATTCCTTGAGTCCCGGAGTTTGAGGCAGCAGGGAGCTATGATCACACTACCACATTCTAGCCTGGACAACAGCAAGATCCTGTCAAAAAAAAAAAAAAAAAGAGTGATCCCCCAGAGCTGGGTGTGAGGGGCGACATCCCACAGGTGACATGCCCAGAGGGTCTTGCCCACCAGCGCTGCATTTGGGGTGAGACAGCAATGACCGTGTGACCTAGTGTGAATGACTCATAGGTGTCAGAGCCATGCACGGCCCACTGGGTTCCACTCCATGCCTTGATTTTCAAGCACTGCACCCAGCCTGTTCACCCCAGAAATGACTGTCCCACAGGGCTGGCCACTGTGTGTCCCTAGAATACACTTAGGAAGGTAGTGGTCTATGGTAATAGGGCTCAGAAAACACGGGGCTTTTCCTATTCTGTTTGAAAGATTTCAGTGCTACTTGTGGGAGGTTCTGCCCACGCCAACACTGAGGTGGAGTGACTCGCCCCAGGTGCCAGAGGACCCGACCCTGGGAGGACCCGACCCTGGGAGGGGAGGACCCGACCTTGGGAGGGAGGACCTGACCCTGGGAAGACCCGACCCTGGGAGGACCCGACCCTGGGAGGGAGGACCCAACCCTGGGAAGACCCGACCCTGGGAGGACCCAACCCTGGGAGGGAGGACGCAACCCTGGGAGGGAGGACCTGACCCTGGGAAGACCCGACCCTGGGGAGGGGAGGACCCAACCCTGGGAAGACCCGACCCTGGGAGGACCCAACCCTGGGAAGACCCGACCCTGGGAGGACCCAACCCTGGGAGGGAGGACCCGACCCTGGGAAGACCCTACCCTGGGAGGGAGGACCCAACCCTGGGAAGACCCAACCCTGGGAGGACCCAACCCTGGGAGGGAGGACCCAACCCTGGGAGGACCCAACCCTGGGAGGGGAGGACCCAACCCTGGGAGGGAGGACCCAACCCTGGGAGGGGAGGACCTGACCCTGGGAAGACCCGACCCTGGGAGGGGAGGACCCAACCCTGGGGAGGGAGGACCCGACCCTGGGAAGACCCTACCCTGGGAGGGAGGACCCAACCCTGGGAAGACCCAAACCTGGGAGGACCCGACCCTGGGAGGGAGGACCCAACCCTGGGAGGGAGGACCTGACCCTGGGAAGACCCTACCCTGGGAGGGAGGACCCAATCTTGAGAGGGAGGACCCAACCCTGGGAAGACATGACCCTGGGAGGGAGGATCCAACCTTGAGAGGGAGGACCTGACCCTGGGAAGACCTGACCCTGGGAGGGAGGACCCGACCCTAGGAAGACCCGACCATGGGAGGGAGGACCTGACCCTGGGAGCACCCATCCCTGGGAGGGAGGACCCAACCCTGGCCTAGGAGTCCAGTTTCACTCTGACCCAGGCAGGCAGAGGGCAGGACAGGGCCACCATGCTTTCAGGCCCTGTGGTCACCCCAACATACTGGGCCCAGCCGCTGCCCTCTATCTGGCTGCCTGCCCCTGACGGTCACCCTGGCAGCACCCAGGCTGGGCTCGGGGCACTTGGGGCACTGCTGCAGGGCCAGGCTGGGTGGGCCAGGGTCTCTAGGGATCTCAGAGCTTTGGCAGAGCCGAGGGCCTGAGGACCATGCCTGGCCCATGAGACCCAGTGCCTTAGGCAGGAGGCCAGGGCAAGGAGTGACTGGAAACCGCCTTTCAGCCCCCAGTCAGCAAGGAGCCACGGTCTGGCCTTGGGGGTCCACACATGACTACACAGCCTTGGGATGAGGGAGTGTGCCACCCAGGGGTGGCAGGGCAGTCTTGTAGCAGGTCACGGGTGAGGCTGCCAGAGTGAGGGTCCAGGAACATGGGCTCACAGCAGGGCAGGAGCAAAGGAGGTCCCGGAGACGGAGGTACACCGTCTGCGTTGGTGGGGGCTGCCCTGCAGCAACACACTGGGGACCAGGTTGGGTGTCAGAGCAGCTGGGGCAGCCAGACGCTGCCGGGCAGTGAGGAGAGCCCTCCACCTTCTCACTCGGACACCAGCCTGACCTGGGGAGGCACCACGGCCACGTGCAGATCACCCAGGATGAATGCTGGGCAGGGCTGGGACATGAGTCCCAGGGCAGCTGGGCAGAGGGGCAGAGCAGGGCGGTCTCTGCAGGGAAGAAGTCAACCCTTGGCCTAGAATGTCACTGGGGCTGAGAGAGCCCACCTCCCGTCGCTGTCCCATCCAGCCCCCGTCCCCATGAGCAGCCAGCCAGGCATCCAGGAGACCGCCCGAGACAGGGAGGCGCTCAGTCAGGGCTGCTGTGGGTCGCTGACCCAATCGCACCAGGGTCAGGGTGGGACAGGATCCACTCTGTGGCCAGGCTTCCCACCCTGACTCCTGAGTTGTTCTGACATCCAGCCTACTCCACCTCCCCTGCCCCACCTCCCCTCCCCTGCCCACCTCCCCTCCCCTTCCCATCTCCCCCTCCCCTGCCCACCTCCCCTCCCCTGCCCCACCTCCCCTCCCCTGCCCACCTCCCCTCCCCTGCCCCACCCTGCCCACATCTACATTGCACAAATGCAGGTGGGCCTCAAGCCCAGGCCGGGATGTTCTCCCAGTGAGAGACCTGGGTGTCCCCTCTGACAGCCAAGGCTTGCCTCCCAGTGAAGCGGGTCACACCTGGTCCCTCCCTCCTGGGGGATGGGTGTGCTCAGGGAGGCAGGTGAACTTGCCCCTCCCGCTGAGTGACCGTGGCTGGCCATGGCCCCCCAGGCCCCGAGCACATGGGACACACGGCCCTACCCTGTTGATGACACTGCAGCATCTTCCAGCAGGTCACCCTCAGCCCACCTGCTGTCTCACCATCACATGGGAGGCCGAGGGCGACAGCATCGGGGGCCAGCTGGGTGTGAATGTGGACCCTGGGTTCCTTCCCTGAGCGACTGCCTCCCCAGAGAGCTGCACCCTGCCACAGGCACGGGGCCAACCTGGGGTGAGACCTCCCCAGGCTGCCCTGCCCTGGAAGGCAGTCCTGCACCTCAAGGGGTCTTGCTGGGCCATGGCTGCCCGCTCCTGCTAATGGGGCTGCCAGCCACAGCACGAGCCCGTTGGTGGCTCATTGATGGGTAATTGTTTTACCTCTGAACAGCCCGAGCCCCATAATTTGGAGGCATAAATCCCAGCCTGTCGGGCTTGGCTGACATGGAATGACACCCAGAATTAAATGAAAGTATAACAATTAACAGGCATAAAAATGTTCTAAGCGAAGCCCCGCCACAGGGAATCGCGTCTCCATCTCTGAGCGGAGCTCCCGAGGGCTCGGAGAGGCCTGCCTTGGGGTGGCGGGATGCCAGGTCTGGTGGGGGCAGGCTGCCCTCTCCTAGAGGGACAAAGCTCCTCTCTGGGTGCATGTCACCTCCCCAGGTTCACTCTCCACTCAAGGGCAAGCACCCCTCACCCCTGGGTCACTTATGAGCAGGTGTCATCACAGGTGGGCACTGAGATTGGGGCAAACACCCGCCCTCATGTCCCACAGAGCCCACAGCAACCGCCTCCAGGACCCCATCCTGCTCCGGGCACCAACAAGCTGCTACTCCAAGCCCCGTGTCGGGGGCCAGCATGGGGAACCAGCACCAGGACAGCGCTCAGCAGGCTCTCCCCAGGTGCCTGAGGGCGCACACATCCCCAGGCCTGCAAGGGCCCACCCCTCACAGGCAGAATGCTTTGACCCCAGGCCCGTGGTGGGGAGCGTGGGCACCTGAGAGCTCTGAGGGTCACTGGGGAAGAGGCGTGTCTCACCCCAGGGCCTTTCTGGCCCCAGCCTCCTCCCTTGGGGCTGCAGGGAGGCTCCACTACTTTTGGCACCCCGAGTCCTGGACAGATGGGGCAGAGGAGTGACATCCTGCCCACGGCTGGACAACAGGACCCCTGAAGGGCTGGGAGGACACCTGAGGATGAGGACATGAGGAACCGGAGGGCGAGAGTCCCCAGACCTAGCTTCCTGCCGGTCCCCGTGAACATGACGGTGGCCCGTAGGAGCCACACATGGACACACGCAGTGGCCTCCAGGCTCCGGCTACAGCTGGGCAAGGTTCCACCGGCCGTGGAGGGCTGGCGTGGGGCCCCAGTGCCTGGCCACAGGCAGAACACTTCCCATGACCGGCTCACAGCCCACGTTAGGACTCAGTTCCTAAACAGCCGCTTTCCCGGCCTTGGGCACCGGTGGGCAGCTGCCTAACTCAATTGCCTCTGAGCTCTGTTTCACGACTCGGTGATTGTGACTTTGTTTCCTTACTGTCATTGTTTTAAGCCTCCTCTGTGATGCTCTCTGGGTTCCTCAGGCGGAGTGAGGCCTCAGGATGCAGAGCAGGGCTGAGGCTCCCAAAGGCCTTCTCGGAAGAGGCACGTGGACCCAAGGCTTGCCGACAGGGGCCACCCACCCACTACACTCGCCCACCACACTCGCAGAGGGGGTCCCAGAGGGCAGAGTGGGGATCTCAGGATCAGCACTGTAGCTGGCAGCGGGGTGTGACCTTGACCTTGGATGTGGCACAGATAATTCGGGGAGTGTCCATTGGTCCCAGCGGGAGGACTTCAGCCAAAGGGCACCAAGGGGGGATCTGGGGGGTAACCAGCACATTCCTGAGAGAGCCAGGCTGCCGCATAAAGGTATAAAGGTGGAGGGCTGCTTTGGAGAAAGCAAACTTGGGGCGGCCACACGCAGCCCCCCGGGCTCCAGGCCCGGCCCCCTCCCCAGACGCTCGGCAGGAGCCGCACCCGCATTGGGAATTTGGGGCAGATCCGGCCTGCATGCTGTGTCGAAGAAATGCAACACAATTAATTAGCCCCTAAAAAAAGCGTTTGAAGTGTTTATTGCAGGACGGAGCTCCTGGTTTTATAAGCAGATGGGGAAATAAAGTGCTGGGGATGACAAGCCGGGAACAGCTGCACAGGGACCCGGAACCTAATTCATAATTCAGCAGGCTAATCAGAGAACATCTTCTGCAGGCGCCGTAATGAAGGGACGTGAGGCCGAAACTGATGAGCGGCTCCCCCATGCACCGCCACGCCCCTGCGCTGCCCCACCCCAGGCAGCCCCTGCCTCCAGCCCTGGCCTGCCGGAAGCACCTCGAGGCCCCCTCCCTGGTCACAATGACCTCCTGCCAAGCTTTCAGCAGGCGTTTTCTCAGCAGCTCCCTGCAACATTTACAGTCGCAAGCCCATTTTTCAGGAGAGGAAGCTGAGGTGCAGGGAGGTCTGAGCCTGAGGGACCTGCCCTGGCAGATACGCACCCCCACAGGCCCTGGATCCCCGATCCACAGCCCAGGGCTGCAACCGAAGAGGTGGGTCTGGCCCTTCTGGACAACCCTGGACCCTCTCGTGCAGGAGGGGGCTCCAGGTAGACTGAGGAGCTCTCACTCCCAGCAGGTGGAGAATGTTTACCGGCCAGGAGAATGTGGGGGTGGGTGTGAGGCCGGACTTTGCTGAGCATGGGCTGGGTGGGGGACCTGGGGGAGGGTTGTACATGGGGCAGCCCATGGCCCCGAGCAAGGAACCTGGAGTAATTGAACATTAAAATTCAGATGCATTTGGCCCGCGCAGTGGCTCACGCCTGTAATCCCAGCACTTTGGGAGGCTGAGGTGGGAGGATCACTTGAAGTCAGGAGTTTGAGACCAGCCTGGCTAACATGGTGAAACCCGGTCTCTACAAAAAAGTTAGCCGGGCGTGGTGGCGAGCACCTGTAGTCCCACCTACTTGGGAGGCTGAGGCAGGAGAATCGCTTGAACCAGAGAGGTGGAGGTTGCAGTGAGCCGAGATCGTGCCACTGCACTCCAGCCTGGGTGACAGAGCAAGAGTCCGTCTCAAAAATAAAATAAAATAAAATAATTCATATGCATTTTATGAATCTTCTAGCTCCGACAGGAGCCCAGCCTTCACGGCAGCCATGGACTGTGAAATGCACAAGATGAAATGTTTGTGACAGCCGTAAAGTCCTTGTTTTCTCCTCAGCTGCAGTGAAAACAACAGGCAGCGGGTGCATGGGTGCCAAGTCTCCCCCTCCCCCTGCTGGCCCTCCCCCTCCCCCACACGCTCCCGTGTGCCCTGTGAGTGCCCAGCAAGACATGGAGACCCAGGGAAAAGCCCAGCACCCCACCTGCCCTGAGCAGCTCCTGGCCTCCTCAGGCAGACATATGGGTCAATTAAATCCTGCACAAGCCTTTTACTTAAACACCTAAAACCAAATTCCATCAGAGTGGTTGACATCACAGCAGAGGAAGGCAAGGGGGCTGTGGTGCTCTAAGAGGTATTTCAGGGGCCTTGTGGAGTTGGGCTTCGAGGCCTAGGTAGGAGCTTGCCAGTGTGAGTGGCACCTGTCACCCTCCTCTGTGGCACTGGCGCTGGATGGGACTGACACTCGGGTTAGAAAGCCTGGGAGTCAGATTCTGACCCCAACCTCCATTGGACCTCACACGCTTCCTCCCACAGGATTTGAGAGATGGCAGGGGAATGAGGGAACACGAGCCCGGTGACCTGCTGCGTGACAAAGCCACCCGGTCTCTCTTGTCTTTGGTCTGTGGGTGTGGAGTCTGGGTGAGGCTCAGCAGGGCGGTGTGGGTGGCTCTTCCTCTGCGTGTGACCTCGAGGGGGGCACTCGGTACTCAGCCCTAGCTGTGCGTCCCGGCCTGGCCGGCAAGCCAGCTGCAGGGCTGAGCCCCACAGGCCCCCCCGCTCCATGAGCTCTCCCTGCTGCTCAGATCCTTCGAGGCAGCTCAGGGAAAGATCAGGGCCTGGGGTGCGGCGCAGGGCCATGTCCACCCAACACCCACGGTCAAAACCGCCCCAGGCTGCCTAGTTCCCGGGAGGGATGAAGACGGACAGACTCACCGATGGTCAAGGAATGGCATCCACTTCTAGTGACCCTGTTGAGTCTCTGCAGGATGGGCTCAGTACAAAGCTGGGCAGGGCAGGGGGGCAGAGCCCACCTGGACCTCAGCCAGGAGCCCACAGGTGCCAGCAGCTCCCTGGGAAACAGGACCAGGGCCCCCAGCTCCTGGGTGGGCAAGGTGTGCAGTAACTGGCCCCCTCAGGGGGCGGAGCCAAGCTTGGGACCCCTGCCAAGGCAGGGTCTCAGTGCTGGGCGGGATTTGGACTCACTTCCTCTGCACTGCGACCCCTTTCCCTAAGTCAAGCTCTCCCCAAATCACCCCTGACCAGCACAGCCCTCCTCAGTCACTGCAGGCAGACTCCTTGTTCCGACGCCACCGGCACAAGGTCCCCAGCTCTTGAATGGCAGACTGAGGACACGAAGCCAGTGTCCCTGACTCCAGGGCCGTGTTCTTGGCCCCAGCCAGGCCCCATGCGTAGACCTACATCTGCTGTCTACACGTGGTACCTGCCACCTTTCCCTGGCCCCCACTGTCCCACAGCGAGGCAGAGCCCCACTCAGGCTTCCTGCACACAGGGAACGGGGCTGCTCCTCTGAACCTCCACCCCTCCGCCCAGGTGGGGCCCTCCATAGGCTGCTCAGAGCCCCAGGAAGTGGACTGGAGGGGGAGGATGGCACCTGGTGTGGTGGGGCCACTGTGCAGTTGGGAGCTGCATGGGACCCGTGGACACAACCCCACAGGCTGAGGTCCTAAGCAGGGCAGCCAGGACCCTCCTCCAGCACCCCCTTCCCACTGGTGTGTGTGTTGTTTGTGCGGGCACAGTGCCCACTGGATTGTTCCAGCCCTCCAGGCCTGCAGTGCCATCACTTCCTGAGTGGTCCGGCTGTGGACAGAGCTGCTCTCAGGTGATGGGGGGAGTGGTGTTCAATATGCACAGAGCCCCCACCCCCTTGTGCCTGGCCCGTCCCTTGGACCAGCCTCTGGCAGAGGCAATCTCGCTAAACAAACATGCCCCGGATTTGCTCTCTGTGCAAACAGCAGCAACTGCTGTGCCACAGACGAGGGGCTCAGAGACCACAGTGAGGGCTTCCGAGCTGTGTCCTTCTAAGCAAGAACACTGGAGGCAGCACCTCGCCCCCGCCTCCACAGACACCGAGCTGTGGGGCGTCCTTGGGGGGATGCAACCGGGTGGTGCTGGGACCTGCTGCGATCTCCTGAAATACCCAGCCCCTCACAGGCACCAAGCTGATGTCACAGACATAATGGTACAGCACGGGGACAAGATGCATGTGACCCTGGCCCCAAAGAGGAGAACCCAGACAGCAAACAAGCTTGAGAGAGAGCTGGGGCCAGCAGCCCACGCACCAGAGACCTGCCCTCGTCCCAGTACCCATGCCCACCCCAGTTCCACGGCTCCGGGGGAGACCGGCCTCTGCTACCCTGAGCTGGCCTCCAGAGGGAGGCTGCTCCTGCCTCAGACCCCCTGGGCCCAGCCTGGGACCCCAGTGCAAAGGCTGCTCACCACCCTCGGAGGGGGGCAGGGAGGCCTGTCCAGGGCGGCCCCCTCACTGCCTGCTTTGCCACCTTCTCACCCCACTCAAGCCCTCTAGGGGACTGAACAAAGAGTCTGGGCTGGCTGGGCATGGTGGCCCACGCCTGTAATTCCAGCGCTTTGGGAAGCCAAGGTGGGAGGATCTCAGCAGTTTGAGACCAGCCTAGGCAACATAGTGAAAGCCCATCTCTACAAGAAAAAATAAAAGTTAACCAGGTATGGTGGCACGCACCTATAGTCCCAGCTACTTGGGAGGTTGAGGCAGGAGGATCGCTTGAGCCCAGGAGCTCGAGGTTGCAGTGAGCCATGATCACACAACCGCACTGCAGCCTGGGTGTCAGAGCAAGACCCTATCTAAAAACAAACAAACAAATAAATAAATCCGGTTTTAAACATTAGCTGGTCGTAGTGGTACACACCTAGAGTCCCAGTTACTTGGGAGGCTGAGGATCGCTTGAGCCCGGGTGTTCAAGCCTGCAGTGAGCTGTGACGGTGCCACTGCTCTCCAGCCTAGGTGACAGATCAAGCCCCTATCTCTAAAAATAATAATTTAATTTAATTTAATTTTAAAAGACTCGGTGTGACAGACCAATCAGGAATAACGCCCTTGGCCATTAGCAGAGGGCACCCCAGGGCTGCCCCGGACACAGGACCATCGGGGTGAGAGGCTGGCACTGGAGATTGGTGGGTGCCAGGTATGGTCCCAGCGTCCCCAGCTGGCCTCACCCCCACTGGCTCCCAGCCCTGCCCCCACCCTGGAAATTCCAGCTCCTGAGGAACCCATGGCTCCTCACAACATGGCCTCTGCACCCCGCCTGCCCAGACCCCCCGCCCCCGGTCCCCACCACAGGCCCGGGAGACCATCATGTGGCCCCTATGGAGCCTGAAAGGCAGGCCCATGAAAGGATGGCACGTTTCTGGGGTTGAGGGTCCCTACTTTCCTTTCTCTAATGTTTCTGCATTTTCCAAATATTGGTAGGCTGGTGTGAGTTTCTCATGGAGCTGGAACAGCAAACCTCAGTAGGAAGCGACCAGGCTGCCCTCGGGCATGCGGAGGAGCTGGAAGCCAGGGGCCCGCTCCTCCTGGAGGGGCTGGGAAGGGCCTTGTGGAATTACTGGGTGGGCTGAGGGCTGGCCAGTGCGGGCTCGGTGAGGCCCTGCATGCAGTTGCCTGGTCGGGCCACGCTGTCCTCCAACATGCGTTCTGCGTCTCTCCCTGGGCGCCGCGCCAGCCTCATTTCATGGCCGCTGCGACAGTTGCATTAACTTGTACCTAATGGGACGCTCAGCTATTGGACATGGAGCAATTCCAGTTTAATTAGGAGTCAGGAAGCTGGGCATTAATTAAAGTAACGAAAGACTCAGCACAACGCAAGCCCGGCCCTGCTGGGAGAGGCTGTGGTCTAGGCGACAAGGGCTGATGAAGTGCAGGACGCAGGCCCGGCACTGTCCACGTCTCCACCCACCTGGAGAACACCAAGGCCTCGCACCCTGACCTCCCTGGCCACCACGGCCCAGGCCCAGCCTCTCTGGGCTGGGCTTTGTATGCTGAGCGCCCAGGGGCAGGGGGATGGGAACCCTGGAACACCCAGGGCCCTTGTTAAGGCTAAAGGCATGCCCTGGGAATGCCCACAAGGTGGCGGCAGCCGTGGAGACTCGTCACACCCCAGCACCTGGCTTTGGCCAAAGCCCCTCCGCACTCCCCTCCAGCCCCCTCCCTCCACTAGAATTCAGACACCCCTCAGTGGACACCGACCCTGGCCACCCTCAGCTTCCTCCTCCCACCCAATCGAGCCAGGAACCCACAGGAGGTAGCTGAGGACACGCCAAGAACAGAGGTCACAGGAGATGAAATGAGGCCACCAAAGCCAGCAGTGCCACCTGCAGTGGACTCAGGCCACCATGCTACCCCCCTCCGGCCTCTGCCCTTGGCCCTTGCCCCCGCAACCCGCACCCCCGTCCCTCCCTCCTCCTCCCAACCCTGTTGGGCCTTTGCCCCTCCAAGGCCGTGAACACAAATCACGTGAGGTTTGCCTCTATTGTATTTATGGAAGACATTTTATGTGACTTTGGTTTTTTGGCTTTTTCTTGAGATGGGGTTTCACTCTGTCATCCAGGCTGGAGCGCAGTGATGCGATCTCAGCTCACTGCAGCCTCCGCTTCCCGGGCCCAAAGGATCCTCCCACCTCAGGTCCCCAGGTAGCTGGGGCTACAGGCATGCCCCATCATGCCCGGCTAATTTTTGTATTTTTTTGCAGGAAGGGGTTTCCCTCCCTATGTTGCCCAGGCTGGTCTTCAACTCCTGGCTCAAGCAATCCGCTTGCCTCAGCCTCCCAAAGTGTTGGGATGACAGGCATGAGCCGACGCACCCAGCCTGTGACTTTTTATTTTAAGGGCAGGTGAGTTGGGAGCTTTGTGTTTCTTTTCCAAGGAAAAACAGAAAGCTAGATTACAACCCCAGTCACCCGTTCCCCGCATTAGCTGCCTCCGGGTCTCCACTGCCCTGGGCCTGCCCTTGGGCCCTCACACCTGCGATGCCTCTTGGCCCCAGACCAGGCTCCAGGCTGCGAGGCCAGCAGAGATCGCAGGTGCTCTGGTCAAAGGCACTGCTCCTCAGCCCCCAACAGTGTCACCTCCTTCCACCTTGATGTTCTGCCTGTTCTCCGTCCTTGCTTCTCTGCTGAGGCCGGACGAAGACGTCTGGCCTCAGCTGCCTCCAAAGAGGTGCTGACATCCGCTGCCCAGTGGACCTCGGGGTGTGTCCAAGCTTTGACGCCCATGTAAGTGAAGGGCACAGCACTGAGCAAAGGGTCCTTCCCTCTTGCACTCACTTACTGGGGGGCCAGTGAGACCCAGGGTCCCTGGTGCAACAGGGACCCCAGCCACATGATGAGATGGGTGGTCTCTGAGGAGACACGCACCCTTGAGCCTCCCATTGGCACGGCAGGGTCCCAGTTCTGCGAGGCCTCTGGGTTCAGCCAGCGGGTGAGAATTCGGGGACACCCAGGCAGCAAGTGGCAGACCCTTCTGGAAGGGCCTGGACAAGGGTTCTGGGTGACGGCCCCATGGCCGGGCCCAGAGTAGGGGGCTCTGTGATTGTGCGGGGTCCAGACCGGCCTTGCGCCCAGGTGTTCAGTGGCTTCCTAGCGACGTTTCTCATCCTGGTGATCATATTTTCCCCATCAGTCGAGACCCAAATCAATGGCATCTGAATAAGTGGAGATTGATTTTAATAAAGTCTGAGAAGTTTTGTGACCAGGCCTGACGGAGGACTCCTCCCTGCTGGCTAAAGAGGGGTTGGGGGACTGGAGCCTGGTCCATCAGATGAGGGGTAGGCAGGACTACCCCCGATGACCTTGGGCCCTGGCCTGGGACTCCCCCTACCTGCCCCCAGGACCAACCGTGTCCTCTACCCGGGCTGAGTCTGATGCTCTGCCCATCGGGGGAGAAACCCACAGGCAGGGGTGACAGGTAGGGCCCTGAGGGAGGGGCAGGGGCCAGAGAAAGACCCTGTCTGGCAGGCATGCAGGCAGTGGCTCTTCCAGGCCGCACTCCCCAGCTGGGCCCTCTGAGCCTGGTTTTGCGCAAACCTTGTCCTGTAACCATCCCTGGGCCGCTGCTCCCCAGGTCTGTGGGCTGCTAGCACTGCCCTGCCCTCCCTCCCATGCCCACAGCCCAGTGACCACAGGATGAGGAGGGCAGCCCCCAGCCTGGCCTCTGTAGGCTGTTTTCTGCCCTGCCATTCCCCACCCCCCAAGCATCTCATGATGCTGCCCAGGGCTAGAGCCCCTGTACCTGTTCCCAGGTGGTGCACAAGCCCTGCCCCCTCCTACTCCCAGCCTCCCAGGGTCCCCTCTGTCTTGGGGACCCAGGCCTTCTCAGCCACCGCCAGCTGCTCCACCACTCGGCAGCGAGAGGATGTGTTTAATAACACACAGCAGAGAAGGTCATTAGTAGGAATGCATTATTAAGGGGGAGGCCCAGGGAGGCAGGCCGCTCAATCATCTGAATCCCTAGGGAGCCATGGCGGGCGCTGAGCTCCGGGGAGGGACGGCCAGGTGGCAGGTGCATCGGGGGGAGCCTGGGCACTGGGGCAGCACCCATCCCAACTCATCCAAGCCCTGGACAGGGGCTTAAAGACTTTGCATGCTTTGGCTCTGAGGATCCCAGCTCTACTTCAGACACTGGCTGAGCCCAGTGCCTCCAAGAGCATGAACCCCTCATCCTACAGAGCCTCTGCACTGGCTTTGGGGCGGATGTGGGCAGTGCCCTCTCGGACCGAAGATCCCTCATGGGGCGGCACGTAGGGTCTGGGAACAGCCACTCCCTGGGGACCGAAACCTGCCCTCCCACCCTCCCCAGAGGCCTGGACTTCCATGCCTGTCCCAGGCCCCACAGTTGTCTCAGGAGTCCCTCCCAGGCTGATGCCAGGCGCCAGGAGCCAGTTGGGGCATAGGGAGGTAGTGGGCTTGGGGCGGCTCAGCTGGGCTGATGGGGGAGCGGTGGCGGGGTAGCAGGGCGGGATACCTATCCCATGGCAGCACCCCAGGGGTCAGGGCATGGTGCCAATGCTCACATGGGAAGGACATTTGCAGGCACACGAGGCAGGTGGCAGGGCCCCACTGGAGGAGCCTCAGTGAGCACCCAGGCCCAGAGAACAACCGCCCAGAGCCCCAACCCCAGAACACAGAACTGGGCACAACTGGGTGCACACAGAGGGGCTCAGAGAGGGCGGGATGGGCCACATGGTTAGCTGGCTGCGGCTGGGGGAGCCCAGCGCTGGCGCAGCAGGCACTGGGAGGTGGCATTATGTGACCACGGCAGCCTAAGACCATCACTATGGGCCCAAGCTCGCGGCTTGCTTCCCACTATTCTCAGCAAGAGGACACGGTCAGGCTACCCCTCGAGGCCAGCCCACAGCTCTCATCAGGCAGCACCGTGTGGCCCCTCACTGTGTCCTGTCACTCTGCCCTGCGGCCTGCTGTGAGCGGGCACCGCATCTCCCCTTCACAGATGAGCACCTGGAGTCTTGGGGCAGGCGGCCAGTGCAGCAGGCTCTGCCCACCTCATGGGAGCAGGCTCTGCACACTGCCTGCTCTCAGGCCCCTGTGGCTGAGTGCCCAGCCCCAAACCCCAAGCTGCCCCCTTGGGGCACTGGAGGGGGCCTACAGGGGAGGATGGCTAGGTGCCTCCGCTGGGTGGCCCCTCACTCTAGGGATTCGGGAGGCTGTGCTCCTGCCTGAGTGGAGGTGGCTGTGGTCTCTCTGCCTCTCCTCCCACCCCTGCCTGCTTCCTCTGTTCCAGTTCAGTCAAGCAGAAGCGTGGATTGCTGCTGAGACAGAAGGGGCCCAAGGAGCATGCCCACGGCATTAAGTCCTTGAGACTTGCCCTAGCCTTCCCCTGCCCACGCCACAATGCCCACCCCCATAAAGACCCTTGCAACAAGATGGTCAGGCCCCTCCCTGGAGTCTGCTCAGCGAGGGGCCTGTGGGGCCCAGGGCAGGCACTAGCTGGGTCCCACCCTCAGCCTTGGGTGGGACCTTCCTGCCTCTTCCCTAGTGTGGCCCAGCTAGGGCTTGTTCATACTCAGGGGGCTCCCTTCTTCCCCTTGCCTGGCCCCCAACTGGGTGAGGGCACATCTCCCAGAACCAGCCCTCCAGATCTGCTGAGATTAGGTGGCCTGGAGGTAACCCCAGGGACACCTGCCTCTGTGCCAGACGGGTGTCCCCCCCACTGTGGGTGATAAGTGTCCAGGAGCTGCCATTATAATTAGGGTGAAATGTGCCACCTCTGCCAGGGAGGAAAATCCCATCTTGGAAATACACCTTGGATGCAAGTTCAATTTCACCCATGGGGCCATAAAACCCTTTTTCCAATCACCTGGTGCTGTTGGCCGCCGGCAGCATTAATCCTGGAGATGTTATTTAGAGCCAAGACATCACTCGGGGGAAAAAAAATCAGGTCTGCACTCCACAAGGAGCCCCTCTCTATTCCCTGCAGAGGCCTCAGGAGATGGATGAGGCTACTCGGGCACCAGGCAGGGAGAGGCAGGGACACGGCCGCCCTCATGGCCCAGGAGCGACGCCTCACTTCAACCCGCATCCCAGGATGCAGACCCTCCCTACCACAGATGGGCTCATCGGCAGTGGGAAGACTGAGGCCAGCAAGGGCTGGAGGAGCTGGAGGGCTGGAGGAGCTGGGGGGTTGGAGGAGCTGGGAGGCTGGAGGAGCTGGGGGGCTGGAGGAGCTGGGGGGATTGGAGGAGCTGGGGAGGCTGGAGGAGCTGGGGAGGCTGGAGGAGCTGGGGAGTTGGAAGAGCTGGGAGGTTGGAGGAGCTGGGGGGCTGGAGGAGCTGGGGGCTGGAGGAGCTGGGGAGACTGGAGGAGGCTGGGAGGTTGGAAGAGCTGTGGGGCTGGAGGAGCTAGGGGGTTGGAGGAGCTGTGGGGTTGGAGGAGCTGGGGGGCTGGAGGAGCTGGGAGGTTGGAGGAGCTGTGGGGTTGGAGGAGCTGGGGGGTTGGAGGAGTTGGGGGGGCTGGAGGAGCTGTGCGTTTGGAGGAGCTGTGGGGCTGGAGGAGCTGGGGGGCTGCAGGAGCTGGGATATTGGAAGAGCTGTGGGGTTGGAGGAGCTGGGGGTTGGAGGAGCTGGGGGACTGGAGGAGCTGGGAGGTTGGAGGAGCTGTGGGGTTGGAGGAGCTGGGGGGTTGGAGGAGCTCGGGGGTTGGAGGAGCTGGGGGGCTGGGCAGCTCAGCTCCACTTGCCCTGCCTGCCCCCAGCAGACACTGTCCTCCTCTTCATCCCCAAAGCCCCCACCCAGCCCAGATCCTCTCCTGAGATCAGTATCATCTCATGGCCTTTTGCAAAAAATCATTTCCTTGATTACCGAGGGTAACAATGAAAACACGTAATTGAATCTCCAAGAAATTATCATTTTTGTAACTTTCGCCCAGTTCCCTAGATAAATTAAACATCTCCCCTGTATGGGAAACCGCTCACTGCGCGTTAGCGAGGGGTTGATCCCGCCCTTTATCATGGACTTGGGACTTATTAAGAAGAATACCTCACACTGCCTCCCGGGAGTCCTGGCACCTCCAGCTCACGGCCCTGAGCGGGCAGAGTTGGCTGGCCGGGGGAACCGGGTAGGTGGTCGCAGAGGCTCCCTCTGACCACCCCTGGTCCTGTTGCTGGTTAGCTGGGTGGTGGTGTAGGTGGTTGGTGGGAGGGCCAGTCAAGGTCTTAGCCCAGGCTCCCAAGAAAATCAGGCCTACACGCCAGCGGGCACCAACAGCTTTCTAAACAGTGCAACCTGGAGCCAGAGTGGGGAAAAGGCAGGGAAGCTGGGCAGGAGGAGGGAAGTGGAAACAGCAGAGAGGGAGGAGGATTTACAACTGCCCCCCACCTGCTGGCCAAAGCTGAGCCCACCGACTGCACCAGTGCCCCGAGGATCCATGACATCACAAGGTCAGGCAGCAGATCGGCTCTGGGGAAGGCGAGGCCCTGCTGAGGCAAGGGACCGCCTGGCACAGGGTCCAGGAGCATGTGTGGACAGCAGGGCGGCCACACCCACCCAAGGAGCTGCCGGGTTGGTCAGCGGAGGGGCGGGGAGGCGGGGCCAGCTGCGGGGATGGGCTGCCCATCTGTGAGCGAGTTTCCTGCTGGCAGTTGCTAGCAGCTGGATTCTCGTGGCTCTCTGGCTGGCTGGGGGCCGTCTGGATTGGGGGGGGGAAGCAGAAATCCCCAGCCTGTGGATTGTTTTCCTAAAAATGTTTGCAGGCTGCGCTCAGCAGAGCCAGCTTCAACCAAAGGACCCAGAGAGTGACACCATTCACGTGCAGACCACCCCCCACCCCAGAGTAGCTGGTTGCCTGAGGGCCCAGAGCCACCCTCTGAGGGACATCCGCCCATCAGAACCCTGGCAGCGGTGGTGGCTCAGCGAGGAGGGGTCTTGTTAGGGGACAGAGGACCTGCTCCCTGGGTATGGGAGAACTGAGGCCCAAACAGCAGCCTCTCAGTTGATCTAGGCAAACTCAAGGTCAAGGGCAACAAGCTGAGGTCACCAGGAGCCTCAAAGGCTGGCTCTGAAGGTGAGACCTTCTTCTAGGGAGGCAGGTAGCCTCGAGCAGCACCCCCTGGCAGCCGGCCCAGAGGACTGGAGTAGGGTGGGCTGGGAGGACCACAGTCAGCTCAGGAAAGGGCGGGTGCCCACACAACTGTGCGCCTGCCTTCTCTCCCTTCCCCGCCTGGTCCCGACTTCCCAGTGTCCCCTCCTCCCCCACAAGAGGCCCTGCTGCCCAAGGGCCCGCCTGGAGGCTGCAGCGGGGCTTGAAACCCCACAGTCGGGCAGCAGAGTGTGGCTTCTCAGCTGTGTGTCCTGGGCAGAGGCAAGGGCGGCCCTGGCACCACTCATCACAGCTCCAACCAACATGGGAACCTGGGGCTGCAGGGGGCTGCCTGCCTGGGAACAGGGCTGGACTCAGACCCCAAAGCCCAGGGTTGAGAGAGGCCCTCTTCCACCCTCCAGCCATCCCAGGCCCATTCCCCAGAGCCTGAGGCGCTCCTCCACCTGCTCCCAGCCCCACTCCCACTCCTCACTCCAGATCCCCCATCTCACCAGGATACAGCCCAGCCCCCAGCCTGGCTCCAAGGAGCAGGCTCGTTGAGCCTGAGGGCCTCCAAAACAGCCTATCTCCAGGCCCAGGGACAGGGAGAGGCCTCAGCCCAGGTCCAGGTCAGAAAGGGACAGAGAGGACACAGGGCCCCAGAAGGCCAGCACTGAGAGCCCTCCCCAGCCCTGGCCCCAGTAAATCTCTCATGTGTCCCCTTGAGGCCCTCAGGAGAAGAATGAGGCAAGCAGAGCAGAAATGTATGGTCACTCCAGAGCCGTGGCCATACCCAGCCTCCTGCCAGCCCTCCACCCCAGACCAAGGCCCGGTGGCATCTCCCAGGGCAGAGCCAGGGCCAGCCTCCCACCCTCCCCTGATCTGAGGGCCAAGGTAGGTGACTCTCCACGTGGTTTGCCTCTTGGAGTCCCTGCAGGGGGCCCCTGCCAACCCTAATCTGGCCTCCTGCAGGCTGGGAACCCAGCATCCCTCTGGTTCCTGGTTGTTCCTCCAGATGGACTCTCCTAGCTGAGAGCCACGTCTACACCTGGGTCACTCTCCAGCCACAGACTCACTGGCCCAGGCCACAGCCGCTGCCACACACTGGTCAGGGGCAGTCGTGACCTTGGACAGGAGCTGGGAGCCCTTCCCAGCCCCAGCTGCCCACTGACAGGTGGGTCAACTTGAGGCCAGGCTGTGGCTTCCCGAAGGCTACTATGCCTGGGAAGGCCCCAAGACAGGAGCCCAGTCCCTCGGGAGGGGTAGGCAAGGGCCCCAGGGCAGTGCCAGGTGAGTCTGGGATATTCCTCTCCATGTGAAACGTGGGATAGACACCCTCGACTCAGCAAGGGAACTTCTGGCTACCAGCCAGCCCCTGCCCTAGGCCCATAGGAACTCCGGATCCAGGTGGGGAGGGTGCTCCCCCGAGCACTGCCCCCGCCCTGCCAGTGCTTCTCCTGGGTGGACGCCCTGGGCTGCAGCTGCCAAGAACGCCTGGCCGTCTCTGGGCACTGCGTCTGCAGGGGCACGGCGCCATCTCGTGGTGAGACTGGGAACTGCACCACAGCTCCAGCCCGTGCCTGCACACAAGTCCCCAGAGACCCAGGGGTGGGCATGCAGGGATTCTGGAGTGGGGCTGCCGCTCCTCACCTGCCCCTGGTCTCTCCCTCAACCCAGGAGCCAGGTCCTGGGCCACAGAGACAGGCCCCAGGAGCTCACAGCCCAGCACTGTGTTTCCTGCTCCAATGGGCAGCCTAGACCCCAATAGGTGCCGGGCTGGCACGGGGCAGGAGTCCTGGCTCTTGAAAGGACCCGTGAGATGACCTTGGCACTGACCATCAGGCACTCTGCCACACTGTCTTCCCAGGCTCCACCGTCCGACTAGAAGGGGCAGGTGGGTAGGGAGCGCCAAAAAGGTGGACTGGCCAAGCCAGTGGGCTCCTCAGGGGCAGGCTGTTGCTGGGCCTGGGCAGGTGTGGGCATGTTCAATTCAGCCCTGGCAACCCTGGAGCCAGGGGCCTGGCAGCCCCAGCACAGCCACCTCCTGGGGCCTTGGAGCCCTGGACGCCCTGGCTGACAGTCATTTATGCGGCTGCATCGTCTGTGAGAGGATTTTTCCTTGACATTCTTATTATCTCTCTGATTCTTAAATAAAAAATGTGAGAGGCAGTGTCCAGAGACTCATCCAGGAGGGAGACAAATGGCCTGCCATCTCCTGCACCCTGGGAGTGGCTTGGCCGTGCTGGGGCCAGGGCAGACAAAGGGTGGGTCCCTAACTCTCTAGCCTCGCCTCTGACATGGGAAGGCCCCAGGGACAGGGATGTCGTGGGCCCAGCATCCCCAGCACTCTGCCCTTCCCCCACACCCCATTCCCAGGACCCAGCCCCCATCTGTTCTCTGTCCCCTCGGGGGGTGCCCCATAGGGCGGGGAGGCAGGGGAGGCTCCCGGCACTCAGGGCATGTGTCCACTCACCACCCTGGCCCTGGATAGGGCCAGGCACTCTGCAAGTCACCGTATCCGTCACACAGTGCCCCTTGGACCCCTCCTCTTGGCTGTGAGTCCAGAGGAACCCAGGAGGCCCTAGACCACCCTTGGAGCCCCCACAGGCCCTGACCAAAGGCCACATGCCCCTCTTACCCTCCTGAAACAAAGGAGCACTCACACCTCAGGCCACAGCCCAGGCTCTGGGTGGACATGAAGGGGCAGTGCCCATGAAGGGCCCACCGCCATTTCTCCCAGGTTTTCTGGGACCCCTAACCCTCCAGGTAGGGTAGCTCTGAGGGCTGGTGAGGGAGAAGGCCCTGACAGGCAGCCTGCGTGGGTGTGGGCCAGGAGCATAGGGAGCACCAGAGATGGGGTCCTCTAAGGGCTGTGGCTGGTCCAGTGATCCTGAGTTCCATCCACTCAGGGCCTGTTCCTGGCTTTTGAGATATGCTTGGGGGCAGCCTAGCACGGGCAAGGTGGCTCACACCTGTAATCCTAGTATTTTGAGAGGCTGAGGCAGGCAGATCACTTGAGCCAGGAGTTCAAGACCAGCCTGGGCAACACAGCAAGACCCAGTCTCTACAAAAATAAATAATAAAGGATTAGCTGGGCATGGTGGCACATACCTGTGGTCCCCAATACACGGGAGGCTGAGGTGGGAGGATCCCTTGTGCCCAGTTGGAAGCTGCAGCAACCTGTGATCACACCCCCGCACTCCAGCCTAGGCAGGGTCTTTATTAAGACCCCGTCTTCATAAATAAAAATAGAAAATAATAAACTGGAGACAAGGAACCTCGAGGCCGCAGCGTGGACGAGAGAACAGCCCCATCCGGCCCCTGCCCTGCGCCACCGCCCGGCTCCCGCAGGAAGGACTCAGGTCTCCATGCTGGGCATCCCAGCCTCTGCTCCTCTTTGCCCTCCCAGCCCATTCCTGGGCAGTGGAGGAGGGCGCAGGACACAGGGCGGCCCCTCCGAACCAGGCTCCCCGAGGCCATCTGGACACCGTGGCAACACGGGCAGGAAGCGGCTTCCATGGCAACTGGCGTACAGGGAGGCGCTGCCTGGCAACGGGGCCACGGCCCCCCCCCCCCCAGCACGCCGCGCTGGCCACACACTTTCCGCCCTCGAGGCTGGGAGTTCCGGCTTCCAGCCTGTGCCCGCGCTGTGGCCGCGCCCTGTCCTGCACGACATCCCGGAGCCCAGACCTGAGGAGAACCCCCCATGCCCGCCCCAATCCCAGACACTGCTTGGCAGGGCGCTTGGCCTTTGTTAGCGTATCTGACCCCATGAGTGGGGGACCCCAGGGCTGTGGATCCAGGGCCCCATCTCTCCGAGAGTCTCCCACCTTCTCGGGCTCCGGCAATTGGCAAGGACCACAGGGAGGGGTGGGGGAGGCTGGGGAGGCTGGGGGAGGCTGGGGAGGAAAGGCTTCAGGGCTGACTGAGAAAGCAGCATCCTTCTCGAGCACAGGCTGGGAGAGGGGTGGGGGTGTCAGGGAGCTCGGGTTTCCAGGCCGAGGAGGGCGGTGCCCAGGGTCGAGGGTGACAGGAGGACAAGGGGCCATCGGGCTGTCCCAGGCGCCTCCTTGGGGCCACTGGGGAATCTGAGCCGGGCCTGAGCACCTATGGTGGGACCTAAGGACCCTGCCCTGCTGTTCCCCCAGGAAGCCAGTGTTGTCTCCTTATTACAGGAGCCACCTGTCCCCATGAACACCTCTCCCTCCTCAGCATCCTGGCGCCTGTGGGGCACCTAGCAGGCTGGGGACACACAGAGCAGGGGGCAGCCCCCCTCCACTCAGGGACACACAGAGCAGGGGACAGCCCCCCCCACTCGCTCAGGGTCACACAGCAGGGGGACAGCCCCCCCCTCACTCAGGGACACACAGAGCAGGGGACAGCCCCCCCCACTCACTCAGGGACACACAGAGCAAAGGACAGCCCCCCCCCCCCCCCACTCGCTCAGGGACACACAGAGCAGGGGACAGCCCCTCCTTCACTCAGGGACACACAGAGCAGGGAACAGCCCCCCCCACTCACTCAGGGACACACAGAGCAGGGACAGCCCCCGCCCCTACTGATCACAGCCTCCTCCACCCCACCCCAGGGCCACCTCGCCTCAGGGCTCCCCCAAGAGGCCTTCCTCAGCCCCCATCCCAGGTTGCCCCATGGGGTCTCTGGGCTCAGCACTTCCTGAGACCCATGACATAGCAAAAAGGAATGAACAGGGCAGGGGCCAGGGTGGGTCCTGGAGATGCCGCCACCCTCTGGCAGCCAAGCAGACACCTCCGGCAGCCAGGACCAGGTGTCCAGCGCCTCCACTGGGGGAGGCCCACGTGGCACCCAGAACAGGAGAGAGGTCATCTGCAGACAAGGTATTTCGAGACAGTTCTTGAGGTGGAAAGCGGAGGCTGACGTGGTGGGGACAGCCTGGCAGGAAGAAGGCGAGCGGCTGGCAAGCAGTGGCCTCGTCACTGGTGAGGAGACGTGCGCTGCAAACAGGCATGGCAGGACAACAGTGGGAGCCAGCACCGTCCCGCTCCAGACCGCAGCCTCCTCCCGGAGGCAGGAGGCCTCCCTTCCAGGACCTGGCTGTCCAGCTGTCTCAAGTTAACCACGAGAGAGGGGCACCCGGCAGCTCTGCCTCCTCCCCCATAAACAGGGATCGAAAAGAGAAAATCAGACATTTGAGCACTGAGTCTCATGGGAAGTTCCAAGACTAAACAAACAAAAAAGAACCACAAGAGAGAAAACACAGAAAGCAGAAGATTCCCCTCCCCCGCAAACCCACTTTATCCCTAAGAGCAGAACCGAATTCTCTGGAACAAGAAGAGGGGGAGCTTGGGGAACAATGGGGATGTCTTGGAAATGAAAAGCAGGACTGCTAAAATCCAAACCAACTTTTTTATTTTTATTCATTTATTTATTTTGAGAGAGAGCCTGGCTCTGTCGCCCAGGCTGGAGTGCAGTGGCACGATCTCAGCTCACAGTAACCTCCGTCCCTGGGTTCCAGCGATTCTCCTGCCTCAGCCTCTCGAGTAGCTGAAATGACAGGCACACGCCACCATGTCCAGCTAATTTTTGTATTTTTAGTAGAGACAGGTTTCACCATGTTGGCCAGGCTGGTCTGGAACTCCTGACCTCAAGCGATCTGCCTGCCTCGGCCTCCCACAGTGCTGGGATTACAGGTGTGAGCCACCGTGCCTGGCCCCAGAATCAATTTTTTGAAAAGCAGAGAGTGTGTGTATTTGGATGCAGGGAAGTCTATCTACAAGCAAAGGTAGAAAGAAGAAATCACAGGATCAATTCAAAAGGCCCAACATTTGACTGACAGGAGTTCTACAATGACCAGGAACCGAGAAGAAACGTTATCACAGGAATGTCAGGTCTCAAGGCACCATGTGCTCACCAAGCACCCGCAGTTCGTGTGACCCCAGAGGCACAGGCATCAGAGGGCTTCTTACAGATAGACAAGGAGTTTAAGACCTGCCTGGGCCATATAGCAAGAGCCCCATCTCTATAAAAAATTTAGAAATTAGCCAGGCATGGTTGCGCACACCTGTAGTCCTAGCTACATGGGAGGCTGAGGTGGGAGGATTGCTTGAGCCCAGGAGTTGGAGGCTGCGATGAGACATCACTGTGCCTACCACTGCACTCCAGCCTGGATGACAGAGCAAGACCCTCTCTCATAAGCCCTGCAGGCTTCTGGGGAGACCAGCTCCCAGCACCAAGGACCACGACCGGCCTTCCAGTCCTGTGGGAAATGCCCTCAGCCCCGATTCTTTCCCCAGCCCAATGTCTAGCAGGTGTGAGGTCAGGGTAAGATGCTTCTAGGCCTGTGAGCCCTCTCAATATCTCCTCCCACATCACAGCCCACTCCAAAACTCAGCGGCAAAACCACGTGACAGCCTGGGGCTCGGCGGTACGTGGCTGCAACTTGGCTGGCTGTATGGGTCGGTTCCCTGGGGGTCTCGCTGGGCTTGCCCACCCATCTTCAGGCAGCTGGGGACCAGCTGGGATGACAGAAGCCTCTCCCTGTCCCATGGCCTCTCATCCTGCAGTCCAGCCCAGGCCTCCTGCGCAGAGAACAGTCCCCAGAGCCAAGCGAGAGAGGTCCAGGCCCAGCGCACAAGTGCCGTGCCAACTACTGTCCACAGAGGCTTAGGAGCAGCCATTGGTCAAGTGCATCTGAGGCCGGTCCAGAGTCCAGGGGTGGAGAGCGGGCCCCGCCTCCTGATGTAGGAGGTTGAGTCACCTTGCAGCGGGGCCAGGACACTGGGAGAGGAGGGGACGCGGCTGTTCCTCCCACATGAGGACTTCTTGGAGCCAGCTTTCTGAGGGTCCACTGAGGGCTGAGGGGTTCGAGAACGAGGAGGGCATGGGCACAGGGACTCGGGCAGTGAGGGGCAGTGAGGGGCAGCGGGGCCGGCGCTCTGAGGAGCACCAGGGGAGCAGGAGGGGAACGGGCCCTGACGTGAATCCGGCCCCCACACCCGGTGGCTTAGTTGTAACAGCCACATGGCCTTTGGCGAGTGACTACAGGGCTTCCTGCCTCGGTTTCCCCACCTGTAAACAGAGAATAATGATGGCATGTATTGGATCTGGCATAAAGTAAATGTTTAATACATAGCTAGAAAAGAATGGTTTAAAGACCTCAGAGATACATTCGGTGAAAAGAAAGCTGGGCTGCAGGATGACCTCTTCCGTGTGAACAAGGGGCAGGAGACGGCAGCCCCACTCCAGGAGGAGCTTAAAGAGGAGATTCCTGGCTGCAGGGACAGGAGATGTAATTGGGAAAGCCTCAGATGTCATTTTTATTGTTCGATATTTTTTGCATACACATTGTGTGTGTGTGTGTGTGTGTGTGTGTATGTGTGTGTGTGTGTGTGTGTGTATTATCTGTTCTACATCTTAAGAAAAATAACTAGGTGGGTGCAGTAGCTCACGTCCGTAATCCCAACATTTTCAGAGGCTGAGGCAAGAGGATCACTTGAGGCCAGGAGTTTAAGACTAGCCTGGGCAATATAGCGAAAGCCCATATATCTCTATATAAAATTATACCTCTATTAAAAAATTTAAAAATAAGCCGGACATGGTTGCACACACCTGTAGTCCTAGCTACTTGGGAGGCTGAGGTGGGAGGATTGCTTGAGCCCAGGAGTTGGAGGCTGCAATGAGAAATCATTGTGCCACTGCACTCCAGCCTGGATGACAGAGCAAGACCCTCTCTCATAGAAAGAAAGAAAAAGAATTCTCAGTGGTGGGTCAGTGGGTCAGAGGCAGTGAGGTCACCAGGCGGGGTAGCTTCAGGACCAGGTGGGAGGGGCCCATTGTGACCTCCCTGGCCTCACCTAGGCCTTTGTGACTGTCACCTGGGGCCTGCCTGGGAGCCGGTGGGTCGCCCAGAGTGCCCTCAATAAGAGGGTGGCAGGTTGGGCCAGGCCAGAGCCTGGACCTGGGGTCAGGAAGGGGTTGCAGGGAGGGATGGAGGGGCTGAAAACCCTGAGCCCCTGTGGCCACCCCCCACCCCCAGTGTCCCCCAGCCCCAGTCCCAGCCTCCAGCAGCCATGGAGGATGCCTGGACCAGCCCTGCCGGGGCTTTGTAGGGTGGCCCTGCCTGGGCCCCATCTCCTCTGCTCACTTAGTGCAGTCCCAGAGACCTTTCCCAGTCCCAGAGTCAGAGGACAGGGGGCCCAGGGTGGAGGACAAGACTCCCAGGATCTTTCTGTCTAGCAAGGAGCAGAGAACGAGAGACCCTGAGGGGTCAAGACAAGCAGACCTGGAGGCAGGGCTCCGGTGGGGCTGGCCCCTGCACCCAGGGACAAACCAGGGGGCTTCCAGGCAGGGGGGATCCACTGGCTTGGGGCCCAGACCCTGTCCATGCCCACCCCTGTTGCTGCAGGGAGGGGCCCTGGCCTCGCCCAGGGCAGCCCTATCCCAGCTGCAGTGCGGGCCGCTGGGCTCTGCAGAACAGTCCTTCCTACAGCTGGTGCAGGAGAACCACAGCCTGGTGAGCACCCCACCCACCGCCTGGCACCCCTGCCCCAGCCCCAGGAGTGGCCATGACAGGCAGTCCCATCTCTCGGCTCCCCACCCCCAGAAAAGGCAGAACCAGGAGCTTCGGGAGCAGTTGGGAGCCCTCCTGGGGCCGGGGCAGCAGTTCCTGCCTCTGTGTTCCGAACACTCAAGCTGCACCTCCCTGGCCTGGGTAAGTGCAGGGCCTGGGGACCCCATGCAGCCAAAGCCCCACTAGCCCACGCCCTTGGGGCTGATCTGGGGGCCCTCCCACAGCCCCCAGAGCCGGCCAGCAAGCAGCCCCTGGGGGACAGGGTGCCTCTGCAGCTGCTGCGGCGGGAGCCGTGTCAGGGGCAAGAGGCCTTCCTGCAGCAGTCCCAGGTGGGCCTCGGTGCGGGGGGAGCTGAGGGGGGAGGAACCTGAGTGCAGCACTCCAGGTGGGCTGGGGGGAGTTGGTGGGGAGGGGTCTTCGTGCAGCAGTCCCACGTGGGCCTCGGTGGGGGGAGTGCTGACGGGGGGAGGAACCTGAGTGCAGCACTCCAGGTGGGCGGGGGGGGGTTGGTGGGGAGGGGGTCTTCGTGCAGCAGGCGAGCGGGCCTGGTGGGGAGGTACCAGCCACCCTGCTGATGCTGCCCAGGCCCACCCTGGGCCCCACCCTCAGAACGAGCTGCAGCAGATCCGCCTGTGCTTTGAGAAGAAGAAGATGGTCATCACAGAGGTGCCCGCCTGGCTGAGGGGGGAGGGGTGCTGGGGGTCCACCCGGTGGGTCCTGCTCCTCAGGCGTGACCCCACCTCCCCCTAGATGTGGGACAGCGTGGCTGAGGTGCACACGGCCCTGAACAACCAGGCCACTGGGCTCCTGGTAGGTTCCCACAGGGCAGCACCCAGAAGGACGGAGCAGGCGGGTGAGAGGCAGGGAGGGTGGGGTGGGGGGGCTGCTATGCTTACCTCCTCTGGCCCCCAGAACCTCAAGAAGGACATCCGGGGCGTGCTGGACCAGATGGAGGACATCCAGCTGGAGATTCTGGGGTAATGTGGGGGCGGGGGCCGGGCTGGCTGAGCAGGGTCTCAGAAGATGTCCTGGTCAGGAGGGGGCAGACCCATATTTGACCCCCCCACCTCCACAGCACCAAGCCAGGGGGTGGTGCCAGGCTGGGGGGTGGTGCCAGGCTGGGGGTGGAGGGCATGGGGTACTGACAGTGAGGCCCCTGCAGGGAGCGGGCCCAGTGCCGCACTCAGGCCAGGAAGGAGCAGCAGATGGCAAGCATGGCGGTGAGCCCCCCACGCCCCACTCTGGATCTGGAAGACCAGCCCCAAAACCCAGGGCCCTGCTTGCAGGAGTGAGAGAAATGGGTTCCAGCAGGGCGGGCCCAGGGTAGGAGGGCATCTGAAAAGTGGCTGCAGGGACCTGTCCAGGAGGAAGGGGCCAAGGGCTTCGGTGGGGGGACCCCTGTCTAGGAGGGTTTCCCAAAGCCAGGGGTTCCCCCGCTCTTCGGCCTGTACCCTTGGGGTGGGCTCTGATCCAGCCCCTCCCCCAACAGAAAGGGAGGTCAAAGCTGGAAAGCTCCAAGGGCCTGGCAGGCCAGCTCTGGTAGGTGACTGCGAAGCAGAGCCCAGCCCCCAGGCCCCCCGCGCACCCCTGCCCCTGACCACCGCCGCCCGCAGGCTGCTGACCCTGAGGCTGATGCTGGGGGCCCTGCTGGTCTGGACCGCTGCCTACGTGTACGTGGTGAACCCCACGCCCTTCGAGGGGCTGGTGCCACCCCTGCTGAGCCGCGCCACCGTCTGGAAGCTCCGGGCCCTGCTGGGCCCCTTCCTGCACCTCGAGGTGGACGGCTTCCTGCCCTTCTAGGCTGGAGGCCCAGTGGCCCCAGTGAGGAGGCGGCCAGGCGGCCAGCACTGCCCCAGTTGCCCAGTGGCTGTGCCAGCCCCCTGCCCACAGCACCACTGTGTACCGTCCAAGCCAGGAGCTGCAGAGAAGGGTGGAGGCGGGGTCTGTCCTGAGGGCTGGGCCTGCAGCTGGTCATAGAGTCATGACATACGTGGCCTGTGCGCGTGTCTCTGTGGAAGTCGGGGGAAGGGACGCCCGGGCAATCCGACAGCAAGGGTCCCTCAGGGTGGAGACCCCAGCCTCAGGGCTGGCTTCCCACCCCACATCCCCACCTGCCCTCCAGAAGGCAGGCCCTCCACACGGGGCTGTGATCCCCCAGGGCATCTTCGGAGGGTCTCCACTGAAAGGAAACAGCAGGACTAGGGGGGTCCTCAGGTCTTCCCCCGTGGGCCAGGCCCTCCTGGAGACCTCAGAGGTCAGGTTTTCAGCACTGAACCTGCTGACTGACTGACCTCATGCCGCTCAGGCAGCCCCCCTCCCCGCCTGGCCAGCACCCACCCTGCCCAGGTCCTGTCACCTCCCCCGACCCAGAGCCCAGTCCAGTCCCGGGGGACCACATTGGTAGACAGAGCTGTGGAGATCAACACCAAAAGTTTTATTTGGGGGAATTGGCGGGGTACCCTTAAGAACAACAGCTTGGTGGCTTCTCGTCCCAAAATGGGAGAAATAGAGCCACAGCCCAGGGTGGACCCAGGGACGGGGACCCTGTGCCAGAGAAGGGCTGGCCAGAGTGCCACCCTGCTGCAGGCCATGCCAACTACTGGAGGACACAGGGCTTGGGCCGTGGGCCCTCAGCTCCCGGCGGCATCGTCTCTGGGTGCAGGCAGCCCCAGTGGGGCCTGGGCAGAGCTGGCCACGACCACAGGACCTCGGTGGCAGGCAGGGGTGAATGGCTCACCAGGCTGGCAGCTCGAGGAAGTTAAGGCATCTGTTCATGTGTCAGGGGAAGGGCAGGAAGGGTGCAGAGACCTTGGGGGGGCAACCTGAGACCCGCCCCCCAGCCCAACCCGTGGAGGCCTGGGCTCCCCGAGGAGGAAGTGGCTTAGTCTAAAGTGCTTGGTCAGGCAGGGAGGCTGGGCAAAGGTCGTGCTGGTCCCCACAGCTCAGGGGCTGCCCCTGTGGGTGCTGGGCCCGCTGCAGCAGGTGAGGGACTCCCTGAGGTCACATGGACACAGGGTCTCAGGCCCTGGCAGGCTGGGAGTCTGTCAAGCTGTGGCTGGTGGAGAGAAGAGCCCAGCCCACCCCCAGCCCTGCCCCAGGGTCCATGGCAGCCTGACCTCCCGGGTCCCCAGCTAGGCTGTCCCGGGCCCCAGAACCGCCTACTTGTTATCCTGCTAGGGCCCGGAGAGGCTGGGGAAAAGGCTGGAGGCAGCCAAGTGCAGGCGGCACATGGCCCCTCGTGGGGGGCGCCCCGGCAGCCGGGCTCCAGGGGGCCCGCAGTGGTGGGCGGTCCTCCGGGCGGCCAAGGTGGCACAGGTGCAGCCCAGGGGGCACCCAGGGCTGGCCACGCCGCCCCCATCCACGGGTGCAGGTGCCAATCCGCCCCCTGCGGGCCGCGGCGTCCGTGAGAGAGAAGCAGAAAGGTGGAGGTCAGCATGGCGCAACTTCGGGGCCCTGCAGCCCGCACGCCTCCCACGCTGGGACAGCCCCAGCCCAGGCCGCCTCAGCCCCAAACAGCTGTGAGTCCCTCACACTCCCTCAGCCCTGCATGTGGCAGGCAGGAGAGTTCCAGCAGGTTCAGCGGCCCCCACAGGGTCCTGAGCCAGCAGGTGGCCCCTATGCACCCCCCATTTCATCTCCCCCAAGCTCTTGGGTCCTGGGATCCCCCTGCAGGTAGCGGCAGACCCGAGTCTTTCCCCAAACACCCTGACACTGCCAGAAATGGTGCAGATCTAAGGCGAGAGACCCTCACACTTCCCAGCCATGGACCATCGGCTACCCCTTCCTCCCAGGCCCCTGGCTCAGCCCAAGTCGGCAGAAATGCCCCTGAGGAGCCCACGACCCCTGCACACCAGACAGCAGCCACCCTCTTCTGGGGCCCGGCCCCTGCCCTCCCCTAACTCTGGGGGCCCTACAGCACCAGCCCTGGCCTTGCCCAAGGAAAGAATCAAAGTAACTTTTTCTTTTTTTAATAAAATTATAGATATATAGATGTAGATATAAAAACATAAAACAGACACAACGCAAGCGGACGCTGTCGTGTGCTTGTTCTTGGGTCCCTGACGCCAGGGGAAGCGCTGGCCTCCCCAGTGTGCTTTCCACAGGGCGCGAGCACCGCGGCCAGCCCAGGGCTGGGGACTCGGCATGCCTGGGGGCGGGGATTCTCCAGTTTGGCAGGGAGGGCCTGAGGGCTGGGGAGGGGGCTCTGGGTGTCACCGGCCCCCTGTGGCAGCATCACCCCCATGCCTGCTCCCGCCTGCCCCCCGTCGCCTCCCACAAGAGCATAAAGCAAAGGTTAAGGCTTTGATGAAAGGGACAGCGGCGGCTGGAGCACTGACATCACACGGCGCGGCGACACGCGCGGCAGCATGGCACACAGACACGGGACACGAGCCCGCCCGCCGGGCAACACAGGACACACGGAGCCGGGCCCCGCCACAGCTGGCTGGTTGTCCATCTGTCCCCTAGCCGCCACCACCCAGAGCAAGCCCGGGCAGAAGCATCGGCCTTGCCAAGCTATGAGCTTCCAGCGGGGTCCGTGAAAGGCAATGCGTTAGAAGTAGCTTGGCAGGGGACCCTCGGTCCAGGAGCCCACAGGGTGTGTCAGAAGGACGGTGGGGGCCCTGGGGGCCTCTGTCCATCTCTGGGACCCATCTGTAAGGGGATCGTTGGGGGCTGACCTGGCAATGATCTGGGGTGCATGGGTGATAGGAGTGGGCCCAGTCCTGGCTGAGAGAAGGTGCCTCGAAGAGGCTGACTGGGTCCCCCTCACTGCCCCAGCCATGGGACAGGCCCAGACACAGACCAGCCCAGTGGCCCCTGGCCCAGTGAGCCAAATTCCCCATGGTCAGATGAGTGGACGGACAGGCAGAGCGCTTGGGGCAAGCTGTGGAGGCGTGGCTCTCTCCCGTTGAGGGCTCCACCCCCGGCTGGGGTGGCCTCCTGTCTCTGGGGCAGAGAAGTCGGTGGGGAGGGGGCGCGCTGCGGGGTCCTGGTCCCCGTGGCACCACAGCGGATGGGTGGCGGTCAGTCCTCACACCGAGATCTCGTACGTGGTCCCACCCACGCCGGACACCTTCTTAACCAGCGTGTGCCGCGTAGGGCTGGCAGAGGGCCCTGGGGGGCCGGTGGTAGGCCCCAGCCGGGCCAGGCCCGGGGACTGCCCATTAAGCTTACTTGGGGGAGTCTTCAGCTGAGGGTGATCCCTGCATCAAAACAAGCACATACACGCATGCACACGGTAAACACGGGGACACGTGGGGACAGAGGACGGAGGAGGCACCAAGACAGACGACGGACGTGGACTGGTGCAGCAGTGCTGTGGGGCCCCGGCAGCCCCTGCCCCCTGGGCTCGGAGGGTTCACCCAGAAGTAGATGAGGGCCCCCGAGCCTGCCCGGGGGAGCGGCTGTGCCGTCACAGGACAGACAGATATCGTCACAACTGCCACCACCCTCCCGAGTCCCTGGGTCCCTCCTAACTGGCACTGGCCAGAGAGCCTGGGGCAGCCAGGTGGGCACTGAATGGAGCACCTGCCCTGCGCTGCCGAGCCCGGCCCCTCTGCCAGGTCTCATGCCTGCTCTCTCTCAGGAAAACAAGGGGCTGCCCTCCTGCCCACCAGCGCTAACAGCATCTCTATCCTTGCTGCTTAAAGTTTCTCCAGGCGAGAGCCCTTTGTCCCCAGCCTGCGGTCCCCGCCTGGCTGCCATGCTGCCCACTTCTAGGTCCCGCCTTCTCCATCCATCAGACCCAATGGCAGCCTGCTCCCTGACCCACAAAAGCTGAACAGACTCCGAGCCTGTGGAGTAGGGGAGGCCTGCTCAGGGCCGACTGCTGTGCCCTCAGTCCCTCTGTGGCCAAGTGGACGGGACTGGACTGGGCTGACGCCCGGGGCCGCATCTGCCGATGGCAAACAACTGAGCCTGTGCTTGAGGGTTCCAGGCCCCAACGGGGCAATGGATGCCCGAGGACACCATGCGTCAGTGGTGTGGGTCCTGGTCTCAGGAGGTGTGCAGTTCTACCTGGGCCTGGGCCTGTGAGGCAGCTGACCCTGCGTTCCAAGCTACCAACCTGCTGGGTGCCTGCAGCCAGCCTGCCTTCTCTAGTCAGTTTCCCACCTACAGCAGGGAAGGCCCTGCTTCCTAGAACTATGTGCCATAGGGAAGGCCAGGGCCCGGCCACCCAGGGTCGCATGTTCTACTGCTGGGTAATGTCCTCAGCCCCAGCCTCCCAGAGATGCAACAAAGCAGGCCCAGGGAGGGCCCCGGTGGACAAGGACAGTGACCCAGGAGGTGAGAGCCACAGCCTAGAGGAGCCCCAGGCTGCCGCATGACGCCAACCCCAAGGAGAGAGCCCCACGGCCCTCCCACACGCTGGGTCTGTGCCAGCTCTGCAAGAACGAGTCGTTGGGCTCAGGACACAAATTCTCGTACCCTGTCCCCCAGAGTGTGCCCAGGACATCCTCAGAGCTGGGCCACACAGGCTAGCCTGGGCCTTCACGGCAGGGTGAGGCGCATCCGCCCTGTCCCGTCCCCAGAGAAAACATAGGCCCCTGGGATGACCTATGAGTGCCTGGCCAAGAGGGGCCCTGCAGACAGCTGGACAGCTGCCCCGTACCAGGAAACCCACCCGCACCTCCCAGCACCCACCTCTGCATGGCCAGCGAGGGGCGGCGGCTCTGGGAGGTCCGTGTGGATGAAGGCGACAGCTTTGGGGCCTGCGTAGGACGGTGAGTGGGGAGTGCCGGGCGGTGAGGGCAGGCCTTGGCGTGCAGGCGACCTGTGTGAGCCACTGCTGGGCCGGGGCCCCGGGGCGTTGCTGCTGGCCTGATCAGCCTGCAGGGAGGAGGACGACGTCCTCGGTGCACGGCTCACGGAGCTGGACAGCGAGGACAGTGACGTCTGCAGGGCAGGGTTGCGGGCACCACCAAAGCCGGGCCCGGCCACAAGGTCGTCTCTGGAGCCGTAGCGCAGCGCGGGGCCTCGGGGGCCCTCAGACAGCACGCTTGGCCTGCTGCAGGCTGTAGGAGCTGGGTGCGTCATAGACGCCCGAGTCTCCGAAGAGTGAGTCGGCCTGGGAGCGCAGCAGGCGCTCACGCTCCTCCCTGTCCTTGCGCTCCTGTATGGATGCCATGATGGTCCTGGACAGGTTGTCGTAGCGCACAGGCGAGGGCTCCCGGGGCCGGGGACCCAGCACGGGGCTGAAGCTGCGGGGCAGGGGCCGTGGCGGGTCACCTGTTGCCCCAGGGTGCAGGTAGGGTGAGTGGTATGTGGCCACGCCAACAGCTGGGTGGGCGGGGCAGGCGTGGCCACTGGGTGAGCCAGGGTTGAGCAGGCTGTCGTAGGACAGGCTGCCGTTACGATTGGGCAGTGCATGGGGGGGCAAAGATGCTACGGTGGGGCGTGGGGGGTCCACCCTCGGAGCGCAGGGGCTGTAGGGCCACGTGGTCCCCACCCCGCCGGCTCGAAGCCTTGAGGCTCAGGGAGCGCAAAGCGCCCGAGAAGGCATCAGAGGCGCTGAGCGGCGGGGGGACGGCGGGGTAGGTTGAGTGCAGGCCCCCAGGCCCGTAGTCAGGGAGGTCCAGGCTCGGCTCGGACACAAAGTCCAGGCTACGGATGCTGTCATCCCCCCAGGGTCAGGGAATCAGGGCCTGGAACCTGTAGGGAGATGGCATTCTCACCACTGTGCACCCACCACCCTGCCTGTAGCTGCCAGTTGGCACCCACAGGGGCCACATGTGGCACTGTGGCCTCAGGAACTGGGCCTCAAGGAGGCATTAAGAGCCACACAGTGACCCACAACCCTGTCCCTGAGCACCCATGGCTGAGGGGCAGGGGCTCTGCAGTGGGAGGGAGGCCAGAGCTGGCTGTTGCAGACACCCAGGGCTCTGCCCTTGCAGCCCCAGGGACCTATCACTCAGGGCAGCCACAGGGAGAAAGCTCTGTGACAGGCACGTGGGCATGGGCTTGAGCTGGAAACCAAAGCCTCAGGAACCACAAAGCCAGAAGGGCATCAGGGCAAATGTGGGCTCAATGTGCTTGGCCAACCAGACCCAATCCCCCGCTGGACCCAGGAGTCCCAGGAAGATGGCGTCCCCGGAGCCCTCAACTCCGGGCAGGGCTGCCTCCCCTGCGAGGCCCGGGCCCTGCATGCCTGCAGACTCAGACCCTTCGCCAAGAAGTCCCAGACTCTGCTCCACCCAGTGACTCTCCAGGAAGGACATCAATCCTGAGGGGAGAGGCTCCAGGGATGGGGCTGGTCTAGGTGCATGGGGCCCAGCCACAGGCCTGCCTCTTGGGGTGGCCCAGAAGGAGGGACGGCGCCCTCGGGCTACTCGGCGTTGCTGATCACTGCCAGGACTGCCCCATGCTGCCCACCACTCCAGTGACCACAGAGCATTCATGCAACTCAGGGAAGAGGAATGTGCTTTCTCAAGCAGGTCTCAAATTCTTCCAGAGTCTTCCCGTGGGCCTTACAGAGCGACTAATGGTGGAATTCCAGGCATCCTGGTACACACTGGTCCTGGGGGTAGCCGCCCACCTGGCCTAGGGCAATGCCAGCCAAGGGACAGACGCCAAGCCTAGACGGCCCACGCCAGCCCCTTCCAGGACACCCTGCTTCCCTCCGTGGGTCCCAGTTCTGGGTGCACACAGGCAGGGTCCTACCAGTCACACAAGGCCCTTGGTAACCCAGGCAGGGCCCTGAGGGGCATGGCCTCGGGTGATGTGTCCTCCACTGCGGGGGGCAGGGCTCTGGGAGTGGGGTCTCCCTTGGGTGAAGGCTTGGGGTAGAGCTCCTAGAGGCAGGCCTCCTTACCTGCTCGCCTGGTCCACAGAAGGGCGCCTTGGGACCTGTGGGGAAGGCCGGCCTAAACTTGTACATGGCAGGTGTTGGGGGGCTGGTCCTCTGCACCGACAGGGCGCTCTCTGGGGATGCACACCACTGTCAGACTGAGGTCAGATAAGGGCCCACCCATGTCCCTCCCCAGGTGTGGCTGCCCCCACCTCACCAGCACTGCCTGGGCGAGAGGTCTGCAGGTCACTGCTGAACGTGCCAGCCTCTATCTTGGGGGGCAGCGGCGGCCCCAAGTCCAGCGGCTTCTCATCCAGCCGGTCCAGGCTGCCCTTGGACTGGGAGGGGGTGGGGTCAGTGGTGTGTGGGGCTTGGATGAGGGGGCAGGGCTTCACTAGGGATTCAGCCTGGGACCTAGCCCCCTCCCCAGAATCTGTCTATGGCTCCACCTGCCCCGTCCACCTCTTCTAGGCCCCCACCAACCTGTCCGCTTCCCCATCCAAGGGCCTGACTGCCAGCCCATCCCCCCAGCCAGGCCCCCACCTTGCTACGGCCCAGGCCAGCCTTCAGCCCGTTGTCACTAAGCTTGACCTTGAGCGGTGCAGCTCGCTCCAGGAGTTCAGGTCTAAGGAAAGGCGGCTTCAGACTCACCGCGAGCGGCAGCCGGGGGTGTCTCCACCACGTACCTGCAACAGGGCACAGGGGTGAGTAGCCAGCTTACCTGCCACGAACACACAAGGGCAGGGCTGGCCACACCTGGCAAGAGCCCAAACGGACCAAGCTGAGGGTGCAAGGCTGCCTGCCCCATGCCCAGCAGAGGCCCGCGCCACCCTGCCCAGGCCGGGCCTCACCGGGGGCGCCAGGGGGCTGCACAGCACGTGCTCCACATTCCCACAGCAGCCTCGGGTGAAGGGGTTCACACCCCCGCGGAACTTCCCAGTCACCTGTGGACGAAGAACCCTCAGCCAGCCTGGCCTCCCAAGGTCCAGGCCAGGGGTGGGCAGGAGGCTGGGCAGGAGGCTGGGCAGGAGGCTGGGCAGGAGGCTGGGCAGGGAGCCGGACAGGGGTACTGGGGTTCCTTAGAAGCTGGTACTTATGAGAAGTGGCTTGGGCGGGGTCAGCCCAGGGCTGCCCCCTGACGTAGGTCACCCAGCCTGTCCCTGCAGAGCGCTGTGGGGATTTCTGGGTCACTGGTGGCTGCTGTGCCCACAGGCAGGGTGTGCGCAGGGGACAGGGCAGGCAGGGCCCCACGCAGGGGTCTCAGAGTTGGGGTCTAATCTCAACACAGCCATACAAGCTACCTCAGGCAAGGGTGCCCGGCCCCCAACCTGTCCCCATGCAGCCCCAACTCTCTCAGCCCTTTGGGGCCACCCATCCCCCATGGGGTCTGCACCTGCTCGTTGGTGGTGCGCCCCCGAGTGACCAGCACCACGTGGAAACCAGTGAGGCCAATGACAGGAATGAAGAAGAGGCCGGCCACACACATGACAGCCATGCTAGCCCGTTAAGGCCAACGGCGCAGGCCAGGACACTGCTGACCCACTGGGGCAGCCCAGAGCAGGTGCCTGCGGGCAAACCCCTCCCGACCTAGGGATGGCCACCTGCCCGCCGGGGGATCCCCGGCCAGAAACCAAGCCTTCTGAGGCTGCATCTCCCGTGAACGCGCCCCCGGTCCACAATGCCTCTGCAGCGAGGCCCACAGGAACCAAGGATACGTGATGGCGGTGTGCGCAGCTCCCAACCCCTCGGCGTGGTTCAGCACGTAGACCAGGCCGAAGGCCACGACGCCCACCATGTGTGCGCTGAGCGACAGCAGGAACAGGAAGAAGTAACGGTAGTTCCGGCGCCCGATGAGTTGTTCACCCCAGGGACAGTGGTGGTCAAAGTCCTGGGCGGGAGCAGCGCGTAGGGCGCGTGGCAGGCAGGGATGCGGCGCAGGGCTGGGGGAGCGCGGGGGCAGCGGGGTGGTCACCTCTACACAGTTGTCACAGACACTGCAGTGGGAGCAGCGTGGCGGGCGGTGAGAAGTGGCACGTGGCGCACCACTTCATGCGGACCTGGATGCCTCGCACATCCACGTTCTTGTACAGTGGGGCCCGGAAGTCGTCCTCCTTGTCCTCATCCTCATCCGCTGCAGATCAGGAGCCAGGCAGGGAGCAGGAGGTTGACTTTCCTGGCAGGTGAATCCCTCCCCCAAGTCCAGCCCACCCGCAAGGAACCCCCAAGTCTGTCTCCAGTTAGTCACTGATGCTCTGGTGAAAGTGAGCAGATGAGCCGCCCCCACAGGGCCCTACCTCGGGGGGAGAGCGCAGGGTCCATGAAGGTGGCCATGCTGAAGTTGGCCAGGACAAAGAGGAAGATGACGCCATTGTAGACAGGAACAGCTGGGGACACAGCTCGCGTCAGCCACGGGCACCTGCAGTAGACAGTGAGGCAGACGGCGGGGTCTGGGGGTGCAGAGGGGGATTCAGGGGCACCTGCAGTAGACAGTGAGGCAGACGGCGGGGTCTGGGGGGTGCAGAGGGGACACACAGGAACCTGCAGTAGACAGTGAGGCAGAGAGCGGGCTCTGGGGTGCTGAGGGGGAAGCATAGGCACCTGCAGTAGACAGTGAGGCAGAGAGCAGGGTCTGGGGGTGCAGAGGGGACGCAGGGGCACCTGCAGTGAGACAGTGAGGCAGATGGCGGGGTCTGGGGGTGCAGAGGGGACACACGGGAACCTGCAGTAGACAGTGAGGCAGAGAGCGGGGTCTGGGGGGTGCAGAGGGACGCAGGGGCACCTGCAGTAGACAGTGAGGCAGAGAGTGGGGTCTGGGGGTGTAGAGGGGACGCAGGGGCACCTGCAGTAGACAGTGAGGCAGAGAGCGGGGTCTGGGAGTGCAGAGGGGACACACGGGCACCTGCAGCAAACAGTGAGGCAGAGAGCAGGGTCTGGGGGTGCAGAGGGGATGCACGGGCACCTGCAGTAGACAGTGAGGCAGACGGCGGGGTCTGGGGGTGCAGAGGGGCTGCACAGGCACCTGCAGTAGTGAGGCAGACAGCGGGGTCTGGGGGTGAAGAGGGGGACACACGGGCACCTGCAGTAGACAGTGAGGCAGACAGCGGGGTCTGGGGGTGCAGAGGGGACGCAGGGGCACCTGCAGTAGACAGTGAGGCAGAGAGCGGGTTCTGAGGGTGCAGAGGGGACGCAGGGGGCACCTACAGTAGACAGTGAGGCAGAGAGCGGGGTCTGGGGTGTAGAGGGGACGCAGGGGCACCTACAGTAGACAGTGAGGCAGACGGCAGGGTCTGGGGGTGCAGAGGGGGACACATGGGCACCTGCAGTAGACAGTGAGGCAGAGAGTGGGGTCTGGGGGGTGCAGAGGGGGAAGCACAGGCACCTGCAGTGAGACAGTGAGGCAGAGAGCGGGGTCTGGGGGTGCAGAGGGGAAGCATAGGCACCTGCAGTAGACAGTGAGGCAGAGAGCGGGGTCTGGGGGTGCAGAGGGGGACACACGGGCACCTGCAGTAGACAGTGAGGCAGACAGCGGGGTTTGGGGGTGCAGAGGGGGAAGCATAGGCACCTGCAGTAGACAGTGAGGCAGAGAGCGGGGTCTGGGGGTGCAGAGGGGGAAGCATAGGCACCTGCAGTAGACAGTGAGGCAGACAGCGGGGTCTGGGGGTGCAGAGGGGGAAGCATAGGCACCTGCAGTAGACAGTGAGGCAGAGAGAGGGGTCTGGGGGTGCAGAGGGGGAAGCATAGGCACCTGCAGTAGATAGTGAGGCAGACGGCGGGGTCTGGGGGTGCAGAGGGGGAAGCATAGGCACCTGCAGTAGACAGTGAGGCAGAGAGCGGGGTCTGGGGTGCAGAGGGGGAAGCATAGGCACCTGCAGTAGACAGTGAGGCAGAGAGCGGGGGTCTGGGGGTGCAGAGGGGGAAGCATAGGCACCTGCAGTAGACAGTGAGGCAGAGAGCAGGGTCTGGGGGTGCAGAGGGGAAAGCATAGGCACTGCAGTACACAGTGAGGCAGAGAGTGGGGTCTGGGGGTGCAGAGGGGAATACACAGGTACTGCAGTAGACAGTGAGGCACACAGCGGGGTCTGGGGGTGCAGAGGGGGAAGCATAGGCACTGCAGTACACAGTGAGGCAGAGAGTGGGGTCTGGGGGTGCAGAGGGGGAATACACAGGTACTGCAGTAGACAGTGAGGTCAGACAACTGGGTCTGGGGGTGCAGAGGGGGAAGCATAGGCACTGCAGTACACAGTGAGGCAGACAGCAGGGTCTGGGGTGCAGAGGGGGATGCAGGGGCACCTGCAGTAGACAGTGAGGCAGAGAGCGGGGTCTGGGGTGCAGAGGGGGACACACGGGCACCTGCAGCAGACAGTGAGGCAGAGAGCGGGGTCTGGGGGTGCAGAGGGGAAGCATAGGCACCTGCAGTAAACAGTGAGGCAGAGAGCGGGGTCTGGGGGTGCAGAGGGGAAGCATAAGCACCTGCAGTAGACAGTGAGGCAGAGAGCAGGGTCTGGGGGTGCAGAGGGGACGCAGGGGCACCTGCAGTAGACAGTGAGGCAGAGAGCGGGGTCTGGGGTGCAGAGGGGACACACGGGCACCTGCAGCAGACAATGAGGCAGAGAGCAGGGTCTGGGGGTGCAGAGGGGGATACACGGGCACCTGCAGTAGACAGTGAGGCAGACGGCGGGGTCTGGGTGTTCAGAGGGGCTGCACAGGCACCTGCAGTAGACAGTGAGGCAGACAGCGGGGTCTGGGGGTGAAGAGGGGACACACCGGGCACCTGCAGTAGACAGTGAGGCAGAGAGCGGGGTCTGGGGTGTAGAGGGGACGCAGGGGCACCTGCAGTAGACAGTGAGGCAGAGAGCGGGGTCTGGGGTGCAGAGGGGGACACAGGGGCACCTGCAGTAGACAGTGAGGCAGACGGCAGGGTCTGGGGATGCAGAGGGGGACACACGGGCACCTGCAGTAGACAGTTAGGCAGAGAGCGGGATCTGGGGGTGCAGAGGGGAAGCATAGGCACCTGCAGTAGACAGTGAGGCAGAGAGCGGGGTTTGGGGGTGCAGAGGGGGAAGCATAGGCACCTGCAGTAGAGAGTGAGGCAGAGAGCGGGGTCTGGGGGTGCAGAGGGGGAAGCATAGGCACCTGCAATAGACAGTGAGGCAGAGAGCGGGGTCTGGGGTGCAGAGGGGACGCAGGGGCACCTGCAGTGAGACAGTGAGGCAGACGGCGGGGTCTGGGGTGCAGAGGGGGAAGCATAGGCACCTGCAGTAGACAGTGAGGCAGATGGTGGGGTCTGGGGGTGCAGAGGGGGACACACGGGCACCTGCAGTAGACAGTGAGGCAGACGGCAGGGTCTGGGGGTGCAGAGGGGCTGCACAGGCACCTGCAGTAGACAGTGAGGCAGAGAGCGGGGTCTGGGGTGCAGAGGGGGACACAGGGGCACCTGCAGTAGACAGTGAGGCAGACAGCGGGGTCTGGGGGTGCAGAGGGGGAAGCATAGGCACCTGCAGTAGACAGTGAGGCAGACGGCGGGGTCTGGGGGTGCAGAGGGGGAAGCATAGGCACGTGCAGTAGACAGTGAAGCAGAGCGGGGTCTGGGGTGCAGAGGGGGAAGCATAGGCACCTGCAGTAGACAGTGAGGCAGAGAGCGGGGTCTGGGGGTGCAGAGGGGAAGCATAGGCACCTGTAGTAGACAGTGAGGCAGAGAGCGGGGTCTGGGGTGCAGAGGGGGAAGCATAGGCACCTGCAGTAGAGAGTGAGGCAGAGAGCGGGGTTCTGGGGATGCAGAGGGGAATACACAGGCACTGCAGTGAGACAGTGAGGCAGACAGTGGGGGTCTGGGGGTGCAGAGGGGGAAGCATAGGCACTGCAGTACACAGTGAGGCAGAGAGTGGGGTCTGGGGGGTGCAGAGGGGATGCACAGGTACTGCAGTGAGACAGTGAGGCAGAGAGCGGGGTCTGGGGGTGCAGAGGGGGAAGCATAGGCACTGCCGTACACAGTGAGTAGACAGCGGGGTCTGGGGTGCAGAGGGGAAGCATAGGCACTGCAGTACACAGTGAGGCAGAGAGCGGGGTCTGGGGGTGCAGAGGGCAAGCAGAGGCAGTGCAGTACACAGTGAGTCAGACAGCGGGGTCTGGGGTGCAGAGGGGACGCAGGGGCACCTGCAGTAGACAGTGAGGCAGAGAGCGGGGTCTGGGGGTGTAGAGGGACGCAGGGGGCACCTGCGTAGAGCAGGTGAGGCAGAGAGCGGGTCTGGGAGTGCAGAGGGACACACCGGGCACCTGCAGCAAACAGTGAGGCAGAGAGCAGGGTCTGGGGTGCAGAGGGGCTGCACAGGCACCTGCAGTAGTGAGGCAGACAGCGGGGTCTGGGGGTGAAGAGGGGACACACGGGCACCTGCAGTAGACAGTGAGGCAGACAGCGGGGTCTGGGGTGCAGAGGGGACGCAGGGGCACCTGCAGTAGACAGTGAGGCAGAGAGTGGGTTCTGAGGTGCAGAGGGGACACATGGGCACCTGCAGTAGACAGTGAGGCAGAGAGCGGGGTCTGGGGGTGGAGGGGGACACACCGGGCACCTGCAGTGAGACAGTGAGGCAGAGAGCGGGGTCTGGGGGTGCAGAGGGGACACACCGGGCGCCTGCAGTAGACAGTGAGGCAGAGAGCGGGGTTTGGGGGTGCAGAGGGGAAGCATAGGCACCTGCAGTGAGCAGGTGAGGCAGAGAGCCGGGGTTGGGGGTGCAGAGGGGAAGCGTAGGCACCTGCAGTAGACAGGTGAGGCAGACAGCGGGGTCTGGGGGTGCAGAGGGGGAAGCCTAGGCGCCTGCAGTGAGACAGTGAGGCAGAGAGCGGGGTCTGGGGGTGCAGAGGGGAAGCATAGGCACCTGCAGTAGACAGTGAGGCAGAGAGCGGGGTCTGGGGGTGCAGAGGGGAAGCATAGGCACCTGCAGTAGACAGTGAGGCAGACAGCGGGGTCTGGGGGTGCAGAGGGGAAGCATAGGCACCTGCAGTAGACAGGTGAGGCAGAGAGGGGTCTGGGGGTGCAGAGGGGGAAGCATAGGCACCTGCAGTGAGACAGTGAGGCAGAGAGCGGGGTCTGGGGGTGCAGAGGGGGAAGCATAGGCACCTGCAGTAGACAGTGAGGCAGAGCGGCGGGGTCTGGGGGTGCAGAGGGGAAGCATAGGCACCTGCAGTAGACAGTGAGGCAGAGAGCGGGGTCTGGGGTGCAGAGGGGGAAGCATAGGCACCTGCAGTAGCACAGTGAGGCAGAGAGCGGGGTCTGGGGGTGAGAGGGGAAGCATAGGCACCTGCAGTAGACAGTGAGGCAGAGAGCGGGGTCTGGGGGTGCAGAGGGGAAGCATAGGCACCTGCAGTACACAGTGAGGCAGAGAGCGGGGTCTGGGGGTGCAGAGGGGAAACATAGGTACTGCAGTACACAGTGAGGCACAGAGTGGGGTCTGGGGGTGCAGAGGGGAAGCATAGGCACTGCAGTACACAGTGAGGCAGAGAGTGGGGTCTGGGGGTGCAGAGGGGGAAGCATAGGTACTGCAGTACACAGTGAGGCAGACAGCAGGGGTCTGGGGGTGCAGAGGGGGATGCAGGGCACCTGCAGTACACAGTGAGGCAGAGAGCGGGGTCTGGGGTGCAGAGAGGGACGCACGGGCACCTGCAGCAGACAGTGAGGCAGAGAGCGGGGTCTGGGGTGCAGAGGGGGAAGCACTAGGCACCTGCAGCAGACAGTGAGGCAGAGAGCGGGGTCTGGGGGTGCAGAGGGGGAAGCATAGGCACCTGCAGCAAACAGTGAGGCAGAGAGCGGGGTCTGGGGGTGCAGAGGGGGAAGCATAGGCACCTGCAGTAGACAGTGAGGCAGAGAGCAGGGTCTGGGGTGCAGAGGGGACGCAGGGGCACCTGCAGTAGACAGTGAGGCAAGAGCCGGGGTCTGGGGTGCAGAGGGGGACACACCGGGCACCTGCAGCAGACACTGAGGCAGAGAGCGGGGTCTGGGGGTGCAGAGGGGATACACCGGGCACCTGCAGTAGACAGTGAGGCAACGGCGGGGTCTGGGTGTTCAAGGGGCTGCACAGGGCACCTGCAGTAGACAGTGAGGCAGACAGCGGGGTCTGGGGGTGAAGAGGGGACCCACCGGGCACCTGCAGTAGACAGTGAGGCAGAGAGCGGGGTCTGGGGTGTAGAGGGGACGCAGGGGCACCTGCAGTAGACAGTGAGGCAGAGAGCGGGGTCTGGGGTGCAGAGGGGACACAGGGGCACCTGCAGTAGACAGTGAGGCAGACGGCAGGGTCTGGGGATGCAGAGGGGACACACCGGCACCTGCAGTAGACAGTTAGGCAGAGAGCGGGATTTGGGGGTGCAGAGGGGAAGCATAGGCACCCTGCAGTAGACAGTGAGGCAGAGAGCGGGGTTTGGGGGTGCAGAGGGGAAGCATAGGCACCTGCAGTAGAGAGTGAGGCAGAGAGCGGGGTCTGGGGGTGCAGAGGGGGGAGCATAGGCACCTGCAATAGACAGTGAGGCAGAGAGCGGGGTCTGGGGGTGCAGAGGGGACGCAGGGGCACCTGCAGTAGACAGTGAGGCAGACGGCGGGGTCTGGGGTGCAGAGGGGGAAGCATAGGCACCTGCAGTAGACAGTGAGGCAGATGGTGGGGTCTGGGGGGTGCAGAGGGGACACACCGGGCACCTGCAGTGAGACAGTGAGGCAGAGAGCGGGTCTGGGGTGCAGAGGGGACAGCAGGGGCACCTGCAGTAGACAGTGAGGCAGACACGCGGGGTCTGGGGGTGCAGAGGGGGAAGCATAGGCACCTGCAGTAGACAGTGAGGCAGACGGCGGGGTCTGGGGGTGCAGAGGGGAAGCATAGGCACGTGCAGTAGACAGTGAGGCAGAGCGGGGGTCTGGGGTGCAGAGGGGGAAGCATAGGCACCTGCAGTAGACAGTGAGGCAGAGAGCGGGGGTCTGGGGGGTGCAGAGGGGGAAGCATAGGCACCTGTAGTAGACAGTGAGGCAGAGAGCGGGGGTCTGGGGTGCAGAGGGGGAAGCATAGGCACCTGCAGTAGAGAGTGAGGCAGAGAGCGGGTTCTGGGGATGCAGAGGGGAATACACAGGCACTGCAGTAGACAGTGAGGCAGACAGTGGGGTCTGGGGGTGCAGAGGGGGAAGCATAGGCACTGCAGTACACAGTGAGGCAGAGAGTGGGGTCTGGGGGTGCAGAGGGGAATACACAGGTACTGCAGTAGACAGTGAGGCAGAGAGCGGGGTCTGGGGGTGCAGAGGGGGAAGCATAGGCACTGCCGTACACAGTGAGTCAGACAGCGGGGTCTGGGGGTGCAGAGGGGAAGCATAGGCACTGCAGTACACAGTGAGGCAGAGAGCGGGGTCTGGGGGGTGCAGAGGGCAAGCAGAGGCAGTGCAGTACACAGTGAGGCAGAGAGCGAGGTCTGGGGGTGTAGAGGGAATACACAGGCACCTGCAGTAGACAGTGAGGCAGAGAGCAGGGTCTGGGGTGCAGAGGGGGATGCAGGGGCTGGGCTATGCGGTGCGGCAGGCTGGCCTGCGAGGTCACCCTTAAAGCTCAGAGGCAGTGGGGGAGGCTGCCACCGCCTGCCAAGAAACCTCAGCCACATCACTCCAAGTGACCGTCAGAGGCTGTGCATGTACAGCATGCGGGCTACCCGTGCCCTGACCCCGGCAACCTCCCAGGGCAGCCGCCTCAAGAGACCCACAGGCCTAAGGCCACACCACTGAAGAGGCGTGGTCTAAAGACAGGCCACGCATGCCCTCCCACACCACCCCAGCGGTCCCTGGGCTCCACTACGCGGGGGTGGGGGGTGAGGGGGTGGTGGTGCTCAGGCTGGAGGTGGGAGCCCCAGATGGCAAAAGCGCCCATGCCGCCTCATCCAGGCCTGTCCCTGGCCCAGTGGGGCCTCTCACCAGGGAGATTCTGGAATGTGGGGAGCCCCAATCCTTGGTCAGTAAATGCATGGGACATGTCTCCCCCGGCTCTTCCCAGATGGGCACATCCCCAACCAGACAGCCTCTTCTTCTTAGTTTATCACCTCCCTCCACAGACAACAGAGTAGAACACAGGGACTCTAGAAATGCACGGCAGCCCCCACCACCTCCCGTCTTCCCAGCCCTCAGTACGTGGCTCCAAGGCCACCCCCCTCTTCCGGGAAGCCTTCCAGTACTCCAGGCTGCCCTCGGCAGCTTCCCTGTAAAGTGTGCCCTCGAACATCTTCCTGAAGGGCGCCTTCCTCAGCCCTCAAGGGGCCTGGCCCGAGTCCCCTCTGAGGAGACCTGCCTGCCCTCGGACCACACGGCCTGCAGCAGGTCCCTAAATCTACCCAGACAGCTTCCGAGAAGCCCCTCTGGCCTCAGGCTCCTCGTCTCTCCCCTGCACACCCTGAGAGGGCTGCTGTGACAAGCAGCAGGGACAGGCATGCAGGGGTTTGCGTCCCTCCCTGCACCCAGGCCCTCTGCACAGTCGGGGAGCTGGTGGGGATCCCCCACAGCATTCCTGACCTCCGCGGCCACCAGCAGTGGATGGGGCCCACGCGCTGCCTACCGCCCCAGCGCACGTGGCCACGCTGCTGCACCTACGCCCGCCTGGCCAGGAGCCAGCCCCGCCGCCCCGGCAACCACCTCCACGGCAGCAGATCTTCACTATTTTTAGTGGAAAGCAAGAGGCTATTTAAAGACTCCACTTCCCACGGCAGCCATCCTTGGCGGGGCTGGGAGCCCAAGTTACCCTTCCTCTTGTCCAGGGCCCAGCCCTTGGAGGTAGACACTGGGGTGGGGACACAGATGCAACCGCAGCGCCCTCTGCTGGGAGGGCCCTCCCTGTCCCTGCCCAGTGGCCCGGCCCCCAGCCTTCCTTCCACCCTCCCCGGCCCTGCGTCGCACACAGCAGCACTTAAACACGTGCCTGGCCTCCAATGTAACAGCGTTCAGCAAGGACTGCAGGCCCCTAAGGCGTGGCAGCCCAGCAAGATGGGCACAGGCAGGTGAGCGATGCCCAAAGAACCAGCGCAGCCCTCCAGGGAGAGGTGAGGCCTGTGGAGCGCCCCACGGGCCTTCTGTGGAGGGCTGGCTGCGTAATCTGTGCAAAATGAAATTGTCAGTCCCTTATTTTAAAATTATAGAGAATTTCAAGACGTTGACAATAGAGCATTAAACCCAGCGCAGGCCCTCATGGTGCCTGTGGGGCCAGCCTGCTCTGGGAAGGGATGGGGTGACTGTCATTGGTCAACCCTTGGGCAGAGGAGGGAGGCAGCCTCTGTCCTCCCAACGCTGAGCTGAGGATGGAGGCCTGGGGCCCCTCTGCACCTGCGCCAGCTGCCAGCCCGCCTCCTGGCCCTAACGGGGCCCTCGGGAGTACGTTCGCCCATCAGGCAGGCAGGGCCTGAACCCCAGCTGACTAGAGCTCCCGACAGCCCGAGCAGGCGGTACTGTCCTCCCTGAGCCTGGACTCCCCCCCACCAGGCGGCTGGACAGCAGCTGCACAGCCATGGGGCCACTTGGGAAGCCTGCAGAATGAGCAGGTGGCCCCTGCCCAGCACAAGCACTACCGGCCTGCCAGTTGGGGGAGGCTTGTCGTGGGTTCTCTGACTGGGACCTGAGCTGCTGCCCACCCCTCCAGTACTCCGGGGTGAGGTAACTGTTCTCTCTGTAGCCCCGAAGGTCAGAGTCTGCCTAACAGGGACCAGCCCACAAGCCAACACACCAGGGCCCACAGCTCAGGGCTCAGTGGGGGGAGAGGACGAGTGCAGGCACAGACGTGTGAGGACGTGGACACATGCACACACAAACACGCTCCAGGGCACATGTGCATGGGTCCATGTGTGCACACACACCAGTACACAGGCACGTATGCACGTAAACACAGACAACCTGCTCTGGTGCACAGAAGGCACACAGGCACACAGCACTGGCATGAACACTGGCACGCACGTCTGCGAGGCCACCCTTAGAGTTCAGAGGCAGTGGGGAGGCCGCCACATGCATGAATGCAGACACACCTGCACATCATTCACCAAGACCTATGTGTGTGTGCACGTGAACAACACGTGCGTGCACAGACACGCCCCCTCCTCACACTGCCCCCAGCCCTATCCAGCTTCAGCTCGGCTGCCCTCTCTCTGGGCCTCGGACATGGCCCTCCCGCTCTCTCAGCTTCCCTTTGCGCTTCTGTGGACAGGGTAAAGATGAGGACACACGAGGCCGTACAAGGATGCATGGGGACACGTGGGGACGGGGGAGGCCATGTGTGGATGCTCAGGGACACTCGAGGACACGCAGTCCCACAGGCGGGCCCAGCAGGCGGTGGTCTGGGTCCAGGCTTGGGGAGGCTCCTCCCACCCAGCCTGATGGCGCACACCAGGCTCACGTGCCGGAGGGCCAGGCAGAGGCAGGCTCTGAGCCCGGCCTGCAAACGGGGTGTCTGGCCCGCCCTGCAAATGGTGTGTCTGGCCCGCCACGTCCGAGTCCCTCCTAGCTGGCTCCACCCAAGCTATGGCGGAGGGCAGGTCCAGGGGGCCCGGCACTGAGGTTCCAATCCCTCCTCCAGGGCCACAGGCCGGGACCTGCACCACCACCGTATGCCCCACCCGGGCTGAGGCCCCAAGTCCCGCCAGGGCTGGCAGGGAGACGCCGCCCAGCAAGGCGGGGTGGCTTAGGGGCAGATGTCCGCCACAGCTAAATGTGGAATGGAAAATTTTAACTCAGACGTTTTCATTTAAATCAGGTTCTTCATTAGCACTGTTTGTGTATGAGTGGCACTCGCCCATGGGACGCCCGGGACCGGCGGGGCAGAAGCCACTGTGCCCTTGTCAAGCCGGGCCTTTGGGCCTCAAAGTACCTGCACCTACCTGTCCAATCCCTACAGACACCTGGGCAGACGGGGGAAACTGAGACTCAGGGGCCAGTAATACCCCAGGCCACACACAGTGGGTCCCAGCAGGGGGCTCACACTGAGTTTTCACCCCTAGGCTCCCCCAGACCCATGAGGTCCCTGTCAGCAGTTCAGTCCCTCTTGGCCACCGAGGCCTGGTCCAGGGCCTGGTCTGACTGCTGTCCTGAGCTGGACCTCCAGGCAAGGAGAGGGCTCAGAACCATCTGGGGACCAGCCGCACCATCCCAGATGCCCCAGAGATAAGCCAGCCTGGCTCAGCCCCAGGCATTGGCAGCCTGCCAGGCAGCCCCAGCCCTCAAACATTCACAGGGTCCCTGTCGTTCTGCAATGTGGCTCTGGAGTGAAGTCATGGCAGGGCCGGGAGCCTGGCCTAGGCATCTTCCAACCCTCTGCCAGCCACAGACCCAGCCTAGCATTATACCACAGTGTAAAGGGTTTCTGCACCCCAGGGGGACACAAATCCCATCAGAAGCCTAGGAAGGGGCTGGGAGAAATGATCACATCTGTAATCCCAGTAACTCTGAAAGGCTAAGGCTGGCAAATCACCTGAGCTCAGGAGAACAGCCTGGACAACACAGTGAGACTCCTATCTCTACTGAAAAAACAAAAAATAAATGAATTAGCCGAGCGTGAGGGTGCCCACCTGTTATCCCAGCTACTCAGGAGGCTGAGATGGGAGGATCCTTTGAACTCAGGAGGTCAAGGCTGCAGTGCGCTGAAGCAGCAAGACTGCACTCCAGCCTGGGGGACAACGTGAGACCCTGTCTCAAACAACAACAACAGAAACCTAGGACGCCTCCAGCTTCTCAGAGGCCCTTTTCCTTCAGGGAAGGCTTCCCAGCTGTTTGTTGTTGTGCCCAATCCTGAGAGGGTGCCCTCACAACCAGGCATCCTTCCATGTCCAGCCCTCTCCTGGAGAGATGTGTGAATGTCCTGCTGGTCCCAAGACCCTTGGCGATCTGGCTGAGGGGAGGGGTCCCTGGTTCTCAGGCCTCCAGCTCCCCCCGCACCACATGACACCCAGAACTCCTGCCCACCTGGTACATGGGTGAAGCTGCCCCCACCGGGGGCAACTGAGTTCAGGAGTGAAGAGTGGGGGCTGGGACCACTCACTGTCTGGTAACCTCCGAGGAGCAAACAGTGAAGTCGAGAACCCTGTATAGGCCCTGAGGACAGGGATGGGGGCACAGGAGGGATCTGCTCCCCTTCCCGTGGGTCTAGACCAGATACAGGGCAGGAGGGTGGGCAATGGGTGGACAAGTGGCCTGCCCTAAGAAGGGGGCTGCCTGGACCCCTGCCTACCCAGAATCAGCACAGCTGCTATGGGTGCCATCGATGGGCCCAGCCTATCCAACAGAACCTTCTCAGGCACTGGGCTGCCTTGGAGGAGCCCAGCAGAATCGGGGTGGGGCGCGGGGGAGGAGGCCAGGATCACTGATGGCCATTCAGCCCGGGGGGTGTGGCCTCAGGGTTGGGGTGCAGGGCAGCCCTGCTCTGAGGGGGCAAGCGGGGCTTCTTAGCCTAGCTAGGTGGCCACTGCACATCAAACCCAGGTGAGCACCTAGGCCACCATCCTGCTACAGAAACACACGCCACCTTCTCTGGGTGCAGAGGTCAGCACGCGCCAGGCATAGGGTTGGGTGCAGGCATGGCCTGTGGTGCCCCAAGAAGGAACACCATCTCTCAAGAGTGCTGGTGTCACTGAAACCAGAACCCCAGAACAAAGGAAGAAAAACTGGTGCTCAGCAGACTGGAGGCCACCAAGCGCTCCATGCCTAGTCTGCGTCAGGTTCACAGGCATCGTTGTGTAAAGAGCCCTCTGACATCACGTGCAAGGGAACCAGCAGCTGCAGCCCCTACATAGCCCAAGGCAGCAGATGTGGTTCCAGGAGCAGAGGAGCCCTCCAAGGAGGACAGGAGATGGGAGGTGTGCGGGGTTGATTTTAATTTCTTAGCTTTTTTCTTTTTCTTTGCATTTCACAAGTTCCTCATAAAGAACATACATTGCTTTTTTTTTATTTTTTTTTAAGACAGAGTCTTGCTCTGTCTCTAGGCTGGAGGGCAGTGGCATGATTTCAGCTCACTGCAACCTCCGCCTCCTGAGTTCGAGAGATTTTCCTGCCTCAGCCTCCTGTGTAGCTGGGATTACAGGCGCCTGCCACCACACCCAGCTAGTTTTTGTATTTTAGTAGAGACGGGGCTTCGCCATGTGGGCCAGGCTGGTCCCAAACTCCTGACCTCAGGTGATCTGCCTGCCTCACTCAGCCTCCCAAAGTGCTGGGATTACAGGCATGAGCCACCATCCCCAGCCCACACATTACTTATAAAGTCATGAGAAAGGGCAACGAATTGCAGGGAGGAAGTAAGGAACCAAGCCAGACCCCTATACCGACCGAGGCCTTGGGGACCAGCACTGAGCTGGGCCCACCCCTCTCCAGAAGCCTTGGTGGGATGTGTCCCCCCCAGGCCAGATTCCCCAGGCTGCCCACTACCCACCTCTCTCTGCCCCACACCAGCAACATCTGACTGACAAGAACATGCTGGCTTGCCGGAGCCAGAAATAAGCCCGTCCACACAGGCCTTTTTTAAACACGCTCTTGGCAGCCTGTGATGCCCACCCAGCCCCAGCCTGCAGGTAACTCTCTCGCCTCCCACGGGCACCCGATTCAGCCTCGCCATGCATATGGCAGCCCCCCTCATACTCTTGCAAAGGTGACAAGGGCCAGGCAGCCCCTGCCTGCCCCTCTCCAGGCTCACATGCTCAGGGGTGGCCCCACCTTGGAACAGGTGGCCATCGTTCATGCCACCTGGGCTGTGTCTCAATCCCAGATTGGTGGAAGGGGGTGGGTGGTTGAAGATCTGTGCAACCGAAGCCTGGAGCCCCAACTCTCCTTGTGCCTGAAGGAGCCCTGGGGTGACCCCAAGGCCACAGAGGCAGGCCGTGCTGTCCGCATGCCATTCTGGTCCTAAGCCAGCCAGTGTCTTGGGTGAAGAAGTTGAGGCTGGAGGGGCCCAGTGACCTGCAGGTGTGGGCTCTCACTCCCAGAAACAGGACCTCAAGGGTGCCAGTGTGCACCACGGTCAGCCCACAGAGGTGCTGTGCTAACATCAGGCCCTGGGTTGCGGCCTGGTCTGGGCCCTCCAGCTGTGATGACCACTGGGTCTTCCTGAGAAGGAGACCAAGGGCCAGGCCCAGGTCACCAGTGGCTGTGGGGCAGGCATGTGGCAACCAGGCCAGGCCACACCTACGTGGGAACAACTTGGCTCTGGCCTGGGGCTGGCAGCCAGAAGGAGACCCGAGAGGCACCCACGGCCACCTGCAGAGAGGGCTCATGGTTCTGGGTGCCCCACGTCCCCTCCGGAGCCCCGTGGGGGAGGGAAGAGCCGCAGCCACACCCTGGGCAGCCCGGCCTCCTCCCCTGCCCGGGCCCAGCGCTCCCCGCCAGGGCCTGCCTGGACACTCCTGAGGTGTCCAGCTCGCACGGGTGTCCCCCACACAAGGGACTCACCCCGGTGCTCAGGACGGCTGCACACGGCTTCAGCCCCCGAGCCCAGGCTGGGGGGGAGAGGAACTCCGGTCGCCTGCAGCCGGCGCCCCGCCCGCCCCGTGCCCCGCCGGCCCCCGCGACCGCCGACCCCGGGCCCGGGCTGTGCGGGCCCTGCGCATAGCTGCCCCCGTGCCCCCGGACGCGGCGCCGACTCACGTGAACACGAAGAAGAGGGTGCTGGAGCCGACCAGCAGCGCGGCGGCCGTGGCCACCGGGATGTATTTGGCGGGTTTGAGGCGCGTCCCGGGGCTGCGGGGCATCCTGGGCGCCGCGCCGCCGCATCCCTCCCCGGGGCCGGGCGGGCGGGGCCGGCCGGGGTCGGGCCGGGGTCGGGCGGGCGGGCTGGACGCGGCGCAGGACCCGCGGCGGCGGCGGCGGCGGCGGAGGAAATCCCACCCCACGGGCGGCGGCGGCGGCGCGCTGATGTCAGCGCGCCCCTTAAGGTGGACCGGGCGCCGGGGGCCGCGGCGGGGCGGGCCGAGGCGTGGCGAGTCCACGGGGCCAGGGGCCCGCCCACCGGCTCGCGGGACCCTCGGAGGGGGCGGGGGCCCTGCAGCTTCGGGGACCCCAGGCCGGCGGGAGCCCGCGGCTCTCGGGGGCCGCGCACCCACGCACTCCTGCGGCCCGGCCGGCCTGTTGGCACCACGATGAAGGTCAGGCCCCCCTGGTCCCGGGCCGCGGAGGCGTGCGGAGAGCCTCGCGGGCGTCTGTGGGCGCAGTCCTCTCTTAACGACCGCTCTTGTCTGGAGCCCCTTGGTATTCACGAAGGGGCGCGGGTGTGACGCTGCAGCGCTGTCGTGGCTGCTTGCCCCTGACCGCATCGCAGCCCTCCCGCGGACCACTGGGCTGGAGGAGTCCGGCCAGCGGGCGCCCGGCCCTCCGCGTCCTGGCCTGAGCTACAGACTTGAGAGAGGGTCGGCTGGAGCCCCCATCGTCCCCAAGGCGGGGCCCCTTGGGAAGCCCGGCGTCCCGGCCCTGCCCAATGGGCCCGGCGCGCCCCCTGCCGCAGGAAATCCCACCCGCCCCGCCGCCGCTTAAGGTGGACTGGGCCGGGGCCGTCAGCGCTGTGGGCGGGGCGGGGCGGGGCCTGGTGCGGGTCCCCCTTGGCGGAGCAGGCGAGCTCCGCCTGCTCGGTTAAGCTCCGGAGCCTCCCCAGCGAGAATCATTGTCCTCAGCCACTCCACCATTCCCCCAGCGCCCCCTGTTCCGAAACCCAGACCCATTAGACCCCCTCCCCAGGTGGAGATCTGTGCGTGTGCCTCACCCATCGCCCCTGGCCCTGAGTGTCTGCTCCTCTACCACCAGAAGCCGGTGCAGCCCTACCCTGCTGCACAAGCATGAGGCTCCTTGGCCTGGAGGCCCCTGCTCGCCTGGGGGAAGCACCGCGCCCCAGCTCCTCAGGGTGGGCAGGCCAGGGCTGTGGGCTGCAGGCTGCTGGAGAAAGGAACTGGGGCTGGGATCCAGCGACCAAGCCCTTAATGCAACTAACTAGTGCACAGCAGAAATGGTGATGGGCTTTCTCCCAGGCAGCCCTGGTGGTAAGCACTGCTCTCAGGGTGCCCTGCTCCACGAGGCCCAGCACGAGACGCTCCCAAGCACTGACGGTAGTTCTGAGGCAGTGGAGGGGCCTCTGCGCACAATGGTGAGCCTGGAGCAGACACCACGGCAGCAGATGCCTCCTTACCTGGGCTCTGCAGTGACCACCAGCAAGCCTCTCAGTTGGCAACACAGCTGCCACCTGGCGCCCATCCCCCAGCCTCTCCCTTGCTCCTGCCCTCCTCCAGGAAGTGCCTCCTCTAATGACGCACACCACAGAGCCCCTCAGGGTCCAGGTCTGACTCCATGCCCATGCTCTGTGCAGGGTGCCAGGACTATCACCTTCCTCCACCAGCTGAACCCTGGAGAAAACTGCCAAATGCTGACCGTGGAAGCAGAATCAGGCCTACTCAGTGAGATCCCTCTTCTCTTGAATTTTCATTTTAACACGGGGTCTCGCTCTGCCGCCCAGGCTGGAGTGCTGTGGTGCAATCATGGCTCACCGAAGCCGAACCTCCAGGGCTCAAGCGATCCTCCCACCTCAACTTCCTTCCCACCTCAGCTTCCCAAGTAGCTGGGACCACAGATGTGCAGCACCATGCCTGGATTTTTTTTTTTTTTTTTTTTCTGGTAGAGATGGGGTCACATTATGTTACGCAAGCTGGTCTTGAACTCCTGACCTGAAGTGATCCTCCCGCTTGTGCCTCCCAAAGTGCTGGAATTACCGGTGTCAACCATTGCATCTAGACTTAGGATCCCTTTTCCTTAATGCAGAGGCATTCCGAATGGCGCAGAGCCACTGCTGGAGACAGAACCGAGCAAGGTTGGCACTGGCCTCCCCCCACCAACATGGCTGCGGAGCCCATGGCCTAGCTTCCTCCCCCAAGAGCAAAGACCCCAGGGAAAGGAAAATGAAGCAGAAAGCAGGAGGCTCCCCAGCCTGCAGCCCGGTGGACAGACCCGGGACGGAAGGCTGAAGCGCACTGGATTGCTCACATAATCCCCAGCACCCGCAGGACCCCATTCCGCTCACCACCATCTGCCAAAGAGGGCCCACTGGAAACACACTGGGCTGGGCGGCTAGCGCTCAAGTACCCACATGGACATCCTTGTATAGCCTACCCTGTGGTCCCGTGGGGCCAGTATGGGGATGCATTCTGTCCTCCAGCACTGCTCCCTTCCCGATGCACATCACATCCTGCCGTGTCCACACGCTGCTTCCTCAACCACGCCCTGCAACACAGCCCCAGCACTGGATGGCGCTGTCTCCCAGCCTTTCCGAGGGGCCTTCCCACTGTCGGGGACTCTCCCTTGGAGACATTTCTCCCATCCCCAGATGAAGGAAGTCAGCCTGGGATTTATCAGAACCGCAAATCAAAGACAGAATACTAACCATCCTTTCTGTGCTGGGGGTGTCTGTCCTAGCCAAGGACTTCCCTGCGGGGAAGCTCCAGCCCATGCATGGGGCCCTCCCTTTCAGACACCAAAACCTCCAGCAGACACATGGACCTGCCAGCCTGTGGCCCCAGGGGTCACCGGGAGTGCAGCACAGCAAGGTGCCATCTGCAGTGGACGGCACCACCCTCCCAACACAAGAACCATGCCCAGCACGGAACAGGCTTCACCTCTTCTTGGGTGCGAAGGGCACCACTGTCCCCCAGCCAACCTGCGGGAGGCAAGCAGTCCATGAGCACAATGACGGCCACAGCTCACAGGACAGTCAAGATGCCAGTGAGACATCCTCAGTGGGCTTTTTAAACCAAGAGCAAAGACCATACTTTCAGGGATCATTTCCATAGTTCATTACTAGTTTATCTGAACATACAGGGCACTAGAAAGCATGAGGGGTTGGCACAGCCTTCTCTCCTGAGCTGCTCCGGGTTGCTGTGGTGCAACTCCCAGGTGCCACTGATGATTGTTCTCTTCCTTCAGGAGAGTAGAAACGACAGACCCTCTCTATAAATGGGAACCATAAGCCGGAGCAGTGGTCCCCCAGCTTTTCAGCACCAGGGACCAGTTTGGTGGAAAACAACTTTTCCATGAACCAGGGGTGGGGGGAGTGGCTTCAAGATGACACTTCCGCCTCAGATCATCATGCATTAGATTCTCATAAAGAACATGCAACCTGGATTCCTCACATGCGCAGTTCACAATAGGGTTCACACCCGTGTCTAATCCCCCTGCTCCTCTGAGGGGGCACTGAGGCAGTAAAGCTCACTCGCCCACCACTCACCTCCTGCTGTGTGGCCCAGTTCTTAACAGGAAAGACTTGTACCGGTAGGCAGGCCAGGGGTTGGGGACCCCTGCCCCAGAGGGACCAAGGACTGGTGTTGAAACCAGATAGGCAGTCACCAGACAGGACACAGCACACGGAGATCAGAAAGAACAGGGCCCAGGCCCAAGTGGAGAGCGGGAAGAACAGGTGATGGCAGCAGGCAGCCAACCTCACAGTGAAGCACCTCGGGCAGGTGTTCATGACAAACAGTGACGGGGCACCTTATGGCAGTTGGGCCCACACTGAAGATGTTGTCTGCAGACAATCCATGATACATGACGAAGCCCAACATCTTTGAAAACATTTGAAGTTACTGCTGATGCCCACAACTGCAACCAACAGTGCCAAGTGTGGGCTTCAGGTCCAGGAGGTCAAGAGCCCAGACGTTTCCTCCAAGACCAGGGTACAAAAGGCTTTCCAACAGAAGGGCTACAGGGCTGAGCCCCACCCAGTACCAGACTGGCCTTTCTCTCCGCAAGGGCCACTCTGCCACAGAGGCCAACCAAAGTCAGCCCTGGCCGATGCTAGAGACCCGCTCAGCTGACTACTGCCTCCCTGTTCCAAAGCCACGGTACTCTGGTGGTCTTCCTTTCTCTCCAAAACACAAAGCCCACCCTTCCTCACCATAGAAAAAGCAGTGGCTGGCCGGGCGTGGTGGCTCATGCCTGTAATCCCAGCACTTTGGGAGGCCAAGGCAGGCGGATCATCTGAGGTCAGGAGTTCGCGACCAGCCTGGCCAACACGGTAAAACCCTGTCTCTAAAAAAAAAAAAAAAAGAAAGAGAAAAAGCAGTGGCTGTTCAGGTCATAAGAAACAGCAGAGCCTGCCTCAGCCCTAGCAGCAGCTAGGCCACACCTGGACACTCGGCAGAGCCCAGGCTGCCCAGCCCAGAGCCTCGCATCAGTGCCACACACAGCACCAGACACCCCTGGCCACGTTCCCTCCCCAGCACCAGCTCAGACACCTGTTTCAAGGCCCACAGCAAGACACACACACAATCTGACACCAGGGCAGGAACTCCAGGCTACGGTGAGGTGCAGTACCCACCATCGCCATGGACAGGCCCAGACGCGCAGCCCGGGGGGCTCAGGAGAGCGGCGCCCGCGGCACCCACAGCACAGAGGCCCATACACGCGCAGTCTTGCTGTCTGGTCCAGGTTCCAAACATGTTTTTTATTCACTATTTTTGATGACTATAAATAAGTGTTTCCACTATGGAAAAGAAAGTTAGCACAGTACATTTTCATGACTGGGGAATGGATTTTCTGAAGTCATCTTCAATAGGGCAAAAACTTAGAAAAAAACAACCTGAATGTTGAATTCAGTTCTTTATATAACATCCCTTGTAAAAACGAAACAGAATAAAAACAAACCGAAAAGAGGGGCAGGGTAAAAGTTTTTTAAAAAAAAAGGAAAGGAAAGAGGAAAAGGAAATAAAATAAGACGATTTATTGCTTCTCCTCAGCATCCTCCTTGGTCTCCTCCTTCACCGAGAGAGCTTCCAGCTGTTCCGCCACTTTTTCAGCATGATCGTTTTTGCCCGATCCTGCTAAAACACAAGCAGCACAGTGAACACAGAAGCACAGTGCATTCAAGCACACGGCCCTCACCAGGCCAATCCTGAGCGCCGCCACCCACCCACAGCAGCTCGCCCGCTCTCAGGACAGACTACTGCCCGGCCAAGCCACCTCCCGGAGTCTGTCTTCTTGAAACCCAGTGACCAAAGGAGGCCCAGTGGATGCATTCGAGCACTGCCTAGACCGTGGTCAGGCTGCTCAGGGACATCTGGCCACCTGCCACCACAGCTGCAGTCCAGCCTCACAGCAGAGGACCAAGCTCTCTGACAGACAAACCGAGGACCACGGTAAAGCACCTTGTGCTGAGCTCCAGGCAGTGCCCAGACTCCAGCGCCCACGCAAGTGGACATGAGTCCAGGAACACTGACGTGCTCAGGGCTTCCCAGGAAGCACCTGTGTCCCCAGGCAGCTGCATCTCCCTGGATAAGTCAGGTGGCCACTACAGCACCCTGGAATGTTTATCTGGCAGACAGAAAAAGCACCCGCCTGGAAGTGCAGTCAGATGCAGAGTGAGTCTGCAAGGAAGCCCCCACCCACGGCACCACAGCACCTTTCTTTTCTCTCTCTTCGATCTCTTTCCTGCATTCTTCAAACTTTGTTTTGAATTTCTGTGCATCTGTGTGGAAGGGGAGAGAGAAGACTCTAAGAGCTGTGAGCAGTGGAAGGGATATGCCCTGGCGGGTCTGAAGAGCCAGGATTCGCAGAAGACCCATTTCATGGTAATTTCTGTCCTATGAAAGGGCTGGAGCATCTGACATTGGCCCTGGCCTTTTGTCTCCTTCCTCTGACTGTAACCGTTTAGGCAGAGTGGTGGAGCGTGGCCTCTCTGCCACAGGCTCGGCTCCCCCACCATGTTGGTAGGGCTGTTGGGGCAGCCACTCCTGGAGCAAGGGCAAGGTCACTTAGCACCAGACAGCCAGCTACCAGGTGCCAGGCCACAGCACATACTGACTCCTCCAGGAGCCACCAGACACAGCTTGGACGATCCGGGCAGCCACCTTCACACTGCTCAACACCCCCAATCTCACACACAAACACCCCCCCAGACACCACACCCCTGAAACACTACACACAACCAACCACACATCCCGGCCCCTGCTGGCACCCAGGCAACCATGAGGGGCCCCTGGCCCCAGCGAGCCAGAAGCCTGGCACGAGGATCAGCACTGGGAGGAAGCCCTGGGTCGGGTCTCAGGCTGCACAACACCTGATAGGAACCGGAACTTAAAGAGGAAACCAAAGCGTCAGGCACGAGGCGGCTGAGCAGGCGCCGCTCTTCAGCAGCTACTTGGCAGCTTTGAGTTTAAGGGAGAAGGCACTGCTCGTGGCTTCAGTCTGGGCACGGCCCCCAAACAGCAGGGCAGGGCAGTCCACGCTACACACGTCCCAGTTACTACCCCCCCCCACGAAAGGCAACAGCATTTGTTGCACATAACCCGCCACACTGCCATGCAGGTGAACCCCACATCAGGCGGGTCCCCCAGGGTCCCCTGGCTCACTCTCAGCATTCAGGAAGCGGATGGCCAGCAACTCTGGCTTGGGGCACTCGTCGGCGAAGTCAGCATGGGTGTTCCAGACCCACGCACGGTCGCTACCCGCATTGGGCTTCAGCTCCATCATCGGCGTGACTGAGGAGAGAGAAGATGGTGAGGATGGCGGGGATGACTGCAAAGGCCAGCACACCCAGCCCTCAGCCACAGAGCACCCTGTTCATTAACCTGAGGGGTCTGCTTCAGACAACACCGGGACAGTCCATCTGTGGTCAGAGAACCAGGCTTAAACAAAGTGCCAGAGGGCTGAGTTTTATTCAAACCTTTAAAAATGCCCCATAATCACTTAAAACCAGGACCATCCTAACCGGGAACAGGCGGCCCCTGACCGTAAGGCCATCTCCATGAGGAGCTCGAGCCGTCTGCAAGACCACTTGGCACACAGACCCCCACCTCCAGAAATGCAGAGAAGCAGAGCCGGAAAAGCAGGCCCCAGCTCTAGTCCCAGGGCTGCACGCAAGCCCAATGCCGATCCCCTTGGTCCTGACCCCAACCATGCAGTCAGAGGCCCGGGGTCAGACGTCAAGGCGCAAGGCCCAGGGGGCCCAGCTCTTCCGGAGGGAACCCAACACATGGAGCCAGCCTATCTGAAAGTGGGGGGGCAACCGAGGGCTGGAAAGTGGGGCAGTTGCCAGAAAGGAACCCGCTGGGGGCTGCAGCCCACAGCAGTGCACATCTCCATCCCCATAACTGATGCCTGGAGGACACAGGAGACAGAGCCACGGCCTGCAACGGATGCCTCCACGCAATTCCTCAGGCACAGGCAGCCCCAAGGGGAGATGACTCTGCAGGCAACCACTCTTTAGAACAGCTCCCCTGAGAACCCAGAGCATCCCAGGTGGTGCCCACACCTAGCCCAGGCCACAAGCACCCCCAGGCTACCACTACAGGTCACCATCTGAACTGGGAGCTGGGGGATCTCGCCTACTGTAGCCAGCCACAGCAGATGCCAGGCCTCCTGCATGCCCCCTTCACACCCAGCCCTGGAGCCAGCCCACAGCCTCCGACACCCCACCCAAAGGCCAGCCTCTACCCAAGCCTCTACCCACTGCCACTTTTCCTGTCTGCCAAGGGCCCATGATGGCCACAAGACACTACCGGCTATGCAGACGGCTCTGCCTAGATGCCCAGGGGCCCAGGACCAACTTACCATGCACACACAATAACCTACAACCTGACCAGGCTCTGGGAGCAGCACAGGGCATCAGGGAAGACCCCTGAGGAAATGATTCAAGCTGGGCTCAAGGAGGAAGAGGAGCAGCCAGAGCGCAAGCTTCCCCCAGGACTAGACATGCTGGGCAGGGAGGGTGGGGGAACCCAGGAGCCAGTTCCCAAGGAAGTCTGGCAGGCCAGGCCGTTCACCAAGGTGCCCACAGCACAGGCAGACCCCCGCCCACCACCCTGCATTGCCCGCAAGGGCCGAGCCACTCAGGCTCCTGCCAGCAGTCATCCTGCACCTGGGATGAGGGCCCTGCCCCACCAGACACGCATGACACTCAACAAACGACACTAGGAAGCTTACCAAAGGACACCCCAAAACAAGTGTACTTCCAGACATGCCACCAAGCTGGGCAGCACAATCTAAGGACAGCTGGCAGCCAGACCCACTCGGGACAACCTATTGCCACTTCTTTCCAGGCCAGGCTGGGCCCCTCACAGGGTGGCTAGAGCTCTCGGCTGAATCCGCCCAAGGTCCTCTACTTATGCAGTTTCACAGGTGCCGAGGGCCTGGCCACCTCCTCCCCAGCCCCGTTCCCTCCCCAGGGAAGATCCTGGTGAGAGTGGAACACACCACAGCTGAGGAGGCTGGCACCTGGGCACCTCACACATCCACCTTCACACTGCCCGACGCCCCCAATCTCACACACACACCCCCAGACACCACACCCCTCAAACACTACATGCACCCAACCACACATCCCGACACCACACATGCCCCTGACACCACACACAACCACACGTCCGAACACCACACACACACCCGACCAGACACCACACACACACACCCACACGTCCAAACACCACACAGACCCTGACACCACACACACACATCCGACATCACACACACAACTACACTTCCAAACACCCCACACACACCGACACCCCCCACACACACCCCCAGGCACCACACACATAACCACATGTCCAAACACCACACACAACACACCCCCAAACACCACACACACAACCACACTTCCAAATACCACACACACCCAACACCACACAAACCACACTTCCCAACACCACACGCACACCGACACCACACACCCCCCACATCACACACACACCTCAAAACACCACATGCACACCCGCAGACACCACACCCCTCCAGACACCACACATACCCCCCCCAAACACCACCACACCCAACCACACCCCCCCAGACACCACACCCCTGAGGTATCACACAGCTCCCCCAGACACCACACCCCCAAGATACCACACCCACACCCGCACACACACACAGCGCCCCCTCGCCCTGCCCTGCAGCACTCACTCCTCGTCCCGAGCCCAGCCTGGGCGCCGCGTCCTCCCGTCTGGCTGCCTCCACACCCCTGTGTGCTCTAAGCTTCGCTGCGGGCCTGCTCTGAGTTCAGAGGCACGTCTGAAAAACGTATTTCTGGTTTTAAATTCAACAAACACACCACAAACTTGCACTCCATGTAGTAACGCGCTCCCCAGTTCCCAGTCAGCCCTGAAAGAATCTTCCCGAAGGTCCCAGGCGGAGCTGCTGGGGGACTGCTGGGGACTGCCGGGCCACCTACTGTAGTGGTTGGCACAGATCTTCAGGGTCTTGTCCCGCCGCATGAGGAGGCGGATGGTCCCCTTCTCCTTGTGCTTCAGGAGCTTGACATCGCCGGTGCCTCGCTCCTTCCATTCTGGGAGGTCGTTCTCTGAGGCAAACCGGAACAGTTTTGCCCGCCTGCAAGAAAAGCCGTCAGGTCAGGGGCGCAGAACTGCAGCCCATACGCAGCGCCTGCATGAGAGGACACAGGACAACCCTGCGCTCAGGGCCCGACGCCTCCACCAACACCTCTGCCCTTCTTCAGGCTCCAAGAACTGCCCATCATGACACCACCAGAAAGCACAGCAGCCCAACAAACTCCAGGCCATCTTGAATTCCAATTCTACAACCCAGAGAATTAGACGACTGGACACGGTGGCTCACACCTGTAATCCCAGCACTTTGCGAAGCTAAGGCAGGCAGGCCATCTGAGGTTAGGAGTTCAAAATCAGCCTGGCCAACATGGTGAAACCCCGTCTCTACTGAAAACACAAAAATCAGTCAGCTGTGGTGGCGGGTGCCTGTAATCCCAGCTACTCAGGAGGCTGAGGCAGGACAATCACTTGAACCCAGGAGACAGAGGCTGCGGTGAGCTGAGACCACACCACTGCACCTACAGTTGCAATATTTCCCCCAGTGGAGACCAGCCTGTGCAACACAGCGAGACACCATCTCTACAAAAAGATAAAAAATTAGTTGGACATGACGGCTAATGCCCGTAGTCTCAGCCATTCAGGAGGCAGAGGCAGGAGGATCTCTTGAGCCCAGGAGATCAAGGCTGCAGCGAGAGAGGAGAGAGGGAGGGGGGGAGGGAGAGAGGGAGGGGGGAAGGAGGGAGGGAGGGGGAAGGAGGGAGGGAGGGGGAAGGAGGGAGGGAAAGGGAGGGAGGGAGAGGGAGGGAGGGAGGGAGAGGGGGAGAGGGGGAGAGGGAGGGAGGGAGAGGGAGGGAGGGAGAGGGAGGGAGGGGAGAGGGAGGGGGAGAGGGAGGGGGGAGAGGGAGGGGGAGAGGGAGGGGAGGAGAAAGAGAGAGAGAGGAGAAGAGAGAGAGAGAGAGAAAGAAATGGGCCAATGCAGGAAAAAAAGACCCTAGGTGGGCTGGGCATCCCACAGTTACTGTGCAAGAGCACCCCAGCCCAGAGATTCGGGGGAACAGCATGGATCACGTATGGGACAAGGACCTCCACCCTACACCCAGCGTCCCTCAACTATGAGATGGCCCCTGTTCTCCCCCGCACCCCCAACCCAGAGAAGAGGCCCAGGCCTCGGCTCAGTCAACAGGCCCTGGCCAACACCCAGCCCTCCTGTCCAGGAGCAGCACCTCCCACTGGGGACCGGTGTACCCAGAACCCGGCAGCCCACTCTTAGGGCTCAGGCTGCACCCTCCCTCTGCACCCAGCTCCGCCTGCCTCTCTCAAGACAACTCCACTCTCTGACCCACGATTCTGGCAAGGGAGACTGTGCCACAAGGTTCCCCAACAGGATGCCCCAGGAGCTTTACTGCAGAGGCCCGGGCCCACCCTGTTGGCCTCACCTCCCTCAGAGAGGGCCCAGGCCCAGGATACCAGGAACACCTCCCACCCAACGTGGGCAGTGAGGGGATAGAGGCAAGCACTTCACCCCAGGAAGGAGCTACTCCCAATCAGGGGCTACAGCAACGCATCTGCAGAGTGGAGACCCAGCCACCCAGTGGCTTCAGGGAGATGTCCATCACCCTCTGTGACCAAAGGGTGACACGGGTATCCCTCCCAGTTATCCTTTCCCAGGTATCCCTCCCCATCACCCTTCCTTGTAGGAGACTCACAGTAGGAATGACTCTCTCTGCTTCCCTCTCCCACCCTAGAGCAACCCAATCTTAACCTGGACTCTTAAAGCAACTTCAAGGGTGGAGCAGCCTCCATCAACTTGAACAGGGGAAAAACTGCAACCTCATTTTCACTAAGGTGTGTAACTAAACACAGTGTATGGCCGGGTGCGGTGGCTCACGCCTGTAATCCCAGCACTTTGGGAGGCCGAGACGGGCAGATCACGAGGTCAAGAGATGGAGACCATCCTGGCTGACATGGTGAAACCCCGTCTCTACTAAAAACACAAAAAATTTAGCCGAGCGTGGTGGCACACGCCTGTGGTCCCAGCTACTCGGGAGGCTGAGGCAGAAGAATCGCTTGAACCCAGGAGGCAGAGGTTGCAGTGAGCCGAGATTTCGCCACTGCACTCCAGCCTGGTGACAGAGCAAGACTCCGTCTCAAAAAAAAAAAAAAAAAAAAACAAAACTCGGTGTTTGTTGCAATCCTGAGTGTAGGTGACAGGCCACAGTCTCCTCAGTGCTGTGACGTTGTCACAAGACACAAGGCTGGTACCCACCACTGCAGCCAGCTCTTCAGTGAGGGTGTTAAGAAGCACACCTACAGTTTTTTTCAAGTGGCTTTAATAACTAAACCATCATCTATTTTCATGTGTAATTGCAAGCATTATTTTGTGTATTAAAAACACTGGCTGGGGGTTTGTAAGTTTCACAACATCAAAAAAGTCTATGCTGCAAAAAGTTAAAACCCCCTGCTCAACCAAGGGAATCCTTGGATCTTCAAAAGCCACTGGCAAGGAAGGGCAGCAGAGCTGCCATGCCAGTGCACAGAGCAGCAATGATGGATGCCTTCCGTGCGACTGGCTGCAGGGCAGCAAGGGCACCTGGCAAAGTCATGAAAGGAATGGGTTAAATTTCCACACGGACTAATTACCAAACAACTTTAGGCCCTTCCTTTAAACAGCCTCAGTCCGATTAAGTCAGTCCAAGACCTGGATGCCCATAAAAGTTGGAAGTTCAACCTTACACTAAAGATTCCTATTTCTAGGCTACTGGCCTACTTACATTTTAAAAAGTTCCTCTTCATCTTCTTCCAGCGTTTTAATTTCTTGCTCAGGAAGAGAAACTATTGGCTCAAACTGAGGATCATGGTTGGACTCGTCTGCATTCTCAGTGGAAGTATCATGGTCCTCATGAGTGTCCTATGGAGACAGATACAAGAGGTTACACTGTTGGCCTACGGATCTGGCTCACAGCCAGAGCCCAACCAGTGCCTGCAGTGGTCAGCCCCACCAGTGAAGGGCCTTCAGATACAAGGATGGGTCCCACCCCAAAACAAGAAACTAAGCCCACTCTTCCACACTAGGAAAGGTTTGCATTTACACCCAGCTCCACAGACTCAGCACGTGAGCCTACAGCGAGACACCAGAGCTTGGGCCCCTCCCCCAGATTCACAGATATCAATAATCTGTGCACAGACTGATGTCGGGGGGGGGGGGGACCCTACAAGGCAGCCAACACTTGCAGAGAGTGGCCTGGGAGAAACTGCATCTCTTTGAGCGTCAGTTTCTTCCTCATCCATAAAATGCAGATGATACCTGCTGTGTGAAGATCAAAGGACACAAAGTAAGTTGAAATGGATTTTGAAATGTTCCCTTAAAGCAAAATGTAACCCTTTCAATTTTTACTAATTTGAAAGTAGTTGTGCTCTTGCTTACTAGAATGAAAAAGTTGCTACAGGACTTCCGGGGTTTACAGTGGATTTACAGCTCTGCCAGCAATTTTTTCACAGTTTAGGAAATTAAGTTACCAAGCAGATAAACTATACCGGCAAGTCATGAAATCCTGACCCAATTTAGAGAATAAGAGAGCACCAATAACCATATTTTTAGGTTGAAGTCTTCCAGAACACGAGCCGTAGTCACCTAGTAAGAGACCCAAGACTTCAACACTTAACACAAACTGGAAAAGAAAACATAAGCTTTTCGCTGCTCTCCACTGGTCCCCACAGCACTGCGGCTCCGCAGCGGCCCGCACTCCCTCAACCAGACACCGCAGCCAACAGAGCCGCCCCCTGGGTCGGCGAGTCCAGGACCTGTGCCCCACGCTGGAACGCGACCTTCTGCCACGGAGGCCGGTGGCGCTTCCAGACGTGAGAACCGAATGAATGAAGTGCTGCGTGGGCGACGGAAAGAATAAATGCGCCGTACTAGTGGGAAGCCCCAAGTGGGACGAGCCGGAGGAAACCTGCCGCCCGCTCCAGTTCCCGGAGGCTGGGGTCGCCCCGCGTGGCGACGGCCGCTCCCCAGCCCACCCCAAGGTCACGTGGGCGCCCTGCAGTTCCAGGCCCAGAGCCTGAACCCCCAGCCGCCCCAATTCTGCAGGCCTCGAGCCCCCAGGCCCCGCGCGCCCAGACCCCGCGCCACCGAGACCCCACAGACGGCCGAGCCCGCAGGCCCGTGGGGGTTGGTGGCTGCGGCGCGAGCCGCCCACGTGGCCGATGAGAGCGGCCCCAGTCCCATCGGCCGCGCCCGCCCACCCCCCCTGTCCCCGCTTGGGCCCGGCCGCACCTTGGCGGCCGCCATGGGGGCGCGGCGGCGGCGGCGGCGGCTCAGCTGGGTCGGTCGTCGCTGGCTCCGCGGCCTCTCGGCGGCTACTCGTAGCTCTTTCCCTCCGCGTCTGGCGCCGGCGCCTCCCGCCTGCCCGCTCTTCCCTCCGCCCCGCGACCCGAACCTCGACCCCTGACCCCGGCGGCGGGAAACGCGCCGCGATTCAAAACCAGTACAGCTTTATTGGCTCATGCCGCGGACACTCTCATTGTCCGACCCGCCCCGCGCTTCCCGCCAAAACGCCCGCGGCGCATGCTCGGCCCGCCCTTCAGCCAGAGGAGCGCGCACTCCCGGCGACCCCCGCGCGCACTTCCGTCCCGGCCACGCGCGCCTCTAGAACTGGCTAAAGTGGTTGGGGGTTAGAGCCGGCGCGTGGCGATGATGTTGCCGGAAGCCAGGATCATAGAGACGCGTGGCCTCCGCGGCACGCTCTGGCGGACTAAGAATAGCGGGCGAAGAAAGCGGCCAGCGCGGGCCCCTGGCGGGCGGGCGGTGCAGCCCCAAGCCTGAGACCCGGACCTGAGCACCGCAGGTTCGATTCCCGCCTCCGCCTAGGGCGAGGCTGGCGGTGGCGGCGACCTCGGGGCGTTGCACGGGCTCTCCGAGCACCTCCTCTTGAGCACTTCTCGTGTGACGGGCCCAGGACGAGGTGGCCAGGCGGCCCCCATAGCGCCCCCTGGTCTAGGCGGAGAACGACCTGGGCTATGAGTGAGAACCTCGACAAGGAGGTAGAGTGCGGGGAGACGCTGGGTAGAGATGGGGTTGGGGTGGGAGGAGGCGGGGTGGGAGGAGGCAGGGTGGGGCAGGAAATCTGCCAGAGAAAATGTAGGGGACGAGACGGGTGCTTTGAGGTAGGAAAGGATACGGGAATGGGGTCAGGAGGGTAGAATGGGGGGAGGGGGAGGGGACAGGGCTGAGTGCAGAGTGCACCGACGGAGGTCTGGGTGTGCCATAGGGGAGCCTGGGGGGGGCCAGGCCCCAGGGTCTGGTCCTCACACCCTAGCACCCCATCTGTCCCCACACAGGGCCCGGAGCCCATGGAGAGCTGTGGCCAGGAGAGCAGTAGTGCCCTGAACGGCCCTACAGCCTCGGTGCCCCCTGCAGCCCCAGCAGCCCTGGAGGAGGCGGAGGAAGAGGGCGCTGGGGCGGCTACAGGGCCGGGGCCTCAGCCTGGGCTCTACAGCTACATCAGGGATGACCTGTTCACCTCTGAGATCTTCAAACTGGAGCTGCAGAATGTGCCTCGCCATGCCAGCTTCAGCGATGTCCGTCGCTTCCTGGCCCGCTTTGGCCTGCAGCCCCACAAAACCAAACTCTTTGGGCAACCACCCTGCGCCTTCGTGACATTTCGCAGCGCTGCAGAGAGGGACAAGGCCCTGCGCATTTTGCATGGTGCCCTCTGGAAAGGCCGCCCACTCAGTGTACGCCTGGCCCGGCCTAAGGCCGACCCCATGGCCAGGAGGAGGCGACAGGAGGGTGAGAGTGAGCCGCTGGCAACACGAGTTGCCGATGTAGTGACCCCGTTATGGACAGTGCCCTATGCTGAGCAGCTTGAACGGAAGCGGCTGGAGTGTGAGCAGGTGCTGCAGAAACTCGCCAAGTGAGTGAGGGTTCGAGGCACCCCCTCCTGGCCCGGGCTCTGCCCAGCCCCTGTGCTTGCTCAGCCTGCCTGCCTGTGCACCAGTCAGGAGGCCCAGCACAAGATCTGGCAGCCCTTTTGGGAGCTAGCCAGTGAGACACCCATGTTACCGTGGGCACAATGACATCCCAAAGGGGAGGGGTCAGGAGGCTGGCCGTTTAGGGAGTGGTCGGGCATGGGTGGGGGGCAGTAGGTGGAGTCCAACCACAGATCTGCTTCTCTTACAGGGAAGTGGGAGCACCAACCGTGCCCTGCTGCCCTGGCTGGTCGAGCAGAGGCACAGGCACAACAAAGCCTGCTGCCCACTGGAGGGGGTCAGGCCATCACCCCAGCAGGTCAGGCTCGACTTCAGTGGCCACAAACCCCTATGCTGGGTTTTGAAAACTTTGCTTTTGCTCACCTTTCCGGTTGCTCTCCTTGCTTTGTGTTTCCTTCTGGTAACTTATCACATACCTGTCAGTTGTCGCTCTTGTGTTTTGACTGCCAGCCCCTGTGGGGGAAATCAGGGTTTTCAGGCACAAGCGCTGAGCAGCCGGGGTAGGTGCAGCTGTCTCTCCCTGCCTCCCTGCAGACCGAGTATCGTAATAAGTGTGAGTTTCTGGTTGGCGTCGGCGTGGATGGGGAGGATAACACCGTGGGCTGTCGGCTCGGCAAATACAAGGGCGGGACGTGTGCTGTGGCAGCCCCCGTTTGACACCGTGCACATCCCCGAAGCAACCAAGCAGGTGGTGAAGGCCTTCCAGGAGTACATCCGGTGAGGACCTGTGACAGGGCTCCTGGGAAGTTCTGTGTAGTCTGGAAGCAGAGGGTGGGGAATCCCACCCTGGGAATTCTGGGGTGCCTGCCATTTCAGCCAGATGGAGGAAGGTGTGGCCCAAGGAGAGAGCAGAGGGCTGCTTCCCCAGTCGTGGGCACCCAGCCAGCTTGTGATTCCCACAGGTCCACTCCATACTCAGCATATGACCCAGAGACATACACAGGCCACTGGAAGCAGCTGACTGTGCGTACCAGCCGCCGCCGCCAGGCCATGGCCATTGCCTACTTCCACCCCCAGGTCTCAGGCGGCGGCCATGTTCGGGGGAGGGTACGTACCTAGCCTGGGTGGGCCTCGTCACAGCCTAATGGGACCTTTTCACCCCTTACTCCAGAAACTGAACCCTGAGGAGCTGGCAGAGCTGAAGTCCTCCCTAGCACAGCACTTCATGGCAGGGCCAGGCAAGGCCAGTGGAGTGACCTGCCTCTACTTCGTGGAGGAGGGACAGCGGTGAGGAGCCCCAGTAGGGTGGGGATGGGTCCCTGCAGGGGTTGTGACACTGAAAGACCTACACTTCTGCCCACAGAAAGACTCCCAGCCAGGAGGGCCTGCCCCTGGAGCATGTGGCTGGGGACCAATGCATCCACGAGGACCTGCTGGGGCTGACCTTCCGGATCTCTCCACACGCCTTCTTCCAGGTAGCCCTGAGTACCTGGTGTGCATGGGGACATGTGGAGGGAAGCCTGACACAGCCTCAGACATGATGGGAACGGTGCGCTCAGGCGGCAAGATCTGGGGGAGAGAATCGGCAGGGGAGCCACGGGGGAGGGTGAGGGAGAGAAGAGGGTGGTCGTCACTGATTTGATTCATGACAACCTAGAGGTACACACAGCAGTGGCCCTTCTTGTCACAGGGAGGCTGAGGCATGGCCCTCAGTGCACTACCAAAGGGCGCTGCTCTGGGCTTGGCACGAGGGAGGCCGTGGGTGGCCTCTGGGCTGGGGGAACACTGTTTCACTGTCCCACTCACTGCTGCAGGAAGGCTGTGGGGACCTGGAACAGTGGTCTTTGGAGACAGGCCTGGCAGGACCTGCTGGAGGGCCAGGTGTGGGGGTGGGAGCTGCAGCTGGGTAACTCCAGGGGCCCTGTTGTGAACTGTGGGAGGCAAAGTCCCCTTGCTGGGGCAGGAAGATATAGCCTGCTGGCCTGTGGGGCCTCGTGAGCCCTCAACCTATCGGGGCAAGGAGGAGGCCATTCTCAGCACAGGCCTGGCTTTTAAAGCTGGGGGCTGCTGGGCAGGGTGGCGCGTGCCTTTAGTCCCAGCTACTTGGGAGGCTGAGGTGGGAGGATTGCTTGAGCCTGGGAGTTCTGGGCTGTAGTGCGCTATGCCGATCGGGTGTCTGCACTAAGTTCAGCATCAATATGGTGACCTCCCAGGAGCGGGGGGCCGCCAGGTTGCCTAAGGAGGCGTGAACCGGCCCAGGTCAAAAATGGAGCAGGTCAAAACTCCCGTGCTGATCAGGTAGTGGGATCGTGCCTGTGAATAGCCACTGCACTCCAGCCTGGGCAACATAGCGAGACCCCATCTCTTAATTAAAAAATTAAAAAGCTAGGGGTTGGGTGAGGGCATTAACAAGAGTGGTCTAAGGTGGGGGACAGGGAAGAGGTTGGGCACCAAGGTAGGCAGCAGGATGGAGGAACCAAGAACATGGGTTTCAGGGGGTGCCAGCGGCACCACAGGAGGGGGGCCACTGATACCCTGGGCACTGCCTTCCCCCAGGTGAACACACCTGCGGCCGAGGTGCTCTACACAGTCATCCAGGACTGGGCCCAGCTGGATGCGGAGAGCACAGTGCTGGACGTGTGCTGTGGCACCGGCACCATTGGCCTGGCCCTGGCCCGGGTGAGCCCTCCCGCCCCACCGAGGGCACCTTCTCCCCCACCCCACAAGAGCCCCATTGATCCTAGCTTGATGGCACCGCAGCTGACCCCATCACCCCATGCACTCCCCCTCCCTGAGGTAGCCCTGGGGTGGGCTGACATCACGCTTTACTGTTTCAGAAGGTGAAGAGAGTCATCGGGGTTGAGCTGTGCCCAGAGGCTGTAGAGGATGCCCGGGTGAATGCCCAGGACAATGGTGAGTGGCAAGGCCATGGATGGGGGCAGGGACAGGGGCAGCTGCCACCCCTACTGCTAGCCTCAGCGGTGGCTAGGGCTCAGGGGCTGCCTGACAGGTAGAGCAGGCGAGCAAGCTCCTTGGCTAGGGGTTCCCCATGGCTGGCCCTGTGGGGGAAGGCGTGCAGCCCTTTGACAGGCCACGGTGCCATCTCTTCAGAACTGAGTAACGTGGAGTTCCACTGCGGGGAGGGCCGAGGACCTGGTGCCCGCCCTGGTGAGCAGACTGGCCTCCCAGCACCTCGTAGCCATCCTGGACCCACCCCGTGCCGGCTTGCGTGAGTGGCTCCTGCTTTAAAAGGTGGCACGGGAACAAGGACATATGGGGTGGCTCACCAGGTTGTGCACACTCTGGCTGTGGGGGACCCAGCTGGTATCTGCCTCCTCAGATTCCAAGGTGATCCTGGCCATTCGCAGAGCTGAGAACCTCAGGCAGCTGCTGTACGTCTCATGCAACCCCCCGGGCAGCCATGGGCAACTTTGTGGAGTGAGTGTCAGCAGGGGCCTGGAGGGGGGCAGGCCTGACACCAAGCCCCCAACTCCCACAAGAGCCCCTGACTAGCCCATTGGCTGACCTTGGTGCCCCTCTTTCCCCCCCCAGCCTCTGCAGAGCCCCATCTAACCGGGTGAAGGGTATTCCCTTCCGGCCGGTCAAGGCCGTGGCAGTGGACCTGTTCCCGCAGACCCCGCACTGTGAGATGCTCATTCTGTTTGAGAGGGTGGAGCACCCCAATGGCACAGGGGTCTTGGGGCCCCACAGCCCTCCAGCTCAACCCACACCGAGGTCGCCAGGTGACACCCCACAGGAAACCAGGGCCTTCCCCTCATCTTAGGCCTGGGACCCATCGTGGGAACAGAAACCAAGGGACTCCCCCAGACCCCAGGGGTGGGGAAAGGCACAGCCTGCTGGCCAGGATGTTCAGAGAAGTAGGCAGCCAAAGGGTGCAGAACCCTGTGCCCCACTGGGACTGGCCTGCTGCTGGGCAGGGAGAGGCCCAGACCAAGAAGGCGGGGGTGGGCTTCTGTGGCCTGTTCCCCACCCACAGGGCCTTTGTAGACTAATCAAGGCTGTGAGGGCCAGAATAAACAACTGCTCAACGAAGAGTGTTTCTGTGATGAGAGCCAGGGCTCTGAACACAGGGCCTCCTTTCTGTCCCCCATGGGACCTCGGTGCCAGAGAAAGGGCCTGACTAGGCCTGGGCAGCTCTGTAAGCCCTTGTGCACGATTGGGAGAGTCAGGGCAAGAGCTTTTTTACAGAGTGTTGGATTTGATGCTGAAACTCGAGAAGGCAGAGACAAGTCTGGGAACTGTGCATCAGCTGGGTGGATGGGGTGGAGAGCATTGGGCAGTGAGCTGACCCCTCCATGGTCTGAGCCTGGCAGAGGGCATCAATCAAAGAACAGACCATGCTGGGGTGCTGCTCAGCTGTTGCAAAGGTGGGGTCCAGCCTGCAGTGGGGTCAGGAGGGGATCTGGCCAGTCAGGGGTCTACAGGGTGCCAGTCTCTCACCCTCGGAATGAAGACACTAGCCATTCCCTTTTGGACAGTTTGCTTTATATGTTCAGACAGTCAAGGCTCGCCTTCCAGGCGCAGCCCAGTGCCCTTGATGGCATCAGCACAGGCTCCCCTGCCCCGGCCTTGAAGCACAGCTGTGTGCACATGATTCACACCCACACTTGGCAGACAGGTTGGGGGGGGGGAACAGGGAGACTGCGAGGGTATGGCAGCACCTGCTGTGGCGCTGCCTGGGAACAGCAAGACGCAGTGAGGTTTCCCAGCCTCTAGAGGAACACATGTGCACAAAGCTTTGGTTCACAGGCGCATCTGGCTGGCTAAGGGCAACAGTCACAGTCAAATGACTATTCACAGCTGCAGACAGGAGGCAAGACAGAAGCAAGTATCTAATTACAGCAACTTGAGTTAAGGGTTTGTTATTTAAAGGTCAACACAGAGGCCAACCTTGGTCACACAGGTGGTGAGGGAGGGATACGTTGTGGGTGGCCCACGGGCCGGCATTGTTCTCTGACAGAAAAGGTGCCATCAGTACCACCTGTGGGGGACTTGGTGGCGCACAGAGGCAGCAGAATGCCGGGCTCGCGCTTTAGATGGTGCACCACAAGCACACCGTACCCTGAACAGTGCCAATGGCAGCCGCCACCACCAGGGCCTGCCTTTGAGCACTCCCTCGTGCCTCAGACTCAGGCAGGAACACATTTCCATCCCACACCTGTCCACAGGGGCCACCAGTAGAGAAGCAAGCTGGGCACTGGGCCTGGCTGCACAGAGCAGCTGCCTTTGACATCCAGAGAAGCCACCGTCACAGGTAACAGCTCTGGATCAAGAATGGGCTACGCTGAAGGCCCTTGCTTCCTGTTTAAACAAGTCCACTTGCTAAAATGCAACATTTCAAATCTACCTTCTACGCTCACTGTAAAAGTCTCTTTCCAAATGCTAAAATATCACAAAAGCTTTAAAAATCAATGGATGGACATATGGACTCAACTGCAAAAAATCTTTGTAAAAAACTGTTGCCGGAGGCCAGCAAAGGCAGGGCCTCGGTGTACAGGGAGGCGTGTTTAGGGCGTAAGACTTCATCAGAAAAGGGGCCCCAGGAGGCCAGGGCAACTCTGGGGAAGTGGCAGGACGTCCTCGCTGGCATCGTGTCCAGACTGGAGAGGGACCACCTTAATGGTTTGCCTGCAGTCCCAGAAAAGTAGTTCTGATGCTAAAATTCTGCTTATTTTAAGCCCAAAATGTTTAAAATACTCCTTTCTGTTCTACCTTTACAAAGAAAGGGAAACACAGAAGGCAGGTGGGGGCAGGGCACCATGTGTGCCTCCTGACCAGGTCCCTGCAGCAGCCCCACAGGCGCCCTGGGCACAAGGGCCACTGGCATCACGGGCCAGCCACAGCCACAGGACTCAGCCATTCCCTCTCATCTGCCATCCAAGCATCATGTGTCATCAGTGCATATTGCATACTAAAATTCATGAAAGCCTTCATAAAAACAGCCTGCAGCAGGTGCACAGAAGCAGGGCTACCGCTGTCCAGTCACCAGCTGCCACTGGTGCAGTCGCTGAGTCCGTCTATTCAGGCCTGGAGCTTCCCAGGAAGAGCCGCTGCTCCACGTGTGTGCTGTGTGGCCGTGGCTGTCCCCATACACCAGAGCCTCCACCCTCAGGCTGGGCCCACAGACAGGTTGGCCACAGGGGAGGAGCTTGGGTCGGAGGCCTGACACTGTGTTGCACGATGCGTGACTACTGGTCTCCTCAGAAGTGCCGCTGGCAGCCCCCGTGCCCTGGCCCATGCCACCTCCCTCACACATCCACAGTGCACAGGGGCTCGCCGCCGGGCTGGGCGGACGCCACAATGGACATCTTGGGCTTCTTCCGAGTCTCCTCCTGAAAGAACAACAAAGGCCAGGAGTGCCGCTGAGGTGGGCTCGGCAGAGGATTGGGAGGGCACAACGTGAAGGGGGAGCCCAGAAGACCCAGGAGGCCCTGCAGTCCCAAGGGCACCAGTGCTTGTGATGCCACGCTGGGAGGAACAGGGAAGGCCTGGGGCAGGCCATGCTGAGTCTGCAGCCTGGAGGCCCCCCGGATTGCCATCAGAGCATGGTGTGTGCAGCCTCCCTGGTAATCAGGACACATACCAAGAAGTGAAGAATTTTGGGTGCAGTTACAGTCACAGGCCAGGCCTCCCCCACTGGGTGTTTCTCCCTCACCCAGCCTTTGCTTGCCTCAGGCCCAGCCAAGGGCACTGTGTCCTGTGCCTGCTGCCCTCCAGCCCCACAGACCCTCTCCCGACCAGGGGCAGACCAGGCAGTCTCACTGGCTCCAGGAGGCCAAGCCCCACCCCAGGGAGCAGCGAGGGACCTGCTGGCCTGGGCGGCGGCAGACACCTCCTGGGGCTCTCACTCAGGCTAGGGGACTAGCACACTTAAGAAAGCTTCTCCCAAGGCCCAGGTGGGCGGGTCACGCTGTGGCCACACAGATGATACCTGAGGACAGAAGACACCACTACCAGCCTGACAGGCCTCTCTTTGAGTATAGTTCCCAAAGGTGGCTTTAGGATACTTCAGCAGAACCAAGCCCTACAGATTCAACCTTGGCAGGCACACTGACCTACCTCCAAAAACCCAGTGTAGACATGGGACCCAGGCGGCCCACCAAGGCTGTGACCTTCATGGTCCGCCAGGCTGGCCTGACAACTCTAACAACAGAACCAAAACTGAAGTGACTTGTGAAACTATCATACATGTTGAAGCTCAAAACCAAGCCTGTATCTGATTTTGGAAGGAGGATCCAAGCATTTCCAAGGTGTCCGCTCAGGCACAGGTCCCTCCACAGCTGCCACAGGAATGGCCATGGCCTGGGAGCCCCCCACCAGGGGGTGGCACTCACCCTCTCCTCAGCCAGCCTCTTCATCTCCTCCTGGAGCTTGCTGAGGATGTGCAGGTTGGGCTTGTTCTTCTTAGCATACTGCTGCAGCTCAATCACACTCTTGTCCGACGTCTCCTGGGAAGCACAGCACCTCACACTCAGACTGCAGGTTGTAGCTCCATGGCCTGCCCCCTGCCCAGCAGCTGCATGCCTGGGACCCTGAAGGCAGGCGCTCCCAGGGCCTGGCAGACACGAAACAGCCAGGAGCTGTGACCACACAACCGCAGGCTGACCACCCGCCTCAGTGATGCCAGGCCTGCTGACAGCAGCAGAGGACGAGGGGCAGTTCACAACCACCAGGCTTACTTTCTGCCCACACCATGCCACTTATGTGGCCTCCTGCCCTGGGCAGAGCAGGGAGGTGAGGTGCTCATGGTACTCAGAGCCCTCATCAAGGAGGGAAACCAGAGCATGGCCACAGCCAGTAGGAACAGCACGCTGCAGAACAGCCACAGCCCAGCCCGTCAGCCCCAGGCACTGAGGTCGCTCTCTGCTCGCTCTCTGCTCGCTCTCTGCACATTCCCCGACTGCAGAGCAGCATCAGGCTGGCCTCAGCCCCTTCCTATCTTAGGCCAGCCCCAAGGGTGCTACGGTTCCGCAGGATGACAGCATTCCCCACAGCTGTGGCTGTGCCAGGCTGGGACTTTTCCCCCTCCTGCTTAGAGAAGTTGCCCACCCTGGGGCCCGAGTAAGGCTTCCCTTCTCTCCCTCCATCAGAGCCAAGGACCACGCACAGCAAAGGTAGAAGCAAGCACTACCTACATTTCAACTTGCTTCCCAAAAATGTCTCTCCTCAAGTTGCTTAACACGCCCTGGTGGCCTGCGTAGACCCCCTCACCCTCGGACACAGGGCCCACCCACCACACAGTCCTGGGGCCACCCCGCATGCAGCCCCCACCCCTCCACATCTATTTCCCATTCCACTGACCAAGATGGCAAGAACCCAGAGAGTTTCTATAGTCATTTGGGGGAAATGAGGAACGTGAACACTCACGTCCCCATGTCTCCCTCCACCCCTCAGGAGCGAGTGAGCACTGGCTTACATTGCAAGATCTTGGCCAGAACAGCAGAAACAAGACAGATGGCACACACATGCTCTTCTCTTAGAGCTGGACCAGCACCGGTTCCTGAGAGAGCTGCCCTGACACACTCGCTCTCCTTCAAGCAGGAAGGACTGGGCCTGGCTCCCGAGCCTTTGCACACCTCCAGGCTGGGCATACCTTCAGCATCTCCCGCCCGGCCCTGCCTTGCACTTCAGCCATCTCCCTACAACCCACATAGCTGGGCCCAGGCTGCGTTCCCAATCACCCACACTTCACTGACCATTCCCAGCAGGCTGCGGTGGGAGATGTAGCTGGGACGACCCCAACCCCTGCCCACAAAACCACACAAGCAGCCCAGGAGAAAGGCAGCTGTAAGCAAAAGCAGAGCTGCCCAGCCCTGCCCCTCTGAGCGCAGAGCCCCAGTAACACATTCCAGGGTGTCAGCACAGGCTGCCCTGGGACCTGATGAGGGCCAGTTACCTGCTTGACCATCTTGCTGCTCTCACGGCCGTACATGCGCAGTAAAGACCCCCAGTTCTTGACATGTGGGTGCAGCAGCTGAAGGATCTTCTGTGAGGCTAACTGCTTTCCAACTCTCTTGTTCTTACCTACACAGAGAAAGAGCAAGCTTGGAGAGAAGGGGTGATGAACACCCAATGCTCATGGGATACCCTGCTGCCCCTAGCCCTCCTGACCCACACCCCAATGGCCAGCCAGGGCACATTCTACAGGAACAGACAGCACTCTGCCACTGCCCTAGGCACCTGAGTCTCATAGCACCCAGCTGCCACCTTGAGAGTAGCCCCTCAGGAGTCCGGGAGCTGAGGGCACAACCACTCAAAGACACACAGCCGAGAGCTTCACTCCCGCCAAGACCCACACCTACTGACACGGGGAGCAGCAGGATTCTGCTGGCCGTTTGAGGAGAAGGGCCTTTCCTCCTGCCACAGGGACAGGCGCTGGCCAGAGAGAGGGGTGGCAGGAGGGGAAAGGGAGAAGACAGAGAAAGTACAGGCAGGACAACCGCCAGTCCACCTTAGGCTGAATGTGTGGCGGCCAGCACACACAGCTGGGCTTAGGGATAATGCCAGAGCAATAGCTGGGACCAAGCCAGAGAGGCACAGGGCCACACCAGGGGCAGCCCGCCTGGCATCACCCCCGGCAGCCACCAGGCAGCAGGGAAGGAGTCCTTACACCACCCTCGCACTGTGTGCTTGCCACACGCCATGACATATTCACTCTTCTGGTTTTTCCCAGGAACCACTTCAAACTTGATAGACGTGTCACCCATTCCATGGTTTCTTTAAGAAAAAACAGACAACAGGTGGCATCCCCCTGAGCAGAGCAGCCAGCTGCCTCTGAGGAGGGCTGCTCTGGGAAGCCCTTAAAGGCTGAGGAAAAAAGCAAGCCTCTCCCCAGAATGCTTCTTACCCGGAGGAGGGAATTCTCCACACACCCAATTCAGGCCTGCAGGACTGACTGGTGGCCAGGGCCACGGGGCTGCTGTATACCCAGGGAAACCCAGCCATGCCTCTGCCTTGGGACAAACAGCCACGAGGATACGAGATGCCAAAGAGGAGCTCCCCAACCTGACTCGGGAGGGAAGGCGCCCCCCTACCCTACCTTTTAAGGCACTCATGAAGGATCTGATATGGAGACAACAGCCCAGCCTTGCTGGTCAGCTCGTAGACCCGCGAGTCCTCGATGCTGATGTGGTTAAAATACTACAACACAAAGCAGACGCTCATGAGTCCCCACCAGCCTCTTTGCGGCTGGGCCTGCAGTGGGCTTCCCCTAGATGCTTCGTATCTGTTCTTATGAGTTCGCCTAGCACATCAGACCTCCAGCTCTGCAAGAAACCCACCAGGTATGGGATACGCTCTGTACCTCACCGTCCAGTTGCCCATCTCCAGAGCCCACATTGCCCCTCTGCCCTCAGCACTGTGGGACAGAGTCTGGCATCCCAAGAGGGCCCCAGGTACATGGCTGGCTGGCCAGGCCCACCTCATCTGGATCTGATTCTGATCCACAAGGCATCCTTCTCAGAACACTAAAAATAAAGCATCTTTGGAGAGAGCCTTTACCATCGCCACAACTGAGACTACAGGAGAGGGAAAGTCAGCCAGACCCAAAAGCTGGCCTTACAAGGCCCAGCTCCCCAACAGCTGAAGCCCCACACAGCCACACAGAGCCCAGCCCCAGGTGGCCAGCAGGGGCCTGGCCCACTTTAGTTTTCAACAGTGTCATCAGCCTAGCTCTGCAGCCAACCCGAGAACACACACGGGAAGGACAAGAGAGGCAGACAGAGAAATAAGTTCCCAAGTTACACTCGAGGGAACGGGGAGATTCTGCACAGCGAGGTGTAGGGAAGCTGCACCGGGCTGAGGTGCAGAGGGGAGCACCCACTGCAGGTTCCCCGACAAGGCCTTTGGCTAAAGCTGAGAGCTCCTCCTGGGTGAAGATGTCGTCCAGCCCACTCCAGAGCATGGACAACCTCCCTGTTGGAGCTGCTGTGGCAATATACCACAAATTAAATGGCTTAGGACAAGATGTTTATTCTCTTACCGTCCTGAAGTCCAAAATTGAGGCCTCAGGAGGGCCGTATTCCTTCAGAAGTCTCTAGGGAGCCTCTGTCAGCTCCTGGCGGCCCTGGCATCCCTTGGCTATGGCAGCATTGCTCTGATTTCCATATGGCCCACTAGCCCTGCCCCTCTTCCCTCTTCTTAGAGAAACACCAGACACACTGGATGAAGGGCCCAACCATGCTGCTTCAGTGTGATCTCATGTTAACCTAACTAATGCTATCTGCGACCATCCTCTTTCCAAAAAAGACCACACTCTGAGGTACCAGAGATTAGGCATCAGCCACATCCTCACAGAACTTCCCCCCACCAGCCCTACTCTGGAGGGGTCTGCAGGGATCTGGAGCCTGCATGGCCCATGCGCTGCGAGGAAGCCTTGAATTAAATGATTCACATGCCTTGCTCTGCAGGCTCCACAGTGTGCCAAGTCCACTCCACAGGGACGCTGGCCCTACAGAGAGGGCAGCGGGCAGCTCCTCTGCCCTCACCGCTCCAGCAAGCAGCAAAAAGGCCAACTTGCTTCAAGTGCGTGGAAGAGGAGGGCGTGGCCAGGCACGGTGGCTCACACCTGTAATCACAGCACTTTGGAAGGCTGAGGGCAGGTGGATCACCTGAGCTCAGGATTTCGAGACCAGCCTGGCCAACATGGTGAAACCCCATTTCTACTAAAAACACAAAAATTAGCCAGGCATAGTGGCGCGCGCCTGTCATCTCAGCTACTCAGGAGGCTGAAGCAGGAGAATCGTTTGAACCTGGAAGGCGGAGGCTGCAACGAGCTGAGATCACACCACTGCACTTCAGCCTGGGCAACAAAGCGAGAATTCGTCTCAAAAAGAAAAAAAAAAGAGTAAGACACTAGCCCTGAGGCTGGCAAGCGACAAATCCTCAGAAGACAAGATGCTGCTCCTCTCAAATGCACAAATCAACATGGGTCTTTTTCCAGGGAAGGTCACTCACCAAGAAATCAGGCCCTGGAACCTCAAGGTCTGCCCAAGCAGCTGACCAATTAGCAATGTCCAGTGCTCTCGGCCCTTAAGGACCCACATACCCCACGACTTCGGGACTGGCCCTGGAGAAGCTGAGGCCGTGGCTGGCACACACACAGCTAGAGAGCACGCTCAGAAGTTGCCGGCAAAAGACCTACACCAGGATTCCCTGCACCAAGCTGCCTTGAGCCACACGTGCTACTAAGGGTTAATCCACCAGGGACAGGTGGAGGCTCCAGCTCATAAGAGCAGACGAATGGCAGAAGGGACCTGCAGGCAAATCCCTGTTGCTTCTGACAAACAGCATAGGAGAAACCTGAGCACTGAGTGCCTGGCAGACGCCAAAGGATAGCACCACAGACGCCTGACACCTCTACGTTCCACTATCTAGATGCAATGGACCAATGCCTGGCAAAACACAAACTATCTCAGTAGTCTCAACAGCCCTACACCTCTTCGAGAAACTCAACAGTAGTTCAGAGTAGTCGTAGTTATAGTTAGTAGTTCATTTAACAATAGTTTAAAACTTTCACACTAGGAAAACTCCAGGCCCAAATTTTAAGGAAGAAATGATACCAATTCTGTATCTCTCTCTTACCCTTCTGAAAAACTCAGGAGGGCTTCTTCCCACTTCACTAACCATACCATGACATGAACACCAAGCGACAACGGTACGAAAACTATACTCATATCCCTCATGAACACAGACGCAGTAGGGAACTAGCAAATTAAAGCCATTAACACATGAAAAGGAATATGCCATGCCCAAGGACTTATCCCAGGACGGCATTTTATTAAGATCGACATAATTAGCTATATTAACAAAGAAAACTGGATAAGAAATATACAGAAAAACTACTAGAATAAATGAATAAAAATAAAAAATTCTAGCTCTAATCCTAGCAATAAACAATCAATCGGAACTAAGGTACTATTCACCACAGTGCCACACATAAAATAGTTAAGTATAAGTCTAGCAGACTATGCACAGGGCCTGTGTGCTGAAAACTACTAACCACCCATGAAAACTAGCAAAGAAGACCTGAATAAATGGACAGAGAGACTGTGTTTATTATTTGGAAAACTCAATATTGTTAGGATATCCATTCTCCCAAAGTTGATCTACAGATTAAATACAATTCCAATCAAAATGCAGGCAGAATTTTTTGTTTTGCTGAGACGGAATCTTTCTCTGTTGCCCAGGCTGGAGTGTAGCAGTGCTATCTCGGCTCACTGCAACCTCTGCCTCCCAGGTTCAAGCAATTCTCCTGCCTTCGTAGCTGGGATTATAAGCACCCGCCACCATACCTGGCTAAGTTTTATATTTTTAGTAGAGACAGGGTTTCACCATGTAGGCCAGGCTGGTCTCGAACTCCTGACCTTGTGATCTGCCCGCCTCGGCCTCCCAAAATGCTAGGATTACAGGCGTGAGCCACCGCGCCAGCCTTTTCTTTTTTTTTTTTTTTTAAGATGGAGTTTCGCTCTTGTTGTCCAGGCTGGAGTACAATGGCACGATCTCGGCTCACTGCAACCTCCGCCTCCTGGGTTTAAGCAATTCTCCTGCCTCAGCCTCTCGAGTAGCTGGGATTACAGGCGCCCGCCACCACACCCAGCTAATTTTTGTATTTTAGTAGAAATGGGGTTTCACCATGTTGGTCAGGCTGGTCTCGAACTCCTGACCTCAGGTGATCCACCCACCTCAGCCTCCCAAAGTGCTGGGATTACAGGCATGAGACACCACACCTGGCCCAGAATTTTTTATAGAAACTGACAAACTGTTTCTAAAGTCTACATGGAATAGCAAAGGAGCTAGAATAGCCTAAACAATTCTTTGAGAAAGAATAACAAAGTCAGAGAATTCCCACTATCTGATTCCAAGACTTCAAGTCATCAGGAAAGTGTGGCATCAGTGAAAGGACACACAGCTTAAAGGACAGGAGAGAGCCCCAAGGCTGGGTGCGGTGGCTCACGCCTGCAATCCCAGCACTTCAGGAGGCGGAGGCGGGTGGATTGCCTGAGGTCAGGAGTTTGAGACCAGTCTGACCAACATGGTGAAACCCCGTCTCCAAAAAAAAGATGAAACCCCATCTCCAAAAAAAAAAGAGAGAGAGAGAGCCCGAAACAGACACTTCCATGGTCACCCAGTGACTGAGAAAGGTGTGAGGGCAATTCAAGGTAAGCATGCACCTGCCACATGACCCAGCAACCCCATACCAGGGGTTTACCTGAAGGAAATGAATCCGCCCATCACACACAGACCTGGAGGCCTCAGAGCAGCCTTACTGCCCATCACCAAAACCCAGAAACTTGCCAGTGTCCCTCAAGGGAGAATGGAGAGACCCCCCTGAGGGGCACAGCCACCTGATGGCCAGCACTCGGGAGTACAAATGAGCACACTACGGCTGTCACACCACGCCACGCCAGAGGCTAGGTTCAAGGCTGCTTGCCGTGTGACTCCAATGAGAGGATATTCTGGTGTTGGCAAAACTACAGGGGCCGTCCAGTGCCCGCCAGAGGGTGCAGGAGAGAGTCTGGCCAACAAAGGAGGATGCGGGAGTGTGCGGAAATGTTCTGCATCGTGACTGTAGTGTTGGCTACATGACTCTGCATTTGTCAAAACTCATAGAACTGTACCAAAAAGTGAATTTAACTTTATATAAATTTTAAAATAAGTTGGAAAAAAATGAAAACACTTGGTCATTAATACCTAAATTTAATAGCCATGAACCACCAACCCACAGCTAGCAACAAAATACCAAGAAGAGATCACCACAAATTTTGTGAAAAGAAATGATGCCAGTTCTGCTCCTCCTTTTCCCTTTTTAGTCAAGCAGCACACATGCTTTGCACTGAGCCTCTCCTTCCTGGCAACGGCACAGGGACCCGGAGCCCTTGGTGGACTCTGCGGCCACGGCACCTCACAGCCATCAACCCACTCCTCCTAGACATATGTCAACCCCACCTCTGGAGTCCACACAAGGAGAGGATGCTACCCTATGGCCCAGGCTGTCCAGGGGACAGTCCAAGGACAGGTGTTGGCACCTCTGCACAGGGAGCTGGGAGGGGCAAGGGGCAGGGACACAACTTGAGAGCCTGCTCAGTGGGAGGGGACCAGCAAATAGGAAATTCCCAGGAAAAGGAGGCAGCTGCCCCTGTCTAAACCCCCACTCTACAACTGAGGGGAAAAGCAACTTTCCCCTCTGACAGATTTTAAAATGGGGACATTGGATTACATATATACAAATCAGAAGGGTCAAAGAACTTCTCAGGAGGGGCACATAGAAAAGGCACCCTAAACCGAGGCATGGTATCATAAAAACACTGGGTCTTTTCTCAGGTTCCCAGAACAGACCTCCTAAAACCCTGAGGATTTCCTGAGCGCTAGGTTTGTCTTTTGTGATTCAAAACGACCCCACCACAGAGCTTATGCTGAGGAGGTGGCTCAGGGTGGGCTCCCCAGAGAGACCAAATGTGTGATTAGAAGGAAGGAACTTTCAGCCCTTCATAAAAAATAAGTTTCATAAGCAAAATGTTTTCCTGAGCCCTAGTAAATTGCCAAGCCCAAGGAGGGGTCCCGTGCTGGCTGGCAGGGGCCCCCACTTGTAGATGGCATAGGAAGTGGGGCTGTCTCATGGAACTGAGCTCCTTACCTGGGGAGATCTGACACTAAGCTCCAAACAGACTGCAGCCAGGGAGGAGTGGAGGAGGGGTGTGGAAAAAGCCCCAGGCAGGGGAGTCTACAGCAGAAGCCACCACATGCCCTACCCCCATGTCCTTCTCCACCTGGGGAAACTTCTTCAGGCTACTTGGCAAAGTAGTTTCAAGACAGCCTCTCCACTTCCCTAGAGTGGAAGAGCCCTAGAATGGAGGCTGAGAACCTGACTCCCAGCTGTGCCCTCTCTGGCAATAGAACCCAGAGTGGCTCACGGACATTTCCCACCACCCCATAACAAAGGACAGGCAGGGCCTTTACTCAAACAGGAGGGTGGCATGAGACCTACACAACTCAAGCACCATCATCCGCAATAACCCATGCTAAGAGTCTTGGTGGGCTGGGGTCTATGCAAGCGCTTCCCCAGGGGGCCTTGGAAGCCATCTTTCCCACAGTTGGATCACTCAGAAATAAAGGTCAAATGTGGTCAGGCACGGTGGCTCACACCTGTAATTCCAGCACTTTGGGAGACCAAGGCAGGCCGATCACGATGCAGCAGGAGCGGCTGTGGGAAACAGATCTCTCGGACACCGAATATGGAAGGAAGGAGTTTAATTCAGCCGGGAGCAAGGTGGCATAGTTGCCTTAACAGCCAAGCTCCCTAACAAAGGAAGGTTCCTTCTTTATATAGGCTTATACTTTAGATGTTACACGTGGAAGTATCTTAGGTTTAACCTTAACATATGAAAAGGGTCTCAGTTTACAGTCTTAGGAATTACATGTGAAAAGGGTTTCAGTTTACATTCTTAGGAATTACATATGAAAAAGGTTTCAGTTTACATTCTTAGGAATTACATATGAAAAGGGTTTTAGTTTACAGTCTTAGGAATTACATATGAAAAGGGTTTCAGTTTACATTCTTAGGAATTACATATGAAAAGGGCTACGGTTTACAGTCTTAGGAATGAAAAAAAGGGGAAGTTGACCTGAGATGCCTGGGTCTCCCTCTTCAAGGAGGTCACAAGAAATCAAGACCATCCTGGCCAACATGATGAAACCCCAACTCTACTAAAAATATAAAACTTAGCCAAGCATGGTGCCATGTGCCTGTAGTCCCAGCTACTCAGGAAGCTGAGGCAGGAGAATCTCTTGAAACTGGGAGGCGGAGGTTGCAGTGAGCCCGAGAAGGTGCCACTGCACTCCAGCCTGGCAACAGAGCAAGATCCCATCTCAAAAAAAAAAAAAAAGGTCAAATGTGTCTCTCCCTGGAGCAGCTGGTACCTGGAGAGACCATGCTTGATCCAGCTGTGGTCTGCAATCTGTCTATAGCCTGTCCACGACAAAGCAGTTACATAAAGCACACAAAACATTCAGAAACTTGAGAGCAAGAGGCCGGGTATGGTGGCTCATACCTGTAATCCCATCACTCTGGGAGGCTGAGGCAGGAGGACTGCTTGAAACCGGGAGTTCGAGAAACTTAAGAGCAAGTTCGTACTACCATGGACACTTAACCATATTCTATAATAGCATCAGTTCACAAAGATAAGAAAACTTTACACAACCCATTCTAAAGTAGTTCTGAAATGGCCAAATAAGGACCTACAAAATCTGCTCTCCCCATCAAAGCAACAAGAACACTAAGCAAAAATGGTCAGAACCAATTCTTTCAGAACCCTGGAAACTAAAGAAAGGCTTTCAACAATCTGAGGAGTGCTGACTCAAGAAAGACAAGCAAGTCTTGCTAAGAACAAGGTACTGCTGGCACCTTAACTCGCCCCATTCCCAGCCCTTCTCCCCAGCTCTGTGGCACCACTCAATGCAGAACGGTCCTCAAGGCGCCAGGCCCAGAGAACTGTCACTGTTGGGTCTACCTTGGCCACCCTCTGGAAAAGCCTCATGGCAGGACTTGTCTTTATTTAACCTCACTCATGAAAACAGCTCAGTTCCTCAGGGCATTTGTCAAAAGCAATCAGTGGCAATTGTTTCACCCTGCAGCTGCTGGAGGCTGGGGCACTAGTGGGGCAAACAAGACGCTGGCCAAGAACCCAGGAAGGAAAAGCTGGAGATGTCCATGGGGCTCTGAAAGGCTCTAGCATATGTCTGGGGATGGCTGGGTACAGGCCCAGGAAACAACCCCAGCTGACTGGCCTAGAGGCTCTTGTGCAGGTGGGAGGGAAAGGCTAAGACAGTTTGAAGCCACCAGAGAATGTCAGGTAAGCCCCACAGGCCCACAGCTCTCAATACAGGCCAGGAGACTTACTGGCTCAGGGAATTTAAGAAAATCCCTGTCCAAGCATCAGGAGACCACTTAGCTAAAGGGCCAGTGTATTCAGTGGTCATCACAAAGAATATATACTTCACAAAATCAATCTAGGAAAGTCACTATTATGAGGTAAATTTTCACCCCCAAATTTACATGTTGAAGTCCCTCAGAATGCAACAGTATTTGGAGACAAGGTCTTTACAGAGGTCATCAACTTAGAAAGAGGTCATTAGGGTGGGCCCTAATCTAGTGTGACAGGTGTGCTTATCAAATGGGGAACGTGGAGACGAGCATGACCAGCATGCACACAGAAAAGGCATAAAGACTGCTAGCCTCTACCCACAGAGAAAGGCCTTCCCTTAGTCTTCTGATACCTTCGTTTTGGACTTCAGGCTTCCAGAACTTGAAACTTAACATCTCTGTCACGTAAGCCTCCCAGTCTATGATACTTTGTTACAGCATCCCTAGCAGACTGATGCAGTCACAAATAGAGAGCAAGGACATATGACAAAAACTATAAACTTCAGGGAGGTGAGGTAATCTAATTTCCAGAACTGCCACATTTTAAATGTCCAATTCTCCACAACAACAAAAAATTCTGGACACGCAAAAAAAAAAAAAAAAAAGGAAAGTAGAGGCCCGGCACAGTGGCTCATGCCTGTAATCCCAGCACTTTGGGAGGCTGAGGCAGGTGGATCATCTGAGGTCAGGAGTTCAAGACCAGCCTGGCCAACATGGCAAAACCCCGTTTCTACTAAAAATATAAAAATTATCCAGGTGTGATGGTGCACACCTGAAATCCCAGCTGCTCGGGAGGCTGAGGCAGGAGAATTGCTTGAACGTAGGAGGCAGAGGTTGCAGTGGACTGAGATGGCGCCACTGCACTCCAGCCTGGGCGACAGAGCAAGACTCCATGTCAAAAAAAAAAAAAAAAAAAAAAAGAACACCAATCCTTCACAAACTATTCTGCACAACAGAAGAAAAAGGAACATGTTCCAAACCATTTTATGAGGCCGGCATTATCCTGATACCTGTACCTGTTGCTATACTGGACAAAGATATCACAGGAAAACTACAGATCAATATTGCTTATAACTACAAATATAAAAATCCTTTTTTTCTTTCTTTTTTTAGTTCCCAAACCTCAATTCTTGACTTCTGTTATAAAAATCCTTAACAAAATACCAGCAAAATGAATCCAGCAACATATTAAATCATTATATGCCATGACCAAGTGGGATTTATCCCAGGAATGCAAGGTTGGCTCACCATTCAAAAACCAATATAATACACCATATTACTAAAATAAAAAAAAAAATACATGATCATCTGAATAGAAGCAGAAAAACATTTGACAAAATCTAACATCCATTCCTACAAAACTCTCAGCAACAACAAAAGGAAATTTCCTTATTCTGATAAAAACCCACAGCTAACATAGCACACTAAGTGAAGGAAGCCAGTCACAAAAGACCACATATTATATGATTCTACTGATAGGAAATGTCCAGAGTTGGCAGATATATAGACAGAAAGCAGATTAGTGGCTTTTGGGGGTTGAAGAGAACTGAGAGTGAATGCTAATGGGTATGGAGCTTCTTTGGGGGTGACGAGATATTCTAAAATTAGGTAGTTATGATGATTATACAACTCTGAATATAAAAAAATCCACTCAATTGTATAGTTTAAAAGGTCAAATTTATGGTAACTATCTCAATAAAGCTGCACCCTTCAAAATTTCAGAAGCCCTTGCAACAAATATTCAGTTTACCCAAAAAGGTTTACAACTCGTTTTAAATGGTTCTTCATATGGCTGACCCTTGAACATGGATTTGAACTACATGGGTTCACTTACACAAAGATTTTCTCTGCCTCTGCCACACCTGAAGCAGCAAGGCCAACTCCTCTTCCCCCTCCTCCTCAGCTATTCAACATGAAGATGAGGAGAATAAAGACCTTTATGATGATGTTTCCATTTCAAATATAGTAAATAAATTTTCCTTATGATTTTCTTAATAACATTCTTTTTTTCTGGATTCTAACCAATGGGAAGATAAAAGGAAGAAAAAAATAACATCCTTTTCTGTAACTTAATGTAAGAATACAGTATGTATCAGTCCCCAACCCCTAGGCCATGGACTGGTGCCGATCCATGGCCTGTTAGGAACTAGGCTGCATAGCAGGACATGAGTGGCAGGGGAGCGGGTGAGCAAGCAAAGCTTCGTCCGTATTTACAGCCGCTCCCGATCACCTGCATTAGCCCCTGAGCTCCATCTCCTGTCAGATCAGCAATGGCATTAGACTCTCATAGGCGTGTGAACGGTATTGTGAACTGCATATTCAAGGGATCTAAGTTGTGCACACCTTATGGGAATCTAATGCCTGATGATCTGTCACTGTCTCCCATCATCATCAGAGAGAACCACCTAGTTGCAAGAAAACAAGCTCAGGGCTCCCTAATATAGAACCCCAATTCTATGTTATGGAGAGTTGTATAATTATTTCATTACGTATTACAATGCAGTAATAATATAAAGTGCACAATAAATGTGATGCACTTGAATCATCCATTTTCCCCCGCCCCTCCAACACCGTCTGTGGAAAAACTGTCTTCCATAAAACTGGTCCCTGATGCCAAAAAGGTTGGGGACCGCTGTAGTAATATGTACATGTAACATACAAAATATGTGTTAACCAATTGTTTATGTTATTGGTACGGCTTCTGGTCAAGAGCAGGCTACCAGTAGTTCAGGTCTGGGAGGACTGAAAGTGATGTGTGAATTTTCGACCACGTGAGAGGCTGGTGCCCCTAACCTCCACGTTGCTCAAGGGTCAAGTGTACATAGAACAATCTAGGGCTGGGCGCAATGGCTCATGCCTGTAATCCCAGCACTTAGGAGGCCAAAGCAGGTGGATCACCTGAGGTCAGGAGTTCAAGACCAGCCTGGCCAACATGGTGAAACTCCATCTCTACTAAAAATACAACAATTAGCCAGACATAGTGGCACACACCTGTAATTCCAGCTACTCAAGAAGCTGACATGGGAGAATCATTTGAACCTGGGAGGTGGAGGTTGCAGTGGGCCAAGATCACACTCCAGCCTGGGTGACAGAGCAAGACTCTGCCTCAAAAAAAAAAGAATCGAAATCTTGTAGACTCTGCCTCAACACAAACCTACGTGTACCCAACATTTATGGTACACACTCAATGCTGCAAAACAGGACAAAAATCTCTAACAAAAAGGACATTTTTTTCCCCTGCCTATACAAAGACAGGCAAGTTTCCTCTTTATGAAATACAAACAGAAGAACCTGGAGGCTGGATGACTAACCTGTAGGGCATGAAAGGCACGGGCACAGCCCATGGACAGCCCCAGCACACACTAACAGGGCAAGGAGCCTCACTGCACTCGCAGCTCCCAGCAGGGCAAGACCACAACACTCACCTCGAGTTCTTCACTGTCTTTGGGCTTCTCCTCAGAGGTCTGTTTAACAAAGTCAGGGATGAGGATTTCCAGTGTAGCTCGGGCTATGAAAAAAAGAGCCCGAGGATAAGGCTTGGAACTGCCCTCTTCTCAGGGCTCAGGCAGATGTCCCACCATCCTGCAGAGTGAACCGTACACTGCTGCCACCCATCCCCCACAGCTCAGGGGCTGAGTGACGGCGCTGAGGAGTGGCAGCGCTTCGGAGACAGCGTCAGGGGAAGACAGAAGGAAAAGCCTATCCTAAGGAAAAGAGACGTGGGGCAGGCTACAGGAAAGCCTCACGGGCCGTACTGGGTGTGTGTGCTCTCACCCTGAGGTCCTCGGAGCAGGCAGAGAGGAGCTCAGAGCTGTGTGTTAGGGAACCACTTTGGTGGTTCGTAAGAAAACGGCTTCGCAGGCCCTGGACCACGCAGGGAAGCCTGAGAGCAGGCTGCTGCAGTCACCTAGACCAGGTGGCAGCAGCAGTGGCTGCCACGGGTGGAGAAATGCAGCCAGGTCTGAGAGACACTAGAGGGAGCTGCCGGAGCTCTGCCAGCAGAGCACGAGCGTGGTCACTGGGGGTTAGGGGGTGTCACAGCCAAGGGCTGATGGTTCTGTAGACCCCACAGAGCTGTGAGTGCTGGCAAGACATGGAGCCAAGATGTCTACAGGGCAGCCAGAGTCTGAGCAGGGAAGTCTGGGCAGGGGCAGTTCCAGCACATGGGGAGGCAAGTGGGTAACCCCACAGAGGGAAGAGCACACAGCCACACCCAAGGCATCTCCACCTCACACAAGGCTCCACTGCAAGTTATCGTCAAAATCTCCACAACACCCACTTTGTTGAGCTGCAAAAGTCTCCTAGGCAGAATCTCTCTAAGATGGGCAGCAGGCCTTCTGAAAACACATGGCAATGGCAGATACCTCAAGAACTGACCTGTGGCTGCAAGGGCCTGGGGTACACCCAACACCACCCTGCAAGAGGCCAACTAACACTGACGCTGGGGCAAATGGCTTTTTGTGAAAGAATGCCAACTACCACAAATGCTGGGCATGAACACAAATGACAAGGACATGGTCCAAAACCTTCCCAGAACTGTGCTGTCCCAGGTGTTCTGCGTGGCTAGGCCTAAACATGGAGTGGGAGGACTCAGCAAACAGTGCTGCTAAGTGCCAGTGCCACTGCGGGAGGATGCCGAGAGCACGGTGGTCCACTTCTCCTCCCTCCTGGCATGCCCACATGCTGCTCAGCTTAAAAACAAACTCGCAAACAGCGTGTGCCCAGCACAGCCCAGCTAGCTGTAAGCACAACCCTGAGTATGTGCAGGGCCAGGACCAGGGAGGGACACACTGGCCCAGCTGTCACTCAGTAGAGAGACCTTCTACTTTTAAGTCTCACATTTTACTCTATTTGTGTCTTTTCCAATGAGCATGTAACTATAAAAATCAAAGTAGATGATTACGTAAATAAAATAAACATGCCCCACCCACACCCCCCACCTGCCACCACTGCTCAGCCCCTCCCTAACCAGGCAGCGAGGCAGACACAGCAGGTAGCACGTGTCTTTGACACTCAAGCAAGCACATTACCAGCTTTATTCTTCGCAAGTTTTTTGCTGCTTGCAGTTCCGGATCCGTAAGTCACACCATCAATGGTCACCGAGGCACCAAAAGGCTCACTTGGGTTCTCTTAAAATTAAAATTACTTTTTTTAAAACATATTAGTCAGACATTAAAAGCGTGTGCATGATCTGCCCACGCCGACAGACAAGGTGCAGTCAGGGACTGTCCCTGCAGAGAGCGAGCCTATGCTTGACTGCCGAGACCTGGGGCTCCCTGGGACTGGAGACGGGCAGCGGACAGGCAGCAGCAAAGGGCATAGCTGGGAAAGTGGAGGGAAATGAGCACGTGGGAGATGGTGAGCCAGAGAGGCAGCAGGAGGCTGGGGGCAGAGCCGCCCAGGACAGTGACTGAGGTCCATGAAACATGGACACAGGGGTCGGGCGTGGTGGCTCACGCCTGTAATACCAGCACTTTGGGAGGCCGAGGCGGGCAGATCACAAGGTCAAGAGATTGAGACCATCCTGGCCAACATGGTGAAACCCTGTCTCTATTAAAAATACAAAAATTAGCTGGACATGGTGGCGCGCACCTGTAGTCCCAGCTACTAGGGAGGCTGACGCAAGAGAAATCACTTGAACCCGGGAGGCGGAGGTTGCAGTGAGCCAAGATTGCGCCACTGCACTCCAGCCTGGCGATAGGGCGAGAATCCATCTCAAAAAAAAAAAAAAAAAAAAAAAAGATGGACACCGGACTGTCAGAGTAGGAAAGCACAAGATGTGGCTTGCCAAAAAAACACCACTCCAAAGGATGAGTGATCCCCAGGCTCCAGCTTCCAAGGGGAAGACAGACCAGTCTTCACAAAGGTGTGGTAAGGGTGCCCAAGGAAGACAGAGCTGGTGGGAAATGCATGTCCAACGACCCTTCAGACACCTGTGGGCACCAGGCGATCAGGGAAAGGACACAGTGCACGGCGGGGAGGCCTTGCTCGCAATAAGGCTGTCCATTTCCAAGCCACCAGCAAGGCAGATGGGGCAGGATGAGGAAGGTGGGGGAGAGGGGACAGACTGGAAGGGGAAAGCAGAGCCACCCACATAGGTGGGACAACACTCCAGGAAATAAGCCACCCATCTGCAGCGCACTGCTCTCTACCCTTGCCTTCCCTTCCCTCCCGCCCCAGGAGAGTAGGGTTAGCGGTGAGCGCCTGCCTCCCTAGTCCTGACCGAAGTGACGCCTTGTGATTCTTTAGGACTGAAATGGAGAAGGTCAAACTTACCACATTCAAAGAAATTATAGACAGGGCGGACCTTGAGGACACGCTGCATGTACTCGTGCAGGATGCAGACCTCGGATTTTCCGTTGGGATTAATTACAAACTCTGTGACAAAAAGGACCATCTCAGCAAGTGTGAAGAAGTGCCACAAGTCAGCACACAGATTCCTGTTACCATGTCAATAATTAGGGGCTCACCACTGTGAATGTGGCAGACCCCTGTATTCATGGGATAAACATAAGCTCCGAATGAAATGCAACTCATAAAACATGCCCTCAACACATCACGTTAGAAATAACAGCATAACCAATCTGCTGATGTTAAAATGCAGAGGCTTATACCTTTCTTTGTGGGTGCATCTTGCACTGATAAAGTAATGAGCTTCTGATTGGCCGGCAAGATGGGCCTCTCGGACTCTGCCTGCTTCCGCTTCATTTCGCGATTAAATTGCCGCCGCTCAGCCCAAGTCCTGAATTTTTTCACAGTAACTTGCTCAAAGTCAAAACGCTTCTCCAGGTAGCTTCGGAATTCCTCGAGATCTGTCCCAGATTTACCAGAGAACCAAATTACTTGACTTCCAACATAGAAGACAGGTTCTCAAAGCCCAGTGCCTGGGGCAGTCCCAGGCCACATGACACTATTTCCCTTCCCTGTCCCTTTCAAAGGGGAGGGAAGCAAAGAATGAAGGCCTCCCTATACCAGCTTAGATGATTCTGGCAGGTCCCTTCTAGATGAATTTCTGAGATGTTCTTTTACTTTATTTGGGGCAAGAACAAGAATATAAAAATGAAAAGGAAAAAAGAAAGCTTAGAAAAGTCAGATGGCCGGCCGGGCGTGGTGGCTCATGCCTGTAATCCCAGCACTTTGGGAGGCCGAAGTGGGTGGATCACCTGAGGTCAGGAGTTCGAGACCAGCCTGACCAACATGGAGAAACCTCATCTTCAAAAAAAATTAAAAAATAAAAATAAAATTTAAAAAGTCAGATGGCCTTCAGGACTTCCTCCATGTATCAAAACAGGTACCTGAATGCCAGCAGCACTCGGGCTCCAGGTGCCTGCCACCTCTCTGACAACCTCACTTTTTTCCCTCCGGCCATCCTGGCCACCTCTATACTCAGCAACACAACCCAAGCAGCTCCCTGCACGGGGCCTCACATTTGTCACATTTCCTCCCAGGCCACTTCCCCATCCTCAGCAACAGTCCCCACCACACAGCTCTTCTAGGGCACCCCACATTCCACAGAGTTATGAAGACAGGCTGGGTAGTGATGTGCAGACAACCAGAAACCCAGAAAATGGAAAGTGCTCTTTGAAAATAATCCAGCAGGTGGGCTCAAAGAGACCTGCCACCACTGAAGAGAGAGCTAAGACTGGAATGGTGGGACTAGGCTAAAAGACATGAAAGAGAGAATGCAAAACACCAGCACACACTCAGTAAGCAACTGCAGGACTGAAGAGGGAACTGTCCATAGAATGGTGAGTTTCCCAACACTGAGTCACGGACTGAAGAGGCTCACTGAGCTCATCAAGATAAATCAAAACAATGCCACATGAGCGCATCCTACTGAAAAGCAAGACTTCGGGAAAGATCATATAAGCAACCAGTAAGAACAAGGCCCGCTGACACTGCCAGCAGCCATCTCCCTAGCAGCCTCAGCCATGTGGGCCCCGCAGAGCCCAAGCACAGGAGCCTGGGGTGCTACACCCAGGCAGGTTCACGTAAGGGCAGGAAGACAGACCTTCAGCCACATCAAGAGTGGAGGTGTGCAGCCCCTTGCTCACAAGTATGACTAGGAACTGGCAACAATGATGGCCTTCATTAGAAAAATAAGGATCATGGGTCCCAGAAGACAAGAAGAGAAGACGACTCCTTAACAAAACTCACCAACAGATTCGTCTTTGCACACCTCGACTTTGGCCTTCACCTGCCCCAGAGCCCCAGGGGCTGCCTCAGCCCCTAGTGGGTCTTTCTCATCCGGGGGCCCCGGGTCAGCACCCATAGAGTCAGGCTCATCCAGGGGGAACTCCAGCTCTGCAGATCGGCTCAGGGGCTTGACAGGGGACACGTCCCCACTAGGGGTGAGGTCACTGCTTTGCTCCCGTTCCTCGTTGTCCTTCATTTTCTTATAATGCAGGCAAGGGATGCTACTCAGAGGAGGGTCGTGTTTCTGTGGATAGTGAAATTGCAACATGGATTACAAGGACAACCCGAGAGTCTAAAACTCTGATGTCTCTCACTGGCCTCTGCTTGGCTGCAGTGCCGTGTGTGGATGTGCACGTTTTGGTCTGAGAACTTACAAGCCTAAATTCACAACTGATGCCTCCCCTACCCGTATGCTTCCCGTTCCCAAGAAGTATGGCCTGGACCAGGTGACCACCCGAGACTCTCTGTGTAGGTACACCGGGACTCCAGAGTTATGGAATGTCATGATCCACCCGTCGGGCAGCGGCTCTGTAGGTGGGCGGCCACGACCTGCACAGGAAGACGAGAACATCCTATAATCACTTTGAAAACACTTGGAATTATTGCCACAGCAGCTCCTGCACAAGAAATTGTTGGGTACTGTGTATATGTTTATCTGGGTCTTCACAGAGAATCAAAGTGCCTGTCTGCCTTGCTCACTGCTATGCCTCCAGGCCTAGGACAGATAGCACGTGGCCTGAGGTGGGAATTTACACATGTCAAACCAGCACATGAAGGAGCACAAAACAGATACAAGTGCCAACCTCAGCTCCTGCCTCCACATCTGGTAAGCACTGTGGACACTGGAGACTTCTCTCCTGTCTGCCTGGTTGTGGCCAGAGGCATCCTGGGGCTGGGTGAGCTTTACTAATAAACTGCATGGCTGTCAGCCAGTGCTCCCAGTGACCAGGTGACAAGCCTTTATTGTAACTGAAGTGCACTTTCAGCAGCATACAAAACACTGCTTCAAATAATTCAGTTTCTACGTCGGTTTTCATATACTACTCCCAACCCCTTCTTTGCTTCATAGGCAGTTGCGAGGAAGAGGTTTATAACTTATCAACCTGACACCTGCCACCAGGCTTGACTGCTGGGAAGAGTGTAAGGCAAAGATGTAACTAAAACTTAATTTTCTCATAGGTGTTAGAAACAAATTAAAAATTTAGAAAGACCAGTCTAGGCAACACAAGACCCTGACTCTACAAAAAAATTGTTTAAATTATCCAGGCATAGTGGCACACACCTATAGTCCCAGCTACTCGGGAGGCTGAGGTGGGAGGATCACTTGAGCCCGGGAGGCTGAGGCTGTAATGAGCTATGATCATGCCTCTGCGCTCCAACCTGGATAACAGAGTAAAACCCCACCTCAAAAAAAAAATTAGAAACAAAGGAAAGCAAATGAAATCTTAAAAAATACACATAAGGGGAAAAAGTGCCAGCGACTCTCAGGGCCAGGTCCCCCACCAAGTGGCCTTGACCCTGGACCTGACACCCCCACCCAGGCCACCATCAGGTGATGATCCAGGGAGGGAGGGTTAAAGGTCAGGGGTGCATGCACACTGGGGTCACTCTCTCCACTTGGAATCAGGCCAAGACGGAGCTGCCTCCCACCAATTTTGGGCTAAGTCAGGAGAAGAAGCAAATGGAATACGGAGCCAAGCAAGAGACGGGACATGGGTGGGTCGGGGCTGCTCCTTTGTGACAGTGAATGGTCACGAAGTTGACCCAGTCACCTGAGGGGGGGATCACATGCAGCTGTCCATTTGTAAGCGTTAGGTATCCAGGCCAGAATGGCTGCTGACCTGTGAGTTGTGCAGGAGGAATGTGGGTTTACCTTCTGAATAAGCCTGCTGTACCAAAGCAGCCTCACAGAGGCTCTGAGGTCAAGACTCCCACCTCCAGCCCTAGAAGGTACAGCCCCAGGTTTACCCTGCCTACAACGCTCCTGCTTAATTGCTACCAATACGACATAGGCAGCAACATGTGGCACCTGGCTGACTTGTCCCCTCAACAGCCCAAGGAGGACGGTCATGTGATACCCACCCCTCGCTTTGCTCCCAGTCACTCCTGCCACCTTCTGCACCCTAGCCCTCAGCCTGGGGTCCCACCTGTGAGCCTGAGTCCCCATGTGTCTCTTCAGTCCCTCTAGCGAGCCCCACACCTCCACCAGTACCCTCACAGGTGCCTTCAAGCCACTGACTCCAACTCCCCAGCACCTGCACCACATCCAGGACGGAGCCTCGCAGTGCGACTCTGGGCATCTCCCAGGTGCTCTCCCCACTGCCCTCAACTCAGTTGAGGCAGTGCCACATCTACCAGGGCACTTCCACCCTGCCTACCTGAAGTGCACGCACCATGCTGTGGCCCAGGAGCCACGCTGTTAAACAAAAATCAGGTAACACCACTTGCTTCTGGTGGCTTCCTGTGACACTTGGTCCAGAACCAGAACCTGGACAACTATCACCTGCCATCACACTGTGGACCCACCTCTGGCCTTGGCCTCCACACCCTCCAGCTGACGGTCACGCTGGCTCCTGGCGTACACCAATGTTCCCTCCTGACCCCCTCAGAAGTCCCCTCCCATTCCTCTACACAGCACCTGCTGCTCTGTGGTTTCCACAGCACACACCAGGATCTGCATCTGGGTCATTAACCCTGTGTTCATCTCCTCAGATGTGACTGTCCTGTCCTCAAATATGCCTCCACCCAGCCCGCTACCTGGCACCAGAGCTCTCTCAAAGCATTTCTGCTAAGGAAGCACCCGCCCTTCCACTGCCCTGGAACACGCACTGCCCCTGACCCACCCACGTACTTTTGAGCACTGTTTTAATCTTGGTCATCATCGGCTGCACACTCGTCTCTCCGTCGGACGGATGGTCGCTGTCTCCACCGTATTTTTCCTCTGTTCGCCTCTTTTGGGGGCACAGAGGCCTTCCTCCAGCAGGGCATCCACATCGTTGTCAAAGTCATCCTGCAAAACACGCTGTTGAGACACCAGAGCCCCTGGCGCCCATGCTCCTGCACCAGGAGAGCTCAACAGCACTCCTGAGAACAGACACAGAAAGGAGGTGCTCTCAGGGGGCCTAGCTGTGCCCTTAGGGTGCATGATCATCTGAAAAACAAACGGGATGAAGCTACCAGCTGACACCAACACGCCTGGTCCAGGGGCACACACCAGCAAGGAGCACGTCTCAGCAGCACCTGCCACCTCAGGCACCGGATCAGGGGTGCAAGGCCTACCCCATCGGCCAAATTTTTCATTAGGAAACTTTAAAAATCTGGACTTCTTACATCTTTATCTTCTCCACATTAACATTATTCCACCTCACAGGGGATTTTGGTTTTGTTTTTTTAATTTCCCTATCAAAAAAATGCCACAAGTCCCAAATCTCTTTGGGTTTTGCTAAGAGCCCTCTAGAGAAGGGGCTGCCAACATACCTCGTAGGGGAAATTCAAGGCCTCTTCGTCCACTCTGTCTCTCTGAACGATTGCTTTAGCCGTGAACCCGCCTGCTCCTTCTTCATCTAGCTCCAAATTGTCAGTAAAATCTTCTAACTCATCGAGCACTGCATACTCCACTCTCTTTTCCTGATCCAGCTCATTCTCCTCATCCTTCTTATCAGCACTCTCACCCCCTACACCTACCCCATCACCAACACTCCCGCCAAAGGGACAAGCATGCACGTCCCCCACTGACAGGGCTAAGGAGCAGACCGCACTCCGCCCGCACGTCGCGCTCCGCTCCTGTGTACAGCACCTTCCTGTCCTTACTCCTGCAGCTCTCGGTAAAGCTCACGCTAATCTTTACATCCTTAAGCAACTTAAGGTCAGGGGGAGAACTTCCGGACCGCAGGTGCGTGCCGAGCGGTGCGCGGGCTGTGGCCACTACAGTTCGGGTCTATGAGGAGGCGGCCCTTAGAGAAGGATCCTTTGGAGAGAAAGAGAAGCTCCGTAGAAGTTGAAGGGGTCCTCGGCAGGGAGTTCGGACTGTCCATCACCACCAGAGCCAACGTCCATTACCTCTGCACCACTGGACGTTTGCAGGGGAGGTGGTGGAGACTGCTCACGTGGCAGCGCTTGGAAGGGGCGGGCTCGGCTCTCCATCACCGCTTCTCCTGCGGGCCCGCACGGGAGCAGAGAGGGGCTCTCATCTGTCTCCATATTAAAGCGCTTAAGACTAGTTTACAAGATCAGAGTTTTACAAGCCCTCACATAAATCTACACGGCTAACATGCACAAGTCCGCTGAGACCCGGGCGCATCCTGCCGCGCTGCGCGCTGGCGGCTTAGTCAAGCTGGCCACATTGCTCTTTTCATTAATGTAGACAGCTTTTAGAACCACTGCCTCAATTATTGGAAATCACAATGCACTCAGCTTAAGTGACTGGAGACTAAGCGAGTCTGTCTTCATGCCGGAGTGGCACCTTTCTTCTTCTACCTGCAAAGAAATTTAAAAATATCGTCACAAGATGACAGAAACCTTCCACTTCCCTGGTACCAAGTTAAAATCCAAGCACTATGAACAGCATAGGAAAGGGCTTAAAATAATATTCCCTAAGAGGACCTTTTAGGCATCAGAACAAACTAACCTTACTTTTTTTCTTCAGAACCTGAATTATAACTTAAATCCAAAGTTAAATATTTTGTTTACTGCCCACTTTAATTCCTACTTCAGAAACACAAAAACATTATAATCATAAGGCTCAAAAAGTATTTTTAAAATTTACACTAAACTCCACCACAGCATTCCCCTAACTCAGATAAGCGAGCATGCGGTGGGAGGCGCCCTTTCCGGAACACAGAGAAGGCGCGTGGCCTCCCTCAGGCCACCAGAGCACAGCAATCCACTCACCTGCAAGGGCTGGGTCAGTCAGAGGGCGAGCGCGAGACCCTCAGCTCAACTCTGCGGCACTAGGGGCCTCAGAGGCATGGCCAGGCGCTCTGCTACCCAGGGACCCCAGGGCTCTCCTGGGCCCACAGGATAGCACGTGGACGGGGACAGTGATGCAGCGTGCTGAGGTCACCAGAGGTGGCAGCATAGTTCTGTTCCAGATGGAGGAGAGGGGTGGGTGGCTGTGGGGATGGGACCTGCCAGGATTTGGGGTAGGGAGCCACAAGAGACAGCTGGAGCCAAGGCACAGAGAGGCCTGGATGCCATCTGCAGCCCACTCCACCCTGGAGACAATAAGGAGCCACCGAGGGTGAAGCAACTCTCCTGCCACAATTAGGTTCCTACTTGAGAAAGGAGACTGACAGCTGTGCCAGGCAGAAGCAACTGCACCCAAGGCACAGGGACAGTCCTCCAGGCCGGAGGACAAAGGTGTGAAAGAGGCCCTGGAAACGGGCCAAGAACAGTGTCACAGAACTGACCGCACTTGTTGACCCAATGGAAGTGGACGGCAGAGAAAACAGGGAACTAAAGACAAGGAAGGACACCCAAATTCCAGCATGCAGGCAGGAGCCTGGCAAGGAGAACGGAGGGGGACGTCCAGGCAGGCTCTGAAGGTGTTGAGGCTACAGCTCTGGAGCCATGACTGGCCCAGAAACAAAAGGCCAGGACGTACTGAGGAAGTAGTCACTAAACCCACAGGAGGAAGGCCATCCAGAGATGAGGGTGAAGGATGCAACTCTAGGAAGCCTCACTACAGAGGAAGCATGAAGAAAGGGATAACATGAAGCAGGGAGGGTGGGTCTGAGGGGGCAGCCAGAAAACCCAGGGGCCCAGAGGAGGGTCAGCATCAGAGCAAGAGGAGCACATGCAGACACACGCACATGCACACTCCCACAACGTGCACAGGAACACGCACGCATGCACATGCGTGCACACCCGTGCAGATGCACACATGCACGCGGCGCTGCATGATATCCATCCTCCCAAGATTCCTGGAAAGAACAGGAGACACAGACATCACGCATTTAACAAGGGATAGGGCCTGGTGGCTGTACTTCGAAGGGGACACCACGTGAAAACGAGAGACTAGTTTAGCTTTAATCAGTACACTTAACAACTATCCACTGACCATCTACTCCAAGGAACGCACTACAGGGACAAGTGACAAGGTCACAGGGCTTCGACACACTGGCAGGGCAATGACCATCAAGCTGTCACTCCATTTCCTGGATTCTAAGATGTCCTAACATTTCTGAATCCAATGGGAATTTCGCACAGTACTTCCCCCAAAGATGTGTCCATCAAAGGTGCTGAGGATCAAGGAAACAGCACAGAGCTAATAACCGACTAGAAAGTGCCAAAGACGCTCAGGAGGCTGTGGGCAGCAGCCAGGCAGGCATGAGAAACATTAAGCTGGGCGAGGCCAACCTCCTGGCAACCAAGAAAGACCATTTCAGAGAACAGACAGAGGGGGTCAATGCACCCAGTGCCACTGACTACAAAGAAGACCAGGACCAGATACCTCAGAATCTGGCAGTCCCGTAGAGACCCTGGTGAATCAGTCCATGTGTCTGGGACACAAAAAGCTGCTTGAAGAAACCACAAGGAGCAGGGAATTAGAGACCAACAGTGGGATGAAATGAGGAAGCCTGCTACCACAGTAGGCATTCCAAGCAAAGGTGCTAATAGGGGCTGAGCTGCGGCCCAGAGGAAATGCACACCGGGAGGCCTGACGCTGTGCGAACGAGTGAGCTCCTTGGGAAAGCAGGAGACCCGCCCAGCCCCAGAGCTCAGCGGTGGGCAGTCCTGGGCAAGTTTCTTAACTCCCCCTCCGTAAGCTTTCTCCATTCATGGCGCACACACACTATCCTAGATGCTGCAGACACAGGCGGACAAAACCCTGCTCCACAGAGCTCACATTTTAGCAAGAGAGATGGACCGCTAACAACTAAAAAGAGCATGTACCCTGCCACACACATACCAAGAGGCGTTCAAGCAAAAACAAAACAAGGAAAGCACTGAGGAAGGGGAGGCAGTTTTAGAAAAGGGGATCGGAGAAGGTCTCATGGCCTGCATCCACGTGAAGGCAGAGGAGTGAGGCAGGTGGGTAACAGGGCTGGGAGGAGGAGATGTTCCAGGTGACAGTGAGAAGAAAAGCAGAGGGGTGGGGTCAGGAGTGTGGTGTGGCGGACTGGGCAGTGTGCTGAGGGGACTTGACAGTGAGCCAGGTTCACGAGGGCAGATGGATCAGGGCTGGTCCTCCAAGGCTGATGCCAGGACTTTGGCTCTTAGTGAGAGAGATGGACCACTGCACAGGAGGGCCCACACAAGTGGCATCGGCTGATTCCAGGACAGCAGTGGCGGCGAACCCTCAGCCAGGCCCTGTTCTAAGCACTTAAGCATTTTAGGTCACGCAGTTCTCACACAGCACTGTGAAAGAAAGGTTCACCCGTGTGCTGAAGGTCACACAGCTAAGAAGGGGTGGAGCTGCTTTATAAGCAGGCAGACGGGCTTGCATCTGCTGCCTCTGTTTTCTACCATCTTACTGTTTAAAAGAATCACTCCGTGTCCAGGCACGGTGGCTCATGCCTGTAATCCCAGCGCTTTGGGAGGCTGAGGCAGGCAGATCATTTGAGGTCGGGAGTTCGAGACCAGCCTGGCCAACATGGTGAAACCCCATCTCTACTAAAAATACAAAAATCAGCCGGGTGTGGTGGTGGACACCTGTAGTCCCAGCTACTTGGGAGGCTGAGGCAGGAGAATCACTTAATCCCAGGAGGCAGAGGTTGCAGTGAACCAAGATCACACCACTGCACTCCAATCTGGGCAGAGTGAGATTCTGTCTCAAAAAATAAAAAATAAAAAAATAAGAATCACTCCGTGGGCCAGACGCGGTGGCTCACGCCTGTAATCCCAGCACTTTGGGAGGTCGAGGAGGGCGGATCACGAGGTCAAGAGATTGAGACCATCCTGGCCAACATGTGAAACCCTGTCTCTACTAAAAATACAAAAAAAAAAAAAAAAATTAGCTTGGTGTGGTGGCACGTGCCTGTGGTCCCAGCTGCTCGGGGGGCTGAAGCGGAAGAATCGCTTGAACCCAGGAGGCGGAGGTTGCAGTGAGCCGAGATTGCGCCACTGCACTCCAGCCTGGCGACAGAGCAAGACTCCGTCCCCCAAGAAATATAAAAAGAATCACTCTGTGTCCAGAAAAATTTTAGGTGGAGGATGGGGAGTGAGGACTAAAGAGAATTAGAGGCTCACCAGGTAGCCTGGGCCACGATGTTAACTTGGAGATGGTGAGAAATGGTCTGTGCTTAGAAATAGAAGGTGAGCTAACAGGGCCTCCTTACGACTGCATGATGGTGTAAGAGAGGAATCCAAGGGACTTTAGACAGGCACAAAGAATGTTTTGGCATGGGTGAAGATTTGAGTTTGGTTTGGATATGGCTACTTGGCACCAAAGTAACACATGGAGATGTGGAAGATGTGGCTAGAAACAGCAGATGAGCTCAGAAGGGAGGCCAGGGCTGGAGCTGTGAAGATCTCAAGGAAAGTTGGCATTAAAGCCAGGAGGCTGGATGACATCACAAAGGAGGGGGCTACCACAGGAGAGTCTAAAGAAGCCCATTTCCTACCCCAAGGTCACGGTGAGACTACAAAACCACCCTGGGAGTACTCCACACAGTGCCTGGCCGAGAAGGGCGCAAAGGGGAGCTCTCTGGCCCTAGGCATCCCCCACTGCTCCTGCTGGCCAAACACCGGATGCAAACTCTGCCTTGCCAACAGGACCACCAGCCAGGAATGGGCTCACAGCAAGCTCCCTTTAGCACGGGGAGAAAACCCATACACTTGGACAGCACCCTTCCTCCTCGTCCACTTGCTGTGCTGGCTAACCGAGGCACTGGCTGTGACCGACCAGCACCAATGCCAGCGCGGTGAATGCTGCCTTTTGGTCAAGTCTCTCCCGCTGCAGCCTCCCGCCCAATCCAGCGGCAGTATGACCTCATCCATTCCTTTTGTCATCCTCCAACAGGCCTCACATCCCGCGCTCAGAGGCAGCACCGGTCCACCCCCGGGCTGCCCATCCACTCCCTTTTGTGAGTGAAGGCCTGCAGCAGGGTTTGGGGCCACTCCCACACCGGGGAGTCTAGTCTGGCCAGGAAACAGTGGATCCTCGCCTGGTGGCTGGCCTCGAGCAGTCGACAGCCGTAGACGGGACTGCCGTGCAGGAACAAGATACATGCAAGCATGCAAAACGGCAAATCAGGCTCCTGCCACAGGCAACCCACGTCCATCGGATGACACTAGACAGGCATCACTGTCAACAGGTTGCCCCCTTCCCTTTATTTCCGCCATGCTCATTGTTACAACGAAACTGTATCCCGGTTATCTACGTGACACTCAACCCGTGAGCATTTGGTGGACAAAAAGATTTAGGCGACTTCTTGGATTTCCCAAACTGTGTTAAAGCTGGCAGGGTCCCAGGCGAGCACTGTCCCTGTCCACACCTTTCCCGCCTGAAAGCGATGCTGGGCTTCGGGCCCGTCGGGCGAAGAGCCTCTTTACCCGGGCGGACAGCGACGAGCATCGGCGACGCCTGGGCCCGGGGCCCGCCCCCCAGCCCCGTCGGGGTTCCCACCCCGCGCTCTCCGCCGCCCGTGGCCATGTTGCCTCACAAAGGCCGAGCTCCGCGTCCCCTCTCCGCCCGCCCCGCGCCCGGGCCCGCAGCCTCGGTCCCGGAGGGAGGCGGGAGGGAAGGCGCGCCCTCGCGCAGGCCGCAGCGCTCGCCCGCCCGCCCGCGGGGCGCCCCTCGCGCCCCGCACCTACCTGAGGCGCCCGCGGCCTGCCCGAGCCGCCCCGCAGCCCGACCACAGCCGGGAGAGCCTCACCGCCCGGCTGCCGCAGCCATCTGGAAAGGCTGTCCAGGGTCTCCGGTCGCCGGGACCCGCCTGTCGCGCGGGGCGAGCGGAGGGCGGGCCTTCGCAGCGTGCGGCCAATCCCCGCACGCGGCCGCCCCGCATTGGGGGAGCCGCGGAGCGGGCTGCGGAGGCCGCCAATCGTCGGCGCGTGGCGCGCGTGTCCGTGGTGCGCAGCCCAATAGCGCGGCCGCGCAGGCGGGACCAGGTGCCCAGGCCGCGGTCGCGCTAACGGTCGCTGCCCGGGCGGGGCTCGCCGGACGGAGGGCGGCGGCCGCGGGGAGCGCCGGGAACGGGAAGCGCGGGGAATGCCGGGAGCAGGGGAGCGCGGGAAACGCGGGGAGCGCCGGGAACAAGGAGCGCGGGGTACGCCGGGATCTGACCGGCGGACGGGCCGCCTTCCGTAGAGACTGCACGAGAGGAGTGCACACACAGTCGTTACACAACCCGGTTAAAAGCATCCGTGTATCAGACATAATCATTTACAAAGAACGCGTGTGCTCAACTGTCTGGCGCTTTTTCATTTGCTAATACTATAACAGGAGTTCCAAAACAGGGAGGGTTAGGCCAGGCGCAGTGATCAGGGAGGTCGAGGCAGGAGGATTATTTGAGCCCGGGGGTTCGAGACCAGCCTGGACCAACATAGTGAGACCCCCCCCAGTATCTACAATTTTTTTTTTGAGACCGAGTCTCGCTCTGTCGCCCAGGCTGGAGTGCAGTGGCATGATCTTGGCTCGCTGCAACCTCCGCCTCCCGGGTTCAAGCGATTCTCTGCCTCAGCCTCCCGAGTAGCTAGGACTAGAAGCGAGCACCACCACGCACGGCTAATTTTTGCATTTTTAGTAGAGACAGAGTTTCACCATATTGGCCAGGTTGGTCTCGAACTCCTGACCTGGTGATCCACCCGCCTCGGCCTCCCGAAGTGCTGGGATTACAGGCGTAAGACACTGCTCCCAGACCAAAACTTTTTTTTAATTAGCCGGCATGGTGGGGCGCGCCTGTGGTCCGAGCTACTCGGGAGGCTGAGGTGGGAGGATCGCCTAAGTTCAGGAGTTCCACGCTGCAGTGATTCAAGATTGCACCACTTTCACTCCAGCCTGAGTGACAGCACGAGCCGCTGTCTCAAAAAAAAAAAAAAAAAAAGGAAAAGGAGGATATGAGTAAGTGAAGGTACATGGCTTCCTTAGACTAGCTTTCCTTTCAATAAATGTGGAAGGAATGATGGAAATAGTAAATTTAGAAAATTTCCCATTGGGGCCGGGCACGGTGGCTCACGCCTGTAATCTCAGCATTTTGGGAAGCCAAGGCAGGCGGATCATGAGGTCAGGAGTTTGAGACCCAGCCTGACCAACATGGTGAAACCCTGTCTCTACTAAAAATACAAACATTAGCCAGGCGTGGTTGCGCGCGGCTCTAATCCCAGCTACTCGGTAGGCTGAGGTTGAGGCGAGCTGAGATCCACCATTACACTCCAGCCTGGGAAACAGGAGCAAAACTCCAACTCAAAAATAAAGCAAAAAGAAAATCTCCCATCGAGTAGCCACCCCAATAATAGCTGCTGCAGACAAAAAAAAAAACCTTTTTTTTTTTGAGACAGAGTTTGGCTGTTGTTGCCCAGGCTGAAGTGCAATGGCACAATCTCAACTCACAGCAACCTCCGCCTCCGGGTTCAAGCGATTCTCCTACCTCAGCCTCCCAAGTAGCTGGGATGACAGGCATGCGCCACCACACCCAGCTAATATTTTGTATTTTTAGTAGAGACGGGATTTCTCCATGTCAGGCTGGTCTCAAACTCCCGACCTCAGGTGATCTGGCCACCTTGGCCTCCCAAAGTGCTGGGATTACAGGCATGAGCCACCTTGCCTGACCCAAAAGTCTTGAGTGATAAAAATAGTGGTCTGGGGCCAGGCACAGTGGCTCAGCTTGTAATCCCAGCACTTTGGAAGGGCGAGGCCAGCCGATCACTTGAGGTTATTAGTTCGAGACTAGCCTGACCAATATGGTGAAACCCTGTCTTTACTACAAATATTTTTTTAAAAATTAGGCTGGGCGTGGTGGCTCACGCCTGTAATCCCAGCACTTTGGGAGGCTGAGGCGGGTGGATCACGAAGGCAGAAGATCAAGACCAGCCTGGCCAACACAGTGAAACCCCGTCTCTACTAAAATACAAAAAATTAGCTGGGTGTGTTGGTACACACCTGTGGTCCCAGCTACTTAGGAGGCTGAGGCAGGAGAATCGCTTGAAACTGGGAGACAGGGGTTGTAGTGAGCCAAGATTGTGCCACTGCACTCCAGCCTGGCGACAGAGCAAGACTCCGTCTCAAAAAAAAAAAAAAAAAAAAAAAAAAAATTAGCCAGGCATGGTGGCGGGTGCCTGTCATCCCAGCTACTCTGGAGGCTGAGATAGGAGAACTGCTTGAACCCAGGAGGCAGAGGTTGCAGTGAGCCAAGATTGAGCCACTGCACTCTGGCATGGGTGACAGAGCGAGACTCCATCTCAAAAAAACAAAAAAATAGTGGGCAAAAAGACAAGAAACAGATTTTGTTTTTGTTTTCAGGGTTGCAAAGTTCCTCCCCCATGATACTAATTGCCTAGGGAAAATAGTAGTTTTAGAGTGGAAAAAAACCTGGGAGACACCAACTTTATCCAAGCCATCAAGGTTGCCAGCAAACTTAGCAAAGTGTACCATTTAAATACATGTATTGCAAAAAGAAAAAAAAAAAAAACACAAAGAAAAATACGTGCATTGCGTTATATATCAATTCTGCCTCAATAGAAATGAAAAAAGTTAGCCCCAGTAAGAGGACATACCGTGGTCTTCCTGAGGACACACATTCATTTCTATTTTTGCCCAAAGGCAGAATCTGAATGAAGAGCAGACAAACCCCAAATTAGGGGCATTCCGCAAAATTACCAGCCAGTGTTTTTCAAGCGTCAGGATCATTCAAGTCATAGATATACTGAGGAGCCATCTTCAATTAAAAGAGATAACTAAATGCAGTGTGCAATCCAGACCATAGATGGGATCCTGGCTTAGAAAAGAGACATTACTGAGACAATTGATAGAATTCACACAAGACCTGTAGATTAGTTAATGGTATTGTATTGACAAAAGACTATTTGCTTGGCCAAACTTTAGTCAGGCTGCTAAACCTTTTAGGCGCATCTGTGTGATTTCCAGTTCAGCAAGAACCACCCAGCTTTTGATATCTGATTGCCCTGGATACTGATGAAATTCCTCATCCTCCACCATCCTCTAGGTGATGTCTGATCACCCCAGCCTGTCTTCCAAAGAATCCTCTTAGGTCAGCTTAGCCAGAATCCCCCTTATCTCTCATGTTTCTTCTTAGTAATTTTCAATCCACTGACCCCCACCCTGCTTCTTGACTATCAGTTCCCACTTGTCCATGCTGTATTCAGAGTTGAGCCCAATCTTTCCCATGCAAAACCCCATTGCCTGTGGTCCATATGCCTTGCTCCTGAATAAGGCCTTCCCTTCCCTACCGTGCTTTGACAAGGGCTGCTGAATATTTTTTTTTCTTTTTCTTTTTTTTTGAGACAGAGTTTCGCTCTTGTTGCCCTGGCTGGAGCAAAATGGCGCAATCTCGGCTCACTGCAACCTCTGCCTCCGGGGTTCAAGCGATCCTCCTGCCTCAGCCTCCTGAGTAGCTGGGACTATTGGCATGCACCACCATGCCTGGCTAATTTTTTGTTTGTAGTAGAAACGGGGTTTCACCATGTTGGTCATGCTGGTCTCGAACTCCTGATCTCAGGTGATCCACCCGCCTCAGCCTTAAGTGCTAGGATTACAGGCATGAGCCACCATGCCTGGCCAGTAATTTTTTTCTTTAATGACTGTGGCGCCACAGGCCTCTCACCCAGGACTCTCAGTGTGTAACTTTGCAGCCTTTGTCTTCTCTCCTGATTGGCTGATTGGGGATCTGTTAGTGAGTCAAACTCCTAAACCATGGCTGTAGACAAACTTTTATTCTAGCTGGTAAGGACAGATTTTGTTTTTTAAGGTCCCAAGCTTCTTTTGAAAGGTATAATACTTCCTGGGTTGGAAGTTCTTCCTGGCTCCTTGTTCTGAATGGGGATTCACTCCCTGATTCCTGGGCCAGAAGTCTCTTCTTCCCAGCTCACCGTAAGACTTCTCTGTTCTCTCTCGGATCCTCCTTCTCCCATTGGAACTTCTCAGTCACCTGAATCCCTTCTTCTCAAACCCCTCCAGACTGTATGTTCTGCTAACTTTACATATTTATTTTTATTTACTTATTTATTTGAGACAGAGACTCGCTGGGTCATCCAGGCTGGAATGCAGTGGCGTAATCTCAGCTCACTGCAGCCTCCACCTCCTGGGTTCAAGCTATTCTTCTGCCTCAGCCTCCCAGATAGCTGGGATTACAGGGGCACACCACCACGCCCGGCTAAGCTTTGTATTTTTAGTAGAGATGGGGTGTCACCATGTTAGCCAGGCTGGTCTCAAACTCCTGACCTCAAGATGCGCCCGCCTCAGCCTCACAAAGTGCTGGGATTATAGGTGTGAGCCACTGCACCTGGCCAAGTGATGGCTTTTTTTTTTTTAAATAAAATAAAGACGGGGTTTCACCATGTTGGTCAGGCTGGTCTTGAACTCCCGACCTCAGGTGATCCACCCGCCTTGGCCTCCAAAGTGCTTGGATTACAGGTGTGAGCCACCGCGCCCAGCCGTGATGGCCTTTTTGATGGGTTTTATTGCATCTTGTGAACAAATCATTACTGTGTCCAACATTGGAATGGAATTATCACTACTGTATCATGAGTAGGTATTTTGATTCTATAGTTCCCTCAGTGTTACATCTTGACTTGTAATCAGTAATGAATATTTCTTGATATTTAATGTATAGGACATTTATTTATAATAAATAAATACTTTCCAAAGGAAAAAAAATGTGGCCAGTGCAGGGGCTCATACCTGTAATCCCAGCACTTTGGGAGGTCAAGGCAGGCGGACCACTTGAGGCCAGGAGTTCGAGATCAGCCTGGGCAATATGACACAACCCTATCTCTACAAAAAATACAAAAATTAGCCAAGCATGGTGGTGCACACCTGCAGTCCCAGCTACTTGGGTGGCTGAGGCAGGAGGATCACTTGAGCCCAGGAGTGCAGAGGCGTGATCTCTGCACTCCAGCCTGGGCAGCAGATCAAGACCCTGTCTCACAAACAAACAAACAAAAAGCAATGTGAGTCTTCTCTATATTAAAAGAGCTAGGGTGTTTTGTTTTGTTTTACAATTATGTAACTTTCTACATTTGTCTTTAAAATCTTTTGTCACAGCCGGGCATGGTGGCTCACGCCTGTAATCCAAGCACTTTGGAGGCCAAGGCAGGCGGATCACCTGAGGTTGGGAGTTCAAGACCAGCCTGACCAACATGGTGAAACCCTGTCTTTAAAAAAAAAAAATCTTTTGTCACTTTACTATTATTTCACAGTGATCTGTAATCTTTTTGTTTGTTTGTTTGTTTTTCTGATACAGAGTCTCACTTTGTCACCCAGGCTGGAGTACAGTGGCGTGATCCTGGCTCACTGCAATCTCTGCTTCCCAGGTTCAAGTGATTCTCCTGCTTCGGCCTCCCGAGTAGCTGGGACTACAGGCGCCTGCCACCAGGCCTGGCTAATTTTTGTATTTTTAGCAGAGACAGGGGTTTGCCATTGTTGGCCAGGCTGGTCTTGAGCTCCTGACCTCAAGTTATCCACCCGCCACGGCCTCCCAAAGTGCTGGGATTATAGGCATGAGCCACCGCACCTGGCCATGTAATTTGTTTAGTCAAGTGTTTTAAACTTTTTTACATTTTTGACAATTTTCCAAAATCAAATTCTAAATTAAGTCTTTTTGATTTTGAACTAATTTGGGGATTTTTCAAGAGGACTTCTGGAAAGTCTCTAAGGATTCATCTCTTATCTTGTAAAAGAGAGATATTAGACTACTTGAGCTTATTTGACGTTAAATTATATGGGAAGTATTGTCAAATCATAAGTAATGCTAACCTTCTTTATGTTACATTTGAATGGATATGTTATTAATGATTGCTCTAGAAATTGTATGAAATTCCCAGAAATCTGATAAGTCCTGCTAAAATGTTATCAGTCACAATTAGCATTATTATGTTAAAGTGTTGTATGCCACAGAAAGAACCAAATTTCCTCATAAATTATGTAATTATTATAATGAACTCTCGCCAGACCTTTATGGCCACTTTAAGTGTTTGTCAGTCACAGACAGTTCAGGAAAAAGAGACTAACAAGCGCTCTGGCATACAGACTTCTGGTAAGTTTAAGATCATACCATCGGACTGTATAAGAATTTCCAGAACTCCTTCTTTTTTTTTTTTTTTTTTTTGAGACTGAGTCTCACTCTGTCACCCAGGCTGTTGTGCAGTGGCGCAGTCTCGGCTCACTGCAACCTCTGCCCACCAGGTTCAAGCAATTCTCCTACCTCAGCCACCCAAGTCACTGGGATTATAGGCGCCCACCACTACACCCAGCTAATTATTTATTTATTTATTTTTACTTTTATTTTTTTTAAGACAGGGTTTCACCATGTTGGTCAGGCTGGTCTTGAACTCCCGGCCTCAGGTGATCCGCCCACCTTGGCCTCCAAAATGCTTGGATTACAGGCGTGAGCCACCACGCCCGGCCTAATTTTTAATTTTTAATAGAGACAGGGTTTCACCATGTTGGCCAGGCTGGTCTCGAACTCCTGGCCTCAATCGAGCTGCCTGCCTCGGCCTCCCAAAGAGCTGGGATTACAGGCATGAGCCTCTGAGCCCAGCCAGAATTTCCAGAACTCTAATGAAGACAGTGATGGGTTTGTGAAACACTGCTGACCAAGATCAAACAGAACCAGAATAAATTACGCGGCAATGAATCAACTGATGATAATTATTTATTTATTTAATTTCATAGTAGAGATAGGGTCTCACTATGCTGACCCGGCTGGTTTCAAACTCTTGGCCTCCAATGATCCTCCATCTCAGCCTCCCTAAGCATTACAGGTGTGAGCCACTGCACCCAGCCAGGATAATTTTTTTATGTTTTGTTTGAAACATTGCTGGTTCTTTAATGTTTAATTTATTTTTTCTCTTTTCTTTTAAGCTATCCATAGCTTACAGCAGTTTGGTAAAGTAAGCCTTTGTAAACAAAAATGAAACAATTACTTTTTCTCTCTACCTTATCCTTCCAGATTTTGGAAACTATACATGAGTATTTTTATTTTAATGGCAATATGGTTATTTACATAAGTTCAGTAAGAACCAGTTCTCTTTCTAACAGGGCACAATTGGAAATGCTGTTTATATTACCAAAGCTTTGACTGGAATGCCATATTTTCAGATATGGGCCAGACAACTTTAAGTAACTTTAAGGATGACTTTATGGGACCAATAAAGCCCTTGGAGAAAAATGGGTTTGATACCTTGAATATGTGGGTCACATGGTTGCCTTGTAGGTAAGGCCCAAGAATGTCACGATATTTTGCGGGGAACTCAAAAGAGAGGAATTTACCCAAACCTATAAGGATTGCAAATGAAGTATGATGGTAAGATGTGGCTTGGCTTCCTAGCCTGGCAAGGCTTTTAAAAGCCCAATCTGAGATTACTTATTAAAAGTCCTAGCAAGGCCAGGCACAGTGGCTCACACCTGTAATCCCAGCATTTTGTGAGGCATGAGCCACTGTGGCCAGCCTAAAGTTTCTATTAAGTTGTCCAGCTTCAGCTTACAGGGCTTCGGGAAATGGGAAATTTTAATTTTTAGTGGTTCCAGGCCAGAAGGGTGGGAAAAAAACTGGAAGTATCAGTTTAGAGAACTCCCCCACCTCAAGTGATCCACCCGCCTTGGCCTCCCAAAGTGCTGGGCTTACAGGCATGAGCCACCGCACCCGGCCTAATTTTTGTATTTTCTGTAGAGACGGGGTTTCACCATGTTGGCCAGGATGGTCTCTATCTCCTGACCTCATGATCTGCCTGCCTCGGCCTCCCAAAGTGCTGGGTGGGATTACAGACGTGAGCCACTGTGCCCGGACTGAAATCATTTCTAAATGAAAAAGTATAAAGTGGGGGAGAGGAATGTTGCAGGCGACAAAGGTGGAGACCTGGACAGGCCTCCGCCACCGCCTCAGCAACAGACACCTCACAACGGGCTCCGTGCCCTTTAAGGTGTGGGTCTAGGACTCAGCTAGGGGATGCCGGCCTCCCTGTGGCGGGGCGAGTCAGAGCCCTGCACATGGCCATTCAACCACAGCAACCTCTCACACTCGGCTGATTGGTGACTTGGAGGTTCTACTGGCCCCTATCAGATTTGAGACCTCAGATCTGCTCACCACAGCCAGTTTCCCATACAGTCTGGGACCAACTAGGTGACAGACAAGAATCCTCACCATGGAACCTCATCCAGACCCAGCCCCAGGGTTGCAAAGATTGATGACTGGAAGCTGGGACTCCAGCCCAAGCTGGGGAAGGATCCTTTCCCTCTGGGCTCCTGTGTTTCCACCTAAGCCCAGCTCACCTATGAACCAGTCATCTGGCAGATGAGACCAAAAGACCTAGTCTCGGGGAGTCTGCAGGCAGATCAGGAGCCCAGGCCTTCCAGGATGAGACCTGAGGCCATGCGCATTCCTGGCCTGGCTAGGTCTGTTCATAGAATTGCCTCCAGTTGGCCAGCCCTGTCTCCAGACTCATGTCTACACAGCTCAACTGGACCATCTCAGGGCCCTAGGGCAGAAGCAGCTTAAGTTGGGAAGGGGCATCTGAGAAGAAGGTGAGCTCCCCATCTGCCTGGGAGAAAGGGACCCATACTGGAGACTCAGAGATCACGTACATCTGGTGACAAGCACAGAGGACTGGCTGGGCAGTGCCAGGAAGGCCATTGTCCAGGCCCAGGCCTTCCTGGTGTCATGTCCAAAGCTCTTCTAGAAGGCACTGGCTTTGGGCCCTTGTACCCTCTCCTAGCACAAGGGCCTTGCATCAAGGGGTTGGCCCAAATAAATGGGAGCTTGGGAAGCACCAGCAGTCATTCTTGGCTCTAATGTCTACCTGGCCTGGGCATAGGGTACAGTGGTGGGCAAGAGAATAAAGGTCCCTGCCTTCTTGAAGCTCCCATTCTGATGGAGAAATAGGCAAGAAACAATCCTAGCACACAGCGTGCCAGATGGTACTCACCGCCATAGAGGAAAAGAGCCTTCCTTCCTTCCTTCCTTCCTTCCTTCCTCCCTCCCATCCTTCCTTCCTCACTGCCATAGAGAAAAAGAGCCTGCCTTCCTTCCTTCCTCACTGCCATAGAGAAAACCTCCTCCTCCCAGATTCAAGGGATTCTCCTGCCTTAACCTCATGAATAGCTGGGATTACAGGCACCAGGCATCATGCCCAGTTAATTTTTGCATATTTAGTAGAAACAGGGTTTCACCATGTTGGTCAGGCTGGTCTTGAACTCCTGACCTCAAGTGATCCACCCACCTCAGCCTCCCAAATTGCTGGGATTACAGGTGTGAGCCACCACGGCCAGCCTCCTGATTTTTTTCTTTCTTTCAAAATGGGGGCTTGCTGTGTCACCCAGGCTGCAGTGCAGTCGTGCAATCATGGCTTACTGCAGTTTCAAACTCCTGCGCTCAAGCAATCCTCCCACCTCAGCCTCCCAAGTAGCTGGGATTATAGGCGTGTGCCACTGTGCTGGGCTAGACTGTGATTTTAAATAGTTGCCTGCCCTGAAGGCAGGGGAGTTGAGTGCAAAGATGCTGGGACAGGAGCTATGCAGACTGTATAGCTCTGAGTTGAGGGTATGGGGGAGGCCTGGGAAAGTAAGGTGAAGTAGGAAGCAGTGCCAGACATTGTGGGGATACCAGCATGGGAGGACCATGGATCTGTGGGGCAGGCACCCCCAGAGATGCCACGTGGTACTCATCCTATTCTGTCCTGGCCCATGGTTCTGCCTTTCCACCTGGCTGGGAGCTGAGGGGCCATTATGGTGTCTCCCCCAAGCCTCTTTCCTCATCTGTAGGGTGAAGATCACAACTGTGTTAGTCTGTTAGGGCCACCTTAAAAAAGCACCAAGGGCTGGGCGCAGTAGCTCACATCTGTAATCCCGGCACTATGGGAGGCCGAGGTGGGAGGATCACTTGAGCCCAGGAGCTTGGGACCAGTTCAGGCAACATAGTAAAACCCCGTCTCTACAAAAAATACAAAAAGTAGCTGGACGTGGTGGTATGCACCTCTAGCCCTATCTACTCAGGAGACTGAGGTGGGAAGATCGCCTGAGCCCAGGAGGCAGAAGCTGCAGTGAGCTGTGACCTTGCTGCTGCCCCCCCCAGAATGGGCAACGGAGTGAGACCCTGTCTCAAAAAAAAAAAGCCATCACAAATGGAACCACTTAAATAACACATTTATTGTCACACAGCCCTGGAGGCTGGAAGTCCATCATCAGAGTGATGGCAGCCCTGCTCCCTCTGAAGTTTCCAGGAGATGCTCTGAGGCAGGCCCCTCTCCCAGCTTCTGGTGATACCTTGGCTCGCAGAGTAGAATTCCAGTCTTCACACAGTGTTCTCCCTGTGTGCATATCTGTCCGTGTCCAAATCTTCCTTTTTCCTTTCTTCTCCATTGTCCAGGCTGAAGTGCAGTGGTACAATCACAGCTCACTGCAGCCTCGACCTCCTGAACTCAAGTGATCCTCCTACCTCAGCCTCCCGAGTAGCTGGGACTACAGGTGTGCACCACCATGCCCTGCTAATTTAATTATTTTTAGAGATGGGGTCTTGCTATATTGCCCAGACTAATCTGGGCTCAAGCAGTCCTCCAGCTTTGGCCTCCCAAAGGGCTGAGATTACAAGTGTGAGCCACTGCGCCCAGCCCAAATCTTCCTTTTTTGAGATAGAGTCTCCCTCTGTTGCCGAGGCTGGAGTGCACAGTGCGATCTTGGCTCACTGCAACCACTGCCTCCCGGGTTCAAGTGATTCTTCCACATCAGTCTTGCACTACAGGTGTGAGCCACCACGCCCAGCTAATTTTTTTTTTTTTTGTTTTGTTTTGTTTTTTGGTAGAGACAGGGTTTTGACATGTTGCCCCATGCTGGTCTCGAACTCCTGAGCTCAAGCAATCCTTCTGCCTCAGCCTCCCAAAGTGCTGGGATTACAGGCATGAGCCACTGCACCCAGCCTAAATCTTCCTCTCTTGTTTTCTTTTAGAGATGGTGTTTCGCTCTTGCTGCCCAGGCAGAGTGCAATGTCGCAATCTCGGCTCACCACAACCTCCGTCTCCAAGGTTCAAGCGATTCTCCTGCCTTCCTCCAGAGCAGGGGATTACAGGCATGCGCCACCACGCCCAGCTAATTTTGTATTTTTAGTAGAGATGGGGCTTCACCATGTTGGTCAGGCTGGTCTCAAACTGCCAACCTCAGGTGATCCGCCCACCTCGGCCTCCCAAAGTGCTGGAATTAAAGGCTTGAGCCACCTCGCCCAGCCCAAATCTTCCTTTTCATAAGGACAGTGTCACAGTGGATTGGGGCCCACACTAACGACCTCACTCTACTTTGGTTTCCCCCTGGAAAAACCCTATCCCCAACTGCAGTCACATTCTGAGGTACTGTGGGTCAGGACGCTGATGTATCTTTTTAGGGGGATCGACTCATAACACCAGTAGAATCACCATTGAGGGCTGTGCCTTAGGGGGCTCAGGCTGCTGGGGGAGCCCTGGGCAGGATGGGGGCAGAGGGACTCATGCAAGAGCAGGGACTGCTCTTCCTGGGCAGGCCGGGCCTCTGGGCAGAGGTGAACACCCGGGGGGGCTCTTCATGAGGGCAGGGCACCATCCAGATTGGGTGCTGGCACTGGACGCTGGCGCAGTACATGGTGTCCGCTGGAGCAGATGATCCTGTTGGCAGCAAGGGCAGTGCCCACAGCCGGGAGCCTACTGTCCTGACTCAGAGGACACATATGGGACTTGGGGCCTTAGTTCCTCAGGCCTGGGGGTGCAACCTGGGTCACAGCTGGGAACCTCTTCTGAGTTCAAAGTGAGCCATGGAAGGCTCTGAGCCCAGCAGAGTGGTCTGGGCAGGAAGGAGGAGGGACAGGGAGGCCCCTGCTCCTCCCTAGGTGGACCTGCATCATGCAACACTCAGGCTGGGAAGCCCTGGTGCAGGTCCACACCCACCCTGCACTCATGGATCCAAAAAGGCCAAGTTAGGGTTGGGTGCAGAGGCTTAGAAAAGTTTGGGTCTCAGCATTGGATATGCAGGACCCCCTTATACTCGGCCAGGCCCAGGGATGCAAACTCTTTAGAGCTGGCCCCAAACCAGGAGCTCCCAGGGCTGAGACAGTTGCAGACCTGCCCTCCTGCCCTTCCTACCATCCCCTGGCCCCCCCCTCCATCCAACAGAAGCCCAGGCCAGCCATGCCTCCCCCTCCAGTGGGGCCCCCACAGGCTCCACAGCGATGTGATGTACCTGTGTGGGTGGCTGGCCCCATAACCAGCATCTACCATATCCCACACACATGGGGCCTCTCACAGCGGCCCCTGCCCAAGGACAGATGGATTGACCCACAGGCATCCATCAGTGGTGCTGAAGCCGTGAGGTGGGAAGGGAGGTGGGAAGGGCCTCGCCCAGGGTGTCTGACCACACAGGAGACACAACAGCTCCCACTGGCACCCTGCACACAGGGAAAGGCCTCAAAACGCACTCATCACAGCCTCAGTTTTATTATCAGCAGCTCACATTCAGGTATAGATTCCTATGAAGTTTGCCTCACTTGCAAAGAGGAGGGAGAGGGCAAGGCTGGCTGAGATGGGGCCACCACAGCCATGGCCTCCAGCTGGGCAAGGGGGGTCTGGGAGCCCCTAGTGCACATGGAGCCTCCCGACACACACAGTATTGTCCCCAACACACAGGACACCTGGTACACTCAAGGCCACTGAGTCTGCCAGTGAGTCTGCACTTCTGTTATGACAGTGGATTTCTTTCAGGTCTTCTTTGTGCCCAATTCCAAATGCGGCTATCTCCTCTGCAGGAGCAGGTCTGCTTGTCAAGAATCCAAGCACACCTGTGCTCTGTGGCCACAGGCGAGGAGGGGCCGCTTTTAAATACAAGCCTACTCCTGTTGTTGGATCAGAACCAAGATCCACTGGCCTAAAGCACATGAGGGGTGAGAGTCGCCCTGCTGTTCATCCAACATGGTGTGTGTGCACCCGTGCGTGTCTGTGTGCAGCTATGCACATGTGTAGTACACCTATGCGTGTACGTGTGCACATGCCTATGCATGTGTCAGTGTGCACGTGCAGGAGTGTATGGGTGTGCTGTGTGTGTGTGTGCCTGTGTACACGTGCAGGAGTGGGCTCAGATGTAACCACATGTTCATGGTATATCTGGGCCGGCCCTAGGCCTGGTGTCAGACTCTGCTGCTCCCCCACTGGCATAAAGGCAGACCCTGAGCTGGCCGTGGGGGACACAGATGGATAACACAAACCGCAGGGCCCTGAGCTTGGATGCTGGCCAAGCCTCGGGCAATGCAGCGCAGTATGGCCAAGGAATGATTCCCGTCCAAACTGTCCCCAAGGCAGGGCGTCCCAGGAGCCCACTGGGCACGCCCAGAGGTGGGGTTAGCTCTGCAGTGTGAACTCGTGAGTGCTGGACTCCCAGTGGGAGGGGTCCTTGTCCAGCATGCTACGCTCAGTGAAGGTCACATGGCCATCCGCATCTACCAGGATGATGGTGTTGGTTCTGAAAAGACCAGGGGCCCTCGTTCACCTGGTGTCCCTCAGCCCTGTCCTGCCTGTCACAGCCACAACTAGGGCAAGAATCCAGGCAAGTAGAGGAAGGACCCCCCCCCCCCATGCCTGGAGGCTGTGCCAGGTCACAGAGGAGCAGCAGCCTCAGCTTGGGGACGAGGAGGGACCGTTGGGGCGTGTGGGCTCCCAGTTGGCTCCACAGGCCCACACTTGGTGAGTCCCACCACCTCCACTGGGAACCAGCCCACTCTGCCCCTGCCCGTGTAGCATGAGCCGCAGCACAGATCAGCCTGTGGGCTGACCACACACCTCCCCTTCAGAGGCCCAGGTTCCAAAACACTCAGCCACAATTGGCTCTTCCAAGAGGTCAAGATGTTGACCACCTGGGGCCCAGGCCTCCTCTGGAAGACTCCCTCTGTGCCATCTCTCCCATTGCCCAGGCCATGCCAGCCAGTCTGAAGCAAACACTCAGCGCACTGTCCTCTCCTCTAACCCTCTCTGCCGTGGGCTTTGCAGATGGAGGGTGGCACTGGATCCCCCAGCAGCCCTGGCACAGGCCGGTTCCCAGGGCAGACATACACTCAGTGCCCCCCGTGGGGTGGGACCCAGCAGTCATGTGGTCTGCCAGGGACAGACTTGGCACCTGCCTTCCCCCTCACATACGAAGATGAGCCTATGACAGAGGAGCAGCTGAAAGAAATGACACCTGCACCTGCCAGGGGGCCAGCCAGCCCCAGGTGGGAAGGCTGGCCAGCAGCCACCACCCAGGGGTGCAGCTGGCAGGCCTGGTGTCACGCAGGGATTTTCCCGCAGGGATCCACCAATGTGCAGGTAGCCCTGAGGCCATCCTGGCCCCGTGTGGCTGTGTACTGGCTCCTCAAGCCTGGCCTATGGGGTCCTGGGAGCCTGCGGCATCTGCGCACCCCTGCAGTGACGTCCGGACAGGGCAGAGCTCTGGAATCCACTCAGGCGGGGGAAGGAGCCTCGCCCTGACTAGGGAGCATGGGGGTACTTGGCCCCTGGGAGGTGGGACATGGGATAGGAGGTGGTGTGCCCGCGGTGCCACAGTACCTGGTGCCGTAGCCAGGGCAGCGCACACACACAGCCGAGTACTTGCTCAGTATGGGCTGCACGTACTCCCGGCCCTGCTCCTCGATGGCCGGGTCTGGCAGCTGCCTGCAGGATGGAGGGAAGTGGCGGCCATTAGTCCCTCTGTGGCCTGCCCACAGCCGGGTCTAGCCCCATCCCACCTGCTGGCCTAACTGGCTCTGGGGAGTGGCCGGGGGGACTGCAAGGGTTGTTTTTCTTCTCTTTCTTTTCTTTTTTTTTTGAGACAGAGTTTTGCTCTTGTCGCCCAGACTAGAATGCAACGGCTCGATCTCAGCTCACTATAGCCTCCACCTCCTAGGTTCAAGTGATTCTCCTGACTCAGCCTCCCAAGTAGCTGGGATTACAGGTGCGCACCACCAAGCCCATCTAATTTTGTATTTTTAGTAGAGACAGGGTTTCACCATGTTGGCCAGGCTGGGCTTGACCTCCTGACCTCAGGGGACCCACCCACCTAGGCCTCCCAAAGTGCTGGGATTACGGGCATGAGTCCCTGCACCCAGCCTGTTTCCTCAATGTTTCTGATCAAGGCAGAAAATCTCCATCTACCCTTAACTTACAACTCAATTGCAGAGCTTCAGCCCTGGATGGCACACAAGCTCCCTGCCTGCCCTGAGACCGTGACAGAAGTCCACTCAAGCCAGCCATTGTAGCTAGCATTGGGGCTCCAGCCATCAGTGAGGGCAGCCAGGGCCGGTCCTGGGCCTGCCCCATGTGGCACAGTGATAGGGGACTGTGTGCACTTACAGCTGGGAGGGGCTGCTGGGCACGCCCATGGGGCTCTTCCAATGAGGCAGCGATGCTGAGGCTGAAGGATGAGGCCTCAGTTCAGCAGCCCAGAGGAGAGGGAGGAAGCAGGGGGCAGAAAGGGGTCCCAGGGGGGAGGAGTGGGAGATAGGCCATGGGGGCTCCTCTGAGGGGGGCGAGCTAGACACAGTGACAGCAGGTGCTGGGTCACCTGGGCAGGACGGTGGCCTGACCTGGGCGGGGAGGGAGGGATATGTGGGGCATCTCACCCAGCGGGAGAAAGGCTGGCTCGGCGAGCACTAGGACCCCCAGCTGGGGCAACCAAGACCCCAGTGCCCTGCCCCTGAGGGGCCTTGAGGCCTCTGGGCAAGGAAGTGGCTGGGGGCTCCCTACTCCCAGGCAGTTCCCGGGACTGCAAGTCCCTGCCCAGCACTTAGCCCAGGGTCGCTGGGGACAGACCAAATGCAGGAAGCCCCATCAATCCTGACAGTGCTGATCCTGGCCACCTGTTTCCATGATTTGTCTCCTCCCCCCTGGGTTTGTTGAGTGTCTAGAATCTTCTGGAACTTCCCCGCTAGCCCTCGGCATGCAGAGGGGGAGCATCCATCTGCTCTTGGCCCCACGTGTGTGCATCAAGCCTCTGGGTGCACTGAACCTCCCCCTGGGCCTGGGCCTGGGCCCATCTCCTGTCATCAAAAGTCCCTGTTGTTGAAAACCTCAGCTGGCCTAAGGGAACAGGCAGGGAGGACAGCATGTCCATCAGCTTCCCTGCAGCTGGGGACCCAGCCTGGGTACCTCCATGGGCCTCCTGGGGCAGCAGTGGTGGGAGGACACCAGGGCTCACCCCAGCGGGACCCACCCACTCACGTCTCTTCGTTGTTGAGCACATCCAGGAGGTCGGCGATGAGCACGTCCTTGGGCAGCGCCTGGCTCCGCTCCACAGCCTCCAGGAAGAGCTGTTTCCCAAAGCACAGTTTCCTCCAGGGCGTCTCCAGCAGTGCGTTGCTCAACCCGTAGGTTCCTGTGGGGAACAGTTAGCTGGCCATACAGAGGCCCTGCTGTGCCATGTCAGGGTAAATTGCCACCTGCCTAACATGAGGTATGTCTGGGGACCATGAAATCAGGCCAGACCGAGGCCAAGCCGCTCCCACGCTCCAGCACCTTCCCTATGTTCATTCCTGACCTGACAGCAAGGAGTGGAGAACTCAACAGTGTGTGGAAGGGGCATCCACAGCCTGAATGGATGGATGAATACGAAATTAGTAACCTGAGATCTCACAGGCAAAGGGGGCAGCCAAGAGGGAACCTCTTCACCTCAAGCCAGGTTGGGCCACCTGAGAAGGTCAAGAGTGGGAGAATTAGCCACCAGAGGCCAGGAGGCACCCACCGCAATCACGTCCCTATGTGGAGACCCCCAAGAGTGCCACATAGGTGGCACAGATGCGGGCAGGGCCTCAGCTGAGCATGGCCCACCTCTGCATACCAGCCGGGCCCCTGGCTAGGGGGAGCCAGGGGTCTCGGTGCACGGAGTCTGACATGTGGCTTCTCAGAACAAGCTCCCAGAGTGGTGGCAGAAGGCATGGCCAACAGGAAGAGGGTTTCTCATGTCACAAAAAGTGAAGGGCAGGGACCTGAGGTGGGGAAGCACCTCATTCTCCAGAGGCCAGGGCAGCAGGGGAGAGCTTGATGGGAGCCATGCATCCCAAATGACGCGACAGGGACACCGAGACACCACCTCTTTCCCATCAGACTTCCAGGAGAAGATCTTGGCCAAGGCATTTCCCAGGGAGTTAGCCTGGGCTCTGCTGGAGCCCCCAGAGCAAAGCCGCCAGCCCCAGCTGTCACAGTGCTTTTTTTTTTTTTGTGATGGAGTCTCATTCTGTCACCCAGGCTGGAGTGCAGTGGCGTGATCTCGGCTCACTGCAACCTCTGCCTCCTGGGTTCAAGCAATTCTCCTGCCTCAGCCTCCCGAGTAGCTGGGATTACATGCATGTGCTACCAAGCCGGGCTAATTTTTTATTTTTAATAGAGATGGGGTTTCACCATGCTGGCCAGGCTGGTCTCAAACTCCTGACCTCGTGATCCATCCACCTCGGCGTCCCAAAGTGTTGGGATTACAGGCGTGAGCCACCACACCTGGCCTGCTTTTCCATCATGAACGACATGGAAGACCATTCAACTGCACAGCCATGGGCAAAGAATGGAGCTGGACTCTATCTCACACCATACATAAAAGTTGACTCAGGCCAGGAGAGGTGGCTCACTCCTATAATCCCAGCACATTGGGAGGCCGGGGCAGGAGGATCCCTGGAGCCCAGGAGTTTAAGACCAATCTGGGCAAAATAGTAAGACCCTAACTCTACAAAACACTAACAATTAGCTGAACATGGTGGCATACATCTGCAGTCACAGCTGCTTGGGAGGGGACGATCTCTTAAGTCCAGGAGATTGAGGCTGCAGTGAGACATGACTGCACCACTGCACTCCAGCCTGGGTGACAGAGCCAGGCCCTGTCTCAAAAAAAAAAAAAAGTTCAATCAAACCGAAGACCTAAGTGAAACAGCAAAAACTGTAAAACTCTGGAAGAAAGCATAGGGCGAAAACTTCATGGCCTTAGATCAGGCAATAGTTTCTTAGATAAGAAACCAAAGGCATGAGCGACAAAAGGGGAAAAGGAAAAACATGTGACTTCAAAATGGAAAGCTGTGTGCTTTATATATATATATATATATATATATATATATATTTTTTTTTTTTAAAGATGGGGTTTCACCATATTGGTCAGGCTGGTCTTGAACTCATGACCTCAGGTGATCGGCCCGCCTCAGCCTCCCAAAGTGCTAGGATTACAGGCATGAGCCACCGCGCCCGGCTTTTTATTTATTTATTTATTTATGCTTTGCGCTTTAAACAAGAGGCTTTCAGCTAGAACCAACATATGAGGCACTCCTATGACTCAAAAAGACAACCCAGTTTGAATAATCATTTCTCCAAAGAAGATGCGCAAATGGCTCAACATCACAGCCGTCAGAGAAATGCAAATCAAAACCACAAGGCCGTACCACTTCCCCACCCCCCTGTGGCCGCTATCATCAAAACACAGACGACAGCAATTGCTAGTGAGGATTCGGAGAAACTGCAGCCCTCATACGCTGCTGGTGGGAATGCATAACGCTGCGGCTGCTTTGGAAACAGTTTGGAAATTCCTCAAAAGGTTAAACAGGGATACCACATGACCTAACAACTCCATCCCTAGGTATTCACACAAGAGCCATAAAAACATTTGACCACACAAACACTTGTGACTGAGGTTCACAGCAGCACTATTCACGACGGCCAAAAGGTGACAACAACTCCAGTGTCCCTTAGTGGATGAAGGGAAGACACGGAAGGGACCTACTGGCTCGGGGTTCAGGGTAGCCGGCTCGGCAACCTCCCTCAGTTCCTACGGCTACAAGAAAAACCACACTCTTGAAAAATTCCCTCGAAATAGTAGTGATCACACACATTATCAGACCCTCCTAACTCTGACTTACAGCCCAGACCACTACAACCCTGACCAGACAGAGGACCAGCCTTCAAACGCTCTTTTCTGATGAGCAACTACAGACCTTAGCCGGTTTCAGCAGTCAGAGAGGCTGCACTCCAACCGTGTTCTAGAGCTCACCTTCTGAGGGAAAGAGCCAGATTCTACCTCATTTGAATGCTAAAACCCTGCCCCAAAGTGAACATGGGATGTATGTTACATATATGTTTATCTATTGCACAAGTTCTCAGGTCCCGTCATAAATATGTATGGCTTTTCCCCAAGCCTGCTGAATATGTATGACTCTATTGTGTGATACAGACTTTGGGGAGGCGTAAAACTCAAACTGCCCTTCCCCTCCTCAAAGAGAGCACCTCAGTCCACTGCCGGAGACTCTCTCTTCCGGATTTGCAAACCGATATGGTGAATAAAGCTCTCTTCTATTATTTAGCCATGCTGGTGGGCTTTTGGACGACAACACTAAGTGAAAAAGTCAGTCCCCTAAACGACGTATTATAGGAGTCCCTTGATACAAAGTGTCCAGAATAGGCAAATCCATAGATAGAAAGCAGATTAAAGGTTTCAGGGGCTAAAGAGACAGGGAATGGGGGAGTGGCTGCTGATGGGTATGGCTCTCTTTGGGGAGCAAGAAAGGACCTGGAATTAGGTAGTGATGATGGCTGCTCAACTCTGTGAATGAACCGAAACCTACTGAATGATACACTTTAAATGGGTGAACTGTGCTGCTAGTCAGTCATATCTCAATAAAGTTGTTTTTAACAAAAATAAAGGCAACGTGGACCAGATGGGGCAGGATCAGGGATGGGACAGGATGTAGTCAGAAATAATTTCTCCAAAACAATCGAGCAGCAAATAAGCATCTCTGACCACTGAGGGCTCAGCGTCTGAGAACCAAGGGTGTCATGGGGATGGTTACAGCGACTGCCCCAGACGCCTCTGGGCCAATGTTCAGAATGAGGGGGTGGTAGGGAGTCTCTGACTCCCTTTGCACCTTTTAGTTTCCAATTCTCTCCTGGGCAGTCACAGGCTCAGGGTGGCCCAAGTCTACTGCCACAGACCCAGCTCGCCGCACATTCCAACCCCATGACCCTGACTGACAGGGAGGCCCTGGGGCAGGCGGAAGCGCAAGAGCCGGCTGAGACAGCCAGAACAATCCTTTGGAAGCTCAGGACCTTCTGGCGCAATGTCCCTGCTTTGCTGGTAGCGTCTGTGTCTGTGCCACTGCCCAGTTCTTAGGAGCTCAGCTGAGCCACCCACAGTTGTATCGAAGGTAGGGAGGGGAAGGCCAGGGTCACAGAGGGTGGCTAGAAGGACGAGCTCCAGGTGGAGGAGAGGGCACCAGCTGGTATGCATAGGGGCAGTGGGTAGGACACACTGGAAGCCACCCTCCAGGCCAGCAGATGCTGCCTCTGAGGATCCCAAGTAGCCCAGGTGTCCAAGCCTGGGCACCACCTCAGTAAATGGGGTGCTGGGCCCATCTATGGACCAGACATCACTGGGCAGACGTGAAAAGCTGTCATGATGAGCCCGCCAGCACCATCAGCCCCCCAAGATGCAGGTGGGGTGGGGCCACTCAGCTGTCCTGAGGACTGCTTACCACCTCCCTCAGGCACCTCCAGGGACACTTGGGGCTTCAGGCCCACCGTGTGCACCCAGTGGGAAGGTATGCACCTGTGACCTGCAACCTCACTTGGTGATTTGTTCCAAATGCAAAAGGACGTCTGTGTGATGCGGGCACAGAGCTGCAGAGGAGTGCCCCCTCCCAGGGGGGTGTGGGTGGCACCAAGGGCACTGACACTCTCCCCAGGTGCTGGAACACTCTGTGTGAGCCAGCAGCTTGGGTAGAGGGACCAGAGTGGGCATCTAAGGCACACAGCTCCACGATGCCACCAGCGAGGAGCGTCTGTGGGCAGCAAGTGTGGGGAGTGAGCAAGCCGTGGGCCCTGGAGCCTGGGCTCTGGTCCCTAAGCCTTGTGCACCCAGGGCAAATGCCATTTCCCAGGAGTGCTGCTTTGTTCTGGCTCCAGACCTGGGACAAGATGCAGACCTCCCTCCCAGAACATGGCTGCAGAGGGGGGGCAATGTGACATTCTGTCCAAGTTGGGGCACTGGCAGAGGAAGCTTCCAGGAAATCGCAGCACCCAAGGAGCGGGGAGAGAAAGGACATGCAGCAGAAGGCACAGCCTGGGCAGTGGCGTAGAGCCAGGGCTGGAGGGCCCAGACATGGAGTATGACCTGGCACAGGGGGAGCTAGAGGCCCTGAGGACAGGGACCGGGGGAGCAGACCAGGGACTGGGTGCAAGAGATGTGTGTCTGTGCAGGGCTGCAGTGGGGTGTGTATGTGTACATCAGGGAGCAAGAACCCCGGGTGGTGATGGCCCCAGAGGTGCTGAGAAGGGACGGGCACAGGGCACACTGGGATGGCACAGGAGGTGAGACTGGGGGTGGGCTGCAGGGCTACAGTGGGAAGCCCAGAACAGGGGCGCATCTCGCTAGCAGGAAAGCCCCATGAGGGGGGGAGTGCAGACCGAGGTTCCTCCAGACCTCAAGGCACACAAGTCGTCCCAGGAGAGTAATATGACAAGGGCCTGGTCTCTAAAAAGCACAGGGGTAACCTCTGCATAGGAACAACCCCCCACCTCATCAGGCTCCCAGGGCAGCCTCACCTGGAGTCAACACGATGGGATCAGGCTCCCCTCGGTTCCCATAGTAGCAAATGACGTCTCCCTTCACTGTGCTGCAGACCAAGGGGAGAGAGTGTCAGACTGCAGCCATAGGGCGTCCTGCCCCTGACACTGCCTGGCGATCTCACAGCCCTGCTCCTGGAGGTTGGCAATGCACACAGTAGCCCACTGTGGCCAGGCCAGGGGCTTGCAGGACCCAGTCCCTCGGGCACATGGCAGGCAGGGTCATAGAGGCCCTAGCTCTTGTCCAGCATCATGGGTATGTTCCCAGCTCACCTCAGGGCCCACCAACCAGGGAGGCAAAGCATCTAAAAGGCCCTCCTGCCTTGCCGAATGCCCGATAGCATAGATACACAGAGGCTGCCCATCTGTATGGGCAACTGCAGGGCTGAGCCCCATCCCCACATCCCCAGCCCCTCCATCAGCGCCCCCACCACAGCTCATCTCTGAGCGTTTCTGGACAGGTGGCCCCAGGGAGACGAAGGCTTCCAAAAAAAGCGCCAAAGACCACCTCTTCCTACTCTCATTTGCTAAGTGTACACTTTAAAATAGTGGCTCACACCTATAGTCCCAGCTACTCTGGAGGCTGAGGAGAGAGGATTGCTTGAGGCCAGGAGTTTGAAACCAGACTGAGCAACATAGCAAGACCTCATCTCTACGAAATAAATTAATTTAAAAAAAAGAAAATCATTAAAAATGCTCCCCAGCTGAAAATATTCCAATCCTCAATACCACAGTAAGTCTTCCAGAACTTGGAGTGCCTTTTTTGCAAAGTGAAGAGGGTCTCTTTGTGGCCTGTGAGATGCCTTCCCAGGCTGGATGCTGGGCATGGAGCCCTGGGCCTTCAAGATGAACAGATACAGAGAAAGAGCCGGGCGCGGTACCTTCCTCCCAGAAGTGCTGTCCGGACCTGCCTTCCCCCCACCCACCAGTAGGCTTCAGGACCCCCCAGTCTACGTTCACATTCCATTCCCGTATTTTCTCACCATGGCCTTTGGTAACTTTCCCAAGATGCTTGGTTTATAACTTCAGAGACTATTTGCAGGCAAAAAGCTCCTCTGGGCTTTCTCTGTAAGGACCTACAGAACTGGATGCCTATGTTGGGGCTGCTAGCACTATCACAGGCCAGGTGAAGGGCGGGCCTCACCGGGGACAGCTGTGGCCGTGACAAGCCTCTCTCCCTTCCAGGCCTTGGCTTTCTCACTGGCACCCACTTGCAGGTCTGCTCACTGACCTCTGATGACCCCCGCCCTCCAGCCTCGGCCCTGGCACCAGCTTCTGCCTGACCTATGGTATGCTCTCCTGGCCACTGCCTGCATCCTCAGGCTAGGTCCAAGAGGCTAACCCTCACTCTACAGACTTTGGAGCCGGGCAAATTGCACAGGCTTTCAGGAGCCCAAGCCCCCACCCCCCGACCACGGGAGCCCATGCACCTGCTCAGGGCATGGCACCCTTGGCACCCCCACCTGCACAGAGCTGCTGAGCACCGTGTCCTGCTGGTGTCACGGCCACAGATCCACTGTCCTGAGGCTGAGTCAGACCCACATGGAACTACTGACCGGACAAAGTGGTTCCTGAGCATGGGGGCGTGCAGAGAGCACAGGGGCTCTGCCTCCTGGAGTCACAAAGGCATGGGCAGGAAGAAGGGCTCTGGGCAGCAAGTGGCCCACGCCAGCCCTCAGTCCTCCACCTAGTGGACGCCACAAATCGCTCAGCCTCCACAGCAAGTGTGCAGACCCATGTGGGGCAGGGCTGGGCACGCCACACACAAGGGACGCACAAGGAACAGCAGGCCTGGAGCTCAGGAGCCAGGAAAGAGGCCCATGGACCTGCCCCCTGTGGAAGGAGGCAGTTTCAGGGCCCGCCACGGTGTGTCGACAGCTTCCTGTTTGTCCGTTCTGGCAGAAGGCCCCAGACTAACCGCATTAGCCAAGTTTTGGAGTGTTGGAGGGGGAGGAGGGCAGGAGGGAGGAATGCTCACTTCACGGAAGGGCAAAACACACAAAACCTCTGCAGTTCCTGCGGCCACATCTCCAACGGGAGCTTCCCCGGGAGCACAGCATCCCAGCCACTCCAGGCCAGGCTGCCAGGGGCTGCTCTGCACACCCTGCCCGTGGGAGGGGGACACCCAGCCAGGGCCACTCTATGCAGCTGCCCTTCACAGCCTCGGCTTTCTCCAGGGAGCAAGCAGCCCTCACGCCATCACAGGAAGCCTTGGGCTTCACCCCCAAGTCCCCAAGTTAGTACATCTGTAACAGGCTCTATCCTAGGAATGTCTGCCAAGTCACCAGAAACAATGTCCCTGGAGAGGCTGCCACAGCCCCAGTAGAACCCCGGCTTCCAGATGAGCCTGAGGTCTGCCCCAGAGGCAGTGCTGGGCAGGACCACCATCCACCCCCCTCTCGCAGACCTACCTCAGGTCGGCGGCTATGAGGTTGAAGCCATTGTACAGATGGCCCTCCACAGAGACCTTCTTCAGGTAGGACAAGCTGTCCACATCAGTGGTGAGAAAGTGGGTGACAAGTTCACCTGTGGGCAGGGGACAGATGTCGTGTCCAAGGCTGCAGGGATATGCTCTTCTCCTGGGAACACTGATGTGGGGCCCCGTGGGGGAGGATGCAGGAAGATGAGGGTCCCACTGGAGCCCTGGCCTGTCATGACTGCCACGAGAGTCAGTCACACCTCATCAGCCTGGCTGCCACTCAGGTCAGCACTGAAAACTGCTCATTTTATTAAAAATATTTTTCCCCACTATGTCTTCCTGTGGAAATCCAGCATGAAGTAAACACCTTTCAGTGACACAGCAGTCAGGAGTGACACACAGTGAGGGCGACAGAGGAGAGTGCTCCCTGAGAAGAGTAACAGTGCCTCGTGGGTCAGGTGGGAGTGGGCTCCTGGCTGTGACGCCAGAGGGCCAGGGCGTGGGAAATGGGGACGCTCCCCTCCTCACTCTTCCTGTCTGTGCCACATACCCCTGCAGCACACCTCACTGGCAGCAGTGGTATGCCTGAGGAAGCCCCCCACCTGCCACAGGGCCCAGCTTTCCCCTTTCTTGTCCCCACCCTTACCTAGGCCCTTCCCTGCCACGCTTTGGTACCACCCACTCTGTAACCTGGCCCTGCCCCATGGTACCTCAGCCCTGCCCCATCCCACACCCATACACCTTGGCACTTCTTACCCTGGCCCCCCCACCCCGGCCCACCATATACTGGCCAGTCCTGTAGTCCCTTGGCCCCACCCTGTCTCACCGTGGCCCTACCCATCCCACCCTGTCTCACCTCGGCCCCACCCTGTCTCACCTCGGCCCACCCCACCCTACCCTGTCTCACCTCGGCCCGCCCCACCCCATTCTGTCTCACCTTGGTCCTGCCCCACCCACCCTGTCTCACCCAGCCCCACCCCACTCTGTCTTACCTAGGCCCACCCCACGCCGCCCTGTCTCACCTTGGCCCCATCCCACCCATCCTGTCTCACCTAGGCCCACCCCATCCCACCCTGTCTCACCTCGGCCCCACCCTGTCTCACCTCAGCCCACCCCACCCCACACTGTCTCACCTCGGCCCGCCCCACCCCATTCTGTCTCACCTTGGCCCTGCCCCACCCATCCTGTCTCACCCAGCCCCACCCCACTCTGTCTTACCTAGGCCCACCCCACACCGCCCTGTCTCACCTTGGCCCCATCCCACCCATCCTGTCTCACCTAGGCCCGCCCCAACCCACTGTCTCACCTTGGCCCCACCCCACCCACCCTGTCTCACCTAGGCCCGCCCCACCTCACCCATCCTGTGTCTCCTCGGCCCGCCCCACCCCACCCTGTCTCACCTCAGCCCCACCCCACCCCACCCTGTCTCACCTCAGCCCCACCCCACCCACCATACCTCGTCCTCGGGCCTGCCGGTCCAGCTGCGGCTGCAGGTAGTTGGTGAGTGCTGCCAGCTTGCCACGTGTGCTGATGCCCAGCCATGTGCCTCCTTCCTTGCCTTCCTCCATGTCCAGCCCTGTGGCAGATGACAGTGTTACCACCACTGATGCCACCCATTCCAGTCCCCCACCTGGTCCCCAGCATCGGGAGACACATACCTTGCCCAGCTCCTGCCTCAAGCTCCTCGAGGACATGCAGCTTGGCCCAGCAGCCCTGGCTGCAGAACAGTGGCTGGACTCTCAAGGCCAGGCAGCCCCTGGGGCTCACGGCTGGTGCCAGTGAGATCCCCGCCCTGAAGGACAACTATGGCACCAACCACACTCATCCCCAACAGACACACTGCAGAACACATCCTCCCACTTGGGCCAGTGTCGAGGCTGAGGGGCAGCACTAGGCTCCAATGGCATGAATGGGGTGCAGGGACACTGGCTGTCCTCACCCAGCAGGATGCACCAGGCCCAAAGGGCAGACCCTTCACTAGGAGCCCAGCACACACCCAGGACCTTCACCCCCACCAACTCATCTGCAGGGCACAGGCCACTGCTAGTGCCACAAGCTTGGAGAGGCCCTGAAAGCCACAGAAGGGCTCCTTCTTATACCAGGGGGTCATATTACCCAAAGACTGGGGCAAAAAAGGTTGTTAAGATGTTATTATTTTATTTTATTTTTTATTTTTTTGAGATAGGGTCTCACTCTGTCACCCAGGCTGGAGTTCAGTGGTGATCAAACAGCTCACTGCAACCTTCACCTCCCAGGCTCAAGCGATCCTCCCACCTCAGCCCCCCAAGTAGCTGGGACCACATGCATGCACCACCATACCCAGCTAATTTTTGCATTTTTTTGTACAGACAATGTCTCGCTGTGTTGCCCGGGCTGGTCTCAAACTCCTGGACTCAAGCGATCCTTCCATCTCAGCCTCCCAAAGTGCTGGGATTACAGGGGTGAGCCACTGCACTGGCTAAGATGTTATTTTTGTAATAATAATCAATTATAACAGAAAAAGAAATTATGTAAAGATAAAAAATAAATGAATTGTATTTGCAGCCAGCAGGATCATATATGAAGAAAACCCAAAAGGAATAGCAAAACCAATGTATTAGAACTAATAAGTAAATGTTAGCAAGACCTGGAAAATGAAAATTTAAGTATGCCATTTACAACATTTTAAAATCCTTAGTATAATTTTAAAAAATAGGAAAATATTTAATGAAAAATGGGTGACAAAGACTGAAAGCTCCAGGGTACTGTAGAGGGTCTCACGTTGAGCTGACCTGACTTAAGGAGAGACGTACATATATACCGACTGAAAGACTCAATAGCGTTTGTTGTTATTTGTTTCACTGGGTCCTTCTTAAACAACTCAGTATTGTTAAGGTGACATTTCTCCCCAAATGACCCATAAATTCAACACCTTCCCAGTCAAAATCCCAGTGGGCTTTTTGTTTTATAGCAATTAACAGACTGACTCTAAAATATCTAAGCATATGCAAAGGAACTGAGATGGCCAAAATAGTCCTGAAAAAGAAGAACATAGCTGGGAGACCCACACTGTCTGATTTCAAGACTTACTGAAATGCAGCATCACTCAAAGACAGTCTGATGTTGGCATCAAGACAGATACACAGATCAATGGGACACAAGAGAGTCAGGAGTAGACCCACATGTATATGGTCAACTGATGTACAACCAAGGTGCCACAGTAATGAACTAGGCAAAAGAAAATCCATTTAATAAATGATGCTGGAACAACCAGAGAGATTTGGGGGGTGGGAGGCAGTAGATCTCAACCCCTACCTCACACCATATACAAAACCTTGAGCTATATCACAGACCCAACATAAAACGCAAAATTAGGCTTCTAGAAGCAAACAGAGGAAAATATTGTTATATATTTTCCTCTGGGGTAGGCAGAGACTTTTTGGATAAGACACATAAAAGAGAAGATAAATTGTACTTTGTTAAAACAAAATATTCTGCTCACCAAAAGCTATCATTAAGAAAATGAGTAGGCAATACATGTCTCTAATAAAAGACTCATATCCAGAATGGATAAACAACTCTTACAAATCAATAATTAAAACAAGAACAAAACTTCCAAATTTGCCTAAGCAACAAGGATAAGATTTACCCTCCTGCATAAAACAACCAAAAAAATAAAACACATGAAACAATGGTGTATTAGTCCCTTCTCATGCTGCTATAAGGGCATACCTGAGACTGGGTAATTTATAAAGGAAAGAGGTTTAATTCACTCATCGTTCACCATGGCTGGGGGGGGGCCTCAGGAAATTTACAATCATGGTGGAAGAGGGCAAACATGTCCTTTACATGGTAGCAGGAAGGAGAAATGCCAAGCAAAGCAGAAAAAGCCCCTTATAAAACCATCAGATCTCATGAGAACTCACTTGCTATCATGAGAACAGCAGCATGAGAGTAACCGCCCCATGATTCAGTTACCTCCCACTGGGTCTCTCCCAGGACATGTGGGGGATTATGGGAACTACAATTCAAGATGAGATATGGGTGGGGACACAGCCAAACCGTATCAAATGAGTTTTATAATAAAGGATCTGAGAGAGAGCAAACAAAGTGAGCCCACGATTAGAGAGACTCCAGGGCCCATCCCAGGGAGTGGAGGGACCAGGCCAAGCTCAGCAGCCTCCCTGAGCTGAGAAGAGGGGCTTAGTGTTTGGGGAAACTGAGGCAGCCAGAGCTCATGGGTGTCATAGTTTGGATGTTTGTCCCCCAGACCTCATGTTAAAATCTCATCCCCCAGGCCAGGTGTGGTGGTTCATGCTTGTAATCCCAGTATTTAGGAGGCAGAGGTGGGTGAATCACGAGGTCAGGAGTTTGAGACCAGCGATCCAGAGGCACTGAAAAAAGTATCAGAGAGCATCACGGAGGTGTGGAACGAGGGGCAAATTAACTAATACATGCGTGTAACTGGAGGGAGAGAGACTGAGAGAAAAGACAGAAAAACTACTTGAAGAAGTAATGGCCACATTTTTATGAATTTAATGACTTGCATTTCTTCTTCTTCTTCTCTTTTTTTTTTTACAGGGTCTGCTCTGTCACCTGGGCTGGAGTATGGTGGCTCAATCTCAGTTCACTGCAGCTTCTACCTCCCAGGCTGAGGTAATCCTCCCACCTCAGCCTCCCAAGTAGCTGGGACAACAGGCATGTGCCACCACACCTGTCTAATTTTTCTTTTGTTTTTTGTAGAGACAGCGTCTCACTATATTACCCAGGCTGGTCTCAAGCTCCTGGCCTCCAGGGATCCTCCTGCCTCGGCCTCCCAAAGTGCTGAGATTATAGGCGTGAGCTACCGCACCAGGGTGATTTCATTTCTAACAAGTTCTCAAGTAATGCTGGTGCTACAGGCCCAAGGACCACATCTGGAGAACCACTGTCCTAAACTTTTGCACACAATTTGGTGATGCCAGAGAGTGAGAGGACGTGGGCCTTAGTGATACGGCCACCCTGACACTTGGCAGGAGCCTGTGTACATCCGTGCAGCAGCTGCCATCACCAAATCACCACAGGGGTCAACAATTCCACAAGACTGGAGCTCCTGGGGTTGGCGCTAATTCAGAGGCAGCTGACAGACCTGGGTGCCAGGGAGGGATGGAGGCCAGGAGGGCACAATAGTCAAGGAGCCAGAGGAGGGTAACCCTCTGAGCCACCACATCTTCCTCTACAAAAACGCTTCACTTCCCAAGGATATCAGTCCCATGCCTTCACCCACCTGTCCTGACCAGCCCTGCACCCACTGCAGCCTCCTGTACTGGCAGGCCTAGGACCGCCCTGCCTCAGTCTCCCTGCTCCTGTCTTCCTCCCACATGGTGCCACCAAGCTCGGCAGCAATCTCACAGCACTGCCAGGCCACGGGCCTACATAGAAGTACTCCTGTCAAAACCCCACAGCTAAGCTTCTATTTGATTGATTGATGGAATGAGACAGGGTCTTGCTCTGTCACCCAGGCTGGAGTGCAGTGGCACAATCTTAGCTCACTGAAACCTCTACTTTCCAAGTTCAAGCGATTCTCCAGCCTCCCGAGTAGCTGGGGCCACAGGCCCACACCACCATGCCTGGCTAATTTTCATATTTTTTTGTGGAGACAGGGTTTTGCCGTGTTGCCCAGACCGGTCTTGAACTCCTGGGCTCAGGCAACCCTCCTGCCTCAGCCTCCCAAAGTGTTGGGCTCACACCTGCAATCCCAACACCTGCCCTCCCAGCCTGGGAGGCAGCACAGGGCACACACAGCCTCCCTGGGCCCACAGGGTCACACATCTGGCCTGAGTGGGCACCCTGGAGCATGCCAGGCTACCTTGGGCCCACTTGGCACCTGGCACACAGGCAGAGAAACCCATGGCCTCACCAGCTGTCTTTGCACACCTTCTAGGTAGACTCCTGCCACCCCATGGACAGGAACTGCTTCCGGTCCAAAACGACTTCAATGAGGCTGGTATCTTTGGAGGGCAGGGCCTGGCTCTCACCCCCACTTCTGCCCTATGAGTATACCTCGTGCAACACAGGCATGGGGCAGGTGACAGGGCTTCAGACTCAGCCCAGCCATCCCTGGGGCAAGGGATGCACAAACACACACAAATACAGGCACGCACACGCAGGCACACATATGCATGCACACGCAGGCACACGCATGCACGCACACACTCACATGACTGGATTGCTTCACACAGTGACCGAGTGTGGATCTGTACATCACACAAATCCACACACATGCTCTCAGCCAAAAGAAGGGGTCCAGATAAAACCAACTGATCCTTTCACATGATGAGGCCCCCCATGCAGACCCATGGCACGGGAAGCCACTCAGACAGTGTTGGGTGGGCAGCTCTGGCGACACCCAGTACTGGGGCTGGCCACCCCCATGCTGGCCCCGACCCTAAACCCCCTCAGTTCCACCTCTACACCCGACCATCACACTGGAAAGTAGCACCACTCAGGTAGGGTCACTCGGGCCACGCCAGGGCTGGGAAGTGCAAGGAGCACCACCAAGCACACGGGAAGACTCACCGCTGAGGATCTCATTGTTGTTCCCCCAGAAATCAGCTAATTTGGAGGGTCGGCTGTAGAATTCGTCCCTGTTAGCTGCCAAGATGAGCCTGCAAGAGGAAAGCACCAGTGGCGGCCTCAGATGGAAATGAGTGAGCCAGCTCTTTTTCTCTCTTCACACACAAAACTGGCCTCAGTGGCAATAAGGGCCAGTCTCAGAGAGGACAGGAAGCTGGCAGTCCCGCCGCACCTGCACAGGAGGAAGGAGCACAGTGGCTCCAGGTGAGCTCCCGGGAACCTGCAGCCAGGACTGCATTTGGAGCCTTTCCTGGGAAACGGGCAGATGCTGGGCAGAGACACACATCCACACCCTCAATGGCAGGAGGCAAGTTTGCCAGGCCCTAAGGGGCTGGCACCAAGCATGCCTGTGAGCCCAGGCTGGAAAGTGCAGGGCTGTTCTTCCTGTCCATCTGTCCCCAGCCCTGGGAACATCCACAATAAACCCTCGGGCTTCTGGAAGCGTAAGCTCGAGGATAGACTGAACATCACAGCATGTGGGCCTCCAAGGGCCGCTCTGTTCTGTGTCTTTTGGAGTTAATTTCTGGGGTCGTGGGGGAGTGGATGGGAACGTCTCTGTTTTATGAGTATTTTGCATTATGAATCAAACAAACATTTCTTTTGCAATTAGGAGAGACATCTAAACTTGAAGAGCCCTGGCCTTAAGGGAAAAAAAACTGAGTTTCAAGTCCCAGTTTGGACACTGGAAGAATATAAATAAGGACACAGTGGTGACTGAGTGGAAGGGGTGAGTTCCTACAACGTCCATTAGACCTGAGGGTCTAAGAAGTGATGGCTGGGCCAGGCACAGTGGATGACACCCGTAATCCCAGCAGTTTGGGGGGGGCCAAAGTGGGATGATCACTTGAGCCTAGGAGTTTGAGGCCACCTTGGGCAACAAAGTGAGACCCCCACCTCTACAAAAAAAAAAAAATACAAAAATTAGTCAGGCATGGTGGTGCACGCCTGTGGTCACACTTAGGAGGCTGAGGCAGCAGGATCGTTTGAGCCCAGGAGTTTGAGGCTACAGTGAGCTATGACTGCACCACAGCACTACAGCCTGGGGAATGGAAAAGACCTGTCTCTTAAAAAAAAAAAAAACAAGCGATGGCTGAAGACCCCCTGAGCACTTGTGCCATGGAGAGGCAGGTCCAAGGAGCAGGGCTCCGCTGTCCTGCCATCACACCGTGAGTCTGAAAATCAAGGTGCAGTGGTTAGATCCTGACACGTGTTCAAAAATAATTTCCATATTGATCGCTGCATGTCAATTTCATAAAACATTTGCTCCTGATGAAATGTGAGGTAACAGACATTCATAAAATTGAGAGTGCAACTGGTACTTGCACTCATGCCCTTGGAGGTGTTCACACCTGTGTGCCCCCTACTCAGCACCTGCCCCCAAAGCTTCCTGCCTGCAGAACTGGGGAAATGCTTTTGGTTGTTGCCAGGGACTGTGCCATGCCCTAGAACCCTTGGGGTCTGCTACGGAAGCCTCACCACCTTCAGGGTGTCCCATTCAGCCTGCTCTGATGCCCAGCTGGCCCCAGGGCTGCACCAGGTCTCAAAGATGTGCTGCCTGGGGTAGCAGGAGGTGGTCTCTGTCCCTGATACGAGCCTCAGCCTTTCATAGAAGCATCCTTTGTACCTCTAACTGCCATATTTTCAACCCAGAGCTGGCCCAAGTCTCCATGTTCCTTCTGGGCAGAGGTGCCCCCCAACCTCTGCAGCAGGGATGGCAGCAGAGTCTACCTTTCCTGGGCTGGACAGTGCTAGTACAAGGCAGTGTACCTGCCCTAGACCTGCATGGGCCACTCCTGTAGAAGGTGCCCATTGGTTGTGGCCTGGCCAGCGGGCAGAAGAAGGGAGAACACCACAGTCCCTGAGTGCTATGGTGGGGACGCGCCAGGGTCTGGGATAAGAGCTCCTCCACTCCATGGGTGGAGTCAAGCTCCATGTGGTTCCGCTCAGCATTCTCTCTTAAATACCTTCCTTCCAGCAGGGCGCAGTGGCTCACGCCTGTAGTCCCAGCCCTTTGGGAGGCCAAGGTGGGTGGATCACAATGTCAGGAGATTGAGACCATCCTGGCCAACATGGTGAAACCCCTTCTCTACTGAAAATACAAAAAAATTAGCTGGGTGTGGTGGCACATGCCTGTAGTCCCAGCTACTCGGGAGGCTGAGGCAGGAGAATTGCTTGAACCCAGGAGGTGGAGGTTGCAGTGAGCCGAGATTTCGTCACTGCCCTACAGTCTGGGGTAACAGTGTGAGACTCCATCTCTTAAAAAAAAAAAACAAAACAATAAAAAAACACCTTCCTCCCCTGCTCCCACGTTCCAGAGCAGTTGAACAGGGAGCCCAGGGAGCCAGGGACGCCTAAGCCCAGTCCAACCCCCCAAGCCAGGCTGGTGCTGTTGGCTTCGGGTGCTGATTCTGACATAATGCTCTTGCAAGGGGAAAATAAAGGGGGGGAAAGTAAGAAGAAAAGCTGACTGAGCAGGGACTTCTGTCCTAAGATGCTCAGCTGTCTGTTTTTAAATAAGGAGCAATTATGTATGTTTGCCTAATAACTCAGGAACATTAATTACCAAGTTATCTTTGTTCCAGCAGTCACTGTTGAGCTGAATTGCTGGTGGTTTGCCAAGGATTTCATTGAATACATAATTCAGGGATGAGTCAGCGTGCTGAGTGCCCAGATCGAGCCCCAAAGGGAGGAGGAAGTAGCTCTGTCATCCCTGGTGAGGTTGCACATGGATAGAAGCCTATGTGCACCCCACGTCCAGAGAGGCAGGGATGCTCCCACCATGGCAAGGTCCCCGAGGATGGAAAATCACCCTGGCTTTATTTTGTTCTAATAACTAAAACCACTACTTACCCATCACCACCTGACACTCACGCTGCTGTAAGGTAAGCGTGTGCACCGTCTGGGGCATGAGTATGTACATCATCTCAGGGGGCAAGTGTGTTCTGTTGTGGGGTGAGTATATGTACCATCTGGGGTGCAGTTTGGTGACAGGTAGGTAGGAGGTACTCTGGCCTGAGATCCAGTGATCAAACCCTCAGTGGTGACCCCATGGAAGCTGCCCCATGCGGTAACAACTTATCCTGCAGCCACGTCAGGCTGGAGCCAGCAATGGGCATCACATGGGGCTGTCACAGGCAGCTTTTTTTTTTTTTTTTGAGATGGAGTCTCACTCTGTCGCCCAGGCGGGAGTGCAGTGGTGCTATCTCAGCTCACTGCAACCTCTGCCTCCCAGGCTCAAGCGATTCTCTTTCCTCAGCTTCCCTAGTAGCTGGGATTACAGGCGTGCACCACCATGCCAGGCTAATTTTTATATTTTTAGTAGAGACGGGTTTTCACTATGTTGGTGAGGCTGGTCTTGAACTCCTGACCTCAGGTGATCCTCCCACCTCAGCCTCCCAAAGTGCTGGAATTACAGGTGTGAGCCACTGCACCCGGCCGTAAACAAGCAGTTTTGAAAGAGATAGGGTGACATGATGGAGTGACTGTGTTATCTTGCTGTGGTGTTTTGGTTTTCTGTGATGGGTATCAAATTACCAAACATAGTGGCCTGGGCCGGCATGGTGGCTCATGCCTGTAATCCCAGCATTTTGAAAGGCTGAAGCAAGAGGATCGCTTGGGCCCAGGAGTTTGAGACCACCCTGGACAACATAGTGAGACCATGTCTTTATCAAAAAAAAAAAAAAAAATTAGCCAGGCATGTGTAGCCCCAGTTACTCAGGCATGCTGAAGTGGGAGGATCGCTTGAAGCAGGGAGTTTAAGGCTGCAGTAAGCTATAATTGTATCACTGTACTCCAGCCCAGGCAACAGAGCGAGATCCTGTCTCAAAAATAATAATACACTCCACTGGAGGGAGGGAGTTAAAAAAAGTAATAATAATAATAAAAGCACAGTGGCTTAAAGCACCCCACCTTTTACCCCAGTCCACAGGTGAGGAGACCAGCCCAGCCTAGCTGGGTACCTGCACAAGGCCTCCCAAAGTGCTGCAGAAGTGCTGGCAGGGGCTCTGCAGAAGCCCCTGTGCCCCAGCCTGCAGCGTGCCCCTTCCCCTGGCTGGACACCCCACAGCTAGAGCAGAAGCAGCCACCAGAGGTGCCTCACACCCTCCCACGAAGTCAGGAAAACACAGAGCACATTTGCTCAGTCACCCGGAGGTGGCATACTTCATCTCTGGCTTAGGCCTTCGGAAAACAGTCCAGAGAAAGGCCAAGGCCGGCTGAATGGCAGGACACACAGGGCGGGTCCTGGCAGTGACACACGGGCTCTGAGTGAAAGCAAGAGAGGCGATGTCAACCCTCCTCCTCTCCACCCAGGGAGCCAGGTGGCACTGACCAGCACCTGCAGGCCGGCTGTCAAGCTTCCTCCCCAGATGCGAGCACCCGAGGCGGGTCGAGTCTGTTTGGCGGCCTGCAGGGAGCCACCCTGAAACGCACAAGGAGCCGGCCGGCTCTCCCCAGTGTGCGAATTTCCTGGAGCTGCCGTAACTAAGCACCACAGAGTAGGTGGTGGCAACAACGGATACTAGTGTCTCACAGCATTGGAGACTGGAGGTCCAAAATCAAAGTGTCAATAGGGCTGGCTCCTTCTGACGGCTTCTTGGTATGCAGAGGACCGCCTCTATTTCTATACACACACTAGCTTCCCCTGTGTGTATCTGCGTCACCCATCATATTGACTAGGGCCTACCCCCCGACCTTATTTTACCTTAACTGTTTTTTTTAAGAGTCATTGTCTAGCTCTGTCACCCAGGCCGGAGTGCAGTGGTGTGATCATAGCTCAGGGCAGCCTTGAACTTCTGGCTTCAAGCAATCCTCCTGCCTCAGCCTCCGGAGGTGCTGGGATTAAAGGCATGAGCCGCCGCACTCAGCCATCCTGAATCACCTCTTTAAAGGCTCCGCCTCCAAACGCAGTAACATTCTGAGGTACCAGCAGTTAGGACTTCGACATGTGCATTTGCGGGAGACACGGTTTAGCTCACAATGCTCTGTGATGTAGACAGCCCAGGCCAGGGTTCTGTCCTCTCACTGGTTCTGCCTCATGGGAATGGACTCAAAGGGACTGTCCTCCCACTTCCCTGAGCACCAGCTGTGACAGCCACAGTGTAGACCCTAGGGACAAGGCCTGGCAGTTTTCACCCTGGCTTACTCTAGCCTGTTTCCCAGTTATCCGACTGTGGCCAAGGAAGTGGCAGGAGGGAAACAGTGAGTGAAGGAGAGTCCCAGGGGTCAGGGTGACCTGTGAGGTGCTGTGAGGCCCGGCTGGTGAACGTGGAGGCCTGCGGTGTGGCCCTACAGGATACAGTCGGTGGAAGCAGACCCTCTCCCAGCGATGACCGGGCAGGCAGAGCTGCTCCGTGGATGAGCCGCTGAGTCCTAGCTCCCAAACCCGAGGGGACTGGCTGGTGGAAAACTATAGCAACTAAAACCAAGCCTCAGGCCATCCCCTAGGTATGCAACCGAGAGCCGCAGAGGTTCTGGCTGAGTGCAGCAGAAGAAGGAAGCCAGGGCCCAGCCACAGCCCGGTGCGTGCCCGGGAGCGAGAACGCTGGTGCACAGCTCCTTTCTGCTGCCTATGGGCGTGCTGTGTGTGCTCACTGCTGTCTTCTCCTTCCTTCTCCCCAGTTTTACTCTACGTGCAGGAGGTCAGAGGTAACTTTGGAAACACAGCATCAAGTGAGGCCGTGGCTAAATCTGGAAGTAATGGAACGCAGCCAGTGACAGCTTCGGGGGCCACTGGGCTATGTCTCTTTATCTGGGAACTTCTTCGCTAGTCAGATAGAAATACAGTTGCTTGGCTGGCACAAGGGAGTTTAAGTGAGCATACAAGGGTGTGTAGGAGAGCTGAGGAGCCACAGGCTAGACCGTGACAGTTACGGATATACTGCATCGCAGCTCCAAATTCACTCTGCATCACCTGCTCTGTGACAATGGGGGGAACATCGGCTGGGTCCACGTTAAGTTTTGCCAGAAGAGGGCGCTGGAGAGATACTGGAGGAGGAAGGCTGCTTTTCCAGCTCCTCGTGCTTTCTCAGGACCTCCTGCAACAGGTGAGGCTTTCCCAGCTCTTGCACGGCACAAGAGCCAGCACCCAGCAGTCAGCACCTTCCCCTAGCAGCCACCCTGTGACAGCTACCAGGCACCCTAGAAGGCAAATTTCCAGCAAGCCTTGCCAGCGGGGCACCCCAGGGACTTCCAGGCCATCCCGATGGCCATGGTTGTGCCCTCTCCAGCAAGGTCTGGATCTTAGCTGGGGGGTAGAAGAGGGAGCTCTGCCCTGGGCACCGCAGCTCAGCCCTGGGCTGTTCCTCACCCTGCTATTCCTACATTTTTTAGAGTTCTGCTCACTCACTAGCCACCCCGACACGACTCCAGCCCCTGTGGCAGTCAATAGTTCCTAACATTACTTCCACTTACCCTGCAGCATGCTGTCTGCTGCTTGGACCCTGGCCTGGCCCTGCCATCACCCAACTGCAAAAGGGAAAACCCCAGACACACCTCCTTTCCTATTCCTTGGCCTGAAATGACTTCATTCAGTCTTGAAGTCAGGCAGCATGGCATCTATGCAACTTTGCGGTGACTCAAATCTGAGACCCTCTTGAAATGGTTCAAATCAAAATACAGATTTTAAAATGATGAAAACTTCCCGAGCAATTCCATTACAGAGTGGTTTCAAGTTTCATTTTGGGTGTGGGTTACATCTCTGCCTCATTCTCTGTGTGAATAAATGCTGGGGTGTTCTGGGGAATGGAGATGTGGCCATCCTGAGTCCAGGGTCAGGGGGCCCTGGTTTTCTGTCTCTTCTAGCTGGTCCCCAGCATCCCCTCCTCCCCAAGTCCTTCTTCCTCAGCACAGGACTCATACAGACCTCAGGCTGGCAGCCACCTCAACTTCTCACCGGCACCTGTGACCTGCCAGTCCAAGCTGGCTCTTGCTTGCTGACACTGTTGCCCCAGTTCTGCTGCCCGACCCCCACCTAAAGCCCATAGAACTGCAGCCCACCTGGACACGTCACTCTTCTGTCCCACCTGCACAGCTGCCTTCTGCGGGTCAAGATGGCCAGGGGGAGACCTATGTTAATTCTAGCTAAATAATTATAAACTTGCTCGTCTCAGAGTACACTGAAGTTTATACACCGAACTAAACTATATTATTGGTGCAGTTAATTAGAAATCAAGCGGCTACAGGAGGCCTGACATAAAGACCATCCGAGAGCGCAGTAACACCAGGGAACACCTCGAGGTGGTTTCAGAGCAGGCAATACTGCTCTGGTCCCACGAATGCCTTCTCAACACGGACACCACATGAGGGCCTCCCAAAGAGGGCTTATGCAGAGATCTCTGAGAAGGGGAGGCGACCTCTGCTCACAAGATCCGGGAGGGTCTTTGCAGATGGGAGCTGGCAAGGAGGGAGAAAAGCCTTGCAGGGCAGAGATTACAGAACACCTCAGGCTCTGCCTAGGTTCTGGGAATATGGTGTGATTTTAATTGCTCTCTGTCCCCAAAGCTCGGGAGATAAAAGCCCCTTGATGCACCGGGTGTGGTCAGACCGGGTGGCTCCTCATCCGCTATAGCTGATGCAGCAGTACCCTGATAACAATCCAGTGATAAACTCAAGTACTAGTTTAGCATGTCTTAGAAGGATCTCAAGTGCTGTTAAATGCTCAGAGCATTAGTTTAGCATGTCTTAGAAGGATCTCAAGTGCTGTTAAATGCTCAGAGCATTAGTTTAGCATGTCTTAGAAGGATCTCAAGTGTTCTCCCCGACAGCTCTCTTACCCACTCCTTCACCCTCGCCTTCCATGCCCATAAGATCAATGAAATTATGCACATAATAAAAGTGTTTGGAGCCCAGAGCTAGGGGCCAACATGGTAAATTCTACTCGTGTCTCTGTCTTTATTTCCTTTTCTCAATCCCTCGTCACGCCAGGACTAAGGGCACCCACGTGCAGGGCTGGGGCTGGTCCCTAACACCTTCTGTGGCTGAGTCTTCACGTATTTGTACATCAGCTAGAGTCTCCGCCCCGAGAGGCATTCTGACAGCATCCCACACTGAGTGACCCTGTCCCGGAGGGCAGTGCCAGGCCTGTGCAGCCCCAGCCTGGCCCACACACCTTCCCACATACAGCAGCCCAGGTGGCATGAGAACTGGCTGGGCACCTGGGACCCTGCAAGGCGCAGCAGACGCAGAGTGAGGGGGTTACCTGTACGCATTTTTTGAAACAGGGCGAGGATCAAACTTAAAGAAGATGATGCACATGGTGGTGCAGGGCGGCTCTGCTCACACGGGTCGCGAGGTCTGCGGGGGAAAAGGAAAACGCTGAGTTCAGTGCACGGCAGACAGCAGGGCCACCCTCCGATCCCACAGCAAGCCGGAACAAAACCACCTGTGTTGCCTAAAGCGCTGGCTCGGTGTGGGGAACTGCATGCTGGACACTATACCGCTGGCCTGTGCCACACAAACACCTCCCAAACCCACAAGCTCGTCGGCACTGGCCAGACTCTTCACCACCTGCAAGGCTCACGGGCCCGGGCCAGAACTACTTCCCACATCTGAACACCAGCCCTGAACAGAAGCATCCCCTCAGCACCATGGCACTCTTGGGGCCTGGACACACCAAGTTGGGGTGCTGAGTGGGCCCGAGGGGGCAGCAGCAGCGAGGGCAGGAGCCACACTGTGAGAAACAAACTTACCCATCCAAGCCTAAGGAACGGACTCAGAGACCCGGAGAGACAGAGAGTGAGACTTTTAATGACGTTCTTGCAAGATCAGGTGACTGATAGGCAGGCACTCCCAGTTTTAATAAGCAATTTATCCCCTGGTGCGCAGGTCCCTCCCTGGTTCCTCACAGGCTGAGTACTATGGGGTCACAGTCTTCCCGGATGTCGCCTACTGATTGTGGGGTAGGGGCTTCAGGTGTTTCTTTTTCAGGGTTGTTTTGCTGTATTTTGTTGTAACCCACAAGGCACTGCAATCCTAGTTAGCTCAGGGGCTTTTTAAGTATTTAACTTATCACCTAAGTAGCATGGTAGGCTGATACGAACAGACAAAACCAGCTATTTTGCAGGCTAGTAAACTTTCTTTTTTTTTTTTTTTTGAGAAGGAGTTTCGCTCGTTACCCAGGCTGGAGTGCAATGGCACGATCTCGGCTCACCACAACCTCCGCCTCCTGGGTTCAAGCAATTCTCCTGCCTCAGCCTCCCGAGTAGCTGGGACTACAGGCGCGCGCCACCATGCCCAGCTAATTTTTGTATTGTTAGTAGAGATGGGGTTTCACCATGTTGACCAGGATGGTCTCGATCTCTTGACCTCATGACCCACCCGCCTCGGCCTCCCAAAGTGCTGGGATTACAGGCGTGAGCCACCGCGCCCGGCCGTAAACTTTCATCTTAGACTAAACTTTGGTTCGGGTGAAGGCAACCACATGGGGGGGAACAGGGGAAAGAGGAAGGCCGACAGGCATGCATCGGCTATCCAAGCAGGGGCCTAGTAGATCCTGCTTCTTCTGTAGTTTGCTCACCTAAGGCCATTTAAGACACTTTGTCTTGGAAATGGACCACTGTGTACGTTCTTCCTTCCAGATGCCCCCAACATGCACATCTCCTCCCCCTGCGACAGCACCAACCCTACCCCCCCATGCCACCAATGGAGGCAGCCCTGCCTCCATCAGCATCCTGCCAGGCAGGACAGCATGGCCCACTCACCTGGGATGCCAGCCCTACAGGCCCCGCTCAGCACACACACTCACCATCCCACAGGGCCTGAGGGCCCAACACACTCACAGCGGTTGGCATAAACATGTGGCGGGGACATAATGGGTGACTACACACTTAGCACACACCTCGTCCCCACCCAGGAACCTCTGGTACCCAGCAGCCAGTTTTCCGCAATGCAAACGAGTGGAGGACTAGATTAGATCCGGAGGCCACCCAGGGTGACACCCAAGTTCCCTGAAATGTACATGTGTGCAGTGATTTAGTGACATGGCTCCAGGGCAGAGCCAGTGCCCACAGCTGGGACATGGGACAGCCAAGAAGCTGTTCAAATACTGAAGAGAGCCAAAAAGATTCCTCCAAGAAAAGGCTAATGAGTGGGAAGGGAGGTGAAGAGGGCTCAGTGTACGTGCTTCCACAGGCACGGGGCATCAGGGATGGCCACTGGGAACCGTCTGCTCCAGTGAGGAGCTAGTGGGTGTGCAGGTGAGGTGTTGCCACCTGCAGATGCACTGGGTGTTGGGGGATGTGCAGCCCTTTGAGATGGTCTGCTGGCCACCGCTCTGCATAGGATGGGGAGCTAAAGGGTGTGTTGCTGCAGGGGGGCCCTGTGGGAAGGGGACTGGGGGGCCGGAATTGGGCTGGGTCCCCTCCCTGGGTGCCCTGGCAGCGCCCACAGGGGGACTATCACCCAAGGGTTGGCAGGCTACTAGGGCCGATCCTCTTGGTAAAAACAACCCAAGATGCTCAATAAAATATGAAAACATTGGCCGGGCATGGTAGGTCACGCCTGTAATCCCAGCACTTTGGGAGGCTGAAGCGGGCAGATCACCTGAGATCAGGAGTTGGAGAACAGCCTGACCAACATGATGAAACCCCGTCTCTACAAAAAATACAAAAATTACCCAGGCGTGGTGGTGGGCACCTGTAATCACAGCTACTCGGGAGAATGAGGCTAAAGAATCGCTTGAATCCAGGAGGCAGAGGTTGCAGTGAGCCGAGATCGTGCCATTGCCCTCCAGCGTGGGCAACAAGAAAGAAATTCCATCTTAAAAAATACGTATATACGAAGACATCTTAACAATTGCCAGGAGCTGATGAACTCCTGTAGGATTTAGCCAACGTCTCAGAGAGCGTGGTCCACAGAGGGCAGAAGAACACAATGGCCAATCCTGCCTCAGACTGTTTGCCCGCTGGACACACTGGGGCTCGTGCTCTGGTGGCCTCGGGGGCGAGGAAGACAGAAGACGAGTCCCAGCCACCCCTACAAGATGGGGAACCTCACAGGAGACTCTCCCCTAAGTTAGGCTGGGACTCCAAAGAGCAACACTCAGGGAGAGATGAGCTACAGCCACAGCCACCCCCAGGGGTCATGGAGACACTGCACAAAAGTGGAGGGAGGTTCCTGAGGAGCTGTGGCATGGCCAGTCGTCCAGGTCCACACTGGGGGTACAAGGACCTGCAAGCCAAGCCCAGGTTTAAGGGGCTCCAGCACTGGTAGTGCCTCTGTGGCCAAAGTTTATCCTATACTTCAAAGAAGTCTCAAAATCATTTTTCAAAGACCAGAAGCAGTCCACAGTCAGAAAGAACCACATAATGAAAGAAGCACCACGAGCAAGAACCAGCAGAAAGATACCCACACACGCATCATCAACCAACCACGCTCTGACGGCAGAAGGAAAACAGCTCAGAAACATCTGCAGGGGAAAGGAAGTGAGAAGAGCAAACTAGGTTTACAAAGCTGCAAAAGTAACTCTTTTTTTTTTTTTTTTGAGACTGAGTTTTGCTCTGTCGCCTAGGCTAGAGTGCAATGGCGTGATCTTGGCTCATCACAACCTCCACCCTTCAGGTTCAGGCAATTCTCCTGCCTCCAGCCTCCCCAGTAGCTGGGATTATATAGGTATACACCACCATGCCCAACTAATTTTTTTTTTTTTTTGAGATGAAGTCATGCTGTCACCAGGCTGGAGTGCTGTGGCAATCTCGGCTCGCTGCAACCTCCGCCCCCGAGGTTCAAGCAATTCTCTTGCGTCAGCCTCTCAAGTAGCTATGATTGCAGGCATGCACCACCACGTCCAGCTAATTTTTGTATTTTCAGTAGAGACGGGGTTTCACCATTTTGGCCAGGATGGTCTCCATCTCCTGACCTCATGATCCCACCGCCTCGGCCTCCCAAAGTGCTGGGATTACAGGCATGAGCCACCGCACCCAGCCAATTTTGTATTTTCAGTAGAGACAGGGTTTCTCCATGTTGTTCAGGCTGGTCTCGAACTCTTGATCTCAGGTGATCCGCTTGCCTTGGCCTCCCAAAGAGTGCTGGGATTATAGGCGTGAGCCACTGTGCCCGGCCAAAGGAACTCTTAGGAAGTTCTTTTAGAAATGAAAGCTTCAGTGACTGCACATTAAAGCTCAGCTGTGGGTTTAAGAGCAGATCAGGTGCAGCTGATGAGGCAGAACCATCCTGAATGCGGTGCAGGAAGTTGGGGGGCACACTGAGCTTTGGGAGGGCTCCCAGGTGTCCACTTGCTAGGTGCCACTGACAGGGTGGGTCCAGCACTCACCACGTGACCAGAAGACACAAGTCCCCTCACTCTGGAGGAGCCGGTCTTTCCTGCACATGAGAACCCCTGGCTGCAGTCACTAAAGAAGCCAAGCCAGCCAGTTTCTACTGGAATCCCACTGGCCTGGAGCCCAAGGCCTGCTCACCAGGGACATGCTCCTCTGGGGTGTTAGAGAAGGCCATTGGTCTCGGCTTCAGCTGACCTCAGTCCTCCCTGGGCTGCATGCCAAGCTGCTGGCCAGGCCATGGAGGAGGGCAGTTCTGGCCACTGATACCCACAGGCCAGACAGAAAAGCACCTCCAGTGCAGCTGCAGGACCTCACCATCCTAGCTGGCCAGGGTGCAGGGGCAGCAGACCAGCCCTCCAGGCACCAGTGGCAGGGAGGGCTCCGTGGTCCAAGGGAAGGCCATCAACGGATCTCTGGGCAGCCTGGCACTGGAGGTATGGGCGCAGAGCCCAGGGCTGTGGCCTCGACGAAGACGCGGTCATTGGGAGGGAAGGACCAGAGGAAAGCCAGCCCCTGGGGAGGGGACCATCAGGAACTGCCTTTCTCTCCAATCCCTCACCCCCTGCTCGAGCCAGGCCCACTGCCCACCGGCCCCGGCCCAGCTCTGGCCAGCAGGTCTCCTCCTTCCCCTGCCAGCTTCATCTCCCCCAACCTGTGACCTTGCCTTTGCCTGGGCCCCTATGTGCTCCCTGAGCCAAGCCCTGCAGGTTCCCCTAGGTGCAGCATGGCCCCCCACGCAGGCGCACTACAGCATTCTAACACCCTCCCATGCCTGCTGATATGCCGGGCTCTGGAAGGAAGCCGTGGATATAGCCCTTGTCCTTTTGGTCACCACATCTTGACCTGGGTGCAGGGCAGGTGGGCACACAGGCGGCCAGGACCATTTCCCACAACTTACACACGTCCCATCACACCAGGTGAGGCTGGGCTCCTCAGGGCAACTCTTGTGCCACAGAGAGCTCACCCTCAAGGGTGCCCAAGCTGGCCAATTCTACAGGAGAGTTGGTGTCCCAGGGAGAAACGTGCCTGGCTTTCCAGGTGATGCCCCACCCTACCTGTCCCCACCTGTCCTGGGCTCAGCACTTGGGCCAACCCAATGAACTCTCCGCATGTCCTTGGCAGTCCAAGAAGGCCACAGAGTGGTCAAAGCCATGCAGGGTTGGCCCTGAGGCCCAGGCGGCCAGAGCCAGACCACAGAGAGCAGCTGGAGGAAAAGGCAGGCAGGAGGGCCTGGGTCCAGCCAGCAGCCTTGCCCTGGGCCTCAGGCCACAGCCCAGTGGCATCTGAATATCTGTAGGAAGCCACGCCCAGTCTCTGCATCCTGCACAGGACTCTGCCTGCCCCAGGGGACTGAAACCCCAAGGGCAGCCTGCACACAACCAACAGGCTTGCAGAAGCAGTCAGATGGCCATGCGCCCATCCCCCTCCAGGCAGAAAGTGTTCACTCCCTTGCATTCCCTCACCTGGCCTCAAGATAGCAGTTGGGGAAGTAGGTTACAGGGCGGGTGGGGCAGGCAGTGTAAAACCCAGCTCTCAGGGCAGGTCCAACCCCAACCTGAAGGAGGCTGGGGAGGGCACCCCAGGTGGGAGATGATGCTGAGGAGCTCCTGTGCTGTGCGCTCTGCAGCTGTGATCCCAACCCACCAAGAGTCCCAGGTCACATGGTGGGGGATGAGCAAGGTGAGCCTGGAGGGGCTCATGGAGGGGCACCGGCAGGTTGGACTCCGGGTGAAGAAGCAGCGAGGTAACCACCCCAACCAGGCACATATGGGATGCTGGGGTCAAGCGGGCCTCCTGGACCTTGCACCCATGCCCTGACAGCCCCTCAGAGAGCCGGGATGGCCTCAGCACTAGATTTGTTCATCTGTAACTCTGCTCTGCCCAGCCACGCTGTGGACACTCCTGGAAGCCAGCATGCTGCCTTCTGCTCTCCCACAGCAGTCTGCTGTCCCCACCAGGGTGCGAGAGGTCCCTGGGCAAGTTGGTGATGGGCAGCCAGCTTCCTCCTGGCCATGGTGGTCACTGTGCTATGTGGTCCTATGAGGGGCATCATCTTGAAAGCAACTGGCATGACACAGGTATACGGACAGGCCTCACCAGGCCCACGGGGATGGAAGAGCCCAGATATGTGGCCCAGACTGAGAACAGGAGGCAGTGTGGGCAGCAGCCGAGAGGAGCCACACTCCAGGACTGAAAGCAGAGCCTGTGAGGGGGACAAATGACCTGCCACCGGCCCACAACACCAGCACAGCACAGCAGGACAGCACGGCATGGTGGTGAGGTTCCCGAGCCAGGACAAGAAAAGAAGCGTCCTTCTCGCAGCTCCTTCAGGAAGCACGTCACTTCCACTCTGCCGCCCAGCTGCCGTCATGTGATCGTGGCTCACTGCAGCCTTGAACTCCCGGGCTCAAGCCATCCTCCCAACTCAGCCTCCCAAGTAGCTAAGATTACAGGTGCATACCACCACATTCGGCTAACTTTTTTCCTTTTTCTTCTTTTTTGAGACAGAGTCTCACTCTGTCACCCAGGCTAGAGTGCAGGGGTGCTTCTGCCTTCTGGGTTCAAGTGATTCTCTCGCCTCAGACTCCTGAGTAGCTGGGACTACCGGCACATGCCACCACGCCCAGCTAATTTTTGTATTTTTAGTAGAGACAGGGTTTCACGATGTTGCCCAGGATGGTCTTGATCTCCTGACCTCGTGATTCGCCCAGCTGGACCTCCCAAAGTACTGGGATTACAGGTGTGAGCCACCGCACCTGGCCCTAATTTTTAAATTTTTTGGTAGAGCTGGGGTCTCACTATGTTGCCCAGGCTGTTCTCAAACTGGTGGGCTAAGCCTTCTCCTGCCTCGGAAAGTCTTATGACTAGTTAGAATAAGTGACATCCTTGGCTGAGCATGGTGGCTCACGCCTGTAATCCAAGCACTCTGGGACGCCAAGGCAGGCAGATCACCTGAGGTCGGGAGTTCAAGACCGGCCTGACCAACATGGTGAAAGCCTGTTTTAAAAAAAAAAAAAAAAAAAAGAATAAGTGACATCCTTTTTAAAATTTTTATGGCAAGTGCTGGCTGGGCGCAGTAGCTCACACCTGTAATCCCAGCACTTTGGGAAGCCAAGGCAAGTGGATCACCTGAGGTCAGGAGTTTGAGGCCAGCCTGGCCAACATGATGAAACCCCGTCTCTACTAAAAATACAAAAATTAACTGGGTGTGGTGATGCGCACCTGTAATCCTAGCTATTGGGGAGGCTGAGGCAGGAGAATCACTTGAACCTGGGAGGTGGAGGTTGCAGTGAGCCGAGATCATGCCATTGCACTCCAGCCTGGGCGACAAGAATAAAACTCTGTCTCAAAAAAAAAAAGCAACTGCTTATATGGGAACCCTCTGTTTACAAGAGCTCTGGTGCACCCTGAGGGACATGCACCAGACTGTGGGGTGCTAGTGCTCTGGTCATGAGAGCAGCTGGCGGGCACCGCTGCTTCCCCGGAGCATACAAGGACCCGGTGGACACATGAGGGATGAAAGGACACGTGCCGTGAGGCTCATCCGTATCCGAGGAAAGTCCAGCTCCTCTCACACAGACGTGATGAAAGAGGTCGCCTTTGTGACAGTCAACACTTACCACTCCCAGGAGAGTGCCACCTCTAGTCGGGCCAGGCATCCTGCCTCCCTGCAGCCCAGCCAGCTAGAGTGAATGCCCAGGGGACATGCACAGCCTCTGTGCAGGGAGGCCTGGGAATAAACCACTTGGGACCTGGTGTGGCCTTTGCTAACACTGCCAGGGAGGTAAGAGGGGGACAGTCGCCGTGAGCTCACTTTGTGAATGCAAATGCCACCAGCCTCAGCAGGGACAGAGCACAGGCCTCTCCGGGGGAGTAAATCCCCCCCACACCCCTGGAGTCCCTCGGCACCCCTGAGCCTGGCTAGAGGGTCTGTGAGGTATAAATGGAAAGGAAGAGCCCTCTTCACTCTGCAGCCAAAGGCTTCCCATCCTCTAAGAATACCAGTGCGGGCGGAGTCTTCCCAGAATCCCAGCATACGTTCCCTTGGTCTAATAACCTGGTAATTCCGCAAAACGGGAAGAAAGCCTGGACTTGCCACGGGTTATTCTTAGTACACGGCACCGTCTGTAAAGGACGGAAGCTTTCCAGGCACTCCGGGCCCATCTGCTGATGATGCTTTCGAGAACTCTCCCGGCATGCACCATCCTCTCTGCCCACCTTGTGCTTCTGAGATCCACCGCCCTCTGGAATCCCCTCTCCAGCCTAGGGCTCCTCCCCTGGCTTCTCAGAGGAACCAACAGGGCCTCTGTCCTAAGAGCCAACTGGAAATGGGCTAAACTCCCTCTCTAAGAGGCAAACCCCAAATCTCACTCCATGTGGTATCTAAAAAAGGCATGACAATAAAAACTACACAGACAGAAGGCCTAGCCAAAGACGGGCCAGAGCCACAGGCAGAGAGCAGCAGCAGCAGCAGGGACCCCAGCCAGGGCCGCGTGGGGACAAGGGCTGGCACCCTGATGGATATGCACACGGCCTGCTGCCTGGCAACAAGGATCTGCTTCCCTGGCCCTCAGCGCCCACCACACAGGCAGGTAGGTGGGGTGGAGGGTGGGCAGTGACCTTGCAGAGGCTCATGTGGAGAAGCAGCAAGGGGGGACGAGGGCCATGCTGACAGGACCTCAAATGGAGGACCCAGTGGGGAACAGGCAGGCCTCAGTGTTGCAGGGAAAATCCAGGCCACCCTCCTGCATGTTCCAGACCCCACTGCTGCTAGCTCCCCCTTCTGAGGAGGCCAACAGGCATCAGGCACCCGACCGTGCCAGTGGCCCACCCCACACCAACCAGCACCACCTCGTCTAGTGTTTTTATCACACCAAGAAACGCTGATCCTTCTCGCATGCTGCCTGCTCATCCACCCACTCTATTCAGCTCTCCATGCTCCAGCCCACGGCTGTCTCCTGCTGCCACAACTGGCAGCTCTGGAAGCTGGTGGGGTCCACAGTTGTTAATCCCATCGCCCAGGTCACCCAGGAGCACACTCTGGTGGGAAACATTTCCAATGACATTCGACAGGCCAAGGCCCCATCCAGGCAGGACTCACGCCTGTCATCCCAGCACTTTGGAAGGCTGAGGCAGGAGGAGTGTTTGAGGCCAGGAGTTTAAGGCCAGCCTGGGACACAGCAAGTCCCTGTCTCTACAAAAAGCAAATAAAAACAATGAGCCAGGGGCAGTGGCATGTGCCTGTGGTCCCACCTTCTTGGGAGGCTGAGGTGGGAGGACGGCCTGAGCCTGGAAAGTCAAGGGTGCAGTGAATTATGATCATGTCACTGCACTCCAGCTTGGGCAGCAGAGCAAGACCCTGTCTCAATACAGTATCAATAATATAATCAAATAAGGCTGGGTGTGGTGGCTTATGGCTGTAATCCCAGCACTTTGGAAGGCTGAGGCGGGTGGATCATTTGAGATCAGGAATTCAAGACCAGCCTGGCCAACATGGTGAAACCCCGTCCCTACTAAAAATACAAAAATTAGCCAGGCATGGTAGCGCAGGTCTATAACCCCAGCTACCTGGGAGGCTGAGGGAAGGGGATTGCTTAAACCCAGGAGGTGGAGGTTGCAGTGAGCAGAGATTGTGCCACTGTACTCCAGCCTGGGTAACAGCATGAGACTCTGTTTCAAAAAATTAAAGTAAAATAAAATAAATAACAATAAAAATTAGCCAAGCACGGTGACATGCATCTGTAGTCCCAGCTACTTGGGAGGCTAAGGCAGGAGGATCGCTCGAGCCCAGGAGTTTGAGGCTGCAGTGAGCTATGACGGCACCACTGCACCTCAGCCTGGGTGACAAAGCAAGACTGCGAGTCTCAAGAAACAGAAAAAAAAAAAAGCCTCAGCCAAGGATTGCCTGTGATGCCAGAGTGTTCTTAGCCTGCCTGCACAGACATGTGAGCATGCACACGTATGCTGTGGGGTTAACACACCAGGGTCCCATGGCTCCGTTCTCCCTGACTGGCCAGGCAGGTCTGTCTATACCAGAGTCATGTCCCGTGGCTCATCACTGCCCAGCTTTCCTGCTGCTCCACCTCTCAGCTCTGGCTGGTGTTTTAGTCCCATCAAGCGACCATCCCTAGCACATGCTCTGCACATGGGCTGATATGGTTTAGACCTGTGTCCCCACCCAAATCTCATGCTGAATTGTAATTCCCAGTGTTGGAGGTGGGGCCTGGCGGGAAGTGACTGGATGATGGGGGCAGAATTCTCATGAGGGTTTAGCACCATCTCCCCGCTTGGTACCGTACAGTGATAGAGTTCTCACGAGATCTCGTTAAGTGTGTGGCCCCTCCCCCATCTCTCTCTTCCTCCCGCTCTGGCCATGTAAAGTGCTGGTTCCCGCTCTGCTTTCTGTCACTATTGTAAGCTGCACAACCGTGAGTCAATTGAACCTTTCTTTCTTTCTTTTTTTTTTTTTTATTATAAAGACGGGGTTTCACCATGTTGGTCAGGCTGGTCTTGAACTCCCGACCTCAGGTGATCCGCCCACCTTGGCCTCCCAAAGTGCTTGGATTACAGGCGTGAGCCACCACGCCCGGCCTGCAAAACTCCTTTAAAAAGAAAAGAAAAGAGGCCGGGCGCGGTGGCTCACGCCTGTAATCCAAGCACTTTGGAGGCCAAGGCGGGTGGATCACCTCAGGTCGGGAGTTCAAGACCAGCCTGACCAACATGGTGAAACCCCGTCTTTAAAAAAAAAAAAAAAGAAAGAAAAGAAAAGAAAAAAAATATTTAGTAACAAATTTAGTAAAAGTACAGAACTTTGCCGGGTGCAATGGCTCATGCCTGTAATCCCAGATTCAACTGATTCTCCTGCCTCAGCCTTGTGAGGCAATAAAGCAAGACTCTGTCTCCAAAGGAAAAATAAAAGAAAGTTCACAGATCCTGCACTCCTTCCCTACTGAGGCTGGGACATTTCTGTGGGTGGGGGAAGTGAGGGAAGGAAAGGAAAGAACCCCAGAGTCACTTGTTCACAGAAAGCGAAATAAGACCTAATCCGCCCCATCAGCCCCATCAGCACCAGCGCAAGACAGCTCTGCACAGGATGGGGTGCAGCTGGGTGTCACAATGCCACATCTGGAGACCCTGGGGGCCACAGGTGATAGGACACACTCTGGGTGGAAGCACTTCCCTTTGACAACTGAAAAAGCAAAAATAACACGTGGGCAGAGGGGAGGTGTGAGAAGCAGAAAGCAGTGGTGCCAGGCAGGGGTGCACACAAGGGAATGGCTAGGTATTTGTACCACAGGATCAAGGGGACCTAGACACTTGAGAAGGTGGCCGTCAAGTCAGTCTCCTATCAGGGCTGCACGTGGTGAATCTCTGAACAGACGGCGACCGAGCCCTACAGCCTGCTGCCCCCATTTAATGGCCTCAATGGCCACAAGAGCTGGTGAGCAGGGCTGAGCAGCTGGAAACCCAATCCCCATCCCTTGTAATCCCCATCCCTTGTAATCCCCACACTATTTGCTGTGGCAGCCCCCGGGGCGGAGCTCAAAAGCTTGAGCTGCTCTTTTCAAAGGACACGGCAGACACAGACATGTGACGCAGGCTCCCAGTGGCTGCCAGCAGAGGAGGTAAACACACATGGGAACACAGTGTTGCTGTTCCCGGAGTCTTGGCGGAGAAAGCCCTAACGTCGGGAAACCCTCTGAGCGGCCCGTCCACTGCAATGCCCTGGTCTCCTCCATCTCCGCAGCAAGACACTCTCTGTTTGGCTGTTAAATGGCATTTTTTTTTTTGAGATGGAGTCTTGCTCTTGTTGCCCAGGCTAGAGTGCAGTAGCGCAATCTCAGCTGACTGCAACCTCCACCTCCCGCGTTCAAGCGATTGTCCTGCCTCAACTTCCCAAGTAGCTGGGATTACAGGTGCCCACCACCACGCCCAGCTAATTGCTGTATTTTTTTTTTTAGTAGAGATCGGGTTTCACCATGTTGGCCAGGCTGGTCTCGAACCCCTGACCTCAAGTGATCCACCCGCCTTGGCCTCCCAAAGTGCTGGGATTACAGGCGTGAGCCACTGCACCCGGCCTAAATGGTATTTTATCATGACACATTTTCTACAGTGGTACTCTCTCCTCAGGAGAACTTCACACTGCTACGGGGCATTACCTCAGCCTCACACCAGAGGATCACTGTCTCTTCCCAGTTCCAAGGAGTAGCACAAACAAGAGGCAACGTGAGCAGACAGAAAGCTCTGGACACAGGGTGGCCCCCACCCTCAGGCCCTCCTGGCAGCAACACAGCTTCTCCACAAGCCAGGGACAGGCCAGTCTCGCAGCAGTCCCTGTGGCCTGAGTGGTTAGTAAAAAAAGGGGCATTCCTACCATGCCCGCAAAGAGGGTGAAGGCAAACACTTCAAATAAGTATGGCACTGAAGACCTTGACGGATGTACCCCCCAAATGTCAGCAAGTACACCATGGGAGCAGCTGCCAGGAGATGGAGGCCGGCCTTTTTTTATTTTTAAGCATGCATAAACTATTTTTGCAATCTAAAAACGAAGTTAAGAGAAAAAGGGGAAAAAAGCTGCCGTGATAACCTCAAAAGGCAGCTCAGTCCTTCTGGGTTGACCTGGTTTTTTAGGGAGCCTATCCCTATGGTAGGGATAGGCTTGTTTTCACCATAGACCAAACCCTTTGGTAGGGGTCAACAAAGGCCAGGCTCTGCCATCACATCACCAAAGGGTGGGCCCTGTTTCTCACGCATCTGGAGTGCCAATGATAAGCATGGCCCTACTTCGATAAGTCTTTCCAGCCTCCCTGTCCTGGCCGTTTCTCTCCAGACCCCTTCTGGAGTCCCTGGGAAGCCCCTTATCTCTCCATGGGTGTTTTCAGAAGCAGCACTCTTGGGTGGGCACCAGGGTGCCCTCCAAGTTCGCTGTCTAGTGCAGAAGCCGGGCACAGGATCGAGTTCCCAGGACACTGCACATGATTACATACACTGTAAAATGTAATCAGAATAACAGACCACAAGTGAAGACACCAAGGAAGCACAAGGGGCTGGGCAGCCCAGGCAGAGCTGACAGCTGGTCATCTTAGCTCAGGGAAGGGCTATGGCCACCACACATCACAGCAGGCAGGGGCTTGGTCTGAGGCGCCTGTAGTCTGAGGACACACAGGTAACACAAAGCTGTGTAGGGGCCCGAGGGGGGTGGGGGCACCAGGGCACCCCACCCTGCACCACCAGAGCACTAGGATCCTGGGGGGGAGGAACAGAGGCTCTGCTGTGTCCCTCTGACAACATAGTCACCCTCTCCAGCTGCCCCAGCCCACCCAACAGGACACCGATGCAGGAAGACTCCTAGGAGAGTGGCCCAGGAGTAGCAGAGGCACTGGGAGCTGGCCCTGGCTCTGAATGACCTTGGGAACACCATCTGCCCCCTTAGCCTGAGCTTTCCTTGTGTGAGCACGATTGGATCAACGAATGCTTGCTCCAAAACGCTGCCCAAAGGCAAATGAACTAGCGTGAGAAAGCCTTCCAAAGAGCTACTCAGCTACCCCTTACAGCTGCCATCACATCTGCCTCATGGAAGGGCTCTGCGCCCAGAGTGGCAGCAAAACAGTGGTCAACAGGTCTGGAGCCACACGACAGGCCTGGCCAGTGCAGGGCTTGTGACGTTCCTGAAGAGGAAGGCGGCTGAGGCCCAGGGACTTGTCCAAGGGCACATGGTTCACTCTAAAGCTTGTGGCCCAGCAGGAAGCCAAGGGAGCAAAGGAGAGGTGCTGGGGGCAGGGAAGGTGGTGGGGGGTGTCTCAGCAAACAGCCCTCTGTGCCCACTTCCCTAGAGAAAACGGGCAAAGCCCAGGCTACTGCAAAGCCCAGCAGTGGGGCAAGGATTGGACTGAGTGCAGCCCTGCCAGCCCCTATTGCTGATGCTCTGGAGGTGGGGGTGGGGGTGGGGGATCCAACTACCCAATCCACCCCAGGAACGCCGCATCAAGGCACAGGGATGACCCAACACTTGCTATCTACTTACACCCACATTAGCTGTCACCCTGCTGGCCTGCAGCAGGTCACAGGTAGGGGGACAGCGTGTCTCAGGGTGCCAGAGCTGTCCCTGATACTGGCTAAGGCCGCAGCCCACCCACCCTGCAGGTACCACGCAGCTCCCAGCCCTGCCAGTCTCAGCCTCCCCGCAGCGAGTCTGGTCCAACCTGCCAGAATCCCTCGCACCCATGCCAGCGGATATTATTAAAAACGCCTTCTAGTAACGCGCGGGGCATTTTTGTCGGCCGGGATCCACGTGGTCGCCCCTGACCCAGCTGCTTGACTCTATTCCATACCTCAGAGAAGGGAAACTGAGGCTGGGTGAGGAGGTGCGGCCAACCCACCCACCCTCAAGCAGCCTGGCCCCGTCCGCGCACCCAGAGCCCGGAACCCGGTGCCCCCGAGCCCAGGCCGGCCCGGCCAGGAGCGGAGCCCGCCAGCCCCAGCAGCCAGCCGCGCACTCACCGCCTCCGCCGCCGCCGACTTCCGGGTGCCGCGCCCGCGCGCCACCGCCGCCAGCCCAGTCCCCGCCCCGCCCGCAGCCGGCGCGCTCACCATTGGGCCGTGCGGCGAGGGGCGGGGCGGCGCGCCGCATGGCGGGATCCCGTTGGATGGGCGCGCTGCCGCTCGGAGGCTGCAGACTCTTGGCGCTCCGCCCCCGGGGCTGCGCCAAAGCTTAGGGCTGCGCGGGCGTCTGAGTGCTTTCTGACCTCGTGGCCTTGGGGACTACGCGGCTCCCTGCCAGCCGGGACGCTCTTGGAGGTCGCAGGCGTCCCTGAATCCATGCCCTCGTAGACACCACCTGTCACCTGCCCACCCTGCGGGCTCTCTGAAGAGCTACAGGAATGCTTGCTTGCGGACCAGCTCCCACCCCGCTTCAGACTGCCTCCTGGTCTCCCCCATCCTGTCCACCCAACCCGGACCTCTGGACCTGACCATCCTCCTCCTGGCCATACCTTCCTTCACTTTATGGCCTCCAGGCCGGCTCTTTTCCCCTTGATGCCCCTGCCATTCCCAGTATGGAACCTAGACCCCTGGACTAGGCATTTGAACACTACACCCTGCACACCCACCACCTCTCCACTTCCACTCCCCACTGTAGCCTTTGATTTCACATCCACCAGGCCCCAGTGACGAGGGGCTGGCCCAGCTTGACTTGTGCAGGGTGAGCAAGTGGGCACCCACAGGAGCCCTCCCAACAGGACAGAGGCATTAGCTGCGACCCCTGCTCTAGTGGCGTCTGGGCTGTGGCTGGGCTTATATGGCAGAAAGCTGGAGAGTCAAAGCCCGGAGGCTCAGGCCCTGCCCCAAAGTGAGCACTCAAAAAGCTATGACGTGGATGACAAGGACATTAAGGATGATAATGTGCAAAGCACTCTAAACCCAGTGGCTGGGTCAGCAGTTCTTTAACCCCACTTTATAGATGTAAACACTGAGACTTCAAGCAGTTACGTCATTCAGTTGAAGTCAAGAAAGGTGGCAAGCGGCAGCGGCCAGATTAGCTTCAACCTGTGTTGAAGACCTAGGTGCCCCGATGCCCTGCAGACTGGGGCTCAGGGATGGGAAGAGCCTGGCTGGTAATCAGCAAAGGCAAGAGTCTAACCTGGACTGCATGCAGGCCCGTTGTGCTCCACACTTTTGCTGTCTCATCTGTGTTTCTCCTGGAACCCAACAAAACCCTTTATAAGGTGAGGAAACCAAACACTACAGATGCCCAGGGACTCACAGCCAGCAGGCCGCAGACCCAGCCAGACACAGCTGTTTCTCCCACCATCCAGCAGTGGGATTGTGCGGGGCTGCTACCAGTGATTTCCCTCTGAGCAGCCAGACCTATGCAATCTACAGGGCCAAGAAGTGGTGGTGGTGGACAAGTAGGATCTGGGGCTTAGGGGCGATGGACTGTGCCCTGGGGTTCATGGCAGCAGCTTCAGAGTGGGCTGCCCCAAAACACCAGGCCATGTACTTCAAAGCATGCCATGCTTACAGACACATAGTACATTCTATGTCCTTGTCCTTTAACCAAGATATCTGTGCAGGACGTGTTCACAGGCATGTCCCAGCTCTCCATTGCTTTTACCTGTTTAGAAAAGTTTTAAGTTATTAGCCAATCAGGTTTTAGTTTAGACTGTGAGGTCTGGCTCCAGCCAATGGAGATCAGACACAGCAATAAGGATGACCCCAAATGTGTGAGGGATATAAAAATGTCTGTTTTCCTTTGTTCATTGTTCTCTCATGGTAAGATGGCTAGTGAGAGTACCCTTCCTGCATTCCAGGAAGTAAAAATTGCATTGCTGAAAAATCCTTTGTCTCAGTGCTAATTTTTCTTTGCAGCACCAAGCATCTACTCCCAACAACCAAGGTTTCCCTTTGCCCACAAAGAGGGATGCAGTAATATGTCAGACGGCGGTTTGCATCCTGTTCTGTCATAGCTTATGGCCTTGGGCTAGCCCCACCCCCAGCATACTTTTCCCAGCTAGACCAGACCAGATACTCTGATGTTCTCTGTCACCACTGACACTCCAGTCTGGATGACATGTGATGCCAGGGAGCAGGTGACAGCAGATGAGATGGGTCTGGGGTGGGCACCTAAGCCTTGGGATCTTGGGGCTGCAAGGGCTCACTGGCATCCAACCTCTAATTGCTCAGGTAGGAAGCTCACTACCTCCTGTGGTCACTCTTTTGGTTTCAACAGCTCCAACTGTTGAAAAGTTCTTCCTGACACCCAGCTGAAAGCATTTTCTCTCTGTGGCTTTCCCCGTGAGTCCCACAACTGTCCCTATGGAGCTGGGTGAGAGGATGAGAGAGGGAGGACACTGGGCTACTGGTCCCTGTGGTCTCCCTTGCTGTGTTTTTTACTTTTCTTTTCTTTTTTTTTTTTTGAGATGGAGTCTTGCTCTGTCTCCTAGGCTGGAGGGCAGTGGTGCAATCTCGGCTCACTGCAACCTCTGCCTCCCAGGTTCAGGCAATCTCCTGTCTCCCAAGTAGCTGGGACTATAGATGTCTACCACCATGCCAGGCTACCTTATTTTTTGTATTTTTTTCTCTTTTTTTTTTTTTGAGACGGAGTTTCGCTCTTGTTACCCAGGCTGGAGTGCAATGGCGAGATCTCGGCTCACTGCAACCTCCGCTTCCTGAGTTCAAGCAATTCTCCTACCTCAGCCTCCCAAGTAGGTGGGACTACAGGCACGTGCCACCATGCCCAGCTAATTTTTGTATTTTTAGTAGAGATGAAGTTTTACCTTGTTGACCAGGATGGTCTCGATCTCTTGACCTCGTGATCCACTGGCCTCAGCCCCCAAAGTGCTGGGATTATAGGCGTAAGCCACCGCCCCGGCCGTTTCTCTTTTTTTTTTTTTTCATTAGAGACAGGGTTTTGCTATGTTGTCCAGGCTGGTCTCAAACTCCTGACCTCTGGTGATTAGCCCCCCTCAGCCTCCCAAAGTGCTGGGATTACAGGCATGAGCCACTGTGCCCAGCCTCCCTTTCTGTTTCTGAGGCCTGGCTGCAGCCTAATGGGCCAACTGCTGGACAGTGGTCCTGAGTCCTGTTTGAACTGGTGCTGCCCTCACATCCTCTGTCCTGCTGAGAGCAGACAGGTCTCCGCAACTCTATGGGTGGTAGGGGTGAGGATGAGGGGGAGAAGGAGAGAGAGTTTCACTTGCACAGATTTTGGTGTATGGTTCTCTCTTTTGCACTCTGTCCAATCCCTTTTACAAGTGTGGGGGAGGGAGTGGTGCAGGGCTATGAGGTCACTGTGAGAAGAGGGGGCTCTAGCAGGACCAGGGGCCAATGCCCTTGGAGAGATGGCTGGGGACAGCTGGACTCATTACATCTACTCCTAAATGGAGGGAACAATCCTTCAGCTACACAGCACCTGAACCAGAATGTCACCACGGTGCTGCTCCACAGGATGACAGCTCCCTGGCTTATGAGGGCCCCTGTTCTAGGGACAGATAGTTCATTCTGCCCTCCCAGAGCAGCAAGCAATAACCCCATGCCAGGAGGCCAGTTGGCACATTAAGTGCCAGCTCCAATTGATTGACAGTAGCTGTCTGGCTCTGAAAGGCAGCTGGGATTGATTCATCATGCTGCCAGACACAGATGGACCCAGTGGTGGTCCCAGCAGTGAGTTCTTGCCTTGGGCCATTTCATTTTCTTAGTTTGGACCAAGGAATGATTGGGTGTACACACTAGACTCCTGATATGGGTGGGTAAGACAGGAGTGTCTGGTCACACACCCCTCCACCACCCATGAGCATGGTTGTGGGCAATTTGGTTCCCCAGGCGCCCTTGGGGAATGCAGTGAGCCAAGGACTGGTCATCTCCGGATGCATCCAGGGCAGGAAAGGCCGACAGCATGCATGAGCCAGGGTCACTGGCTAAGAAGTCATCTCAGGACCTCCCTGAGAAAAAGCACTGGGCAGCATCCCTGCTGGTCTCCCCCACACCACAAGGTTAAGCGGAGCTGGCAGAGGCTCATGGTCCCACGTGTGCCTCATGTCTGGTGCTCTCAACCTGGCAAGGAAATGCAATCTATGCGAATCTCAACAGGCAGTGAAGCCACGTTCCTTTCTGACTCCAGGTAGGATGGAGAAAATGGGACAGCAGTACGGGGGCATAAACGCACAACTCTGCCTCCCCCACACTGAGAGCTTGCGGGGCTGTGAGGATGCCAGGAGGAGGTGAGGAAGGGCAGCCTCATGGGGGACCTGCAGGGTGGGACAGGCCCAAGAGGTCTGTACATCCAGGCCTGGTTGGGGGAGGTGAGCCCCTGGTTTACCGAGGGGGTCCCTTCCTGCCCTCGGAAATACTGCAGACCCTACCTCCATCCCCGCCCCGCTGCGGGGTCCCAAGGGCGGTGAGGGTGGGAGAGCCCCCCAGGCTCCAGAGTCAGACGACTGCGTTCAAGCAAGCGAGAACCTCTGTGAGGCTGTTTCGCAACTGTAAAATGGGGATAGCAGCAGTACTCTCCCTCGCGGTTTGCGTGAGGAATACAATTCGACGTCGACAGGAGGGCGCGGCGCCCAGCGCGCAGAGTAGCAGGCGCTGAAGAAGGATACCTGTGAACTGGGGGTGGTGATGGAGGCTACGTGGCCGGAGTCCCGGGACTGGGCGCCAGCCATGCCAGTCCCTGCTCGGGGCTGGATGGTCGGGGGGAATGTTCTCGTAAGTCGGCTGGGAAGGGGCGCCCCGGCGTACCCTGACACCACCGCCGCAGAGATTCGGGCAGGTGCCGGGGCCTCTGCCCCTCCGAGACGGGGCCGGTCATCCGCCGGGACTGACACCCCGGAGGCCCAATGGCAAGCCGTCATCTTTGCGCACCCGTCCAATCGGCGCCGGTTGCCGTGCCGCGCCGGGTCTCTCGGCCAATGGGAAAATTTGCGGTCGGATGGGGCGGGGCGGAGATCCGCGTCGCCGGCCCGGTTCGCTTTGCAGACGGGCCGCGTGAGGGCAGGAGGGCTGGCCGGGGTCTCGGACGGCGCTCTGGGCCCGGAGGTAGGGGGAGGCCCCGCACCGGCTCCCGCACCTGCCCGAGTTGCGGCCCCGCGGACGGTGACCCGCGCCGTGCCCTGGGAACGCCGCTCTCCCGCGTGCCGAGGGACCCGGGGACGCCAGTCTGGGGGCCGGGGCCGCGCTGCGGAGCCGCCCACGCTGCGCTCCAGGTAAGCTCGAGCCAATGGGCGGGGTGCCGGACTCGGGGCCGGGACCGCAGGTCACAGCCGGGACTGGGGGCGGGGCCGTAGATCTGGGCCGCGTTCCAGGCAGCGGTCCGGACAGGGTCCTGTCCCCGGAGTCGAGATCCGGGCGAGCATCTGGGCCCGGCGTTGGAGCCCGTCTCCGGCCCCACCTGCGTCTTGCCCGCGCGCGCTGCAGCGCCCGAGACCCGGGCCGGCGGGGGCGGGTCCCTTTGTGCGCGGCCTCGGGGCCCTACCGGACCCGGCCGGGCGCCTCGCACTGCGCGCCCCAGCTGAACGCGGCCCGACACTGCAGCCGTGTCAGCCCCGCGCGACTGCTTGGCGCCTGGCTGCCAGGGCCCCGCAGCCACGGGAAACTTTCCAACGGCAGGAGGGGCGGCAGGCCGGGAACTTTCCTGGGGCAGCGGGACGCCGGGAAGCGCAGGGGCACCGACGGCCTGGAAGAATGTCCCTGCGCTGCGCTGCACTGCTCCCGCCGCCTTGGGGGTGAGCTCGGGCACGCCACCCGATCCCCCGGCCTGGGTCCCCCTCCCCACGTCGCCCTGCGCCCCCCTCGGGGCCCGTGCAGAGACATGTCTTCTCCATTCTGAGGGAGCCTCAGCTCGGTTTGCTGAGCAGTCGCCCTGGGCAGGTGGCCTGAGATCTCCAGCTTTTCTATTTTAAATTTTAAATAATTAAATATTGTCTGCTTACAGTATTTCACTGTTTCTTAGCTATGTGTAACATAACGTACTGAAAATAGAACTAAGGGACTTCGGCTCCCTTTCTCTGCACACCCAGGCATATTTAGGATTAAGGAGAAGAAAGGTGCCCTGTGGGTATGTTTTAGAGTAGGCTCTTAATGCTGTGTGTAATAACCTCAAGCGGGTATCCACGCTGCTGTGGGGGAAACCTCCGCTGTGGTATGGGAAGTGGGAGCCTCCACCTCTCCGGACCCCAGCTTTTCTGGGATAGCTGCCTTTACTTCTTTCTACTTCCTTACTACTGCCTTATCTGTCTTTACTCTGGGATCCAGGCTGTGGTTAGAGGTCTGGTCCAAACAGGACGGGTGCTATCTGCCTTGTACTCACTGTGTTGGAGCTGGGATGGTGCTGAATGCAGGGGGCAGTGAGCGCTCTCTTGCCCAGTGTGCCATGCCCGTAGTTGGTCAGTTCCAGGGCAGGTGATCCTGGCCTTAGGTCAGGCCACAGTGTGAGCCACAGTGTGTCTGGGAAGGCCTAGACTTTACCCCCAATCTGGCTTCATCCTGTCCACAGTGTCTGCTCGTGCTGTCCCCTGACCTCACCCCACCCCCATTCTGGGGTCCACCAGGGCCCAGCAGAGGACTGGACACAGAACATTTGCGGAGGGACTCAAGTCCCAGCTGAGAGGATCGTAGAGCACAGCCAAGCCAGCCCCTGCCCAGCTCTTGGCCAAGCTGCCCTGTCAGGCTTTTCTGCATAAACACGAGGAACTCCTGACCAAGGTCCCTCCTAGGTGAACAACGTCAGGCCCTCAGTCCTCCTAAATATGAGCCTCCCCCACCACCACATCTGGGCTGCTTGGCTCCCATGTTTGCTCTGGCACCCCCTCCAGAGGTGGCCTTGCAGTCTCCTCCCAGTCGCAGGGGCCCTTCTGCATCTCTGTGGCTCTGTGAGGGGAGGTGGGGTAGCACCCCTCCTCCTGTTCCTGCTACATAGAGGTTCAGGGTGAGTTCACTGTGCTCCTTCACCCCAGGATCCTGGCCTGAGGGAGCATGAGGCTGTCCTGAGTGAGGACAGGAGGAGCAGGAGCAGCAGGATCACCAGTCTCTGGGAGCAGCAGGGCACTCTGTGCATGGATGCCAGGCACCACCCTCTGTCTAGCCCATCTGTTATGTTCCCTGCCTGGCCCTGGCAGAGGGAGGGACAGGGTAGAGCTGGGATAAGGAGTCAGGACCCACTCTGTAGACAGGACCAGGAATGGAGGGTGGGGGTCCCGGGACAGCACTGCCACTGCACTGCAGGGCACCAGGTGGGCCTCAGGGGTCTTGGGGACTTCCCTGACAGTGGCTTAGTAATGGGAAAGCATCTGTTATTTTGCCACCAATTTCAATAAGATAGGTTGAGGCCGGGTGGAGTGGCTCACGCCTGTAATCCCAGCACTTTGGGAGGCCAAGTGGGGTGGATCACCTAGGTCTGGAGTTTGACACTACCTTGGCCAACATGGTGAAACCCCATCTCTACTAAAAATACAAAAATTAGCTGGGTGTGGTGGCGCACGCCTCTAACCCTAGCTACTTGGGAGGCCGAGGCAGGAGAACTGCTTGAACTGTGGAGACGGGGGTTTCAGTGAACTGAGATCGCACCACTGCACTCCCACCTGGGCAATAGAGTGAGACTGTGTCTCAATAAAACAAACAAACCAGGATGGGCTGGTCGTAGTAGCTCACGTCTGTCATCCCAGCACTTTGGGAGGCCTAGGCAGGCAGATCACCTGAGGTCAGTAGTTTGAGACCAGCCTGACCAACATGGTGAAAACCCGTTTCTACTAAAAATACAAAAAAAATTAGCTGGGCCTGGTGGTGCATGCCTGTAATCCCAGCTACTGGGGTGACTGAGGCAGGAGAATCGCCTGAACCCAGGAGACAGAGATTTTAGTGAGCCAAGATCGTGCCACTGCACTGCAGCCTGGGGAGTGAGAATCCGTTTCAAAAACAAAACAAAAACCCAAAACCAGGATGAGTCTTGGGTCACTCTGAGGAGCTCCAGAACTAGAGGACTTGGGATCAGGGGATCCCTTGGTGGGCTTTCCTGGCTCAGGCGCTTCACATCTTGGCCTATTTCAGGTCAGGAAGATGACCCAGAGCTGGTGGCCATCTGGGGCCACAGAGTTCCTCCGACCCCATAACCAGTTTGGCACGGGCCTTCCCCACTGCCCCTGTTGATTGAGGGACTGCCACCTCTCGCAAAGTAGCAGTGAGCCGAGCGTGGCCACCAGAGGGCAGCCGGGACCGCCATGGCAGGCCAGACCGGCTCCACCCAGCTTCCTGCTACAGTCAGACCCTTCCCCAGACCTGGCCTGGATGACTGGAGCTCAGCCTCTGAGCTGCCCATTGAGGGCTTGGAGTTGGAGAAGCGCTAAGCAGGGCCCCTCAGTGCCCTTCACACGCTTGGTACAAGGCAGAGGGAGGCCTGATGGTCAGATGGTGGGTGACCAGACACAGGCTTAGCGGGGACAGTGAAGGACCAACCCTGTGCCCGTATAGCCCCACAAGTGCAGCGTCCTTCAGGTGTGTGCCCAGGCACCTCCCAGGCCTCCCCGGGTGTGGGCTGTGCCTCAGTGTCCACAGCAGAAGTGGGCATGTTCTCAGCATGTGCCCAGAGTGGCAGCAGGCCTAGGAGAACACTCGGTTTTATTGTAGTGGACACCATTGCCATTGAGCAGCAGGGACCTTCCCTGACCAGTGGCCATGAGGCACTCCATGTACCTGCCTGAACTGACTTGCCAGGGCATATTCTCAGCTACTTGCAGTCAGTGTCACCTCTCGCTCACAGAGCAGGAAGCGGAGAGAGTTGGGGAGGGGTGGCCTGCCGAGGCCACACTGCAGGGAGTGCAGAGCTCACTTGGGCTCCTCACTGACTCTCAGCCCAGGCTGTATCCTCTATCCCGGTTCTGGGCCCAGTGTGTACTCCTGGGAGCTGCCCTGTGCTGTCAGCCATATAAGGGGCTATAGCTTGCCACTCTGGCTCTGTGACCTGGGCTAGGCTCGTGCCCCAGTGTGAGACCTCTCAGCCTTCTGGTTGGACAATGGATACTGTGCCAGAACCACAGGCCTTCCTAGGGCTTCAGTGGGTTGGTCTGCGGGGTGTAGCCAGGGGTTGGAAGAGCCCCGTGGCTAGCCACTGGGTCCGGACAGTTTGGCGGGGAGTCCCAGTTGGGGAAGGCCCATGCCACGGGCAGGCCCAGGCCATCCTCACTGGGAGAAAGGGTCCAGTAAAGGACGTGGTCGTCCCCTGACCTTGAGGTGGCTGGTACTGGGTCCTTGGCCAGGCAGGTGACCCCAGAGCCTGCAGAGCACCCCTGAGGTGCTACTCAGAGGGGCTCTTCAAGGTGAGCACCACCCCCCACCTTCGTTTGTGATCCCATCACTAGTTCTGCCTTCATGTCACTGTCCTGTCTGTTGCTCCTCTGTCCATCCACTGCCCAGAGCTCCCACAAGTTGGCCACAGATGCTCTGCTCTGCCCCTACCTGTACGATACTGCTGTGACTAGTGCATCCTTAGGAGAGAGACCACAGCTCTCGCTGCTCCCACCACCCAGCCTCCTGTGGTGCTGCTGTTCTCTGCTCCCACCCATCTCCTGGGGCAAGCCCTCTCCAGTGCCCACCAGGGCCTCCTATTGGCTCTCCCATACGGTTGCAGGTTCTTGGCCTCACCGGAGCCCATGAAGTAGGAGGCCCATGAGCAAGGTGCCATGTTCTTCTTTGGCCGCATTTCCCCAACTGGGTGGGGGACTTTGGGGGGCCCTGGGGGCAGGAAGACCTGAGTTCAAATCCTGGCCCAGCCACTGTCTGGCCTGGGCCCAGTTTCTCCGTGTATCAAATGGGGTATGTAGCTGCCCCGAGGCACCTGGTAGAGTCAGAGATGGCGGCTTACAGCCAGTGTGTCTCGAGTCTGCGGCACATGGTGACTCCTGGGGTGGGGCTGGTGGTTATCAGGACTGATAAAAAACGTCACATGGTTCTCTGTGGTGCAAAACCTATGTGAACACAAGCTAAAAGCAGAGGTTTTCTAGAAATGTCACACTCAGAGCAAAAGCTGGTTCCTGAGCCTCAGACATTGGGGTAGGAGCAGCATCTCCTCTTCCTGGGGGTGCAGTGCTGGTGGGTGGACTCCCAGCTGCATCCGCCCCCTCTCAGACAGACACACACACATATTCACATGCACACACATGCATATGCACACGTGCCTGGCTTGGTCCCCCCGGTTCTTCCCTGCCTCCGGCCCTGGGTCCTACCCACCATGATCCCACCCTGAGGGCCAGCCAGTCACGCATCCTCACTTGAACCCCTTCCCATGATGAAGAGGCTATTGTGAGACAGGGGAGACACATCGTTGGGGCACCAGAATGGACCATGACCACAAAGGATGATTGGGCAAAAGGCAGAACAATCTAGAAAACACTGGAGAGCCAGGGGAGAGAGTGCTCATTACCCATGTCCCCCAGAGATGGCCTCCCCTCTGAGGCCCAGTCTTTCCCTGTCTGCGGCATCCTGTTTTCCATTTTTACAACACCAACACTCTGGCAACATCCCCCAGGCCTAGGTATAACAAGAGGGAATGTGTCCCCCGGGCCACTGGCTGAGACAGGAAGCTGCAGGGTCCTTCTTCCCTGAGGCAGGCTAAAGGCTGTGTGAGCACAAGTACCCCCTTGTATCCTGCTCCAGCTCATAAGCCTGGACACCCCAGATTTGAATGCCAGATCCTCTGGTCCCAGACAAATGGTTACTCACACCTGTCCGCAGCTCCAGGGCCAGGAACCTGCCTGCTTCCCTGCCCTCCCTGTCCTGGAGACTGTTGGGGGCAGCTGCCTGCCTGGCAGAGCTCAGGATCTGTGTTGGCCTCAGGGAACCTCAGGAGAGGCACATGGCCTGGTCCACAAGGCGGGAGCGGACTCTGGGGCGGTGGAGCAGGTGCTGCCTTATAGGGCTATGAGCACCTGCGTGGGCCAGCAGGACTCCAAGCCTGGCCACCCTAGGGTGGGAGTCCTCCCTGCTGTGCTGTGTGTGATGGGGAAGACGTCATTATCGGTCCACGTCTCTGAAGGATCGTGTTCTTGAAGGATGGTCAACAGCATTAGAAATGCTGACAAGGAACCCTGGCAGCCCAGTGTCCACTGCAGTCCTGGACGTGTGGGGACAAGAAGGGGCACATGAGTGTGTGGTTGAGTCGGGAGCAGCATGGGATGACCTTGAGGTCAGGCATGATAGGGACCTGCTTGGAGGGCGGTCTGGCCTAGTGTACCTTTATCCGGCAGGGCCCTGCCCAGCCAGATTGACCTCACCTGTGCCCTCTGGTTTCCCTGCAGGAGCCAGAGCCCTCAGGGTGGGTGTCGGGACATGCTGATCTCCCCCTCAAGACAGGTGAGTGGCCTGGGTTTAGCCTGGGGACATCCTCTCCCACGTGGGACAGCAGAGTGTTTTGGCAGTCCTGGTGGGTGGGGGCGACAGGAATGAACTGTGGCCCTGTGTGCTTCTGGTCCTCACCCTGGGTGGGCACAGCCCCTGGGCTGGACAGGGTGAATGTGGGGGACCTCCTGCCACCCGGCTTGGGTTTGTTGCTGGCCTGAATATGAACAGCAGCCACTGGTTTGATGCCTGGCTTCAGGGACAAGCCTGTGTGGGGCTGGCTGACTAGGTTGCTGGTTGCTGTTGGCCTGGACAGTCGCTGGGTCTGCTCTTCACCTGGCTTAGCTAGGATGCCAGCTGCTGTGGTATCCAGTATTGGCAGAGCCTGCTGGGCCAGGCCATTCACCTGCCCCCGGGAGACTGGAGCCACAGGGACAGAGGATAGTCCTGGAGGCCAGGTACACAAAACTTTGTCTGAAAGGGTCAGATAGTAAGTAATTCCATTTTGCAGGCCTTGTGGTCTGTCACAGCTGCAGTGCTCTGCCATTGCAGGATGAAAATGGCTGCAGACAGCCCGTAACTGACTAGTCTGAACGCGCTCTGATCACCATAGACCACGTATGCCAGCCTGTGGCCTTGGGTATTATCTGTGTTTGGGGGTTCCTCTGCTTATCATGGCTGCTAGCTCCAGTGGGACTGAGGTATGGTGCCCAGATAGTGTGGCAGGGTTGGAGACTGAGTGGTCCGTGTCCACCAGTGTACCCCAGGACCCTCTGAAGGGTGGTAAGGCATGCCCTGCTCACATCCGCAGTGCCAGGGTTTTGCCGAGATGGGTGCTGTTCAGCAGAGGGGGTGATTGCTTAAAAGAACGGCTCCTGGCCACTCTTGTTCCTCCAGTCCCCAGCCTGGCCATCTGCTTGTCCCCTACCACAAGCACTCTCTGTGGGAGGCATGGCTGACAGCCCTGTGGTTTCTCAGTGATACTTAGTGCCCAGTGTGGAGGCGTGGCCCAGCCAGTGCTGTGTTTAAGTAACGTGGGAGAAGGACATGGCCTCCGGATGCCTGCGTGACCTGGGCTGAGGGCTCTAGGACAGAGGGGAGGGACAGGATGGCTGACTCCTTGCCTGTTCCCAAGTCCTCGGGCGTGGGAAGCTGCCGGTCGGGCCAGCCTAGTGGGAACTGGGTCTACTGCCGCCTAGCTGTGTGGGAGGACCAGCATCTAGCTGAGAATGTCACTTCTGAGGCCATTGGCTGTGGAGGGTCTTCTGCGTTGGGACAAGAGGCTCAGGCAAGTACTTGGCTTGCTTGTGGCACAGGTGACAGGGCATCTTGGGGTGGCAGGAGGGGCTGCCCCACTGCCTTTAGATCCTCATAGGGTCACCACACTTCAGGGAGGCCAGGTGAGCCAGACATCAGACAACAACCCTGGTAACAGGGTCCGCAGCAGGATGGCAGACTGGGCAGGTCCGAGGCTGCCCAGGCACACTTGCCCACTCTCCCTCCTGTTCCCTGCTCCTTTCCTGTCCCTCCTTTTCCCTCCCCAATCCAGTTCTTGGTCTTCTCTGTGTTTCTTTGTGGCCCTTTCTGTGCCTCTTTCTCTGCCTTTCCCCATCTCCTGTCCTGCTCATCTGCAGTGTGGTGATTGATTATTCACGTCTGCTGTGATGATTGATTATTCATGTCTGCCCTGGGCACTAGTGTGATGTGTGATGGCATTTGTGCCATATCTGCTCTGGCCTGGGCCCTGTTTCACAGACTGGGAGGCAAAACCTGGGCCCCCACTTCTGGCTGCCTGCTCTGCTGGGCCCTGGGTTGTGGTCCTCTCCACAGCAGGAGGGGAGCTGGGGAGGGAGCCTGAGGTCTCAGCTGGAACAGGGGCTGATGGAAACACCCAGGTGTCACCATACTCAGCACCCACTCACCCAGCCTCATGCTGGGCCCTGGGCATCACAGGCACAGCAGGCCCAGCCCTGCCCCTGAGGAGCTCCCAGCCTGGTTGAGGAGATCCACAACACAGGGAAACCAGTGGCCAACTTCGAGGTTACAAGATGGTGATGAGTAGCAGGGCTCCCTTAGGAGGGGGAGCTGGGAGGGTGTGAGGGGTGGTGCACACTAAGACCAGGCCTGGGTGAGAAGGGCTGGCCGGGACATAGATGCCCTGCCCTTTCCCACAGGTGGCCAGCACTGGTGTCCTCTCAGAGACCAGCACCAGCCCAGCCTCCTCCGTCAGCTCCTGCATGCCTGCGGGGGTTGCAGTCTCTTGCTGCCGCCTGGCCCCCATGCCGGGCTTTCTCTTGGGTTTTGATGTGTTTCTCAGCCGTTGGTATGAGTCTTTATGTATTAAAGATATTAATTCTTTACTAATCTCTCTGCCTACTACACATTTTTCTCACTCTTTTAATTTTTTTATGATAGTTTTTGATGTCAAAAATGTTTTATATTTTGTGGTGAAGTCTGTTGGATTTTTCCCCATTTTTAGATATTCTGTCACTCTGTGTAGTCAGCCCTCCCTAGCATGTAGCCAGATAAACATGCGCCCATCTTTTCTTCTAAAAGGTATGTTTACTTCAGTTTTGTACACAGGATTTAATCTGTCTGTCTTAGTCCATTTTGTGCTGCTGTATCAGAATACCTGAGACTGGCTCATTCCTAAAGTACAAAGATTTATTTCTAATAATTCTGGAGGTGGGGTAGTCCAGGATTAAGGGGCTACATCTGGCAAGGGCCTTCTTGTTGAGGTATCCCCCCTGGGAGGTGGCAGAAGGGCAGGGGCACACGTGAGAGAGCCCCGAAGGAGGCGGAACCCCGCCTTTTATCAGGAACCTGCTCCCAAGATAACGAATCCGCTCCCACAGTAATAGAATTAATCCATTCATGTGGCAGAGCCCTTGTGACCTAAATAGCCCTTAGAAGTCCCACTTTCAATATTGTTGCATTGGGAATTAAATTTCCAACACATGAACTTTCGGGGACACATTCAGCCCATAGCACCAACTAGTATTTATTCTGATGCAAATGGGCGGTAAGGATTTAGCTCTGTTTTGTTTGCTTGTTTTGAGACAGAGTCTCGCTCTGTCACCCAGGCTGGAGTGCAGTGGCACAGTCTCAGCTCACTGCAACCTTCTCCTCCCGGACTCAAGCAGTTCTTCTGCCTCAGCCTCCTGAGTAGCTGGGATTACAGGCACTTCCCACCATGCCCCGCTAATTTTTGTAATTTTTGTTTTAGTAGAGATGGTTTCGCCATGTTGGCCAGGCTGATGTCAAACTCCTGACCTCAGGTGATCCTCCCGCCTCAGCCTCCCAAAGTGCTGGGATTATAGGTGTGAGTCACCGTCTACTGTGCTCGGCCTGAACTGTTTCTGGACTAGTGTCTTCTGTCACTAGAAATTGGAAATGCCCTGACGCCCTCATGTCTTCAGGTTTGTAGTTGCTGGTGTTGTAAAGATGCGGTGGGGATGCCTGGCTGTCGGTCTGCTGGCAGGCCTCCCAAGTATCCAGCATGTGCCTCTGGGGCAGGTTGTTCCACTGTTTCTCCTCTCTGGGACCTGTATGGAACCCCCTGAGAGCTGGCACTGCTGGAGCAGGCCAGCTCCCCCTGCAAGGGTTGTGGTACACCTGGGACCCATTTCCTGAGAACAAGGGCTAGGCCCCCACTGTGGTGGTACCCTCAGAAGCCCCCACAGCCACTTGGGCCTCTCTGTGGGTGCCTGGCCTTTGGATGCTGTATGCTAAGGTTGGGGATGCTGCTGGGAACTCAGGGCCCACAGCCCCTGAGCCAGCCTGCAGTGAGGGGTGTGACTCTCCTGACGTCCACTCACATGGCCTTTCATGGGGAAGCGGGGGTGTCCCTTGCCCAGGCTGCTATGTCAGTCTGTGGGGAGGACTGGCCTCATCCTCGAGAGTCACAGGCTCTGGTATTCTCGTGACCCGAGGCAGAGGTGTTACAGGAAAGGGGTCCTGATCCAAACGCTAAGAGAGGGTTCTTAGATCTCATGCGAGAAAGAATTCAGGGTGAGTTTACAGTGCAAAGCGAAAGCAAGTCTATTAAGAAACTAAACGAATGAAAGAATGGCTACTCCACAGACAGAGCAGCCCCGAGGGCTGCTGGTTGCCCATTTTAGTATATTTTTTGATGGTATGCTAAACAAGGGGTGGATTATTTATGCCTCCCCTTTTTAGACCATGTAGAGTAACTTCCTGGCATTGCCATGGCATTTGTAAACTCATGGCGCTGGTGGGAGTGTAACAGTGAGCATGACCAGAGGTCACTCTCGTGGCCATTTTCGTTTTAGTGGGTTTTGGCTGGCTCCTTTACTGCAGCCTGTTTTATCAGCAAGGTCTTTATGATCTGTATTTTGCCGACCTCCTGTCTCATCCTGTGACTTAGAATACCATAACTGTCTGGGAACGCAGCCTAGTAGGGTTCAGCCTCACTTTACCCAGCTCTTATTCAAGATGGAGTTGTTCTGGTTCACATGCCTCTGACAGAGGCACCACTAGGCCAGGGGCTCATGCGTGTCCTCTTTGTGTCCCAGCCTCAGGTGGGTGGGCAGGTGGGGGTTGGCGATCTGGCTGCTGTAGAGGACATTGCATTGTGGTTGGAGAGCCTGGTGTGGCTGGCCAGCCACCCTGCTGTGTGGCTCCTTGTTTATGACTTGTGGCTGGTGGTGAGGTTGTGCTGTAGGGTCAGCCTGGAGAGGTCTGCGGTGCCCAGGCCACCAGCAAGGGCCCTGGCTGTGCTGCGCCCAGGGTTCCCCTGAGCTGTCCACAGGCTGCAGTGTGGTGACCGTTTGGTACATTTCCTCCCCTGCCTCATCCTTGTCCTCCCTGGAGCATCCCAGACCCCTGGGCTCGCCTCTCTGGCCCCTTCTTGGGCCTCCCCTGTCCCACTGACTGCAGTTGGCTCTGGCTGTTCGAGAAGCCTCCCTGGACTCAGGCTGGGTTCCTGACCCTCAGCGAGGGGCATCCTTTGAGTCAGGTCCAGTGCAGTGGGGTTGTTCCTGCGGGAGTGCCCCCCCCCACAGCTCAGTTTTGGGGAGCTTGAGGCTTCTCTCACCTGCCTGGCAGAGGATATGGGGACAGCGGTACCGTGTGAGGCTGGGAAGATGGCAGCTGGACACCCCATATCCCCTCCCTTATGGCCCACCTTGCCAGGTTGACCATTTTACAGTTGATATGTTCAGTATTTGAAATACGCCTTTAGGCCGGGTGCAGTGGCTCACACCTGTAATCCCAGCACTTTGGGAGGTAGAGGCAGGCGGATCATGAGGTCAGGAGATCGAGACCAGCCTGGCTAACACAGTGAAACCCGGTCTCTACTAAAAATACAAAAACTTAGCTGGGCATGGTGGCAAGAGCCTGTAGTCCCAGCTACTCTGGAGGCTGAGGTAGGAGAATCACATGAACCTGGGCGGCGGAGGTTGCAGTGAGCCGAGATCGTACCACTGCACTCCAGCCTGGGTGGCCTAGCGAGACTCCATCTCCATTAAAAAAAAAAAAAAAAAAAATCAAAAAAAAAATCAATTTAATGAAATATGCGGCCAGGTTCAGTGGCTCACGCCTGTAATCCCAGCACTTTGGGAGGCTGAGGCGGGTGGATCATGAGGTCGGGAGTTTGAGACCAGCTTGGCCAACATGGTGAAACCCTGTTTCTACTAAAAATATGAAAAATTAGCCGGACATGGTGGCACGCGCCTGGAATCCCAGCTACCCAGCAGGCTGAAGCAGGAGAATTGCTTGAACCCAGGAGGTGGAGGTTGTAGTGAGCCGAGATCACGCCATTGCACTCCCCCCTGGGCAAGATTCTGTCTCAAAAAAAAAAAAAAAAAGGAATGAAATATGCCTTTAGTTAAACTTTTTCTTTTTAAAATATTTTTACTCTTCCTGAAATTGTAATTAGGCCATTTACACATCTGAATTTACTTGCTGCTCTCTGCATTTTGCACGATAATGAAACTGCAGAGATGGCTACCAACCTGTTCCTCCCAGTCCTCCCGGGGCCTTTGCTGTGTGCCCTGGAGGAAGGTGCTGGGTATCCCCAGGGCCCATCTAGGAGGTCCATAGTGCCTGGAGGGCCAGTGGAAAAAGTGGGGCCAGGCCATTGAGCAGTCAGGGATGGTGTGGGTGGAGAGGTCTCACCCTGGGCAAGGCCCACCCTTCAGGCAGCGCCTCCCCCCGTCAGAGGCTCCACCACCCACCCCAGGCCTGGAGTTGAGGTCCTTGCAGTGCCAAAGACATGCTTGCTGCGTCTGCTGGGCCAGGCTCCCCTGGGTGTTCCTGAGAGGCTAAGAGCCAGGGAGAGGCCAAGACACTGAGTGGCAGAGGCCAGGTGACTGTGGTGCCAGGACCCCTGCCTTTTTTTTTTTTTTTTTTTTTTTTTTTGAGACTGAGTCTCACTCTGTCACCTAGGCTGGAGTGCAGTGGTACAGTCATAGCTCTCTGAAACCTTTGCCTCGTGAGTTCAAGTGATTTCGTGCCTCAGCCACCTGAGTAGCTGGGATTATAGGCATGCACCACCACACCCGGCTAATTTTTTTATTTTTAGTAGAGATGGGGGTTTTGCCATGTTGGCCAGGCTGGTCTCAAACCTCTGGCCCAGGTGACCTGCCCACCTCGGCCTCCCAAAGTGCTGGGATTACAGGTGTGAGCTCCTGCACCTGGCCCTTTAAAGAATAAAGAAATATGTGCTTGTTTATAGACAGTGTAGAAAACACAGAAAAGGAGGAACAGAAAGTCATGCCTGTCTCAGGCCCACAGCCTGTCACACCTGACCTCCCCGCCCCTCCCCACGTGTGCTTCCTAAGTGTGATGTGTGCCATGGTCCTGTGCCCCTGGCACTGCCCATCAGTGCCTGCTGTCGTCATACCCATAGTGCCCCACTGCACTGGGCCTGCCTCTCCTCTGGTGCCCTTGGCTCCTTCCCCCTCAGGCCTTGCTCTTCTCCCAGGAGTGTTCAGGAGACGCCTCCCATCCTGGGTGTTCAGGCTGTTTTCCAGCTTTTTCCACCATCAGGGCTGTGGCAACCAACATTTCATGCCCAGAGTGACTTTTCTGTATTTGAACAACTTGGGCTTGACCTTGAGGTCCCGGTGAGACAGAAGATGTGTGTGTGCTGGGGGCAGAGCATTGGTGGGATGATTGACACCAGGGACACCAAGGCCTCAAGGAGCAGCTGAAGGAAGGTGCCACAGCAGCCCCTCTTCAGAGAGAGAGCCACGCCCACCTTCTGCAGACAGGCATGCTGCCCAGGGCTCTGCACTGAGGACAACCCCCCACTGGGAAGACAGACAGTGCAGGGATCCGCCCCTTCCATGAGGTGCCCCTACCCTGTGCATGGCTCCTTATCTGTGAATCAGGAGCCCAGATCCCCCAGTGGGGGTGTGTGAGGTGACACAGTTCCTGGTGTGCTACGGGATCCAGGCCATCCTGGGCCCAAAGCTGGTCCCCACCAAGCCTGCCTCGGGCACCTTGCACAGTGGGTGCGGAGCTTCTAACTCAGCCTCTGCCCCCCCCAATCCTGTGCCCTTTCTCACCCCAGCCTGGTCCCTGTAGGGTTTGGTACCTAGTGATGCCAGCACCCCTGCAGATGATCACCTCCCAGGCAGGGCTCTGGGACCTACAGCCAGGGCACTGCTGGATCCTGGTGTGAAGATGGCACAGAGGGCCGAGCCTCCTGTGCACACAGCAGGTGCACCTCAGCCTCCCCCTACCTGAGGTTACAGGTCCATGTGCAGGTGCAGGTGCGGGCGCCAGGGCTCTGTGGAGAGGATCGGCTGTGCCCCTTGCAACATGCCATGGACCACCTGGTCTCCCAGCACAGAGAAGGGTGGGGCTCTGAGGACTGGCTGAAAGGCCTGTGACAGCCCAGAAGGGAGGAGGAGGAGGGAGAGGAGGGATTCGGGAGGAGGTAGGGGACAGGGAGACTTGGGATTCGATTCAGGGTCAGGTACAGCAGGAGTTGGGATGCAGGAGGAGGGAGGTAGCAGGGCAGGGGAAGGGAGGTCAGCAGGAGCTGGTTGGGGGCCTGGAGCCAGGGCCCAGGGATGGGGGGAAGGAGATGCCACCCCCATGTTGTTTTTTTTTTTCTTTGAGACAAAGTCTCACTTTGTCACCCAGGCTGGAGTGCAGTGGCGAGATCTCGGCTCGCTGCAGCCTCCACCTCCCAGGTTCAAGCTTTTCTTCTGTCTCAGCCCCTCCCTGCAAGTAGCTGAGACTCCAGGTGCGTGCCATGACAGCCGGTTAATTTTTGGTATTTTTAGTAGAGACAGGGTTTCACCATGTTGGCCAGGCTGGTCTTGAACTCCTGACCTCAGGTGATCTGCTCGCCTTGGCCTCCCAAAGTGCTGGGATTACAGGCGTGACCCACTGTGCCTGGCCTATGCTCTAAGCACCCTGGCTGCACCTGGCACCTTCTGGCAACTGAGGTTGCTGGGGAGGGGCCTTCTGAACACACTGGGGCAGGGAGGCCATGGCCCTGGATCCCCCAGTAAGTGAGCAGAGACTGTAAGCCTCACCTGTGTTCCCCTGCCTGGGGGAGGATGGGGTCTTATTGCCTCTCAGGAGGGCTGCCAACCTGTCCAGGGCCCTGAAGAGGACAGGGAGTGGTCAGGACCCTACCTGGTTCCACCTCCTCTCAGCTGGAGTTCCGCAGCCCCATTCTCATACCTGCTGCAGCCCAGACTCGATTGGGGCCAGGGGACTTGGATGAGACCCAACTTCCTCCAGGGCCTCAGAGTATGTGGGAGGGAGGTGTCTTACACTGGAGAAACCGAGGCTCAGCCAGACAGCCCATCCCCAGGCAAGCATACCTTCCATTTCCAGCCTTTTTGGTGACATTTCTGTGGCATTTGCCCATCTGCAGGGAGTTATTGTTTGTGATGAGACTAATACAGCTATTATTTGTGTTTGTAGAAAGAATCCCAGACGTTTATTTACCAAACCTGTGAAACAGAGGCATTGGTTAATTTGAAATTAAGGCTTCATGTTCACAGACTCTTGTCTTTGCAGAGCCAGGGTCTTTCAGAGGTTCAGTGTTGCTGGGGGTGGGTACAGGCAGGCCCCACAGTGTGGTGCAAGGCAGGGGGGCTGCCTGTGACCCAGCGATCCAGGCTCACAGCCTTGTGCCCTGGGGGAGCCCTGGGTCTTGAGGTACAGTTTGTAGGCTGGCATGGTCCCTTTACCCTGGTGCTTCCCCCAACCCTAAGCCCACCTGTCCTGCTCTGCTTACTTAGAACCTTTCTACCCCCCACTGTATTAGGCTGTTCTTATGTTGCTATAAATAAATACCTGAGACTGGGTAATTTATAAAGAAAAGTTTAATTGGCTCACAGTTCTGCAGGCTGTACAGGGAGCAGAGCTCCAGCATCAGCTTCTGGGGAGGCCTCAGGGAGCTTCCAGTCCTGGTGGAAGAGGAAGGAGAGCAGGCACTTCACATGGTGAAAGCAGGAGCAGGAGAGAGAGAGAGGAGGGGAGATGCCACACACTTTTACACAGCCAGCTCTCATGAGAATTCACTCACTGTCGCAAGGACAGCGCTAAGGGGATGGTGTGAAACCATTCATGAGAACTCTGCCCCCACAATCCAATCATCCCCCACCAGCCCCCTCCTCCAGAACTGGGGATTACATTTCAATATGCGATTTGGGCAGGGACAACTTTCCAAACTATGTCGCCCACCAATAGTGACGACCTTGGTAGGGCAGGAGGAGTGTCCCCCAGATCTGAGGACAGCAAGCTTGGGCGGTGAGGAGGGGGACTGAGTGGGATTAGAGCAGTATCCCCTGTCCCTTCCCCTGCAGCTTGTAGGGCTCCTCTGCCGGGGCCTTGGAAGCTCCAGCGCTGAGCCTGGTTTTCTTGCCTACTCTTCAGCAAATGTTCATGACTTCCTCCCATAAGTCTTCCCATCCGCTTCAGGATAAAAGCCATTGTCAGTCCCTGGGACACCACCATCCTTGTTCCTTGCCCATCTCCACCTTGGACTCTACAGATTGCTTGGGTGGCCCACTCCCTGGTCATTCTAGATGCAGAGGTGGCCTCACCAAGGCAGCACTCCTGAGCCTCTGGAGCCCCAGGGCATTCCTTCTCCTAAGCCTTCTCCAATTTTCTGGACAAACTGCCTTCAGTGTAGGGCCCAGCTCGGATTCTTCAGGCTGGCCTGCTCAGGGGGAGCTGCAATGCTTTGCTGGCCAGTGCACTGTTCTCCGGCTGCTCATCCTTGCCTTCTTTGTGCAGCAGAAACAACTCAAGCACCTGCTATATGTCAGGTGCTGTGCTGGCTGCTGCCCTGGCCTGTCACCCAGCAGAAGCCCAGGTGGTCTCTGTCTCCCCTCTATGACTTTCAGTTCCAGATGTAGAGGGAGGGGAAGGTTTAGATTTTTGTAAATCTTCACTCAGGCGGAGGCCTGAGAGGACAGCAGGGAACTTGACAGTGTGATCCTGGGCTCACAGGTTAATTTTCTGTATCTTCTTCTTGTCCTGTCCTCTCTGAACAATGTCTGTTGAAAATTTCTCTATTTCTGGCTTGTGAAAGGTAGTCAGTGATAGGTACAATTTTTATTCCCTTAATTTCCATATTTTCTTGGTCACTTCAATGGGAATTTTTGTTTGGAGCGTAGTTTACTCATATTCATTCTTTATTGTTTGGTAATTAAACGATTTAAGGCTATGAATTTACCTCTGAGTACAATTCTGGCTATAACCAGAATTTAAGGTATGATGAGGGAGCGTATTTTTTCACTGTTTCTAAACAGCCAATTCTGTATTCTTAAATTTTTATTTTTATTTTATTTTTATTTATTTATTTATTTATTTAATGACAGGGTTTCACCATGTTGGTCAGGCTGGTCTTGAACTCCCGACCTCAGGTGATCTGCCCGCCTTAGCCTCCAAAGTGCTTGGATTACAGGCATGAGCCACCACGCCCAGCCTATTTTTTTTTTTTTTTTCAGACAGGGTCTCACTCTGTCACCCAAGCTGGAGTTCAGTAGCATGATTACAGCTGACTGCAGCCTTGACCTCCTAGGCCCCAGTAATCCTCCTACCTCAGCTTCCCAAGTAGCTAGAACTACAAGTGTGCACCCCCATGCTTGGCTGAATTTTGTATTTTTTGTACAGACATGGTTGTGCCATGTGGCCCAGGTTGATCTCGAACTTCTGGGCCCCAGCAATCCACCTGCCTTGGCCTCCCAAAGTGCTGGGATTACAGGTATGAGCCACCATGCCTAGTCTTAAATTTTTACCTTTGATATGCTATTTATTTAAAAGGGTATTATGCAATTTCTTGCTTATTATGTGAGGGGACCTCTTTTTTAATTTTAAGCTTTAATTGTGGTGGAATACACATAACATGAAATCTACTGTGTTAACCGTTTCAAGTGCACAAGCGTTGTTTGTTCACGTCGCTGTGCAACTGTTTTCAGAACTTTTTTTGATTCTTACAAAACAGAAACTCTGTACCCTTTAGAAAACTCCCCATTCGCCCTTTCTTGAGCTGCTTCTACTTTTCCTATTATTTGACTACTTTAGATGCCTTATATAAATAGAATCTCACAGTGTCTGTCTTTTTGTGACTGGCCTATTTCACTTAGCATAATGAGAATAGCATGTAAGAATTGTCTTACTCTTTTAGCTGCATGATACTCCATTGTATGTCTGTAGCACATTTTGTTGTCCATTCGTCCACTGGTGGACATTTGGACTGCTTCCCCTTTTTGGCTATTGTGGATAGTGCTGCTGTGAATATGGTTGTGCGCGTATCTCTTTGAGACCCTGCTTTCAATTCTTTTAGATACATAACACATAATTTTCTGATTGCTGGACCATATGGTAATTCTATTTTTAATGTTTTGAGGAAGTGCCATACTGATCTTACATTCCCACCAGCAGTGCACAAGGGTCTTAATTTGTCCATTTCCCGGCCAATGCTTTTTTTTTTGTTTTTGGAATAGCCATCCTCAGGGGTGTAAGGTGATATTTCATTGCTGTTTTGTTTTGCACTTCTCCAGCAATTAGAAATGTTGAGCAAATTTTTAACTTACTTTTGGCCATTTTTATATCTTCTTTGGAGAAACATCAATTCAACTCCACCCATTTTTAAATTGGGTATTTGTTTTTTTGCTGTTGTTAAGTTTTGAGAGTTCTTTACATATTCTAGATATGAATTCCTTATCAGATATATGATTTACAAATCTGTTCTCCCACTGTGGGGTTGTTTTTTCACTATATTGATTGTGTCCTTTGATGAACAGACATTTTATATTTGGATGTAGTCCAGTTTATTTTTACTTCTGTTGCCTGTGTTTTTGGTGTCTTATCCAGGATATCATTGCCAAATCCAATGTCATGAAGACTTTGCCCTATATTTTCTTCTAAGAGTTTTATAGTTTGAGGCTTACGTTTAGATCTTTCATCTATTTCAAGTCAATTTTTATGTCTATAATAAGGCAAGGGCCTGAGTTCACTCATTTACATGTGTGTATCCAGTTCCAACATTTGTTGAAAAGACCATCATTTCCCCCAACAAATGGTTCGGCACCTTTGTTGAGGGTCATTTGACCATATTCTTGAGGATTTGTTTCTGGGCTCTGTATTCTATTCCATTGCTGTATATGTCTGTCTGTATGTTAATATCACACTGTTTTGATTACTATAGCTTTGTAGTAAGTTTTGAAATCAGGAAGTGTGAGTCCTTAAACTTTGTTCTTTTTCCAGATTGTTTTGGCTCTTTGGGCTTCTTTTTATTTATTTATTTATTTATTTAAAGAGATGGGGTTTCACCATGTTGGCCAAGATGGTCTTGATCTCTTGGCCTCGTGATCCACCCGTCTCGGCCTCCCAAAATGATGGGATTACAGGTGTGAGCCACCTCACCTGGCCTGTGTACAGATCTTAAGTTTCTTAAGTTTAGTACTATGTATGCTATTCTTTTTAATAGTATTGTAAATGGAATAGTTTTTTACATTTCTCTTTTGTGTTGTTCACTGTTCATATATAGAAATGCAAATGATTTCTATGTATTCATTTTCTATCCTGCCCCTTTGCTTATATCATTTTCTATATCTCATAGACTTTTAAAAAAATGCATGTGGACTATTTAGGGTTTTATATATAAGATTGTGTTATCTATGAACAGAAATGGTTTTTCTTCTTCTTCTTTTTTTTTTTTTTGAGAAGGAGTTTTGCTCTTGTCTCCCAGGCTGGAGTACAATGGCACGATCTTGGCTCACTGCAACCTCTGCCTCCTGGGTTCAAGCAGTTCTCCTGCCTTAGCCTCCCGAGTAGCTGGGATTACAGGTGCCCGCCACCATGCCTGGTTATTTTTATTTTTTAGTAGAGACAAGGTTTCTCCATGTTGGTCAGGCTGGTCTTGAACTCCTGACCTCAGGTGATCCGCCTGCCTTGGCCTCCCAAAGTGCTGGGATTACAGGCGTGAGCCACTGTGCCCAGCTGCTGCTTCCTTCCTTTTTTTTTTTTTTTTGTGGACATGGAGTCTTGCTCTATCTCCCAGGCTGGAGTGCAATGGTGCGATCTCAGCTCACTGCAACCTCTGCCTCCTGGGCTCAAGTGATTCTCCTGCCTCAGCCTCCTGAGTAGCTGGGATTACAGGTGCCCGCCACCACGCCAAACTATTTTTTCTATTTTTTTTCTATTTTTAGTAGACATGGGATTTTGCCATGTTGTCCAGGCTGGTCTTGAACTCCTGACCTCAAGTGATCCACCCGCCTCGGCCTCCCAAAGTTCTGGGATTACAGGCGTGCGCCATCGTGCCTGGCCCTCTTCTTCCTTTCTAATTTGGATGTCTTTTATTTCTTTTTCTTGCCTAATTATTTTGTCTAAAACTTCTAGTAGTGTGTTGAATGGAATTGGTCGAAACAGCCGTCTTTGTCTTGTTTCTGATCTTAGGAGGAAAGCTTTCAGTCTTTCACCATTGAGTGTGATGTTATGGGCTTTTCATATATAGCTTTCATCATGTTGAGAAAGTTTCCTTCTTTTCCTAGTTTGAGTGTTTTTATCATGACAGACTATCAAATTTTGTTAAATGTTTTTTCTGCATCAATTGACGTGATTGTGATTTTTGTCCCTAATTCTATTACTGTGGTATATTACACTGATTTTTATACATTGAACCATTCTTGCATTCCAGGAGTAAAATCCCACTTGATTAGGGTTTATAATTCTTGTGAAATGTGGCTGAATTTGGTTTGCTAGTGTTTTTTGGAGAATTTTTGTTTCAGTATTAGTAAGGGCTATTGGCCTGTCGTTTTCTTTTCTTGTGGTGTCTTTTCCTGGCTTTAGTATTAGGGTAAGGCTGGCCTCATAAATTAGGAAGTGTTCCATCCTCTTTATTTTTGGAAAAAGTTTGAGAAAGATTGGTGTTAAAATTCTTTGAATGGGCTGGGCGCGGTGGCCCACGCCTATAATCCCAGCACTTTGGAAGGCCAAGGTGGGTGGATCACGAGGTGAAGAGATTGAGACCATCCTGGTCAACATGGTGACCCCGTCTCTATTAAAAATACAAAAATTAGCTGGGCATGGTGGCACCCGCCTGTAATCCCAGCTACTCAGGAGGCTGAGGCAGGAGAATTGCTTGAACCCAGGAGGTGGAGGTTGCGGTGAGCCGAGATCGCGGCATTGCACTCCAGCCTGGGTAATGAGCAAAACTCTGTTTCAAAAAAAATAAAAAATTCTTTGAATGTTTGGTAGATACACCAGTGAATTCAGCCATCTGGTCCTGGGCTTTACTTTGCTGGAGGTTTTTGAATACTGATTCAGTTTTGTTCCTGGTTGTAAATCTAATCAATGTTTTCTATTTCTTCAGGATTCAGTCTTGGTAGGTTGTGTGTTCCTAGGAAATTTTTCCGTTTCATCTAGGTTACCTAATTTGTTGGTGTATAATTGTTCATGGTAGTCTGTTACCATCTTTTTATTTTAATATATCATACAAAGAAAAGGACTACTAGAACAAATGGAGCTTTTGTTTTGCTGCGTTGTTTGGTTGTTGTTGAGCTTGCTTAGATTTTGTTTTGTGGTTCTTTGATTCATACCTAATCTGTTGGAGTCATCAGTCCAGAGATCCGTGAATTTCCTGAGCCAGTAAAACGCTCCCGACGGGCAGCTGACAGAGGACTGCTACAGACAACTGGAGCTGCCTTAATGCATTCAGAATCTCAAGCCCTTGCTGAAAAAATCAATTCCACACATCGGCAGCTGCTGTTCCCTTGAGGGAATCTTCATGCGCAGGCTGAGGGCTTCTCACAAGCTCATGGTGGTGGCAGCCCCCAGATTTGAATCCCAGCAGTGCAAGCACAGGATCCCTTAGGTTATCCAGGCCTCATGGACTCCTGAGTTGTTCTCTTCTTTTTTTTTTTTTGAGACATAGTCTCACTCTGTTGCCCAGGCTGGAGTGCAGTGGCACAATCTCAGCTCACTGCAACCTTCGACTCCCAGGTTTAAGCAACTCCCCTATGCTGCCATGCTGGGCTAATTTTTTGTGTTTTAGTAGAGATGGCGTTTCACTATGTTGCACAGACTGGTCTCGAACTCCTGAGCTCAGGCAATCCCCTGTCTTGGCCTCCCAAAGTGCTAGGATCACAGGGGTGAGCCACCGTGCCCGACCTCTTTTGGTTCTTAAAACTGCTTCTCTGGGTAGTACGGAGCTCTAGGTGAGATGAGTTTGCTGCCTCTGAAAATCCAGAAACCTCACCATAATTTTTCCTTATGGGATTTCAGAGCGAGGTTAACTTTTTAAAAGATCTCAAGTAAAGAGGAGAGGCGTTTGTTTGTTTTAACAAAGCTGTCAGCTCTTCCTTATCGTAAAATAGCATCTGAGCTGTGAGAGACGGGAGCCAGGCAGCAAGCAGCAGCGTGTTGAGGCTGACATTTACAGAGGGACCGCACACGGCCCCTGCAGGCCTGCAGACAGCCTGGTGCGGAATGGCCCAGGCTTCAGCGTAGCCTGCAGGTCAGGGCTGAGCAGGCCTCCTCCTTATACCTTGAAGTGGACACAGTGCATTTAGGAGCCAGAGGAAATGAGACTGAATTGTAAAATCCAAGAGATAGACACATCTTTGATTTCCTGGGCTTCTTTTCCGGACAGAAAGCTCACGCCCTAACTCATATTCCAGCGCAGAGGCTGACAGCCCCACTGGACGCGCTCCTGTTGAGGTGGTTTCTGTGGTTGGAAGAGCACTGTCTGTCGGTTTTCCCTCTGGGAACTCCTGTCACGTGGAAGTTTGGCCGTGGGCTCTGTCTTCTGTGGCTCCCACCATCCTCTTGTCCTCTCTCCCGTTTGCTGTTGGGGCTGGGGGGACCGTCCTAGTGTGCTCTCTCCAGCCTCACACTGCGTGTTTTCTGCAGTGTCCTGTCTGCTGTTTACTGCCTCTGCTGGGTTTTTCTTTAAGATCTCCATGGGATCCTCATTATTTATGGCAGCTCCTTTTCATTATGGTTTGTTTGTTCCCAGTTCAGTTGAATACTGTCTTTAACCTTCTAGGGCACATACCAGCTGTTTCCTAAGAAATGCGCTAAATGTGACTCAGTGGGAGGCGGCTTTCCGAGTCCTCTCACGGTGGAAGCGTCTTCCCTGGGCACTAGGGTGCTGTAAGGTGTACTTGTCCCTGCAGGTGGGTCTGTGCAAGCTCGGGGTCCATAGGCCCAGCCACTCCCACCTGTCCCAGAGGAACCTCATATGGGATTAGAGGCAGGGGGTCCTGCAGATTGTGGTGTTAGGGGCAGGCTTGACTTGGCCGAGGGGTCTCGGAGAGATCTGCCTTGCCTGGTGTCCAAGACAGGAATGGGGTCTACCAAGCATGCTGACCCTCACCAGGAGCCAAGATGTCTCCCACCCCGCAAAGGGCCTGTCAGGACTTCTAGATGGGATAAGCAGCAGCCATGTGGGTGTGGACGAGTGTGCCTGCTGGTGCGTGTGCCCATGGGGCATCTGTGGGTCCCTATGTGTGCTGTGCTTGTATCTGTGCTTGTCACCAAATACCTTAGACGGAGTCCTTTATAAACAATAAAAACTGCTGGGCGCAGTGGCTCATGCCTGTAATCCCAGCACTTTGGGAGGCCGAGGTGGGTGGATCACCTGAGGTCAGGAGTTCAAGACCAGCCTGACCAACATGGAGAAACCCTGGTCTCTACTAAAAATACAAAAAATTATCCGGGTGTGGTGGTGAATGCCTGTAATCCCAGCTACTCAGGAGACTGAGGCTAAAGAATCGCTTGAACCCAGGAGGCGGAGGTTGCAGTGAGCCGAGATCATGCCATTGCACTCCAGCCTGGGCAACAAAAGTGAAACTCTGTATCAAAATAATAATAATAATAATAGACACTTGCTGCTCACGGTGCTGGAGGCTGGGAAGTCCAAGATCAAGGCGCCACCAGATTCCACGTCTGGTGAGGATTGTTGACAGCTGGCGCCTTCAGTGTGTCCTCACATGGCCCCCAAGAGCCACTTTTATAAGGGCACAAATCACCTCCTAAAGGCCCTATCTCTTAATAATGTCAGATTGGAGATTAGGTTTTAACATGAATTTGGGCGACACCAGTATTCACACCGTAGCAGTGTGGGTGGCTTTGAGGAGGGCCCCAAACCGTCAGTGTTTCCCTCTGCAGGGTTCCCACCTCTTTGTGTCGGGGACTGGATACACAGTCCAGTCCTGAGGCTTTCCTGGTGTGTCGGAGTGGGAGCCAGATGGGAGGCTGCAGGGCCTGGAATCTGCCCTAGATGGGGTGGTGCAGCCCCCTGCCTGGCCCTCTGCGTTGCTTGCATATGAAAGGCAGGACTTTGCACGCTTGCTGGAGGTTGGTGTCTAGGCCTGTTGCCATAGGCACTCCAGAGTGGAGCTGGCACCAGCAGGGGAGGGGGGTGGGAGGGGGCAAGGCCAGTGTCCAGCTCAGGCTCTGGGAGGGATGGGCTATGCCCCAGGTGCCCTGGGAGCAGCCGGCACTGGCCAGAGGCTGCACAGGACCCTGGGGCAAGGGCAGACCAAAGGGAATGTGGAACCTCCCTGCGTATGATGGGGTGGCCTCTACTTCATGCTGGGTCAAGATCTCGCCCCACTGGCTCCTCTGATGTGCTGGTGGGAAAAGGGCACAGTAAGGAGCATCTTTCCCAAGAGTCTTGGGACTTTCAGGGGACAGGCTGTTGTCCCCAAGGGATGGTAGCATTGCCTCCTTCCCCGAGGCTCACCTCTCAGAGCTGGGTCCTGGTTCTGCCCCTTCCAGTGCAGGGAAGATGATGGCTGGGAAAGTGACTTTATCCCCTTGTTCTAGAAGGACCGGGGGGATCCTTTGCAGGAGGCGCTGGGGTTTGCACCTGTCTTGTCTCTGGGCTTCATAGGCTGAAGCCACCGGTGGTTCTGTCTCCAGCCTGAATACCTCTCTCCCAGAAGCTCATTCATCTAGTGGTCCCTCAGCCTCTTCAGCCTCACAGACCCCCATTGTACTCTCCCACTCGGGGTCCCGGCCCTTCCCTCCAGCTACCCAGGCCTGCCCTTGTGGTCAACCCGGACTTACTCTCACACCCACACCTTCCTGTGATCCATTCTGAACCACATGGCCTCCGTCCACCATAGCAACCACCCTCAGGCCGCTCTCTGCCACAGCAGCTGGAGAGTCCCAACCCCCACCTCTGTGCCCGCAGGTGTCAGCAGAGAGCGGGATACTAATGGGGAAGGCAGGCTGGTGGTGCTGTGGTGGGAGCCTCCGTGGGTGGTGCAGGGAGTGCTTGCTGACCCAGGCACTGCTGTGTGGGGCAGCCCCTTGGCCCCACTCCCTGGTACTCGGGTAGATTTGCCTACAAAAGGATGGATCTCTCCCGGGGCTAGCACCGCCTTGTGCTGCCACAGGGGGCCAGTGACCCCCCCACCCCAGGGGCTTAGTTAGCAAAGCTGCTGCGGGTCAGACCGAGGTCGCCTGGGGAGGGCCTCTGGGCAGGGCGCCCGCATGCAGGGAGCTGCCAGGTGCCTGGTCAGCAGCAGTCGGTGGCTGGGTGGGCAGGGACCCTCAGGCCAGGACAGGAGGGGCTCTGGGGCTGGGAGTCTGGGGAAACGTGGCCTGGCATCCTCTGCCTCCCTGGCTATGGGGCTGGAGCATGGATGGGACAGCCATGCTGTCACCGTGCCAAGGACATATTCCCCCTGGACGGACGCATGAAGACAGAGGCTGAGGCCAGAGAAGTAAGAGGACAGTGAACTGGGTGGGGCCCAGATCCTGGGCCCGGCCTCTCAGCACACGTGGGGGCCAGACCTCCCACCGTCTCACCTGCCCTCCCACGGAGGACCTCCTGCCCCCATCTCCCCACCAGGCACTGTTTCTGTGGCCGGCCTGGGTGTTTCCTGACTAGCAGGAACTCCCCCTGCCAGTGCCATTTTCCATTTATCTAAGCAGACTGTGTTCTTCGTCAAAACAACGGGGGAGAAGTGGGAACCCCCGAGCCCCTGCAGAGAGGCTCCTCAGTGCTGTCTCTGCCCAGCCTGGCCTCCCGGGCTCTCTGGCTCATCCACCCAGAGAGCATTCTGGGTGGGCAGCTGGGGCAGGCAGCAGCACCAGGTCCCAGTCCCTAACCACAAGGCTCTCCTATCTCAGCTTCCTTGGCTCCACCACCTGAGATGGGGGCTGGGCTGGGGGGCCCTGCTTTACCCCCCCAGGGGCCCTTTGGCCATAGGCTCCCAGGGGCTGCACCCCCACCTCCCCTCAAAGGGGCTTTGTGTCGCCACAAAGAGGCTCTGTCCCTTAGGAGAAGCCTGGGCGTTGCCATGGCGATAGAGGGGCTGGGAAGAAGGGGTCTACCCAGTGTCTTGGGGCGGGGAGGGAAGGGCATTCCAGGCAGAGGGCCCTGTGTGCTCAGGCCGGTGGCCAGCGTAGCGACTGCTGCACCTGCCCTCTGAGGCCTCTCGGCCTGGTGGACAGCTGTCGCCTACAGTGCCTCAGAGGGGCCATAGGGCGTGGTAGGGCAGGGCTCCCAGGCACTGCCTGTCTGCCTGCGATCCCAGTCTAGCTGTGAGCCCTGTCAGTTCCCTCCTCAGGGATGCTTTGGTCCCTGTGCCCACCCCAGAGCACAGAGGACCGGGCTCAGCTCCATGTCTGGGGCCTTGTAACACCCCCCACCTACACTGCGCCTGCCCTCTCTGATGCGGGGGCCTGAGCCACACGGGACCTTGCGGAGTGCCCATTCTGGGAGACCGTGGAGGCGATGGGCCAGCTACAGCCACAGGTGCCCGGCCCACTCTGGGGCACCACACCTCTCCATACCTCTCCACACCTCTCCACACCCCTACTTCATGTTCATCATTGGGGGTGGATTGGGTGGGCCAAGGGTGCAGGGGAGAGGACGCTGTGCTGGCAGTCTCTGCAGCTCTCTCCCTGGAGCTCCCCAGCCTTTGAGTCCTTGGCGGTGCCCTGGGCGGGCTGCAGCAGGGAGCCCAGAGAAGGTGGCCCCTTGCTGCCAGTACTCCCTGGCTTGGAGTCTGCCACTGTAGGGGACAGCTGCCACCCACTGCTGCACCTGTAGCTGGAGTCTGGGTCAGTCACAGGAAGGATATTGGGTGCTGCTCCGAATTGGGACCTGAAGGACTCCTTTCCACCCCATCCCATGTGTCCTCATGGAGAGGCAGTTCTCAGGAGACCAAGGAGATTTATAGGATGCTGCTGGTGGCACAGGGAGCAGGGTCTGTGACCTGCCAGGATGCTGCTGGTGGCACAGGGAGCAGGTGTCTGTGACCTGCCAGGATGCTGCTGGTGGCACAGGGAGCAGGGTCTGTGACCTGCCAGGATGCTGCTGGTGGCACAGGGAGCAGGGTCTGTGACCTGCCAGGATGCTGCTGGTGGCACAGGAAACAGGGTCTGTGACCTGCCAGGATGCTGCTGATGGCACAGGGAACAGGGTCTGTGACCTGCCAGGATGCTGCTGATGGCACAGGGAGCAGGTGTCTGTGACCTGCCAGGATGCTGCTGGTGGCACAGGGAGCAGGTGTTTGTGACCTGCTGGATGGGAATCTTAAGCCCAGACCCTTCATGGAGCTCCAGCAGCGGCTCCCTGTGGCTCATGCCTCCCATAGAGAAGGGACAGTTCTGGGACACTTGCCTGAGCTGCCTGCTCTCCTGTCCTGTCCTGCCTGCAGTCACTGGGCTTGTTCTGCCACTGACATTCCCTAGAACCAGCCCTTGCCCCACTTTAGGCTGCCCAGCTCCCTGGCCCCCAGCAGTGTCCCTGCCTTGACCGGACCCCCAGCTTCTGTATCAGCCCCACACAGCCCCTGGTCCCCCTGGACCTCCCATTCAGCAGGCCCCCTGGGGCTGACCAACGTTGCTTTGGTCCTGGCCACCCTTGGCCTTGGGCACTGCTTTAGTGCAGGGCAGGAGCCCCGTGGAAAGAGGCCCTCTCTGAGTATTCTCCCTGGACATGGGAGCCGTTCCGCACGTGATCAGTGGGTGCTGCTGAGTGACCACGTGGACAGCTGGGGGAACTGAAGGTGGTCACTGAGAAGCCATCTCTGTCCCTCCACCCAACCCTCTGATGGCGTCTCATCCAGCCTGGCCTGCCGCCTCTGCTGGGGAAATCAAATTTCCAGACTGAATCTGATTATGACTCTCTGACAATGGGCACTGCCCTGGTCCCTGGGGAGATTAGTCCCTGACCTCTGCTGTCACTCGCCTGGCTGGTAGGGAGGGTGTCTGGTTTGTCCATTTTCCCCTGAGGTTCTGATGATACCAGCGGCCCGTGCTTTGAGGAACGGCACACGGGCAGGGACAGGACTGTGGGGCTCTGGAGCAGCCTGTGAGAGCACCTGATGGGTTGAGGATGGCACTTTGTTGGTGGGTGTTACAAATACTTGATTCTAGCATGTCTACTGTCTTTTGATTTTCTCTGTGGCTGCTGCTTCTGTTATGGAAAATTACGAATGCACAGAAGTGGAGCCTAGTGTGGTGGGTCCCACACGCCCACGCCAGGCTCCCTGTGCTGGAGTCATGGTCTAGGAGTAACGCTGGCACCTGTCAGTTCATCAAAACGCTCACTACATGTGTTGCTGTAAATCGTGTCAATTCTTTAAAAAACATGACCACACTGTGTGACCCTTTTTTTTGGATATATGGAAAGTTTCATTCTCACAAAGTAATGCTGTGCATCTTTCCTTGGGGGGTTCCTTCTGCTGCTTAGAGGCTGAGAACCGTTGTCCCCAGCCCAGGCACCCTGGGCCCAACACAGACTGCAAGGGACTGTGGTCCCGACATTGGCACAGATGGATGTGGACTCCGCCCTGTGAACCCTACACCCCAGGCCTCCAGCTCTGGCCCTGTCCCAGCCTGGGAACAGTGCCTGGGCAGTGGGGTTGGCCAGAAACTACCCGCAAGGCTTTGGGCACCATCTGACCACAGTAGGGGCAACAGGGGTAAAGATGGGGCCCCCACAAGGCCTGGCCAGCTGGGCTGGGGGGGCAAGTCTTTGTGCTGGCAGCTCCCAGGATGTCCTCCCAGGCAGAAGGCGGTTGCTGGGCCTGGGTCCAATTCCCGCCAGGCCACTTCTGGCATCATTTCCTCCTCGTTGGGGTGGGGGGGGGGGGAGGGGGGAGGGGTTGTGGGAGGAGTCTCGATGGTCACCGGTCCCCTCTCTCCCCTCATGGGGGGCCAGCGCAGCCCTGGCTGTGCTCTGGTAGACAGCTGGCAAGGGGTCAGGATGGGAGCCAGGCCCTGCCTGCCACCCCTCGCTGGCCTGACCCTTCGGAAATTCCTCTAATTCTTCAACCCACGTTGGACTCAGGCCCCATAATTTCATTTTCCGGAGCAAGGCTCTGGCTGCACTCCCGAGGAGGAATGTCTGGGTCGGCAAGAAGATGTCGAATGTCAGCTTTGGTTTCAGGGAAGGGATTTAGCTTCTGCCCTCAGGTTCCTCACCATGCTTTTGTGTTCCTGGCAGTGCATGTTGACTGGGCTTTGCCCCAGAGGGTTTGGGGGCTGGGGCTTTCTCCACTTAATGGGGTTCCAGCACTTCCTTCCTGCCCACCGGCCCCCACACAGCCCACCCAGCCTTCAGCATCCCATCTGCCCACGCTCCTACACATTATTCCACCACCATTTTATCCCTCCAAGATCACCCACATCCGTCCAGCCACCTTCCCATCCAACTAGCCACCATTCACCTGTCCTCCCATCTCCCCCTCATTTTCTTATATAACCACCTACCAGCCTCCCGTCCACACGCTCGTTCACTCACTCAGTTACACCCCCTTCTATCTGGCCTCTTCCCATCCCTCCATTCATCTATATGTTTATCCTCCACTATCCCTTCACTCACCCATCCCTCCATTCATCTATATGTCCATCTCCCACTATCCCCCACCCACCCATCCATTCATTCATCTGTATGTTCATCTTCCACCGTCCCCCGATGGATCTATTCATCCATCTGTGCATCTTCACTATCCTCCACTTAGCCATTCATCTCTGTGCCTCCCCCCACCATCCCCCCCACCCATCCAGCCATCTGTCCATCCCTCTGTCCATCCCCCACCACTGCCCCAGCCACCCCTCCATTCATTCATCCATCCCCCATTCATCCCTGAATCCATCTGCCTGGCCATCCTTCCCCATCTCTCCTTTGCCTGCCCTCCCTCTAGTCTGCCATGGGCTGTGTGCCTTGGGCCACCCTCTTCTTCTGCCATGCTTCTCTCCTTGGGCCAGCTGCTTGCCCAGCGGTTCCTCCTGTGAGAGCACCGGGAGGCTCCTGTCCTGGCCCTGGACCCCCGTTGGTGCATGGCCAGTGTTCACTGTTGCCGGGGCTGGGTCGTCACTTTTGTTTTGCAGTTTACTTTTCAGTTTAGCCCAGACCTTTCCAGCCCCTGCCAGCTCCTGATGTCTTCCGGTTGGAACATGGTGTTGTCCACATGGTCCTGAAGTCTGGTCACTCGTGGGCTGCACGGTGTCATTCCTGCCTTGCTTCTAAGTAAGCTCCTGGGGCCGGCATGTTTGACAAGAAGTGGCCTCCTCTGAGTTGAGCATGAAGCTGGTTGCTGTGTTTTGGGTGGGGGGGTCATGAGAGGTCCACCCCCACAGGCAACGTTGGGCCCTTCCCAGGTGAGGAGAGGCCGAGGTGGCACTGACTGGAAAGGACAGCCAGGGTCCCTGCAGCGCCTCCCTTCTTGGCCTGCCCTTGCCGCCCTCAGCTCTAGCAAAAGCAAGTCCGGTGCCCACCCTGCCCAACATCCACTCAGGCCCCCTCGATTTTCAGAATCCATGCACATTTGCCTTCCTCGACATCACATATTTATTGTTTTAATATAAAAATGACATTTTGAGTTATCATCTGAAAAGCTGTCCTCTATGGTTCTGGGCCCTGCATCCATAAGTTTTCCTGTCATAGGCCAGAGGCCGCCATGTCGGGAGTGGACCTGGGCCTTCCGTGCTCTGCCTGGAGCATATCCTGGGCTGCCCTCAAGACAACTGAGGTGCCAAGGCCATGACCTGTGAGCCCAGGGCACCCCCCAGGGCAAATGCAGGGCATACCCTACAGCTGGGGCGGATGGCACAGGCCCAGCACCGAGGTCTCTGCTCTCCTGGGTATGGCTGCTGGACTGTCTCCCCCAACACTGGCCAGTGTTTCCAGATGTCTCCAGGGAGACACATGGTGATTTTTCCCCCAATCGAGCCAAGCTGCGCAATGAGAAGGTCAGTGTGGGGTTGGCCGCCTTCCCTCTGTAGCCTTGGAGTTCTAAGCCCCCAGGCAGAGCCAGTGGGCCTCCTTTTAGGGTGGGCGTCTTTAGACCCCAGAGCCAGGGTGTGTTGGAGGGGCTTAGGTCAGGGAAGCTGTCCGCAGGGTCTGCAACCCAGGCCTGGTTCCGCTAGATGGGGAATAGGGTGTGTGGTGTAGGTAAGGGTCCACGTCTCTGCACAGGGAAGGAAGTGAACCACCCCAGGTCCACGAGGCCAGTGGCTACACTGTGGTCCCAGTTGTTGCCATCCAGGGCAGTGTCCCATTCCCTTCTTCCCCTTGATTCCAAGATTTGGCTGAGATGGCCTGGTGCTGTAGCCAGGACTGGGCCGAGGGCTGAGTGACATGGCCCCTGTCCCCCACCGCAACCCTCCCAGGAAGAAGGCCCTTCCATTCCCACCTCGGACCCAGCACTAGGTTCAGTCCATACGTGCACAAGGCCCCGCTGTGTTGGTGGGTCTGGGGCCCAGGGGTGGACAGCGTCAGATGTGTAGAGGAGAGCTGTGTGACCACGCTCTGGGTGTGCGGTGCTGTTTATCCCTTTATGCCGTGGTGGCTGGAGTGCCCAGTCTGCACCTCAGTCCCAGGTGGCAGCCCCCAGCTCTCCCTGCATTCTTCCATTCTGTGGCTGGCTTAAACAGTTCCTCCACTCATGCTGGCTTCCTTGAAAGGTCGTGTTGACAGTTTTCATTTGTGGGACAGGTGCCGGGGAAATGGAGAGCAGCTTTAGGGGCCTGCACTGGTCTCTCACCCTTGCTGGGCCTATTTCCCCAGCCTGTTGCTGGCTCTGGGCTCCACACTGTCTCTTCACCTATGAGGTGCACCCATGTCCCTGCACCATGTCGCTGGCCCAGCTGGCACTGGCACAGCTGAGCCCAGTGTTGCTTTTCTTCTTGGGGTATCTATCCTTGCAGCTGGCTCATCCAGACCAGCGAGCAGCGGTGCTGGCGCTCTGGGGATGTCACCCGCAGTGTGTGTCCTCCCCATGCAGGGCCCTATATTGGTGCAGGGGCAAGGGATCCAGCGGAGCCAGCCTCATTGGGCTGACAGGATCTGCCGGGGGGGATGCCTGAGCAGCCCTGGGCACCCGGCCATGCTCACTGTGCTCCGGGCAGTGTGGCCTCATGGCCATGCCCTGCCCACTGCCTTGAGCCTGGATCTGAGCTCCGCATACTTGTCCTGCTTCTTTTTACCCATGAAAAACAAACATGCTGGGCAGCCAGGGAGCAAGCCGGGAGGGAAAGCGCTGGTTTGTCGCTGCAGCTGCCAAGCCCTTGCGGCCCCGCCTGCTCCTGGGGCCCTGGGGCCTTGAGGGGCAATACTTGGCTGGGCCAGGCAGGCCTGATCCCACCCTGTGGCTCCTGCCCTCTTCTGCATAAGGCGTCACACACACAGCCACTTCCAGGCTGAAGGTCTCTAACTTCGTGTAGCCCCAGCCAGAACCTCAGCCAGGCTTGTCCTCAGTTTTTACTCTGTCATGTGTAGCAGGCTCCACCCTTGTTCCTGGCCGGTGTGGCTGTGAGTGGAGGCTGGACTGGTGGTCTGCAGACCAGTGTTGCTGGTAGCTCTGAGGCTGTGGTCACCCTGCACCTGCTTCGGGGTCCTGGGCACCTGCAGCTTCTCACTCCCTGCTTCCTGGGCACACTGGCAGTGCCACACCAGCTGTGTGGCTACAAATGGTCCCCACCCTTTCTGGGCCCTGGTATCTGCCTCTGTGAGATGGGAGTGGTGTGGGCAGCAGAGGGCCTGGGAGGTAGGGGAGCTCTTATCATACCAGCTCTCTCTGCCCTTCCCAGCGGGCTCCAAGCCTCCCACAGCCCATGGTTCTGCTAGGCCTGGCAGGAAGCAGAGGAGCCAGGTCAGAGTCCCATGACCCATGGGGAGTGAGCTGGCTGCTCCGGCCAGCCTCAGATTAATGGCTTTTAATTTAGAATTTAATCAATGTGCTTCCCTCTAGAGGACTGGATGCTCTGATCTGGGAGTGAGTTGTATGGTCTGTGAGTGTGGTGGGCAGGGACCCATGATGGCCTTGCCAGGCTGCTGCCCCACCCCACTGAGCTTGCTCTGCTTTGCCTGCAGCTGGCGGGCGCCCTGGTCATGGAGGACTGCAATGTGCACTCGGCCGCCAGCATCCTGGCCTCAGTGAAGGAGCAGGAAGCCCGCTTCGAGAGGCTGACACGGGCGCTGGAGCAGGAACGGCGCCATGTTGCCCTGCAGCTGGAGCGTGCCCAGCAGCCTGGCATGGTCAGTGGTGGCGTGGGCAGTGGGCAGCCCCTGCCAATGGCCTGGCAACAGCTGGTCCTCCAGGTAACAGCCTAGTGACATGGGTAGGGTGAAAATTGCCAAGTGGGAAACAATCAGGGTGTCCTGGTGGACCACAAACCAGCATGCAGTCGCTTATTGCAAGATTTGCTAGGGCTCTTGGGGGAGGAAATGAAAATGGGATCGCATGGTGGGCTGGAAGTCCCACTTGGGTATGCTAAGCATCGTGTGAAGAGTAGGCAGGACACAGCCCGACACTCAGAACAGCACCCTCCACTGAGCCCTCAGGCCCAGGCAGCTGGATGGGGCGTCTGTTCTGGGCAGCTTCTTGGTCTGCCTAGAGACACAGAGGGGTTTGCCTGCACCATGCCTAACCCTGCCACAGTGTTCATTGCATGCACTGGTGGGTCAGGCCCAGGAGGAGGCTGGAGCAAGGCCCAGAGCTCTGCCTGAAGCTTGGAAGCTGACCTGGGAGCCTCATTCTCTCTGCTGGCCATTATCCTCAGGCTGGGCTCAGGCCCCTGCTCAGCCCCAGGAGGTATAGAGCCCTCTGTGTTTCATGGCCAGGCCCTAAGAACTCTAAAGTTGGGGGTGCTCAGTGAGCAGTTAGACCATCGGGACACCCCACTCTCAGCACCCCGGTGCTCTAACCTGTAGATGGAACAGCAAGAGCCACTGGCTTGGGGTGGGGGAGGCCGGAACAAGGCCATGCAAGGAGACCTGGGATGTGGTGCGATTGTCATGGTCTCCTGCTACTGACTGAGGCGTCGCGCAGTGGGGGAGTCAGGGCGGAGCTATCCCAGCAACCACAGGGAAAGGGGCCCCTCCTCACCACCCAGCTTAGAAGCTGGGGCAGTTGTCTCCTGCTGTGGCCTCTGGGTTCTTCACATAGTGACCCTAGAGGGCCCTCCCAGCAGAGTCCTGTCTCCCTGGCTCAGCTCCCCTGCCCCACTAAACCCGGCAGCCAGACCTCCCCCCAGCACACTCCCAGCACCTGCACCCCACCTGCCCTTCTTTGGTCCTGCTGGGCTCTGACTCTAGGAACCTGCATCTGGCACACACGTGCCCGGGCCTTGGGGCAGCCTGGTCCTTCTCGTCTAGAGAGAAAGGGAGCAAATACTGGCCTCTGCTGAGGCGGCCCCATGGGCTCTTCTCACCTGGCTGAGCACATGGGGCTCAGAACCAGCATCCCTTGTTAGGCCAAGCAGGGGACCTTGGGTTGGTGACTACTCCCTGAGTTTTCAAGTTTGGGGAAGCAGAACGCTGGGCCCAGCCGGGCCACATGGGGACAGTGGAAGCCAGTGACCCAGAGGCTGCCTCTCAGGCGCCAGTGTGCTCAGTCCAGCCCTCCCAGACCGGAACAGCCCTCAGACAGGCAGTGTGGGAGGACCCGAAGCACCCCAGAGGGTTGATGCCCTGGCGGGGAGATGTTCCCACAGCCTGGAGCTACCCTGACCTCCTCAGGCAAAAGACTTCAAGACCTCATGCTACTGCCCCTCTACCTACCACCCCTGCCCCTGAATGCTCCACCTTCCACCCCTGCCCTTGATTTTTCTCAGGCTGGGATTGAAGAGAACATGTGTTACCAGGACTGCAGCTCAACTGGCTGGGCTGATGGGGAACACAAGGGGGAGGCAGGGCCACTTTGAGCTGGCCAGGCTTCCCAGACTGATCTCAGTAGGAAGTGCCTAGCGATTTACCTGCTGAGCCACAGGGTCAGAGTCCCTGCTTAAGCCAGGGCAATGGCAAGACAGGTAGCTGGGGGCTGAAGCTGGGAAGCCAGGCCAGGGGGAGTGCTGCTGCCTGGTCCTGGCTACCGCCCTTCATCCTCCAACAGGAAGGGGCCCCTCCTCTCAGGTGGGGTGCCATCGGGGAACTTCCCTTGGCTCGTCTGAGGTAGGTAGGTGGCTGGGGTACTAGCAGCTGGTGCAGTTGAGATGGAGCCAACTGAAAGATAAGATGCGGGCGTGTTTCTGGTGCAGTGTTTGGTCCTCTGGGCTCTGCTACGGGGGCTCCAGGCAGGCCTGCCCTAGACGGAAGATGCAGGGGTTTGAGTTGGCCAGTGGTAGGGTAGCTCACCCCTCTGCAAGCGGGGGGACTGACGCTCTGACGGGCACACGGTGAGCACCTAGAATCTTGAGCATGCTGGCCGAGTGGCTTCTGTACAGCACTCAGGGCAGCAGGGAGTGGTCCCTGAGGGGGACCACTGAGGGGTCTGCGGAGAAGCCCCTGGGAGACCTGGGTCCGAACCCCTTCGCTTGCCAGACCCACTGAGCCTCCTTGGGCTGGTACCAGCTCATTTCATCTCAGAACCTATTTCTCTGTTTGTGATACTGGAGCCACTGGCTGGGCCTTTGTGCAGTTTCATGAGAGATAGCCCCAGCCCCATCCCTCCCCTCCTGTGTTTTCACAGCAGCAGAGCCAGATTCCCTAGGGTGTGGCCCACATTGAGGCCCGCCTGGGGGAGGGATGGGGGTGCAGTCGGGGCTTCTGTGCCTCGATGGGGAGAACCCAAGACACAAAGTGGGGGTCCCCTGCGGGGCCCCTTTCCAGGCCCCCTCTGAGCTCTGTGGGGACAGTTCCTCGCAGGCCCATTCCAAGTGGCAGCTGGGCAGGAGCATGAGGGGGGATCTGAGAGAACCGAGGGATCTTGCAGCGCTGTGACTACTGTCCCATCGTCCCCCATTTCATGGCAGGTGAAACTGAGTCAGCCAGGTTTGTGCCCGTGAGGGAGGCCCTGCACTCTGTCCATCGCAGCATGGGCACCTGCCCTGCCAGAACTGTTTCCCCCCTCTGCAGGCGGAGTAAAGCGTGCTCACAAACCGAGGACTGGGAAGGACTTGGCCAAAGTCATTCGGCGGGAAAATGACACCCCTGCCGCAGGGAGGGGGAGCGATCAGAAGCCCAGGCCCGCGGGCGGGGTACGGGGAGTCGGGGGGGGGGGACAGGGGGCGACAGGAGGCGACCGGGGGGCTACAGGGCCCCGCCCTGCCCCTCGGGGTGGCGACCACCCTGCCACGCCCGCCCCAGCCCCTGCCACGCCCCACCTGGGCGCGGCCCCGCCCGATTGGCTGCTCGCCGTGACCGCCACCAGATCCGCCCCCGCAGGGAGCGAGTCCGCCGAGCCTGAGCCCGAGCGGCCGAGGCGCCGGAGCCGAGCCGAGCCCGGTCCAGCCGCCGCCGCCCCCCCGCTGCTGGCCAGCGCCCCCAGAGCCCCGGCCCCATGCCGGCCGAACTCAAACAGGTTGGAGGGAAGTTGGCTTGGGGGGGCCCCTGACCCGGGGTCAGAGGCGGAGGGCGGGGCGCCGGCCTGCCCGGGAAGACCCGCTTTTGTTCCGCGGAGCCGCCGGCCCGAGGCGGCTATTGTCTGGCGCTCCTGGCTGGACTGCGTCAGGCTGGGGCCAGGGCCGGGCGGGTGGCGGTGTGAGCGCGGTGTCCCCGAGTGTGCGGGAGGGGCCGCGGAGTCTCTGGAGCCTATCTCCGGGGGCTGGGGGCCGGGACCCCTGGCAGTTTGACCCTCCGCTTGGAGCTGGCCGAGAGCCGGGTGGGTGCTTCTCGGCCAGCGCCCGGGACAGGTGCCTGGGGACCCGGGTGGGGGGCCAGGGCCTTCCTGAGCAGCTTCTGTCTGTGCAGGAGGGAGGCTGAATCTGGAGAGAGAAGCCCGGGTAGGCCTTCTGGTCCCTGAGGGGCTACCTCCTCTCCCCCTCCACACCCCCTACTTGGGTTCTGACTCCCAGGACCTGCAAAGGAGCTCCCGGAGCTTTAATGGAAGTTCTCCCTGCCTCCGAGGCGCACGTGATGGGAAGGGTGGAGACAGGCCCTGCCCACCTATGGATGCTGGAGGGGATCTCCAGGGAAAACCAGGGTCCTCTCCCTCTCAGCATTGAGGTGAAGGGGAGGCATAGGCAATCTGCTCTCTGCTCAGAGCAGTGTGGGTTTGGTAACAGGCAGGGAAACTGAGGCTGAGCAGAGAAAAGACCAGCCAGGATCATCTGTGGTAGGAGGGCAGGTTTCCCACACACCTACCTACCTGGGCAGCCAGGCCCCTGCCTGTCGTACAGCCCTGGTGTGGCCCCCAGGGTCTGGCTTTCAGAGATGGAGAGACCAGTTTTTGGGAAAATCATGGTCACAGTGTGTCTTATGACCCTCAGCTAAGCTTGGGAAAGCTGAGGTAGATGACAGTCAGCCCTCCTCTCCAATCCCAAGTTTGCTCCGCCAGCTTGGCTTTTTGGCTCCTCTGCCTGGGGCCACACCCTGGCAGGTGCATTACTGTGTGGAGGGGCGAGCTCCAGGTCCTGGAGACTGGTCAGAGGCTGTGGCACCAAGGGAGAGGGCGTTTTGTGGTGGCCAAGGGCTTGCTGCCTGGTGGGAGATGCCAGCCTGGCTTGTCCTGGACTCTACCTGGGAGGGCCATGCTGGGGATGGAGAAGCTTCATCCATTCATCCATCTGGCAGCAGCCACCTCGTGCCCTCTGGGATCCTGGCCCGCAGGTGTGGGATCCAGATGTGCAATCTCACCTTAACTCATTCCCTGTGTGTGCTAGCCAGGCCTTGGACAGGGGAGGTGCCTGCCCCTGCAGTCTGTTCCAGGACACAGACCATGGTTTTGCATCTGTGAAGTCTGGCGGTTGGGGTAGATAAGTGCTATGGGACCCGGGCCCGGCCCCTGACCCCCCAGCAGCCCCTCTGTGTGTCGGTCTGATCTTGCTTTTCTGCTCTCTGCGTTCCTTGCATTTTTGCCACAAAGGTGTGACTGGTGGTACCCAGCATGTCCCACGGCCCCAGCCCCTTCTGTCCTTCCCACCTCCTTGTGAAGAAGCTGAGCTCCAGGTGCCTGATGGGGCGTAGAGCCCCTATGCTGGGCTCAGCCCTGTGCTCCCAGGACCCTCTTGTGAGCAGGGGTAGGAGGTCTACCTCCCTGGTCATTCTGGCCCCTCCCACAAGCCCAAGGGAGCTCATGGGAAACCCCAGGCCTGGGCAGCAGCCGTTTTCGGGTTAGTCCTGGGGGCCCCAGACCTGGTACACCAGAGATGGAAGAGCCAAGGGAGGGATGAGTGCTGGGAGGCTGGGCAGGGTGCAAGAGGGACAAGGATGGGGCCCCAGCTGGTTAGGGGGTATGAGAGATGACACAGGATGCAGCATGTGGGGTTGGACGTGAGGTGGGCTGTCCAGGATGCAGCCCATATCTAGGGTGCAGACGGGAACAGCGCAGAGTTGGGTCTGAGGCAGAGACTGTGTGGGGCTGTGGGGCCAGGGTCCCTGAGCGTGGGCCGGTCTGGGCAGGTGCACGTCAGATATGGACACCGGAGCCAGGCAGGGATCCAGGGACTGCAGCCAGTTCCTCTGTTGAGAGTCAGTCCACCCATTCCACAGCCCCACCCTAAAGATGTTACAGAGACTTGAGCCACCAGATAGCTATGGGCCTAACTACTCCACACCTCAGTTTCCCCATCTGTCAGCCAGCTCTGAGACTCCCAGAGTGGATGCTGGGGAGGTGATTGGTGGAGTTGGTAGCCCCTGTCCCTGTGTGTTGACAGTTTGTGAGGCCCTGTGTGGATAAAGGTCTGGACACACGGGTGGAGGGTAGGAGGATGTGTGCTCACGAGTGTGCCTCTGGGAACAGTGGGCAGCGTGCCCTTGGGGTGCTGTTGGAGTGCACAGGTTGATGTGCTCAGCCTCTGCGGGGCTGGGTAGTCACACGTGTGTACATGCGTGTGTGTCTGTTGGAGGGGTCGTGTACATGCATGTGTGTGTGCCCAGCCATGTGTCTGGGGGCCGGGCTTTCCTGTGATCACTGGCTGACTCATGCTCCCACCACCGGGGTGAAGTCATCGCTCGTTTTTAGCTCCCTGAGGTCATTTGCCATCAGGGACTCTTGGCGTCTTGGGATCCTGCTGCCATGCTGCTAGGCTGGGGCTGGCGGGTGATCCCGCAGGGTTGCCAGGTCTTGCTGGGGGGCGCCTGGCTCTCCTAGACCACCTCAGCTCTGCACTGTCAGATCCTTACCATAACCTTGGTGGGGAGGGGATAAGCTGGGCCACAGAGTGGCATCGAGGTCCTGAGATGTCCTCCCTTCTTCTTCTCCCCCTTCCCCCTGCGCCTGGCTAGGGAGTAGGGGGCTCCTCTCTTTGTCTTTAATATATGTAAATATATGCATATATGAGGGGCCATATCGCTCTGACAGAATGTCCTGTGTAATGTTCCCTCAGTCTTGCTTCATACCCTCCTCACCACATCGTCAGAACTGCAGCCCCTCAGTGCCTGGCCCCCTGCTTAAACTCTGACAAGTCCCCACAGGGCCCAGCAGAGAAAGCTCAGGGCCTGACACACATTCCCCAGATATAGACGGGGCAGCCCAGCCCCAGCAGTGATGGGCCACACAAGCTTTCTACTGCTCCAGAGCAGTCCCAGCTCCCCAGTGCCTTTGGAAAGAGCCCAGCCTGCCTTGCCTGGCAGCGTGCCATTTGTCCCCACTCTGGGCCTCAGTCTATTTCTCTTTTCCCAGGGAACAGAAGTCCCCTCTTCCTAGCCAGGTCCCCAGCAGGCATTCCACCTACATCTCAAGACGGAGGGCGAGCTGAGGCCCAAAGGCTTCCTTGCCAGATTGCCTTCTCTGGGGGTGCCGGAAATCCCGTTTGCACTGTGAAGTTCTAGGTAAATCCTCTCTCCCTGCTAGGCCTCAGTTTCCCCATCTGTAAAGTTACCTATCATCCTCCAAGGTCCTGCCCCTGGGAGAGGGGGCAGGTGCCTTCTGTGGCTACCTCTTTCCTCTGTCACTGAACCTGAGGGGGTACACCTGTCCTAATGTGTTGATGCAGGCCCCTTCCTGGACACCTGCACTGCGTACATTCAGGGGTCAAATATTCCCACAGGGTAGGACCTGATCTGGGGAAGCTTTCCAGCCCACAGGCCTTAGCAGGCAGGTCCTGAGGACAGCCCTGAGCATGCTGCCTGGCTTACCTCCCAGGCCCAAGGATGAGCAGAGTCTGCATCTGGAGGTTGGCAGAGCTTGGTGTCTGTGCAGGCCCCAGGGGGCCCAGGCAAGGGACCCATTGTGCAGGGCCCAGGGGCCTAGGCCACAGAGTGGGGCCTGTCCTCCTGCTGACACTGTCCTGGCTGCCTGGGAATGTGCTCCCCCCTCACTCGCCCACCAGGGCTTGGGTTTCAGCTCTTGCCCATCCTGGCTGGATGCCAAACCCCGGATGTTGGCGCCATGTGGTCCTGGGGTCAGGCACCTGTGCAGTCAGAGGCCCAAGGCAGGCCTTGGGTCTCAGGTCATCAAAGCCACTCAGCGCAGTAGGGGTTGGGCCTGGCTCTGATGTGGGCCAGCCTAGTCTCTCTGAGCCTCAGTTTCCCCAGTGTCAAGTCCAGCCAGTAGGCATGCGGGGTGGAAGAGTCTCAGTCCAGAGCTGTCTTGCCTAGAATTCCAGTGTTGTCACCCCGCACATGATGGTGGCAAGGGGACCCATAGGCTCAAATCGACTGTCTGTTCTCTGATATGATGCCCAGAGTCTCAGTTACTAGGGGCGCCAGCCACTGGCCCGAGGTAGGGCCAGGCTGTGCCTCTGCAACACTCAGGAATGTCTGGGCTGGAAGGAGTAAGGATATATTAGTGCTCCAGGTGCATGGGGTGTTCTGGGAGCTGGGTATTTCTGTCCCTTGAGGGCGTCTGGCTGGCCTTGGTGGCGGGGACCGTAGCCCCCCACAAGGCTTCTATACTCAAGGTTTCTGGGGCAAGTGAGGGGAGGAGGCCCCAGGACACCATGAGGTCCCAGCTAGGGGTGGTGGGTGACATCAGGAAGGCATCCTGCAGGTCGGTCTCACTGGTGCCTTCTGGGGCCTGGAGGAACCTGTGGCAGCCTGGCCTTGCAACTTGTTGGAGGCCTCTAGACTTCACCCCCAGGGTCTGTGGCCTTATCTGCCAACTCAGCCTGAGGAAGCATAGGATGGGGGCGAGCCCCAGAATCCCCCCCCCAGGATGGGGGGGGGGGGGTGCCAGGGCAGGGTTAGCACCTCGATGTTCAGAGGGCAAGAACTCGTTGCTGTCCTTGCCAGCTTGGGCCAAGACAGGCCCTGGGATGGGTGGGTTCAGGACCAGGAGGAAGGCACCCTGGTGTGCTGGCCAGCATGAGCCGAGGCATAGCTGCCGTGTATGGGGACCTGCACTGCAGGGACAACTGAGCAGCAGGCCTGCCCACCAGTGCCCCTCGTCACCCCAGGAGCAGAGCCCAGGCAGCCAGGCCTCACTGGCCACGATGCCAGAGGCGCCTGATGTGCTAGAGGAGACCGTGACGGTGGAGGAGGATCCCGGCACGCCCACTTCCCATGTGTCTGTTGTCACATCCGAAGATGGCACAACCCGGCGCACCGAGACCAAGGTATGGCCAGGCCCAGGCGGTGGGTGGGAGAGCAGGCCAGGCCACTGCAGCTGTCCCGCCTGCAGAGTGGACATGGAAGCTTGCCACCTGGGGCCTCTCATTGCTCGAGTGGGAAATTGAGGCGAGCCAGGCCCCAGCAGGGCAGTTTCTAGGCCTCTCGGGCTGCCCCCACCTATCTGCCTGTCCATCCACCAGGTCACCAAGACTGTCAAGACGGTGACCACTCGGACGGTACGCCAGGTGCCCCTGGGCCCGGACGGACTCCCCCTGCTCGATGGTGGCCCCCCACTAGGCCCTTTTGCCGATGGTGCCCTGGACCGGCATTTCCTGCTGCGTGGTGGTGGCCCAGTGGCCACACTTTCTCGAGCCTACCTCACCAGCGGGGGCAGCTTTCCCGAAGGCCCCGAGCCCCGGGACGGCCCCAGCTATGGCAGCCTGTCCCGAGGACTGGGCATGCGGCCCCCACGTGCTGGCCCGCTTGGCCCAGGCCCTGGCGACGGCTGTTTCACACTGCCTGGCCACCGGGAGGCCTTCCCAGTGGGTCCTGAGCCTGGGCCACCAGGTGGCCGTTCCCTGCCCGAGCGCTTCCAGGCAGAGCCATACGGCTTGGAGGATGACACGCGCAGCCTGGCCGCTGATGACGAGGGCGGCCCTGAGCTAGAGCCTGACTATGGCACAGCCACGAGGAGGAGGCCTGAATGTGGGCGGGGCCTTCACACCAGGTGAGCTGCACGCTGTCTCCTGTGGCTGCCTCCTCTGGGAAGTCCACCCTCCACCCCCCAGCTAGAGTGCTCCACTTGTCAAGTGGCTGCAGTTGAGTTAGTCATGCATGTTAGTTTGAGTTGCCCTTGGCTTTTGTCAGGGACAGAAGATAGGTGGGCCCTGGGGTGGGAGGAGTTCGGCTAGGCACCATCCTGCAGGCCCAGGGCCCAAGAAAAGCTGGGAAGAGTGCCGGCCACTGACTGGCCTTGCTCCAGCCATACCCTGGATACCCAGAACCCAGATCCCTGGCCCTTCCTGTCACAGCCCCTGGTTCTGTCTCCATTGCCCTCAGTTTCTGTATCTCTGGAGTGGGGACATGACCACAACCCGAGTCTGGATTTTGCTGTGTGACCTTGGCCAAGTCACCTGGCCACTCCTAGCTTCGGGGCAGTGGGTTTGATGACAGCAACCCACAGGGCTACTGAGAGCTAAGGAGATCTTGTGCCCCAAGGGTCTGGTGGCCTGAATACCCCTCGGGTGGTCCTACTGGGATGGCTTCATGCGGAGAGGGTCATTTACTCCCCCTGCATCCTGGCACAGGCAGAGATGGGCCTCATGGAAGATGGGTGGTTTCGTGGACGGGGAGGTGGGCCTCTCCAGCAGCCACAGCAGATGTCGCACAGAAACATGTTTTGCTCGAGATCAGGGGAACACCGCCTGGTGACAGCAGTGAGCGAGCTTGCTGTCCTGGGAGGGTTGCCAGGGGCCTGATAGCCGCTGGCGGGGGTTTGGCATTTGGCTCTAAATCAGTTCTCACTGGGCTGGTGCGTGACTCTCCATGCCCCCACCATGCTTTGGGCTGAGATACTGTGCTCCTAGCCCAGCCCTGCTGGGTGAGTTTGCAGTCCTGAAGAAGGTGTGATGGGGCAGCTCAGAGGCAGGGCTGGCGGCTGCTGCGACGATGTCCACGTGTCCCACTCACCTGTGCAGGGCCTACGAGGATGCTGCAGACGATGGCGGTGAGCTGCTGGATGAGCGGCCTGCGTTCTCAGCGGTGACGGCGCCCCTGGCCCAGCCTGAACGGGGCAGCCTGGGTAGCCTGGACCGGCTGGTGCGGCGCTCGCCCTCGGTGGATAGCGCCCGCAAGGAGCCGCGCTGGCGGGACCCCGAGCTGCCTGAGGTGCTGGCCATGCTGCGGCACCCCGTGGACCCCGTGAAGGCCAACGCGGCTGCCTACCTACAGCACCTGTGCTTTGAGAACGAGGGTATCAAGCGGCGTGTGCGGCAGCTGCGGGGGCTGCCACTGCTCGTGGCCCTGCTGGACCACCCGCGGGCTGAGGTGCGGCGCCGGGCCTGTGGGGCACTGCGCAACCTCTCCTATGGCCGTGACACTGACAACAAGGCCGCCATCCGGGACTGTGGTGGTGTGCCTGCCCTGGTGCGCCTGCTGCGGGCCGCCCGGGACAACGAGGTCCGAGAGCTTGTCACTGGTGAGTGGGACCTGGCTGTGCCCACATCCCGGGGAAGCAAAGGGTGCGGGGGTGAGCCCGGGAGGAATGAGGCCACTTGGCCTTCGACTGCCCAGGAAAGCACATGGGTTGGCAGGAGTGCAGCTGCTGAGACGCTTGCCCCGGGAGGCAGGCGTCAGGTCCAGACACTGTGACAGGTCTCCAGTCTCTACCATAGCGGGGGAGGCTGACACTGGGCCCCCCCAGGCATGTCCCTCACCTCCTGAACCCACAGAAACTCCCCTGGGACCTGCCTCCTTGGTTCCCACCCCAACAGTACAGTGGTGGGGCTTGCGCCTTGTGGGACCTGAGGGACGGGGGGGGGGTCACTTGACTGTGTCTCCATGAGGCCCTGTGGCCTCAAAAGTGTTCATGCCACCTGCCACGTGGCAGGGAGTGGGTGGAAAGGAACAGCAATGCTACCCCCGCCTCTGCACCTCATCCCCTTTGGGGCTCCTCCTGGCTGGAAGCTGGTACTGTGTGCCCCCAGAACCACTCACAGCTTTTGTTACTTCCTGCTGTTATGTGAGCTGGGACGTGAGGAGAGCAGGACAGGTCCTGAGCATGGCCACCTGGGGGAGGTGGGAGGCGACGCACATGGTCAGCAGGATTTGGCCGATCGCACCCCACAGGCACACTGTGGAACCTGTCGTCCTATGAGCCCCTGAAGATGGCCATCATTGACCATGGCCTGCAGCGCTGACCCACGAGGTCATCGTGCCCCACTCAGGGTGGGAGCGTGAGCCCAACGAGGACTCCAAGCCACGGGATGCCGAGTGGACCACTGTCTTCAAGAACACGTCAGGCTGCCTGAGGTGTGGACCAGACCCAGTGCTGAAGGCCACATGCACACCAGGCCCCGTTCTCATGGTCCCAGATGGCGTGGAAGATGGCGGCCAGCCGCCCGGACCTTCGGAGTGTCCAAGCTCAGGAACTTCAGAGCTGTGGCGCGAGCCCTGTGGATGACAAGTGGGGCCTGAGGGGCTGTATTCACCCCCAAGTGGTGCCCCAGTGTCCCCAGGGGCACCCTCTGGAGGGGTCTCTGCGGTACCCTAGCCCTGCCCAGCTTCCACCCACCTTTCCATCATGTGACAGCCAGAGGGGGAGATGGGACCTTCCTGTTCATCTGCCTGGGAGGCTCATTCCAGCCACCTGTGACCTCTGCCCTTCCCCCTCCTACCCCTGGGAGGCTCTGCCAACTCCACAGTGTCCTGGGTCCCCACAGTCCTGCTTGTCCATCAGGGTGTTCCCCCGTAACCCTTCAGGCTCTTGACCTTGGGGCAGGGTGGGGCCCAGAGCTGCCATTGGGGTGGTGAGGGACCCGGAATTGCTCTTGCACAGGTTCAGGTCGGAGTCTACCTGTTCCCTTTCCAGGTCATCTGGGAGGCAGGGAAGCCCTGTCTTCCCCTGCCCAGCTGTCCCCAACCAAGACAGCTGTCTGCCAGGGCCCCCTCCTGAGGTCTGGGGGCAGTTAGCTTCTACCCCTACACTGAGCTCCAGGCTGCGGGGTCCTTTCCCAGTAGACTGAGAGGGTAGCAAAGGGGCCTATTTTGCAGATGAAGACAAGCCCCTGAGGACAGGGCAGGGCTGGGGGAGTTTCTGGTGGCCAGGGGTCACCTGGCCTGCTCTTGGCCACACAGGAATGTGAGTTCCGATGGTGCCGAGGCCCGGCGGCGACTCCGGGAGTGTGAAGGGCTGGTGGACGCGCTCCTGCATGCCCTGCAGTGAGCGGTGGGCCGGAAGGACACGGACAATAAGGTGGGCGGGGACAGTCACAGCCTCATACCAAGCGCGGGAGAGATGATCACACAGGTCCCGGGAGACCACAGCTGTGGGGGGCAGCACAGGAGAATGGGCTTGAGGGTCTGGGGCGGCGCCTTGGGCGTGGCCTGCTTTGCAGTGGCCACACTGAAGTAGACACAGTGTTGTAGGTGGAAGGTGGTCCATGAGGCAGGGGCTTCCTCCTGTGGACCCTCCCTGGCAGTTACCACCCTTTTGCCACCCCCTGCCCCACCTGCTGAGGCCTCCCTGTCCCTTTGCTCCTGGTGCTTTAATGCACACCAGCTGTGGCCGGCGTTTCCTGAGGGCTGGCCTGTGCCGAGGACGCCCTGCCCCAGCCTCTCGCCTCTCCCTGCAGTCGGTGGAGAACTGCGCGTGTATCATGAGGAATCTGTCCTACCACGTGCACAAGGAGGTGCCCGGGGCCGACACATACCAGGAGGCCGAGCCTGGGCCCCCGGGCAGTGCTGTAGGCTCCCAGCGCCGAAGGCGGGATGATGCCAGCTGCTTTGGTGGCAAGGAGGCCAAGGTGGGTGGGGTGGACTGGAGTACCACTCTCGACTCCTGCTGTAGCTGAAGGTTCTCTGTACACCCACAGCAGCGCATCATGGAGGCCAGAGGACACCTGGTCAGCCCCCAGCAGGCAGGCAGGGAAGCAGGGGAGCTGAGGAGGCTGCACAGCCCTGGGTCACATGGTTGGTGGGGCCCAGCCCCAGCGTTCTCCATCTGCACTGTGAGACCCCCAGGGAGGACACAGTGGAAACCAGGTGGTCCCATCAATGCCCAGACTCAATCTCTCCAATCCTGGGGAGAATTTATTTCACTGGCCCACAATTTGGGAAAGAGCCATGGCTGATGCTGCCTGCTGACTGTTCAGAGTAACTATAGACCACCACCAGCCTGTGGGACAGCCCATTTGCCTGGGCGAGATACCCCTGCACACCTCCACTGGGCTGGCAGGGTATAGGTTCCCAGGACCTCCTCAGCAGCTGTGGGGTCCTGTGTACCGCCTGCCCATTCCACTGACCTCGGCCTCTCCTTTCTTGTCTTACTGGTGGGTGCTTAGTGCCCAGAAGTGATGGGATGAAGTCCACATGCTGCCTGCTTGGTCCAGGGTGTGCAGTGGGAACCTGAGGCCTCTGGGAGGGCATGGGGGGTGACGGGTGCTGCCCGCTCAGGCTCCTCTCCTCTCTCCTCTGCTTCCTCCGGCCGCCCAGAGGAGTGGTTCCACCAAGGTGAGTCCCTGTTCATCCTGCTCTCCAGGCCTGGCATGTGCAGTGGGTGCCTGGAAGAGGGGAGCACATTCCAGCCCCAGGGCCCTGCTCCAGCCCTGGCTTCATCACTTGGGCTGCCAGCTTTATGACTGGCAGGTGGGGGAGGCCAACGGGCTCATCTGTAACCTCAGACTTGCGTACCTGAGCAGAGCCAAGAGTGGGCAGGGCCCGCGGTGTGCTTGTGTCTAGGGGCACCTGGGAACAGAGTCTATTTCTCTGATGGAATGGGGCAGCATGTGGCTCAGAGGATACAAGTGTCCCGTGAGGGTGAGCAGGGCAGGCACCCCAGGTCATCTGGCTCTGCTCTGCTGCCTCCTGAAAGGGTAGAAGTGTCATCTGAGACGGGGAGAGTGGATGAGAGACGGGGCTCACTGGCATGGAGGTAGCTGCAGAGATGTTAGGTGGGCTGCTGTGGGGTTTCTCCTGGTAGTAGAGCCTGGACGATGTCCTGACCCCAGACGGGGGGAGTTTCCCCAGCTCTGCCTTACTGTGTGACCCAAGCGAGTCTTGTCCCCGGTCAGCCTTTACTTTCTCCACTTACGTCCACCTGCCATCCAGCCAGGGCTCCTGGCTTCCTCGATCTACACCCTTGGCAGTTGCAATGGAACTGCTGGGAGGGACAGCTCCCAGCACCAGGTGGGAGTTGATTCCTAGGGGCAGGGCGGGGACACCCTAGACCCCACTGCCACCAACTTCTTCCCCCTGGGCTAAACTGTCCCCCCCAGACTCTGACAGGAGTGCTCTACTCCCAGGGCCTCTTAGTGCCCAGGCCCGGACGTGGGGGTGCCTTTTGGGGCCTGGGCAGGAGAGAACTGTGCCCACCCATCCTGACACACCCATGCACCTTACGAGGTCTGTCTCACCTCCCCACCACCTTTCCAGGAAAGAAGGATGGTGAGATGGACCGGAACTTTGACACGCTGGACCTGCCCAAGCGAACTGAGGCCGCCAAAGGTGAGTGGGCTGAGACGAAGCCAGCTCCACTGGGGGATGTCTGGGCGCAGGACTCCCCCTGGTAGTGAAGCTTTGGGCCATCTGGCAGGCCTGGAGGGCCTCAGAAAACAGATGGGGAAACTGAGGCCCATCGGTGCAGGATTTCCTGGAGGATGATTCAGCACCGGGACACCGCTGAGGGTTTAGAACGGGAGGCAGTGCCATGGGTCATGTCAGGCAAAGTAGGGGGAGACAGAGACACAGGGAGGCCAGGTGCTTGCTCAGTCTCACGGTGTATAAGAGGTGGGAAGGTTTGGAGGGATGCCCCCAGTGGAGGCAGGGCCTTCTTTTTTTTTTTTTTTGAGACAGAGTCTCGTTCCATCACCAGGCGCCAGACTGGTGTGCAGTGGCGCAATCTCGACTTATTGCAACCTCCACCTCCTGGGTTCAAGCAATTCTCCTGCCTCAGCCTCCTGAGTAGCTGGGATTACAGGCGCACGCCACCACACCCAGCTAATTTTTGTATTGTTAGTAGAGACAGGGTTTCACCATGTTGGCCGGGATGGTCTCGATCTCCTGACCTTGTGATCCGCCCGCCTCAGCCTCCCAAAGTGCTGGGATTACAGGCATGAGCCACCGCGCCCGGCTGGCAGGACCTTCTATGTTAGCCACAAAGCTGAGTTCATTTGAGGGTGCTGGGAGCCAGGAGGGCATGCTCACATCCAGGTTCAGAGGCTGGGCCAGAGAATGCTCAGCAGTTGCAGAGGCAGGGCCAGTGCCTGTTGGGTTGTATGCCGGCATCTGGCCTGAGAGAGAGGTCTGTCCTGGTGGGGCCCAGCCAGTTGGAAGAGCCTGCATGTCACCAGGGTAGAGGGCCCCAGCTGCAGGAGGGCTGTGGGGGAAGCATTACAGGCAGGGCAGTGCTGGTGCAGATACCCCAGCGGGGAATGTGCTTGGAGTGTGTGGGAACAGAAAGCCCAGCAGGGCAGGAGTAGAAGGAGCATGGGGCATGAGGACTGGGGAGGGGGTGATTAAATGTCGCTGGGTGGGTGCAGGAGAGAGTGAGTAGTATCCCAAGCCATGTTGAAGCTCCAATTTGGGGACAGGAAAGCTTGGAAGGCTCTTGACCCCTCATTTCTGGAGCACTGGGCAGAGCAGCAGGATGGGGCCTCCATTGCGGGGAACCTGGAGTGGTTGCCAGGGAGAGTGCCTCCTGTTGCTACGGCAGCTGCCCTGGTTGCACTGCATCAGTTGACTTACAGAGGGTGGGTTCTATTGTCAGTGGGGGAGGGTGGGGCCTGTTGCTAGGGGCGTGGCTCTGTGCAGCTTCAGTTTCCCGTGAAAGCAGGTCCTGTTGTTAGGGGCGTGGCCTTGGGTACACAACTCTCCGTTACTGGCCAATGCTGGTCTTGTTGCCAGGGAGGGTGGGCCCTGTTGCTAGGGGCGTGGCCCGGGTGCATAGCTTCAGGGACGTACCGGGAAATGCGGGTTTTGTTGCTAGGACAGCATTCCTGGTTGAGGCCTTCCTCCCCACCTTCCTCACCCCAGGCCTCCTGGATGCTCCTGCTACCAGGCAGGACAGCCTCAGTTTGCTCCTCTATGAAATGGGAGCACTTTTCCCCCTTGGGGGACTATGTTGATAATAAACATTACATGACTCTTCCACACCCATCCCTGGCCCCAGCTCACCCCAGCCCTAGGAAGCTCTGAAGCGGGAGGTAGGCGGGGTATGATGGATGAGAGCAGATTCTGTGTGACCCTGGGTGGCGGTTGCTCTGCACCCCAGGCTTTGAGCTGCTGTACCAGCCTGAGGTGGTACGTCTCTACCTATCCCTCCTCACGGAGAGCCGGAACTTCAACACCCTGGAGGCTGCCGCCGGTGCCCTGCAGAACCTCAGTGCCGGCAACTGGATGGTGAGGGGCCAGGTTTGGCAGGGAGGGCAAGTCCTGAGGAAGGGAATCCCAGACACCTCACTGGTGCAGCTCCTTCCTGGGCTGGCGGGGGAAAGGAGGGGCCACACCACCCCCCCAAGATCCAAGAGTTTCAGAGTGCATGGGCTGCAGGCAATGAGTGCACCCTGGACAGTGGGAAAGCCTCGGTGGAGGTGCCGTGGAGCTGCTGGGGCAGGGCTTTGTCGGCACGGGAGCAGGAAGGTCCGTCTGGAGGGAGCGGCAGGGTCTGGAGGTGGGAGAGTGCCTGGCATGTATAGCCGAGCAACTCTCCCTGCCACTGCAGTGGGCCACATACATCCGCGCCACAGTGCGCAAAGAGCGCGGACTTCCGGTGCTCGTGGAACTGCTGCAGTCTGAGACCGACAAGGTGGTGCGCGCTGTCGCCATCGCCCTGCGCAACCTCTCGCTGGACCGGCGCAACAAAGACCTCATCGGTGAGGACGCCTGCAAAGCCACGCCTGAGCGCCGAGCTGTGCCTGCAGCTCTGGGGTCCCATCCGCGGGGGTTGGAGGATGAGTGGTTTGGGAGTCCAGAGCCCACCCTTGTCGCTTGGGCTGCGCCCCCAACTTGGGTAGCTCCAGTCCCCTGGCCCTGTCTCTGAAGCTCAGTGCCCCTCGCCCTCTGGGGATCCCTGCTCCTTCCTGGAGGGGTGGGGTGGAGGTGTGTTCTGACACCTAGCCCTGCTCCTCAGGGGAGCTACGCCATGGCGGAGCTGGTGCGGAACGTGCGCAATGCACAGTCTCCGCCGCGACCAGGGGCCCGCCTGGAGGAGGACACCGTAGTGGCGGTGCTCAACACCATCCACGAAATCGTATCCGACAGCCTGGATAACGCACGCTCGCTCCTGCAGGCACGCGGGGTGCCCGCGTTGGTGGCTATCGTCGCCTCCAGGTGTCGGGGGGTCGGTGGCTTGGGGAGCCGGGGATGTGGGGGAGGGGCCACCACTGACCACGACCCCGACCCCAACCCCACAGCCAATCGGTACGTGAGGCGAAGGCGGCGTCGCACGTGCTACAGACAGTGTGGAGCTACAAGGAGCTGCGTGGTATCCTGCAGAAAGATGGCTGGACCAAGGCACGCTTCCAGGTACTGCCTGTCCCGGTCTTCCCGCTCACTTCCCCGCATTCCCACTCCACGGGCCTCACCCACCCTGTGCCTTTGCTTTATGCCTCAGTCAGCTGCTACTACTGCCAAGGGGCCTAAGGGAGCACCGAGTCCTGGGGGTTTTGATGACAGCACGCTGCCACTGGTGGACAAGAGTCTTGGTGAGTGGTGGAGGTCAGGGGCCTGGAGGGTGGGGATCAACAGTAGCTCCCCAGATGCCCCAACTGCCTGAGCCTTGGGTGAGGTTGAAGGGGAACGAGGCCTCCCACTGAGACGGCTCCATAGTCAGGCCACTTTCCCTGCTCTCTGCCTCTTGGCTAGAGAGTGGGGCGCAGCCCAAGCGACAGGGTGGGCTCTGGACTCCCAAACCTCTACAGCATTTGTGCTGGTGTCAAGCTTGGCAGGGGAGGGAGGGGTTGCCAGCTGGCAGAGGTTGGGCACCTTAGTGACAGCATCTAGGGCTACGTGGGCCAGCCCTGTGTGGGTTTCTCTGCCCCATCCCCCCCGTCCACTGCATGCAGCCCGCCTCTTGCTCCTGCCTTGCAGAGGGCGAGAAAACTGGCAGCCGGGATGTGATCCCCATGGACGCACTAGGCCCAGGTGAGTGCAGACGCAGTGTGGTGTGCTTTCTGTGCGGGGGAGGGGACCAGGGCCTGAGGTGGGCCTGCTGGTTTTATGGGGTGTAGTTGGTGCCGGGTGGAGGAGAGATACTTGGTTTAAGGGTGCTCAAAGAGTGAGGTACAGGGCAGCTAGAGAGGGGTTAGTGCCTAGCTGGGGCCTCTGACCCACAAGTGGAGGGGACCTGGAGAGCTGGAGCTGCCACGGGGGGCAGACAAGGGTTGTACCACCGTGAGGCAGGGTATTGGTGAGAGCTGGCCTCAGCCTGGATTTCCAGGACAGAGTGGGTGGGGACCTTCTCCCAAAGTCCTTGTCCCACGAGTCCCCTGTGTCTGGGCTGAGAGGGAGATCTGCTCCTACAGGGCCCCTCTTAGAGCGCCCCTCACGCCCCATCTTACCCCATCTGCAGATGGGTACTCCACGGTGGACCGGAGGGAGCGGAGGCCGAGGGGCACTTGCTCTGTAGGAGAGGCCTCTGAGAAGGAACCATTGAAAGTAAGTAGCCGTGGGACTGTGGGCAGGTGCCCGCTGGGCTGGGTCTGGTCTGGGCCCTGGGGTACAGCTGGGTTGTGGGTCAAGCCCAGGAAGCAGCCCCTTCGCACCAGTCAGTGTGGTTACTGACGGGTTTGCAGCTCCTACCTGCTGGGGATGGCACTGCCCGGCCACACCCTGCATGGGGCGGAGCCTGTGAGCTAGTGTGCATGCACCCTTCTGTGCATGCCTGTGCAAGGGCCCACCAGGGTCCACGGTGAGGGCAGTACCTGCTGCCTGCTGTGTGCCAGTCCCCCGGCTTCCTGTGAAGGCCTCTGTGTGTGTGCGTGCCCCGCCCCCGCCCGTGTGAAGCACACCTGTCCGGCTCCCTGCGCCCTCAGTGCTCCCTGTGCTGCTCTGGCAGGCCCACCCTTACATCACCAGCCTCGGCCCTGCCCCCGCCCTGCCCCCCAGGAGCTCTGACTAACCTGCTCTGTTGTGCCTCTAATGCCCACCTATGTGCTGCAGCTCGACCCCAGCAGGAAGGCCCCTCCCCCCGGGCCCAGCAGGCCCACGGTCAGGCTGGTGGACGCCGTGGGGGGACGCTAAGCCTCAGCCAGTTGACTCCTGGGTCTAGCTTGCATGCCTGGTACGTTCTCTCCTGTGGTTTTTCGTCCGACCGTTCCTGCTCTCTGGGCCGGGGCTTCTCGTTAGTCTCTGCTGTCTGCACGCTCTGCTCTTCCCGCATGTGCCCCGCAGGACTTTGGCCTCCAGTGCAGCAGCCCAGTGGCCCATTCCCGGGGAAGACCAGGTGGAGGTCAGAGAGGGAGGGTGCTCCCTGGGCCCACAGCCCTGTCCCAGGTACTGTGGGATCAGGGGCCTCTGGAGATGGGACCAGAGCAGGGATAGGCACCATACTCTCCAATCCCCTTCAGGGACCAGCAAGTCAGGATGAGTCCTGGTGCCAAGACCCTTGGGGTCAGCCCACACCACCCAGGGCAGCTGCTTCTGTCTGCACCTCCATCCATGTAGCTCGTGGAGTCGGCTGCCCTGCCCTGAGGCTGCACGTGGTCCCGAGCCGCTCAGTGGCTGCAGCATCTACCATCCCCTCTCCCTCTGCAGGGCCCTGGCCCAGCCTCTTGTTCTTAGGGCTTGGATCATGGAAGAAGCAGATCCTGCCGTGGAGCTTGGAGCCCCCTGGCGGCAGGGCTTGGCAGCGTCTCACCCCAGCCAAGACGGACTTTGGGGACACCCTCCTGCCCTCCCCCCGCCCCCACCCCCACCTAACTCCCTAGGCCTGAGTTAACTGTTTACTGACATGGTGCTGTGTGTGAGCGAGTGACAGAAGGCCGGAGGAGGCTGACTGGGTTGCTGGGGCAGGGCCCAGGGAGATGGCAGGGAAGGGTACTTGACTGGGCTTTGGGGCTGGTGGGACAGGAGGGTGCCCCTGGGAACACAGTGCCCCAGAGGAGTGGGCCAGGTCTGGCAGCAGGGGCAGGTGGCTAGGCAGGGAGGGGGCTGGGAAAGAACTTGGAATCCCTAAGGTGGAGGGGCTTTCTGGGCACCCTGCAGGCAGGCAGACCACAGTGTGGGGGGTGCCTCAGGAGGCTCAGTCCAGGGCAAGGAAACTTTGGAAGCAGCAAGATGGGGGTCAGGCTGCAGGTGCCCCACCTCCCCAGAGTCCGGAGGGCATGTGAGGCCCCTGTGCTGTGGAGCCCTTCCCCAGCTGATGCCGGCTGGGGTTGCGGCCGGGGCTGCTGTGTCTGCCTGGAGCCCAGGCAGCACCTCTAGGACTGACCTTCGGCAGCGGCACGGGGACTGCCTTCAGTGCCCGCTGTCGTGACTCAGAAACAGAAGAAAAACACTGAGAAAAAGCATTAAAAATGAAGCCAAAATAAGACTATTGGTAAACATCTAACTTTTTGTAAGAAAATTTAAAAATTAAAGCAGCAAAGGAACTTCTTGTTTTCTGCCACTCAGGTCTGGCATAAGTGGCTGGCTCCTCCCTTGTGTCAGGAGCCTCCTCGCATCTGGGGCAGGGCCCTGGAAGGAGGTGGTCCCAGGTGTCCATCTGCTGTGTCCTGCAGAGGCTCTGTTCCTGGCCCCTGAGTGGCCTCATGCTTGTCCACGTGGGCTTGTTGGTCTCTCTGTCCATAGGAATGGGCTGGCTGGGGGCTAGCCAGGCCTTGAGCCCAGGAGTGGTCTTGGCTAGGGCCTGGTTGGGCACAGGTGGACTCAGCTAGCACAGGGTTGAGTCATCCTGAGTCTGGGAACTGGGCTCTTGGAGCCTCTGAGGTGGCCAGCAGTCTTACCGCTTGGAGGAGCTGGGGGCAGCTCTGGGTGTAGGTGGACACAGTCCAGCACTGCATCCTCATTCATGGGCCAGGAAAGTAACTGCAGGGATGCAGGGGCTGGTCTGCGCCACTGCCTCTGTTGTAAACAAGACCCAGTGGGAGTAGGGGAGGACACGCTTCCACTCAGTGTCACGTGGGGCCCAGAGGGGCTGGCGCTGCTGTGGGGTCCACCTGTCCCCACCACCTGGTCAGACAGGCGTGAACGCTGGCTGACTCCCCCTCCTTGTTTCCCAGGTCACCAGTCATCCCTGTGGGGCTAACAGGTGCCCCCGGCTTGGCTGCAGAAGGGGTGGCGTTTGCACTGCTATGGCTAGGAGGCCCGTGGGCCAGGCCTGCCACCCAGAACCCAGCCAGCCAGGGGCCCCGCCCTTAGCGCTAGCATTCATCAAGGGGAGCTTTGAATGTTTGGTGCCCACGTCAAGGGCAGCAGGGGAAAGGCAGTTGAGAAGGATGGTGCTAAGTTGACTTATATCTAAATACTTAGATCTTTAATTTCTATTTTGTATTTTTAAAGTATGATGTTAGTATATAAGGCAGTACAGCTAGCAGGTGTTAGTAAAGAGGTCATGATGGGAGTCTTAGAAAAAGGAGAACAGCCGGGCGCGGTGGCTCATGCGCCTGTAATCCCAGCATTTTGTGAGGCTGAGGTGGGCGGATCACGAGGTCAGGAGATTGAGACCATCCTGGCCAACATGGTGAAACCCCCTCTCTACTAAAAATACAAAAATTAGTTGGGCGTGGTGGTGCATGCGCCTGTAATCCCAGCTTCTCGGGAGGCCGAGGCAGGAGAATTGCTTGAACCCAGGAGGCAGAGGTTGCAGTGAGCCAAGATCACGCCACTCCACTTCAGCCTGGCAACAGAGCGAGACTCTGTCTCAATAAAAGGAGAACAATCCAGTGTTGCAGTACAGAGAGGTCAGAATGGCAGGGTGCAGGCCTCAGCTGAGGTGTGCTTTGCATTTAGGACACAGCCTGGAGCCGCAGAAGGTCAGCAGAAACACATCTGTGGCACCTTCAGAACCGGGCTGGGTGAGGGAGCCCTAGTGGGGGGTGGGGGGCAGTCCGGGCTGTGCTTCGCTGCCCGGGCCCTTGTAGATGGCCTTCTCCAGGGCATCCACTGCCTTCCTGTATTCCAGGAACGATGGGTAGTTTGTGCATTCAAAGCGGCTGCTCCCACGCACGTGTGCCAGGAAGTCTGGTGCACCTGGGCAGATCACATTGTCAGCCAGCAGCACTGTCCCCTTCCGCAGCAGGCCACATTCCTGCAGGGGACAGACCAGAGGGTGGGGGAGGTGAGGGTCAGAGGTGCACAGAGAACCTGTCCCAAAGGCACCATGCGTGGCCTGTGCCTAGCCCCTGGGGCTCACAGGGACCTTTCTCTCATCCACTCCTGTATCCATCTCAGGAGTATCCATCCCTAGAACAGCAAGTGGCACACAGTAGGTGCTCAATAAATGCTAGCTGGATGAGTGAGTGAAAACAGTGGAGCCCTCAACACCCACTGCCAGAAATTCAGGCACCTACGAGGGAGGGGCACCCAGGGAGAGGGGTTGCTGGTATGGTCCCTGGAGACAATATTGGCCTGACCAGGGTGACCCTGCAGGGCTGGGGTGGGGCGGACCTCTAACCAATAAGCCTGCCCTTTGGGGTCAGTTATAGACATCCCCAAGCTCCTGCATTTTCAGAACTCCCCCATCTCCACTGGTGCCTGGTAACTGGGAGGATGCAGGGTTTCTCTGCCTGGGTTCTGTGCAGAAGGAAGGAGTTGTTACTGGACATGCAGCCACAGGGCATGGCCCCTGGGGTCCACCATCAGGAGAAACCTCAGAGGATGCTTGCCCATCAAGGCTGCAAGGAGGGTTTGCTTACGTCACATAAACAGTAGAGAAGCCTTGAGAGGAAGTGTCTGTGGGGAGGAGGGACTGACCAGGACCTGGGACACCCCAGTTACCTTGTCTTGGAGATTTGACTTAGTCATGGAACAAAAGTTAACAAGCAATCTCGAACATGTAAAGTATAATAAAATCAGCCAGGCGCGGTGGCTCACGCCTGAAATCCCAGCACTTTAGGAGGCCGAGACCATCCTGGCCAACACGGTGAAAGCTTGTCTCTACTAAAATTTCAAAAAACTAGCTGGGTGTTGTGGCTCACACCTGTAGTCCCAGCTACTCGGGAGACTGAGGCAGGAGAATCGCTTGAATGCAGGAGGTAGAGGTTGCAGTGAGCTGAGATCACACCACTGCACTCCAACCTGGGTGACAGAGCGAGACTCCATCTCAAAAACAAAAAAATAAAGTGTAACAAAGTCAGTTTGCAGGCAGGTGCCTTGAAACTGGCATCTGACCCCACATCCCTCTGGGATGCGCCTAGAGAGTCCCATAGGGCTTGCAGCCATGCTGGTGGTGGGTGGTGGTCGTTTCCAGCCTGAACGCTGCGGAGACAGCAGAGAGGCTCTCAGGTGACAGCATGGACGCCACACGGCTCCCAAGGTCCAGAGTTGAACAGCATGTACCACCACGAATCATGATGTGTTTTCATTTAGGAAAAAAAAAAACCTAGAACCGAGCACCAACCAGGAGGATGACAGTGGCCCAGGCTCTAAGCAGGGCGGCTGCCTTCCGGTCTGGGCCAGGGAATGCACAAGATGAGTGAGGGTCCTGGGCTCCCAGACTCTTAAGGTCGCGCCAGGGAACTCAGGAGCCCAATCTGGTCATCACGGAGACAGATGACAGCAGTGGGCTGAAAGACACCAGACACTCCAGCTGCACGGGTTAAACAGAAAGGAGGGGAGGGCAGAATGGCGCGTGGGTCACCTTTGGGAGGCTGCCAGGGGCCCAATCCAAGAGGGGAAAAGGCACCACCCATCCTGCCTGTCCCCAGATACTGCAAACCTCTTATCAGCTGGCTACTCAGACTACCTGGAGAACTGGCTAACGCACATCGGTGTTGGAGCAAGACTGAGAATCTAACGCTGTGGAGAAGTGACAGTGTCAGAGGAGCAGGTGACAGTATGGTGAGGTGGTTTTCAACTGTCCACCCTCCTTAGACTCTCCTCCCTTCAAGAGCTGGAGCCGCGGCTGGGCATACGCCCGTAATCCCAGCACTTTTGGGAGGCCGAGGCAGGTGGATCACCTGAGGTCAGGAGTTCGAGACCAGTCTGGGCAACATGGTGAAACCCCGTCTCGACTAAAAATACAAAAATAGCTCGGCATGGTGTTGCACCCTTATGATCCCAGCTACCTGGAAGGCTGAGGCAGGAGAATCCACTTGAACCAGGGAGGTGGAGGTTGCAGTGAGGCGAGATCGCGCCATTACACTCCAGCCTGGGCAACAAGAGCAAAACTCCGTCTCAAAAAAAAGAGGTGGAGTATCACAGAGGTTGCCGTGAGCCAAGATCGTGCCATAGCACTCCAGCCTGGGTGACAGAGTGAGACTGTCTTGAAAAAGAAAAAAAAAGTCGGAGCTTCAATCTGGGCACACTTGTATTCCCAGCACTTTGGGAGGCTGAGGTAAGAGGATTGCTTGAGGCCAGGAGTTTGAGACCAGTCTGGGCGACATAGGGAGACCCCATTTCTACAAAAATGTTTAAATTAGCCTTGCGTAGTGGTGCGTGCCTATAGTCCCAGCTATTCAGGAGGCTTGAGCTCAGATTGAGGCTGCAGTGAGCTATGATGGCTTCATTGCACTCCAGCCTGGGCACAGAGCAAGATCCTTTTTTGTTTGTTTTTGTAAAAGGGGGAGCTCATTCCTATTCCTTTGGGTGTGGGCTGGACTTGGTGACTCTGGCAGCCCTGTGGAGAGGCCACCTCAAATCAGCCATCGATTTTCAATTGCCACCTGCTCCTGAGCTCCTCACGCCCCATTCCTCCGATGCTCACAGAGCCCACTGAGGAAGGGGTGGCTGGGCCCACACAGCCAGCCTGTCACCCATCCCTCTGCAGGGGGGTACAGGGCCCCGGCCGTGAGTGTGCAGTTGTGTGTTTAGCAAGGACAGCCATTCCCAATTAATGACTGCTTCCTTTGAGAGAATTACCAGCTCTGCACAAGCAGCACTGAGAAAACTATTAGTTTCCTGGTTATTAAACTGCAGTATTTGCTACTTTTCTATAAAGGCAGGTTCCCGTGATTATCACACATACCACAGCTGCTGAAATCCAGCCCCAGTGACTCAGGCCCAGCTGCGGGTGTCTTTTCTGCCGAAGTGAAGCCCGTCTGGCTGAGCGCCGGCTCTCTGCCATCAATACCCAGTTGCCACAGCTGCCCTGTCCTGGCCTGCAGGTCTCCCTCCCCACCCTCCCACTGCCCACCCCCCCCACTGCCCACCCCCTTGGCCAATACAGGTCCTCCCTCTCCACGGCCAGGGCCCAGCACCTCCTCGTGAGTTCCAGAGCATCTGAAATGCCCTCCCCACAGCCCTCTCTTTCCACACTCCACAAGGCTGACAGATCTTTCCAGAAAACAAGGTTTTTGGGTTGTTTTGTTTCTGACACGGAGTCTTGCCCCGTTGCCCAGGCTGGAGTGCAATGATGCAATCTCAGCTCACTGCAACCTCCGCCGCCTCGGTTCAAGCGATTCTCCTGCCTCAGCCTCCTGAGTAGCTGGGATTATAGGTATGTGCCACCATGCCTGGCTAATTTATTATATCTTTAGTAGAGACAGGGTTTCACTATGTTGGCCAGGCTGGTCTTGAACTCCTGACCTAATGATCCGCCCACCTCAGCCTCCCAAAGTGCTGGGATTACAGGCGTGAGCCACTGCGCCTGGCCTGTTGTTTTAAGAGCTGGAATCTCACTGTCACCCAATGATGGTCACCATAACCTCTGGCAGTCACTGTAACTTCCAACTCCTGGACTCAAGCAATCTTTCATCCTCAGCCTCCTGAGTAGCTCAAACTATGGGTGCACACCACCACACCCAGCTAATTTTTAAAAATATTTTTGGTAGAATATTTTTTTTGCCATGTTGCCCAGGCTGGTCTCAAACTCTTGGCCTCAAGCAATCCTCCTGCCGTAGCCTCCCAAAGTGCAGGGATTACAGGCATGAGCCCCCAAGCCTGGCTCCAGAAGACTGGTCTAACCTCACCCTCACCTGGTGCAAGCCCCGTGTGCCCTGACTCCCGTTGTTCCTGGAATATTCTGTGCCCTTTCACACTCAGGCTTCTGCTAGTGCTGGTTCCTTCCGATTCACGTCCAGGGCGCAGCAGCTCTACCCAGCCAGGCATGGGGGCTGTGCCCCCTCCTGCTCCTGGTCCTGCTGCCAACAGCAGTGTCATTTCTGGGAGAGCTGCAGGTGAGCGAGGCACCAGATGGGCAGGCCGTGGGGGTGGGTGTCCCAAGCCCAGTGGAGGATCACAGAGCCACGCAGTGTCGCTGACCATCAGGGAGGCATGGGGCAGTGTGTCGTCAATGCTCGTTAAGCATCAGTTTGTGAAGAGCTACCAGTGCCCCACGCCCCCCAGGGAGGATGGACAGCCCCACCCGCTGCCTAGCCTCACTCGGGGGCACTCAGGGTCCTCGCCCATGGGTCCGGGTTGGGGGGAGGGCACAGGATGGGGCCTCAGGAGGAAGATGTGCAGGAGATGTGCTTTGCACCAGCACCAGCTCGCCTGGGGGAGAGCAGGCTGAGCCCCCGAGCGGCCCCTCCCCACACTGTCTCCTCAGTCCTTGCCCTTCTGCCCTGGTGTCTGGTCTGGGGTGTGCACCCCACTTCTGCCACCCAGTTTGTCCCTGCACAGGCAAGCTGGCTCCCCAGTTCTCAACAGGCCACGCAGCCAGGCCCCTGGCCCGGCTCTCCACCTAGCTCCACCCACCACAGGGCCTCCTCAGCCCCCCACACTCCCCGACCTCAGGTGGTGCCTCCAGAGCGAGCTCTGTCCGCACATGCCTCGGCTGGGGTGCCTGACTCTTTGGAGAGGCTGAGGCTGACCCAATGGGCCCTGGGCAGCAGCTAGCACAGAGGTCATCCTGGTTGGGGCTCACCTCCAGGAGGAGCGTGTCCGGCAGGTACCGCTCCTTCCAGTGGTCGAGGAAGACCATGTCCAGTGTGTCCACATCGTACTTCTTCTTCAGCTGGGGGGATGACATCCTGGGACGCCCCAACCACAACGGTGACCTGGAACGGTGCCTGTCAGTGCCCACGCCCACACAGACAGGAGCCCATCCCTACACACCCATATAAGCGTTCCTCAGTTTTCCTTAGGGTTTTGGGGAGACAAGGCCCCACTCTGTCCCTGCTCCTCCTGGTGCCACCTTGGCAATTTCCCCAGAGCTGTGAGACCACCCTCACCAAGCTGCCTGGGGGGTCCTTCCTCAGCCCCAGGCCGGGAAGCACTGAGGGGCCTGGTGACAGTGGGTTTTCAGTGAACGTGGTGTGAACCAGGCCCTCCCTGTCCACAGCCCGGGCCCTTCTTCCACGTCTGACAACGGGCCAGGCATGCGCACCTTGTCCTGCACGCCTGCGAAATCCACCATCCGCTGGGTGATGGCAGCGTAGTCGGGGTTGAGCTCGATGGTGAGCAGCCTTGCGCTTGGTGACAGCAAGCGGGCCATGCGCACGGCCGAGTAGCCGCAGTAGGCCCCCAGCTCCAGCAGCACAGAGGGCTGGTACTCCTGAACCACCTCGTCCACGATCTTGCCTGTGCAGGGTGGGGGCGGGGGAGACATGAGCACAGGTGGAGGGCGGGGAACTTGGACCCCGTCACGGCCCCCCAGCCTCTCCCAAAGAGCAACAGCCCCTCCCAAATGCCTGGCCTTTGGCCCTCCCCCTGCCCACCCTCCCTACCTGCTGGAGGGGTCTTTTACCTTTCTGGGTCCCCAGCCCCAAGGACCTGGCCCCTACTGTGAGTACCCTTGGAGCCTCCATGGTCCCTTAGCCTCTATGCCCACACTGGTCCCTGGCTTTTCCACCCTTCCTGGCTGGCCCTAGGGTGTCCTAACCCAGAGCTGCCTTCTCTGGAGCCCTAACCCCGGGGGGGTCCCGGGGTGGTGCTGGCTCCCTGAGTTGCTCCCTGAGTCAGGCAGCACAGCTTGGGGTAGAAGGAGGGGGCGGCTCAGGAGAACCCATCTGACTGGTTCCCAGGCAGGTCCCATGGTGGCCACAGCAGAGTTCTAGGGAAACCACACCACTGTCAGACCCTGTGAGTGTAGGGGCCTGATGTCCTAGGGTAGCAGGCAGCAGGGTCTAGAGGAGTCATCAGGGACCCTGGTGCCCTGAGACATCAGAGGAGCCCCCCCACCCCCAGCCCTATCTGGGCATATCCCAGGGTTCCCAGCCACCTGGAAATGGGGTGATAACAACCCTCTCCCGTAAGGGCTTCGGTGCCTGGCCCCAAGTCCCTGCCCCACGGCTCAGCACCTGCCGGCCAGAACCCCACCTTTCTTGCGGCCCACGTTCATGGCCCACTCCTTCTGCTCGCAGTAGGTGTCAATGGCCTCCAGCACGCTCTGTGCGTTCCCCGCGCTCCGCATGCTGCAGCACGTGGTGCAGTATGCGCTGTTCCTTGGTGTCGCCCATGAGCAGGTTGCGGATGGGCTGCAGGACGCACTCGTTCCAGCCGATGAGGCACAGGTCCCAGCCCCAGTGTCTCAGGAGCAGCAGCTGCACCGTCAGCAGCACCAGGCCCAGCAACGCAGCCGCCAGCAGCAGAGGCGGGGCCTCCAGCATCTGCAGGGCGGAAGGGGCCGGGCGCCAGTGCTCTGTGCCCTTCCTGCTGCACCCACACGCTCCTCCACTTGGGGTGCTACCATCATCCCCTTGTGTTCCCCGAGGGGCAGGGTTCAGAGAAGCCGGCCAGGCTTCAGTTGCCTGACGTGTCAGTGTCAGGGAGCTCGCCTTCCCCGCCCCCTCCAGCGCCCTCACGTGGACAGAGCAGGTGTGTGCCTCTGGCAGTCCTCTGTGGAGCCTGCAGGGTCGCACTTCCAGCCCTGGGTGCTTCCCCAAGCAGCCCAGGGTTTCTCTCTCTCTTTTTTTTTTGTTTGAGACGGAGTCTTGCTCCGTCACCAGGCTGGAATGCAACTTGTGCCTCCTGGGTTCAAGTGATTCTTCTGCCTCAGCCTCTTGAGTAGCTGGGACTACAGAGACACCCGCCACCACGCAGCCCAGGGATTCTCTAAAACCACACAGAACACAGAAGCAACATGGACCCAGGCTGTTGCCTCCTAGCCGGCTTAGAGGAAACCCAGGTGCAGGGAGGCCCCATGGCCCGCAGTTGGGGGTAGTGAGGGCAGGCCCTCAGAGAGGCTGTATAGTGCAGCCCCTCAGCCCCCTGTGGGGGAGCTTGTGCTGGTCACCCGTGCTCGGAATGCCCCAGATTCATGTGGCCCTTTCATTGAGTTTCCAAGTAAGGACACTGGTAGTCCCCAGGCCAGGCACACCAGGACAGACCCACTCACCACTCCCCTTGGGGGCGGCGACATGGGGCATCTGTCCTAGGTGAGAAAGGCCAGCCCTGCTGCCCACCACAGTGTACCTCGTGGGCACAGTGAAATTATGGCGAATGACCCCACTTGAAACCCATTTGAAATCCTCTGGTGAGTGACCCTCTGGACAGGTAGCCTGGAAACCAGTCAGAAGCCTGGTGAGGGGGACCCAGCAGGCAGAGGGCAGAGCAGAGGAGGCCTGAGGCAGAAGCCCAGGGGTTCAGATCACAGACCCTGAAATGGGATGGGACACAAGGAAACTCTCTAGGGTCCCTGTGATCACTCAGAGGTCTTTCTGGGTTGGGCCCTGGACTCCCAGTGGCACAGGAGAGCCCACTCTCCGCTGGATGCTCTGCCTTAGGAAGGCACACCCAGTCGAGGAGGCAGCCCCAGGGCCGCAGAGGGGACACCCCTGAAGGCCGGCCTCAGGGCACCAGAGGACACAGCAGAAGAGAACAGGGAAGCAGAGGCTCCGCCCTAGAGAGAGGCCATGTGGACACCAGGTTTCCAGGGGGTTTCAGGCTACGTGGCCTATTTACACAGGCAGAGCAGACGTGTGGTCAGCAGGCCTGTGCACATGCACCGGGCTGGAATCTGTACCTGCCCCGAACTGTCCCCGGCTTCCATTGGCCAACTCACCTTCAAGAGCACCTCTGAGCAGGCTCCAGCCCTCTGGCTGCGGGGAAGGGTCTTGGCTCTCTCTGAGCTCAGCAGCAAAGCAGATGTAATTTCTGTGGAGATCAGTTTTACCTTCTTTGAATGATCATCAACAGAAACCCTAACCTGGCAGTGACAAAGGTCCAGATATCTGAGCCCCTTCCCCAGAGGCCAGCCTGGCCTGAGCCTTCCCTTAGCAGGGCGAGGGCAGTGCTTCACCTTTCTGGCCTCAGAAGAGACAGCAGAAGGCCTCAGAGAGGCCAAGGGACGTCCCTACTAGTGTCCCCCAGTCAGGGACCCCAGATGTGAGAGTGAAACACAGGAGGAAGGAACCACTTTGCTCAAGTTGTATGTCCCCTGAAGAGTCATTAGTACCTTGGAAATGTATAAGATCAAGGGCTAGTTTACCAAGAACACACACAAACCAGTAAGAGAAAGATGACAGATGGGTCACGGTGGCCAACGTGCAGCTCACAGGAAAAGACCAAAGGCCAGAGCCCCAAGCAGGCAAACGGAACCTGCTGCGGGGCTCTGTCCAGCGGGGGGTGCCCCCTGTCCACAGCTGCAGCAGTGACTCATGCCACCTGCTGCTGCCACCCTGGGGAAGGGTCCAAGGCCTGCAGGGCAACCCATGGCTTCCCTAAGGACAGTGTCCTTATTCTGGCAGGAGGCTGACAGGAGCCGTGGTGGAGAGGGGCCATGCAGACCTGGAGCGGCCAGAACTTTCCACCTTGCTCCTTTCTTCATGGGCGGAATTTCCTACGACACTCCTTGTTGCTCTGTTTACTATTATTTATCTGTTATGGTTTATTTATCTATTATGACTACTAGTAGTGTTTGCGTGGTCAGATAATGGGCCATTTTGTCTACTCTCTGTATTTTAAAAACACTAGTAAGTATTAGAAATAAATATCCCCAATTGAAAGGGCTATTCTGCTGAAACAGTAAATGACTTGGTAGACCTTGGAGTCCAGAAGTATAAATCCTTGCGTAAGACTTGAATTGTGTAAGAATTTGGCTTTGGAATCTCTAATCTCTAGGTCCATCTGTTCATAAGTTTGTAGGCAGTGTCCCCCAGGGCCTAGTGGGAGGCAGCAGAGGGGAGGAGGCCCCTTCCTTTGCCAGCCAAGAGGGGCTGGCCCACTCCACTCTGCAGGCTGGGCCCAGCTGGTGCCAGGAGGCACCCAGTGCCCTCCTGTCCCACCTGCCCGCGGCTCTGCGGCTAACCGGGCCCCAGTGGCCAAGAGCCATGGGGGCTGGGGGAAGGGCTGGAGGCCGAAGACTCAAAGGCCAACACGCCCCGGCCCCCGTGCAGTGCCTGGGGAAAGGGGCTTCAGTGCCCACCTCACGAGGCCCTCCAGCGGCCACCAGAGGAGAGAGCTGGGATTCCCTTGTGAGTGTGAGGAACTGAAGGCAGAGCAGGGGGACTGGCTGCCCCAGGCCACCAGCCGAGTGCTGGCCCCTGCCCACCCCTTCTCCCGACCGCCTCTCTCGGGCTAACCACCTATGCTCCGCCCCGCCCCGTGGGATCTCCCAGCTAGTGTGGGAGGGGGAGGCTCCGCCCACCAGGCCGAGAGGAAGGCGGGACCTCATCCAAGTGGCTTTGGGACCACGCCCACCCAGCCACGGAGGAGGGCGGGACCACGCCCACCTGGCCAATCGAGGGCTGATGCTGCGCTGTCACCGGCCACTGCCCAGTTTCGCTGGACGAAGAGCAGGCTACTGAGCAAATGGATGGCCGGTCCCGAAAAGCCGAGAATCAGGTCTCCTTTTAAAAAAAGTCACATAGAAACCCGCCCACGCCACTCAGAGCTGCTCGGATATTCCCAGCGCTGGGATTTGCCCCGTTAGCCCTTCATGGGGAAAAGGAACAGCTCCTTTAGTTTGGGGTCCCAGGACCCCAGAGTGGGCACGCCAGCTCAGTGTCGGACTCTGGACCCCTATGATCCGATCGCCTTACTTTGGCTGCGTGGCCTAGGGAGCCTTACGAGTCCCCCTTACCTTGTAGAGATGTAAAAAGAAACAGTTTTGAATGCCCCGGGGATGGGGGGGTAGGGTGCAGGCGGGTGCAGGCGGGAGGTGCAGGCGGGAGGATTGAGGGGGAATCCTTTCTGCTTTTGTGTATGTTTGAAATGTGCTGTTTTGTTTTTTGTTTTGAGACAAGGTCTCACTCTGTTGACCAGCCTGGAGTGCAGTGGCACAATCACAGCTCACTGCAACCTCCATCTCCTGCGCTCAAGTGATCCTCCTGCCTCAGCACCCCAAGTAGCTGGGACGATAGATGTGCACCACCCCACACCCGGCTTTTGTTTTTGTTTTGTAGAGATGGGGTGAAGAGGGGGTTCTCAGTATTTTGCCCAGGCTGGTCTCTTGAGCTCAAGCAATCCACCCCCTTGGCCTCCCAAAGTGCTGGGATTACAGGCATGAGCCACTGTGACCGGCTGGCTTTTTTTGTTTGTTTGTTTAAGGAAAATAACAAGTGTTAGCCAGGATGTGATGAAATTGGAACCCTCCTGCATTGCTGGTGTGAATGCTGTGGAAAACAGTTTGGTAGTTCTTTAATAAGAATGTGGGCCAGTTACGGTGGCTCATGCCTGTAATCCCAGCACTTTGGGAGACTGAGGCAGGCAGATCACGAGGTCAGGAGTTCGAGACCAGCCTGACCAACATGATGGAACCCCATCTCTACTAAAAAAAAAAAAAAAGAATGTGATCAGGCCCGGTGGCTCACGACTGTAATTCCAGCACTTTGGGAGGCTGGAATGGGAGGATTGCTTGAGCCCAGGAGTTCCATACTAGTCTGGGCAACATGGCAAGACACCATCTCTACAAAAAACTTAAAAATTAGGCTGGGTGTGGTGGCTCATGCCTGTAATCCCAGCACTTTGGGAGGCCAAGGCTGGCAGATCACCTGAGGTTTTAAGTTCGAGACCAGCCTGACCAACATGGAGAACACCGTCTCTACTAAAAATACAAAATTAGCCAGGTGTCGTGGCACATGCCTGTAGTCCCAGCTACTAGGGAAGCTGAGGCAGGAGAATCACTTGAACCCTGCAGGAAGGGGCAGAGCTTGCAGTGAGCCAAGATTGTGCCACTGTACTCCAGCCTGGGTGACAGAGAGACTCTAGATCAAAAAAAAAAAAAAAAAAAATAGGCAAACCCTGTTCCTGGCCCTCCCCATTCCAAAAATGAAAAGGGCCATGCCATTCCCCATAAGGAAGCTGGATACAGAAAAACAAGCGCAGCTCCCGCCCTCTGGTGGACACAGTCACTCAGGAGAGCTTCTCTGCCAACCATAGCTGCTGGTGCTGCCCATCTGGCCACTGCCCGCCGCAGCTCCACCCAGCGGCAGGGTCTGCATGCTGCCCCTTGGAGGGACACCCATCTTCCTTCTGCAAGGCAGGAGAATGGGCCCTCTTGATCACAGGAGAATATGCGCACCCCATGCTCTTCCTTGCAGTATGCATGTGGTCTGTGTGGCCAGCGGCCAGCCAGGATGGACTACAACCTTTGCTCACAGATGGCACACAGAAGGGCAAAGGCAGGTCCTGTCTCCCCAAACAGCAACCACACCGCAGCCTCCCCCAGACCTTCCTTATTTTAAGCCTGTGCTGGAGAATTCTCCCTGCAAGACCAACCCCAAAACCTGTGACGTCCAACTTCCATCACTGTGTATCTTTCTGGAGACGTGAAGGGGGCAATCAACGCTTGGCAGCTGGGAGGAGACCCCAGCCACCCTTAGGCCAAGGTGGGAGATGGGCAGATCTCCCATCGATGCCAGGGCCAACCATTCTGTGATCCTTCGTAATAAAAGGGCTTTGCCACATCCAGCCTGATGCTCAAACCTCAACAAGGCCTGCACATGGGGGCATCCACCCACTCTGTGGGTTGCCTGTTCCTGCCTAGCCTTCCAGGGTGCCTGGGAGCCTGAGTAGCTCCCGAAAGTTGGGAAAAGAAGTGAGGACATCCCAGAGGACTTCACAGTTGTCCCCAATGAGGCCCACGAGGACAATCCCGGAGCTGATGTGGGAGCTGGCAGATGACTCTCTCTCACCATGCAGCCATGATGGGGGTGGGGCCAGCGAGTGTGCACAACTGCCTGGGCAGTGGGCTGGAGCGGGCCTGAATTGGCTCCCAGCTGGCCCCACCACACCCATCGGGGGTGGTGCTGCCTTCGTATCCATGTCCTCACAGCCTGAGGCCGCCGAGGAAGAGTCCTCCAGGATCCCACGCCCCTCCAGGCCTGCAGCCTCTACCCCCCCTCCACTCCATGTGGCAGCCACTGCCCCTCCCCGTCTTCTCCATCTCACTCTCTGGGCGCCTCCAGCTGCCGTCCTAAAGGGGGAGGAGCTGCAGGACTGGAGTGGAGAGGCTGTATCCATAAACGCAGCTGGCAGGTTTCCCCCTCAGGCCGTTTCCAGCCAGCCTGCTCCTTCTCCTCCCAAGCCACATGTGCATGCACGTGTGAGGGCACCCTCATGCCTCACAATGCGGCCGGGACACAGGCAGCTGCGCTTGGCATCTCCGGGTCTGAAGAGCATGAAGTGTCTGGGGCTCAGTGCCAGGCCTGCCCAAGCTTCTCTGCCCAGCGCACCGCTGCATAGCCAGAGAATCCGTCACCTCTGTCACCTGGTCAGCATTCTCCCTCACACTGAACACACCCTAGATAACAGTCATCTTCCTTTATTTTATTTCTTTAGAGACAGGGTCCTGCCCAGTTGCTCCATGCAGTGGTCTGATCATGGCTCATTGAACTCCCAGGCTCAGGCTATCCTCCTGAGGAGCTGGGACCATAAGTACATGCCACTGCCTCTGGTCTCATTTTTCTTGAAAAGACAGGAATGTTTCCCATAAGTATACTGTAAGTAACATCAGTCGATGAGACTCTCAGAAATCCTTTAAAAATATGAACTGTGGCTGGAGGACTGACCACACCCATAATCCCAACACTCTGGGAGGCTGAGGCGGGAGGATCGCTTGAGCCCAGGGGTTCAAGACCCCTCTGGGCAACATAGTAAGACTCTGTCTCTAAGAAATTTAAAAACAAACTGATTTTATGACCTGGTGTCTAGGCTCATTTTAAAAATCCATAAAAGATAACTAGAAAACGACTTTGGCCCCTTTGCAAAGATCTGGGGTCTGTCAGTTTTGCTCATTCTGCCATCGCCTCTGTCTGAAGAGTGACTGATACTTAGGTCTCTGTCCACTCACGTCTTCCTGCTCAGATTCCTGGGAGGAGGAAGACAGCCCCCAGGGGCCCCGGAGAGAAAGACCGGGCTGGACAGCAAGCTCAGGAGACCTTGGGTTGTGCCCTGAAACAAGTGTGCATTCCCCCCCTCTCCACAGAGGGCCAACGCATGGCTGCAGTGCCCCCTTGGAAAGGCCGCTCGCCGTTTGGGGCACACTGTCCTCGCTGTTCCAGAACACAGAACCAATGCTAACAGCTCCCGGCACACTGAGAGCCACTGTGGCTTGAGCATGCCTCATTCTGCCCTCACCGGGCTGGCGGCCCAGTGGGGGAGACAAACACAGAGCCACAGGCCTGAGGACAAACAGGACACAGGTGGCAGGAAGGAGGCCAGGTGTAAGCATTTACACACCGGGGCCGCTCGCCTCTGCACACAGGTCCCCCATGGAGGCTGCAGAGGGCCCTGCCTGGGACTTCTCAACAGGGCTGGAAACCCCCAGCAAAGGCTGGAACTGGTGCAAGCAGACGTGCTCCTCTGGGCTGATCCGGGGGGATAAAGGGGCACCAGGACTCCAGCAGGAGATTTGACTGCGATCCAGTCACCTAGGGACAGCCAGCACAGGTGCTTAGAGACAGACCAGGTAGCACCAGCCAGGCCACACACTTGGGCAGGGCCCGCGGACAGACTGAAAGGACAACTCAGAGGCCAGCCTGGGAGACCCCACCGCCTCAGCCTAGCCCCGTGCTCATCTGTGGACCCAGGGGCTGGCCACTCACCTCCATCCTGCCTCTGGGAATCTAAAGAAATGACCAGAAGTTTAATGGTCACAAAATACCCATCAAGCTGGGTATGGTGGTGTGCCCGTAGCTGCAGCTACCTGGGGAGCGGAGGTGGGAGGATTGTTTAAGCCCAGGAGCTGGGGGCTGCAGTGAGCTGGGATTTCACCACTGCACTCCAGCCTGGGCAACAGCGACCCTGTCTCTAAAACACCACCACCACCATCCACCAACACCACAATAAACTCCATCAGACCCAGGTGGGGCCTCGTCTCTCTCTGGCAGCACTCTCCTGAGAGGAAGGAGGAGGCAGAGGACCAGCCTCTTGCCCCTGACACCTGAGAAGAGGTGACACAGTGAACCTGCCCTGGGCACCCTGTGAGGGGCCTGCCTGCTATTTCTGTAGATGAAGCTATTTCAGTCGGCCGGGCATGGAGGCTCACGCCTATAATCCCAGCACTCTGGGAGGCTGAGGCGGGTGGATCACCTGAGGTCAGGAGTTCAAAACCAGCCTGATCAACATGGTGAAACACCCGTCTCTACTAAAAATACAAACAAAATTAGCTGGCCATGGTGGTGTATGCCTGTAATCCCAGCTACTTGGGAGGCTGAGGCAGGAGGAGAATTGCTTGAACCCTGGAGTGGGAGGTTGCAGCGAGCTGAAATTGTGCCCTTGCACTCCAGCATGGGCAACAAGAGTGGGACTCTGTCTCAAAAAAAAAAAAAGAAGAAAGAACGCACCATTGCACACACACCAGATGTGGCTGCTCTTACCCAAGGTAAGCAGTTGCAATAAAGACCACCCTACATGGGGAAAGGGGCTGGTGTGGAAGGGAAGGGGGTCAGAATGGAAGGTTAGAGGGCCAGGCAGTGGGCAGCCTCCTGTGGCTTCCCCTGCCTGGCATCCTCAGTTGGGCCAGGCCCCCAGGCTCAGGGGAAGGCTTTGTTTTTGTTTTTTGGTGGTTTTTTTTTTTTGACTCAATACTTAAGAGCTAAGGGGAAAGCTTTCACATGGGCTGCACACCTGCTGCGGTCCACGTGCTGCAGGGACCACGTGACTTTGTCTTCACAGACACACCAAGGGGCGGATGCAAGGGCTGGGCCATCCCCGCCGTGGGCTTCCTCCACTCCTTTACTGTGGCCCCGCGGGGGCCCCTCCCCCTCCCTGCCACGCCCAGATCTGCACGGTGGTCGCACATTCCCTTTATCCTTCCAGGGATATCCTTCCTGACCACATCAGATTCTGCCTTGGCACCTGCTTGGAGGCCGCCCTCAGGTCAACCTGCTCAAACGAAATGAGCTCGGAGTCCCGGCTCCCAGCAGAGGGCAGGCCTGGGACAAGAGTGCAGGCTGGCTCGGCTCTGCGTGGAGGGGACAGAAAGGACAGGGGTGCCTTTAGGGAGGGGGCAGAAAGGGCCTGGACATGCCTAGCAGGGTGATGTGCAGGCCGGCCATCTGCTCCACTGGACCGAGCCCGAGAGCCGTAGAGTAGAAAGCCTGCCCTGCCTGGGAATAGGGATGATTCTGGCAGCTCTTGGCATCTAGACCGGGCTCTGGGCCAGGCCTGTGTCCAGTCCGCATTGGATGTGAATGGAATCTGACCACATTGTTCCTCTCCTCAAGGCTGGGTAGCAGCTCCACCCTCAAGCGCCCCATGAGTCCTGAGGCTCACCATGGCAGCAGCCTGGACAAAGACTCCCCCATCACACTCCAGCCAGGCGCCTCTGAGCACGTTCCTCAGCCAAGCCTCACCTTGGCCTATCGGGCCTTGAACAAACACACACTAACATAGCTGTTCTTTCTTTGTTTTTTTTTTAAGGGACAGGTTCTCGCTCCGCCACCCAGGCTGGAGTGCAGCGGTGTGATCGCCTCTGCCGCGATCAGGTTGCTGCAACCTTGAACTCCTGGGCTCTAGCACTCCCACCTCAGCCTCCTGAGTAGCGGGGACTACACAACGGCATGCCACAGTGCCTGGCTAACTTTAAAAAATTATTTGAGTAGAGATAGCATTTTGCTACGTTGCCCAGGCTGGTCTTAAAAACTCCTGGCCTCAAGTGATCCTGTAGCCTTGGCCTTCCAAAGTGCTGGGATTACAGGCGTGCGCCATACTGCACCCGGCCTCACATTGACGTCTAGCAGCTCAAGGCCCCGTTCTGAGCGTGATCCCAGCCCCCTTCAAAGTGCCTGCCTGAGAAACTCAAGGTTACCAAGAGAATTTCCCGTGTGTTCAGGCCAACACCTGAAGATGGGGCCCCTGTCTCCCAGTCTCTGTGGGAGTCTGGGGACCTGACTTCGATAAGCCCCAGTGGCAAATCCAAGGCCAACCCTCCCTTCCTGCTTTTGATAATTTTCCACTTTGCTGACTCCACTGAGTCACGGCTGTTCCCCTCCCCCACCCCCCCACTTCTTTGCACAAATCGGAGCAGAGCTCGCTCTTCCCCCTCCTGTCACTGGTCACCAAATATTATAATTCCTGTCCTTACCACTCTAATGTCCGGCTGTGTTTCTCTGTGATCAGGGGCCACGACTGACTCTCAGAACCAGAGGCCGCAGTGTGCACAGAGACCGGAGTTACCTCTGCTCTGCCTGCTTATGTGGGAGTCACGTGGCTTCATTTGTAATCCAATGCTCCGGAAGAACGTCGGTGAGGACAACGCTGCTGCTGCTGCTGCTTTTTTTTTGAGATGGAGTTTCACTCCTGTTGCCCAGGCTGGAGTGCAATGGCGTGATCTCGGCTCATTGCAACCTCCACCTCCTAGGTTCAAGCAATTCTTCTGCCTCACCCTCCCGAGTAAATGGGATTACAGGTGCACGTCACCACGCCTGGCTAATTTTTTGTATTTTTAGTAGAGACAGGGTTTCACCATGTTGGTCAGGCTGGTCTTGAACTCCTGACCTCAGGTGATCAGACGTTACTTCTTATGATTCTGAGTAAAGCTCTGAGGCGCTGAGAGTCCCAGGCTTCTTCTGAACGGTACCTACCTCCTGGGCTGGAAGTTCTTCCTGGTGCCTCGTTACCAGAGGGGATTCACTCCCTGACTCCTGGCAGAGCCATCTTGCCCCCCTCTGTCCTATGTTCCTGCTCCTCCTGTGGGAGCTTCTATGGAGCCCTGCTCATCATGCCCTCTGCGCTACTTTAATCAGCATGTGGAACAAAACTGCGAGGAGCAACAAGCACCCCCTCTGTCTGCTTCCTTCCTTGTTGATGTGACTTTACCAAGGATAATTTGGAATGTCAGTGGCTCCTTTGGGATACCTGAGATCTCCCCAAACTAGCTCCTCTCAGGCCTTTCCCTTCCTATCACCTTGACACCCCCTGCTTTCTCTTGAAGGAGATGCCCCTTTCAAGTCTGGCCTCCTCCACCCTTCGGTCCCTGCTAAAGGCCTCTCTCTTCCCCCTCCAGCCCCTCAACTCCCCACAGTTCCCGGAACTTTAGGCTTTCTGCTCCATCAGGGGCTCGCAGTGCCTCAGGGACCCCCAAAAGCAACAGCTGAGCTCCCTGGAAACACGTAGTCACTTATCTATCAGGGCAAAACAAGTCGTAAAGGTCTTATCCATGAATACAGGTAGAAAGCCTTCCCCCTCACACTGAGCAAGTGACCCTTAACTTGCCCAATTTGCCAGAAACACAGGTTGGATAAAAAATGTAAAATAGCGCTGGGGTGGTGGCTCACACCTGTCATCCTAGCACTTTGGGAGGCCGAGGCAGGTGGATCACTTGAGGATAGGAGTTCAACACCAACCTGGGCAATACAGCAAGACCCTGTCTCTAAAAGAGAGAAAAAGAAAAAAGAAAAAGAAAAACAAAAAATATATGATATACAGCCAAAAAAAAAAAAAAAAGTGAGAACTCGCTCTCTTTTTTTTCTTTTCTTTTTTTTAAAGATGGGGTTTCACCATGTTGGTCAGGCAGGTCTTGAACTCCCGACCTCAGGTGATCCGCCCGCCTTGGCCTCCAAAGTGCTTGGATTACAGGCATGAGCCACCACGCCTGGCCAACTAGCTCTCATATAAACTAGTGAGTTATGTTTTTTTTTTCTTAGCTCATTCCAAAGTTATGTTTTGCTAATTGCATTTGATGATATATTACCCTAAAAAAGCTTCCAAGATCTCTTTCTTAACTTTCAACCTCAGAGTTATACTAAGTGAAGTTAAATAGCAGACAATCATTGAATAGGAGAAAGTGCTGAAACATTCATTATTAAGCATAACTTTATGTAGTTTTTGGCCTCTTATTTTTGTATGGTACAGACTGGCTAAAGATATTCTGGTCTGTTAATAAACATGTTCTTGGCACTTAAAAATATTGTGCTATAAAAAGGATATATCTCTAGAGATTATAAGATGGTATATTCATAAAATTTGCTAAGAAACTGGTAAATGACAGACAATTCCCAATTGTCTTCTTCCTAGTGTTCTCTGTAAAATCACTTTATGGGCAGGTGTGGTGACTCATGCCTGTAATCTCAGTGCTTTGGGAGGCTGAGGTCGGAGAATTACTTGAGCCCGGGAGTTCAAGGCTGCAGTGAGTGAGTCCCGATTGTGCCACTGCACTCCAGCCTGGGCAACAGAGCAAGACGCTGTCTCTTAAAAAAAATAAATACAGGTTACTAATGGTTTAAAAATCATAATCAGTATACGAAAACAAAACTCCTAAAAACAAGAATGAGGGGAAACAATTTTTTTTTTAACTAAAAAAAAAATTTTAACTTTTCAAGATGGGGTTTCACCATGATGGCCAGGCTGGTCTTGAACTCCTGACCTCAGGTGATCCACCCACCTCGGCCTCCCAAGGTGCTAGGATTACAGGCCTGAGCCACCGCGCCCAGCCCTAGGGGAAACAATTTTGTATACAAAGTATGGGAGGAAAATAGGATGTGTTGTTTTTTTTTTTCTTGAGGCAGAGTCTGGCTTTGTTGCCCAGGTTGGAGTGCAGTGGCGCGATCTCAGCTTACTGCAACCTCTGCTCCCGGGTTCAAGCGATTCTCCTGCCTCAGCCTCCTGAGCAACTGGGACTACAGGCTCAAGCCACTGCACCCATCTAATTTTTGTATTTTTAGTAGAGACGGGGTTTCACCATATTGGCCAGGCTGGTCTCGAATGCCTGACCTTGTGATCTGCCCGCCTTGGCCTCCCGAAGTGCTGGGATTACAGACATGAGCCACTGAACCCGGCCTTATTATTATTATTTTTTGACATGGAGTCATCTCACTGTGTCACCCAGGCTGGAGTGCAGTGGTGCGATCTCAGCTCACTGCAACCTCCTCGTCCCGGGTTCAAGTGATTCTCCCACCTCAGCCTCCCGAGTAGCTGGGATTACAGGCACCTGCTACCACAGCTGGCTAATTTTTGAATTTTTTGGTAGAGATGAGGTTTCACCATGTTGGCCAGGCTGGTCTCAAACTCCTGACTTCAAGTGATATACCCGCTTGGCCTCCCAAAGTGCTGGGATTGCAGGTGTGAGCCACCGCACCCGCCCCTGACAGCATTTCTTAAATAACTTTGAGACCACACGACTGCACTGAGCCAGGATCTCTACTAGTTGAGAAACAATGGGTTCTGCTAACCCAAGATCAAGCAGAACAAGAATTCGGTACCTGCATGCAACTGAGCAAACTGCTAAAGGATGATTATAATCTTTTTATGACTTTGGTTCAGAATATTGCTGGCTCTGTATGTTTTATTTTCTGGATATTAAAAAATAAAAAAAACCTTGCAAATGAACAGAAAAAAGACAAAAAGAAAAAAAAAAAACCTTTCCCTTTTGTCTTAATCTATCATTGACTCATCATAAATTATACTTCTCTAAACAAGATTGAAGCATTTATATTTTCTTCCTGCCTGATCCCTCCAAAAAATCAGAAACTAGGAGCCGGGCTCAGTGGCTCACGCCTGTAATCCCAGCACTTTGGGAGGTCAAGTTGGGCGGATCATGAGGTCAAGAGATCGAGACCATCCTGGCCAACATGGTGAAATCCCGTCTCTACTAAAAATACAAAAATTAGCTGGGTGTGGTAGTGCGCGCCTGTAGTCCCAGCTACTCGGGAGGCTGAGGCAGGAGAATTGCTTCAACCTGGGAGGCGGAGGTGGCGGTGAGCCGAGATCGCGCCACTGCGCTCCAGCCTGGCGCCTGGTAACAGAGTGAGACTCTGTCTCAAAAAAAAAAAAAAAAAAAAAAAAAAAAATTAGCTGGGCGTGGTGGCACGCGCCTGTGGTCCCAGCTACTCGGGAGGCTGAGGCGGAAGAATCGCTTGAACCCAGGAGGCGGAGGTTGCAGTGAGCCGAGATTGCACCATCACACTCCAGCCTGGCAACAGAGCAAGACTCCATCTCAAAAAAAAAAAAAAAAAAATCATCAATTATTATTGAGTATTCCTATTTTCTTTCTTTTTTCTTTTTTTTTTAAATTTAACTGCTAACTTGCTATCCAAGTATTCCTATTTTCATGGCAATATAATTATTACATAACTTCAATAAGAATCTGTTCTCCTAGTAACATGACACAATTGGAAACGCTGGCTATATTACCCACGCTTGGACTGGAATGTCCTATTGGAGAGTGACACACATAGAATCAGGTATGACCGGATGGCTTTCAGGCTGACTTTGTAGAGCCATTGTTTACAAAGAGCTCCTGAAAAATCTGGCCTGTTATCTGGCATACAGGGTTCCTGGCCTTACATGTGAGTAAGGAAAGAAAGTCGCTTCCAAATATCCCAAGTGTCCAAGGTGCAGGAACTTTGGGATATTTCAGGGACGTCAAGAAGAGAGGAATTCACCCAAATCTGTAGATATCACAGGTGAAGTCTGGTGGGAAGTTCTTGGCTTGGCTTCCTAACCTCCAAAGGCTTTTAAAAGCCCAATCTAAGATTCCCTGTTAAAAGTTTCAGCAAACTTAAAGAGGCCTGTGTGTGGCCCAGTGCCGTGGCTCACGCCTGTAATCCCAGCAGTTTGGGAGGCCGAGGAGGGCAGATCACCTGCAGTCAGTAGTTCAAGACCAGCCTGGCCAATGTAGCGAAACCCTATCTCTACTAAAAATATAAAAATTAGCTGGGCATGGTGGCAGGCGCCTGTAGTTCCAGCTACTTGAGAGGCTCAGGCAGGAGAATCGCTTGAACCCGGGAGGCAGAGGTTGCAGTGAGCCAAGATCACACCACTACACTTCAGCCTGGGTGACAGAGCAAGACTCTGTCTCAAAAAAAAAAAAAAAGGTCTGAAGGCCTGTGTAGTCAATTACCCTTTGTGCTGCATTTATGCAAATAATCAGGCCAAATTTAATGAGACAAGAATTATTTGGTAAATAAGAATAATCTTACTTTGATTATCTTCCATCAAAAAGGGAAGTGTTTGTAAAGAGAAATTTTATGCTCCAGTGGAGAAATATAACGCCCCCTTGGGAGTTACCAGATCCTAGTCCAGTTCACTGTCTTTGAGGTGTATTTATTTATTTATTTATTTATTTTTCTTTAAGGCGGGGTTTCACCATGTTGGTCAGGCTGGTCTTGAACTCCCGACCTCAGGTGATCCGCCTGCCTTGGCCTCCAAAGTGCTTGGATTACAGGCGTGAGCCACCAGGCCCAGCCTTTTTAAATTTATTTTTAAAATAGAGACGGGGTTTCACCATGTTGGCCAGAATGGTCTCGATTTCTTGACCTCGGGATCCGACTGCCTCGGCCTCTGAAAGTGTTGGGATTACAGGCGTGAGCCGCCATGCCCGGCTGAGGTGTATTTAAAAGAAAAATTTTTTTTTGAGATGGAGTTTTGCTCTTGTTGCCCAGGCTGGAGTGCAGTGGCGTGATCTCAGCTTACTGCAGCCTCCACGTCCTGGGTTCAAGCGATTCTCCCGCCTCAGCCTTCTGAGTAGCTGGGATTAGGTGCCCGGCTTTTTTTTTTTTTTTTTTTTTTGTATTTTTAATAGAGACACCATGCCCAGCAAATTTTTGTATTTTTAGTAGAGACAGGGTTTTGCCATGGTGGCCAGGCTGGTCTGGAACTCTTGGACTCAGGTGATTCACCCACCTTGGTCTCCCAAAGTGCTGGGATTACAGGTGTGAGCCACTGGGCCTGGCCTGTCTTTGAGGTTTTATGATCTGCCTGTTACTTGGACTGTCACTGCCTTCCTACCCGTCAGCCCTTACCAAATCCTCCCTTCTACTTTTCTTCTGGCTACTACTCTCTCCAGACTGACATTTCCAATTTGTGTCCTCCCTGACTTGGTGTCACCAAGAACTCAAATCCCTACTGGGACTCAGGTGGTCTGGTAGCTGCCCTTTGCGCCCAGGATCTGAAAAAAAAGCCCTACAGACTGAAGCCAGAAAGCTTGATATAAACTTGGAAGAACTCAGCACCACAACATACTTGGTAGCAAAATCCTTTGCTACCAAGTGTCCAAGGGTGGCCTTCGTGCCTGGAGCCGCTGCTACACAGGCCACCCAGGAAGCACCCCCTCCAGCTCCTGCATGCCCCGTGCTCTCTCCAGGAAGTAACCACAACTGGGATACCAATGCCTACGCCGTCACCGCAAGCTTCACACCACGCACCAGGAAATCCATGAGTGCCCCTGCTTCCCTTGTTAGGGCCCAACTGCCAGAAATGTCAACTGCTGCTCTCTAGGCTCAAAAACTGGGTTTATCAACAGCTCCAACCAGGCATCTTTGTTTTTCTTTCTTGTTTTGTTTCGTTGTTTTAATATAGGGTCTCTCTGTTGCTCAGGCTGGCGTACAGAAGCATGATCACGGCTCATGGCAGCCTCCACCGCCCAGGCTCTAAGGATTCTCTCACCTCAGCTTCCCGAGTGGCTGTAACTACAGGTGCACATCACCATGCCTGGCTAATTTTTACATGTTATATGTGAGACCAACCTGGGGTCTCACTACGTTGCCCAGGTTGGTTTCAAACTCCTGGTCTTAAGTGATCCTCCTCGGCTTCCAGAAATGCTGGCATTACAGATGTGAGTCACCATGCCCGGCCTATTTTTATTTTTGTTTCCTCATTAAATGCCTGACTGCTTGTATCACCCAGCAGAAATCCTTTCCTACCAAGTCTCGAGAGATGGTCCCGCTAGTACTTTATGAACACAGCACTGAACAGAAAATGGATGGGTTACTCCTGAGAGCAAAGAAGCCTGTCTCTGTTCTTCTTGCACAGGAGGGGGTGCTGACAAACTCTCCCTCCCCATACTCCAGCCAGGCTCCTGGGAGCCCCCTCCTCCACTGGGCCTCGCCCTGGCCTATCCAGGCTGGAACGAACACTAACACAGCTCCTAACAGCTCAAGGCCACATTCCTACAACGATCATAGCGCCCTTTAATGTGCCTGCCTGACAAACTCAAGGTTGCCACAAGAATTTCCTGTGAGCTTCGGCCAGCGCCTGAGGATGTGGTCCTTGTCTCCCAGTCTCTGTGGGAGGTTGGGGGCCTGACTTCAGTAAGCCCCAGGGGCAAATCCAGATCAGTTGGTTTCACAGGGGCCAACCCTCCCTTCCTGGTTTTGGTGATTTTCGACATCCCTAACTCTACTGAGTCCCCATCCCTTCCCACTCCCTCACTCTCCCTTTAAACTCCAGGCATGTCGACATGCAGCCAGCTTTTTCTCACGTTGTCAGTAGTTACTAAGTAAAAAATCTGTTTTTTCTGCATTAGCTAGTGTCTCACTGGGCCCTGCAGGGCAGCTCCTATGGTCCCTCAGGCTTGGAGGGTCACTTTAAACAATTAAAAGCAACAGGACACAAAAATCCCTGGCTGGAAAAATCCAATAAAGCAGGTCTGTTAGCAGGGCAGGCCTGGAGGGACTTCCCCTTTCTCTAAGATTCCCACGTGGCCCTGCACACCACACAGCACCCCTCCTGGGGGAGTCCTGGGCCCCTTCCTGGTGGAGCAGCCACTCTCTTGCAGTGGAAGGCCTGGGGTACTCCGAGGCCTGCAACAGGAAGCCTGTTAGAGAGGTCACCAAGGCCCTCTGAATCTGGTGCTCCAGAGACCCTCCTCCAGGCCCCCTGCAACTCTCCAGCTCTGAGAGTCTGATCCCAGCCCAAGGACCAAGTGGGGCCCTCCCTTGTGACTCTGCCACACACTCAACAGGTCAAGCCCTACTCCAGGGACAGGCTTATCCTCCTGGTCTGGACCCCCAACCCAGTCTTGAAGCCGGATCTCCCCACCCCTATCTGGAGCCCCTCACCCCAGCACAGGTCTTCAACCTCAGCCTCTCCCACAAGGAGTCTGAGGATCCTGCCCCGGTCCAAGGATCCCCACCCAAGGTCCGAATTCCCCCACCCCCATCCGTGGCTCCTCGACCCGGGTTGGAGGACCCCCCCCCCACCAGAAGTCGGATGCCTTCACCGAGGTCCGAATTCTTCACTCCCCATCCAGGCCTCCCCACCCCCAAGTCAGACCCCTCCCCCCCAGGTCCGGAGACCCCCGTCCAAAGTCAGCATCCCTTCACATCGGTCGGAATTTCCACACCCCATTCCGAGGTCCCGCCCTGGGTCCGAAGTCCCCCGCCCCAATCCGGCCCGCGTCCGGCCCGCGTCCGGCCGGCGCTCTCACCTCTCCTGCGGCGGCGCGCCCTGGGACAGGACCCGCCCCGGCGGGCGCAGGCAGCGCGGCGGGCAGCCCCAGCCGCCGAGAAGCCCCGCGACGATGGCGGCGATGGCGGCGGCGCTGCGGGACTGGGAGGGCGCTTCCGGTGGCGGACGCCGGCCGTGCCGGGCGGGGTGCGGGGCGCGGCGCAGGGCGCCGTAGGTAGGTTGGGGTCGGGGGCGGCCTCGTGGGGGTGTCCGCGCGCCCGGAGCCTGAGTGTCCGCCTGGGGGGTGCCCTCGTGAGGGTGTCCGCGCGGCTAGGATGGGGGTGTCCCGTGGGGGGTGCCCTCGTGAAGGTGCTCTCGTGGGGGTGTCCGTGCGGCGTGGGCCGGGGTGTCCCTGTGGGGGGTGGCCACGCGGGGGTATCCATGCACCGGCCTGTTGATCTAGTCTTGCGCAGGGGTCCGGGCTGCTCTAGCCCACAGGCATCCCCCCTCCCCAGATAGGGAAACTGAGGCTGGGTGGCTTCTCTAAGGTCCTGCTGTGCCGGCTGCACGTTTGGTCTCCCACAGTTGGCGCCCCAGTAACAACTACAGTCCTGAAGATGATGGTGTCCCACCTCCTGAGGTCACCAGGCACCGACTCCACTGGCCAGATCTCCCACCTCCCATCTCCCATCTCCCACCTTCTCCCCAGACCCCTAGACTCTAGAGGTTAGAGGCTGCACAGAGCAAGGGGAGGATGCACACTCATCCTCCTGGAGCCCCTGAGGAACAGCTGACCAATCAGGACTATAATCATAGCTGAGCACTCGAAGCAGGGGCTGGGTGCCTGAGCACTCAGGAGGGTTCTAACCTCACCCTGTAGGACAGATTCCCCTAGAGCCGGCCAAAGTGCCACCATATATGTTATGTGTGGCCAGTTTCTTTCTTTCTTTTTTTTTTTATTTTTTTTATTTTTTGGGCTTTCCGGCAAAAACCGGAAAGCCTGCTAGACAAATTCTAAAAGAGCTGTAACACTATGTGTGGCCAGTTTCATTCCATGTACAACAACACGGTCCCCCACCATGCAGCAGGGCCTTTGACCCTGCCCGCTGGATGCCTGTGACAGTGAGCAGCTCTCCCCCACAGGCGATGAGTGTAGAGGGGTGTAAGGATGGGGTTAGGGCTCCTTCCCAGGGATGGTGGCTGTGGGAGGCAGGGTGGCTGGCCCTTGGCCAGCAGTGGACTTGGGAGGGAGGACTGCAACCTCCGCCTCCCAGGTTCAAGCAATTCTCCGGCCTCAGCCTCCCAAGTAGCTGGGACTACAGGTGTGCGCGCTACCACACCCAGCTAATTTTTGCATTTTTAGTAGAGATGGGGTTTCACCATGTTAGCCAGGATGGTCTCGATCTCTTGACCTTGTAATCTGCCTGCTTGGCCTCCCAAAGTGTTGGGATTATAGGTGTGAACCACCACACCCGGCCCAGAGCAGAAAATTAATGGACAATGTGTCAGCAGGTGAGGCGAGGCAGACACTTTCTGGGGCCAAACCCTGCAGGCAGAGAGGGTATACCTGGCCAAAGTGGGTGAAGGCAAGGTTATGAGGTTTCCCAGGGCACTGGAGTGCACAAATGTGTCCCCAGGTAATGCCTGCTGCCAGGTAATGCCTGCCACCCAGCCCTTCGTCCCGAAGAGCAGCATCTGCCCTACCCACCGTTGAGGTACGTTTGGGTTCCTTCCTCCCCTTCATGCTGCTTAAAGGCAGATTTCCTACACTTGCAATGGACTCCCCTATGCTAGTGTTTATCAGCCTGAGAGGGCTCCTGGGTGTGCACGGGGGAGAGCAAGCCGCCTGAGATAAGCACATCCACACAGCCAGCTGCTCACCCTCCCCGATAGCAGACGGGACACAGTGTGAGGCTGCAGGGTAGGATGACCCAGCGAGGGCCCTGTATGGCAGCAAGAACAGGCACCTGCCACGGGAGGTAGGGCCTTTCTGGGCAAAGCCTCCGGCCACCAGACAGCAGGAGGAGACAGATGCTTCTCCATCAGCAGGTGCATGCTCCCCGCGGGACCTGGTGGCAGCTTCTCCCTGACCAGCAGTCCTTGGTGCTCTAGACTTATATTAAAGCCACCAGAATAATTTACAGCAGTTTAGGCCTTTCCAGAGCCCTTGAGTTGAATTAGGAATTCAGTGTGCTTTAGACTGGCTGCTGCAACCGAGCACTCAGATGCTGGCTGCCAGGTGAAACCGTGGGAGGGTCTGGGTGTGGGGGCAGGCTGGCTGCAGGCCATGGCCTGAGTGCCTGGATGCAGCTTTCCAGGCTTTCTCAGCTGAGCCAGGGCTTGTCTCGGTTCCAGCTCTTGTATCCTTTAGGAGTGCAGGTTCTAGACCCTAGTCTGTGGGGCATCTGCAGAGCCGGGGTGCGGAGGACATGGCACTCCAGGTATATTCTCTGCAGCCTTGCCTGCCTAGGAAGGTGGAGGTGGCTGCAAAAATAGGCTCAGCCTTCTCATGGCAGATGCTGGGCTCTGATGCTGGTGCTGGGCAGGTTGCCCAGCCTTTGATGACAGACCGTCCTCCGATCATGGAACCTCTTGGCCTTGTCTGAAGCAGCGACCAGCTCCAGATGCCCTGGCAGGGTGGTGCTTCTCATCTGGGCAGGCTCGTGTCTGCAGACAGGCTGAGAGCACTACTTGTTTTATACCCCAGACTCCTGTCATCAGTCCCCACCCTGCACTCACTCCAACAGACTGATGACTTTCAATTATTTCTTCCTTCGTTCACCAGGGAGTGGGCTGGTGCCTGGTGTGGGTGTCCTGGACCTCAGGCCCAGTTCAGTGCGCTTCCCCTCTCTACTTCCTCCCTCCACTCCCTTCTCCATCCCTCCCTTTTTTGGCTGCCCCCTGCCTGCCTGCCTTGCCAGTAGCTTCCAGAGTAGACAGATGACAGCTTTTGCAGGCTAAAAAGGCTGAGAGTGGCCCTGTGTGCAGTGAGCCACCATGGAGGACCGAGGCCAGGCGACACCACAGCCAGCCTGAAAGGAATTCCAGGATAAAACCTGAGCCCAGGCAGCTCTCCCTGTGCCCAGGTGGCTTCCCTCCTGGATCACTGCAGCCAGGTGCACCGAGACCCTGGCTGTGTGGACTGGCCAGCTATGAGTGACGGGCTGCTTGTGCGTTTATTCTTGCTCACTTGTGACGGAGGGCAGACTTCACAACTGAAAGGCGTGTGGACTCCAAAATGTTTTAGGCCATCTTTGCTTGTAATCCCAGGACCTTGGGAGGCTGAGGTGGGAGTATTGCTTAAGGCTAGGTGTTTGAGTCCAGCCTGGGCGACATAGCCAGACCCCGTCTCTACAAAACAAAAAAAAATGTAGCTGGACATGGTGGTCTGTGCCCATAGTCCCAGCTATTCTGGAGGCTGAGGCTAGAGGATCACTTGAGCCCAGGAGGTAGAGGCTGCAGTGAGCTGTGATTGCCCCACTGTGCTCCTGTTATGGGGGCCCTTCTGGGTCTGTGTCCCAGCCCTGTGCTGACCATGTTCCTTCCCGCCTTTCATCCCTCCCCGTAGCAGGGCAGTGGGACTATAATCTTGTGGTGACAGAGTGAGACCCTGTCTCCAAAATAAACAGAATAAAAAAGAAAATAGCTCTGTGTCTCGATCAGAACACTGGTAAAGTTTGAGCTCAGAGCAGTCAGCCTGGTGTGTGTATGCAGCGTGGTTTGCAAAGATGGTCACACACTCACAGCCAACCTCGGCCCCGTATGGCTTGATCTCTGGATTTGCACAGACGATGTGTATGGAGTAACTCTTTCTGCTCTGATGCGTGGTGCCTTGTCACTCCTGACTGTCACAGAATGGAGTCTCCCATCCTGATAAAATAGATCCCGTACCACGTTTAACCAGAAAGCTTTTAGCCTGTTGGAAATTGTCGGGGCCCTTCTGGGTGTGTGCCCCAGACCTGTGCTGGCTGCATTTCTTCTCACCTCTCATCCCTTCCCTCAGCAGGTCAGCGGGACTACGATCTCCTGGTGATTGGCGGGGGATCTGGTGGCCTGGCTTGTGCCAAGGAAGGTATGAATTCTGTATCCTTTGTGGCAAGGCCTCAAAGCTTTTAGGGCCCCCAGAGAGGGTGGTGCTGTCCAGAAAGCATCCATGAGCAGAATTCACTGCCTGCCTGCTGGGGTCACCCCCCAGTGGCCTCTGTGCTGTGGCCTGTTCCCCGCCATGCTCCACGTGTCTACTGCACCCAGTGGCACGGTGGCACTTCCACCAGGGCTCACGGTCAGTTCTGCTGGCTAGTCTTATACTTGGCCTGGCACCCAGCGAGCATTCAGTAAAGATGTTAGAAGCACAGACGGCGTAAAGGCAATCCACTGCTCTTGCTCCGGGTGGCTGGGGAGTGGGTAGGAACCTGGGAAGTCTCCTGGCTGACTGGGGATCAGCACCACACTGGACCCTCAGAGCCACTCCCAGAAACGGATGGCACAGGTGGCGACGAGGCCTAGTGCTGTTCTTTATAGCAGACCAGGCGCCTGGGCCGTGAGTTCACTCCCATGCTGCAGCTGCAGAGACCTGAGTCCCCTTTAATCCAGAATGTGGGCAGCGCCTGGGTGTGTCTTCGCCTTTCGTGAGAGTGGCATTTCCCTGCGGAGGATGACATGGTTTTGCAGCTTTGTTGAGATGAACGGTACACATTCACACGGGCAGCCTGATCATTCCTGACATGTATATGTGCCCCTGCAGCCGGTACCACAGTCAAGATGGTGGGTGTGTCCTCCACCCCGTGAGTCTGCCGGGGCTGCCGTAACAAGCAGACTGTAACAGACCGGGCGGCTGAAGGAACACATGCTTATTTTCTCTCAGTTCTGGAGGCTGGAAGGTATCAAGGTGCGGGCAGGGCCGGTTTCTTCCGAGGCCTCTCCCTTGGGCTGCAGATGGCAATCGTCGTCCGTCTGTGCGTGTCTGTGTCCTAATCTCTGCTTACACCTGTCCTTCTGGATTAGGGCCCACCCTATGGCCTCCTTTTCATTGGCTTTTTATTGGAGACAGAGGCTTGCTCTGCTTCCCAGGCTGGAGTGCAGTGGTGTGATCTCAGCTCACTGCAACCTCGAACTCCTGGGTTCAAACCATCCTCCTGCCTCAGCCTCCCAAAGTACTATTACAAGTGTGGCCCCTGTACCTGTGTATGGCCTCATTTTAATTTAATTAGCTTTTTTTTTTTTTTGAGATGGAGTTTCGCTCTTGTTGCCCAGGCTGGAGTGCAATGGTGCGATTCTCCTACTTCAGCCTCCCGAATAGCTGGGATTACAGGCATGCACCACCACGCCCAACTAATTTTGTATTTTTAGAAGAGACGAGGTTTCTCAACGTTGGTCAGGCTGGTATCGAGCTCCCAGCCTCAGGTGATCTGCCCGCCTCTGCCTCCGAAAGTGCTGGGATTATAGGCGTGAGCCACCATGCCCGGCCTAATATTTCTTATTAAAAATAAAAAGCGATGGAGGTCTCTGTGTTGCCCAGCCTGGCCTCAAAATCCTGGGTTCAAATGATCCTGTCACTACAGCCTCCCAAAATGTTGGGATAACAGGCATGAGCCGCTGTGTCTGGCCTGTAGTTTTCGATGTATATGTCTTTCACATATTTCATCAGATACATCCCTAAGTGTTTCATATTTTTATAATAGTTTTTCTTTATCTTTTTTTTTTCTTTTTTTATTTATTTATTTATTTTTAAGACAGGGTTTCACCATGTTGGTCAGGCTGGTCTTAACTCCCGACCTCAGGTGATCCGCCCGCCTTGGCCTCCAAAGTGCTTGGATTACAGGCGTGAGCCACCACGCCCGGCATTTTTATAATAGTTTTATTGAAATATACCTCACATTATGTATGCAGTTGTCCCTTGATATCCAAGGAGGATTGGTTTCAGGACCCCCGGCTGTTACCAAAATCCATGGATATGGAGATTCGTGCATACGGAAGTCAGGCAGTCGGCCCTGCAGAACCCACAGATACAAAGTCAGCCCTCTGTATATATAGTTTTGCATCCTATGAATACTGTTTTTTCTTTTTCTTTCTTTTCTTTGTTTATTTATTTATATTTATTTATTTATTTAAGATGGGGTTTCACCATGATGGCCAGGCTGGTTTTGAACTCCTGACCTCAGGTGATCCACCCACCTCGGCCTCCCAAAGTGCTAGGATTACAGGCCTGAGCCACCACACCCGGCCTCTTTTTTTGTTTTTTGAGATGGGGTCTCCCTCTGTCGCCCAGGCTGGAGTACAGTGGTGTGATCTTGGCTCACTGCAACCTCTGCCTCCCAGGTTCAAGCAATTCTCCCACTTCAGCCTCCCAAGGAGCTGGGATTCCAGGCGCACGCCACCATGCCTGGCTAATTATTGTATTTTTAGTAGAGACAGGGTTTCACCATGTTGGCCAGGCTGGTCTCGAACTCCTGACCTCAGGTGATCCACTTGCCTCGGCCTCCCAAAGTGTTGGGATTACAGGCGTGAGCCACTGCGCCCGGTCAAGGGATTATATTTATTGAAAAAAGCTCCATGTATGAGTGGACCTACACAGTTCAAACCCGTGTTACTCAAGGGTCAGCTGTAAATCACTTATTTAAAATGCATTATTCAATGCTTTTTAGTATAGTCACAAAATTGTGCAACGACCACCACAGTCAAGTTTAGAACATTTTAGTCTCTCTCCAAAATACCCTGTACCCATTAGCAGTCACTGTCTGTTCCCTGCTCTCCCCAGCCCCTGACAAACCACAAATCTACCTCCTATATCTATGGATGTGTCTGTTCTGGACATTTCAGCCGTTTTTCGTTTTTTTTTTTTGAGACAGGATCTTCCTCTGTCACCTAGGCTGGAGTGCAGTGGCGCAATCTCCGCTCCCTGCAACCTCCCCCCGCCCCAGTTCCAGCCATTCTTGGGCCTCAACCTCCTGAGTTGCTGGGATTACAGGTGCGTGCCACCACGCCCAGCTAAGTTTTGTATTTTTAGTACAGACGGGGGTTTCTCCATGTTGACCAGGCTGTTTTCCAACTCCTGACTTAAAGTGATCCACCTGCCTGGGCCTCCTAAAGTGCTGGGATTGCAGGCGTGAGCCACCACGCCCGACCTGTTGTTTTGTTTTTTGAGACAGAGTCTCGCACTGTCACCCTGGCTGGAGTGCAGTAGTGCGATCTCCACTCACTGCAACCTCCGCCTCCCAGGCTCAAGCGATCCTCCTGCCTCAGCCTCCCAAGTAGCTGGGACCACAGGCACGGGCCAGCACACTTGACTAATTTTTGTACTTTTAGTAGAGACGGGGTTACACTATGTTGATCAGACTGGTCTCGAACTCCTGACCTCAGGTGATCCGCCCGCCTCCACCTCCCAGAGTCCTGGTATTTAGATGTGAGCCACCGTGCCTGGCCTCTTTTCACTTTTTTGATGGTGACCTTTGTGCCACAAAAGTTTTAAATTTTGATGAAGTCCAATTTATCTTTTTTTTTTCCCTTTGTTGCTTATGATTTTGGTATCATATCTAAGGAACTATTGCCTTAATCCAAGGTCACAAAGAGTTACGCCTGTTTTTTCCTAAGAGTTTTATAGTTCAAGCTCTTACAGTTAGGTCTCTGATTTATTTTGAGTTGCCTTAGGGTTTACGGCATGTACCTTAACTTGTCAATCCACTCTTAAAAGAGCATACTTTTATTCTACCCTTTAAACCTTCATTTTGTGTGATTATGTGTTTTACTGTTACGTGTTATAAATTCACAACACATCACTGTTTTTGTTTAAAATGTACTTAAATAGTGGGAGAAGATCTCACATACTCACCCATGTATTTCTGTGTTCTTCATTCCTTCGCGAGGATCACATTTCCATCTGGTAATTTCCTTCTACATTAAGGACGTCCTTTAGCATTTCTTATAATATGACCCTTGTGGTGATGAATTCTTTCAGCTTTATTTTGCCTTCTTTCTTTTTTTTTTTGAGACGGAATCTTGCTCTGTCGCCAGGCCGGAGCGTACTGGTGCGATCTTGGCTCACTGCAACGTCTGCCTCCTGGGTTCAAGCAATTCTTCTGCCTCAGCCTCCCGAGTAGATGAGATGACAGGCGCCCGCCACCACACCCGGCTAATTTTGCATTTTTGGTAGAGACAGGCTTTCACCATGTTGGTCAGGCTGGTCTTGAACTCCTGACCTCAGGGGATCTGCCCGCCTCGACCTCCCAAAGTGCTGGGATTATAGGCGTGAGCCACTTGGCCTGGCCTGCTGTGTTAACTTCTATAAGTCAGATGTTTGATGCAACCGAGTTCAAGGCTGATATAACGCAGAGCCAGGACAAGTTGTGAGCTGTTTCTAGGGCCTTAGACTTCCTACTGGGAGCATCGCAGTCCCTTCTAAACAGAGGTCTGGAGAAGGTGGGTCATTTGGAGAGAAGTGACCTAAACTCTCCTAGTTGAAGGGATCTATCCTCGAGACTCATCACTGAAGGAATTCAAAAGAGAAAATTTAAGGGGAAGGGAAAAAAATAAATTATTTAAAATTTTAAAGAATGGGCATGTGGGAGAAGGGGTGGAGATAGTTAAGAGTTACAGGAAAACATTTCCAATGAATATGAGGAAGAATTTTATATTGGGAGAGTTCCCACAATTAAATGGCCACTTGAGAAGGCAGTACATTCCCCAGACAAAGGTACCAGGCATAGGTGAGCACTCGGTGAGGATGTTATGAAGGAAACTCAAACTTAAGGTGAGTAGGTAGAGCCGGGCGCGGTGGCTCACGCCTGTAATCCCAGCACTTTGGGAGGCTGAGGTGGGCGGATCACCTGAGGTCAGGAGTTCGAGACCAGCCTGACCAATATGGTGAAAGCCCGTCTTAAAAAAAAAAAAAAAAGAGCCGGGCGTGGTGGCTCACGCCTGTAATCCAAGCACTTTGGAGGCCAAGGTGGGCAGATCACCTGAGATCGGGAGTTCAAGACCAGCCTAACCAACATGGTGAAACCCCGTCAAAAAAAAAAAAAAACAAAAAACAAAAAACGGTGAGTAGGTAGAACAAATTGCATATAAGATCCTTCCCAGCGGGGTGTGCTGGCTCACACCTGTAATCCCAGCACTTTGGAAGGCCAAGGTGGGCGTATCACCTGAGGTCGGGAGTTCAAGACCAGCCTGATCAACATAGTGAAACCCATCTCTACTAAAAATACAAAAAAAAATTAGCCTGACATGGTGGTGCATGCCTGTGATCCCAGCTACTTGGGAGGCTGAGGCAAGAGAATTGCTTGAACCCTGGAGCAGAGGTTGCAGTGAGCCGAGATTGTGCCAGTGCTCCTCAGTCCGGGAGACTGTGAGAAGTAGCTACCGTACAGTGCAAGCTGGGACGCATCGGAGGTGTATACAACCACCCTGAAGTCGAAGGAAGGAGAGAGAACTTTCGGTAGGGAGTAGTCAGGGAAAAAGTGACCCAAAGGTCTGGGATCTTAAACAGTGAAGGAGGAACAGTGTTCTGTGAGGGAGGTTTCTTTTCACATGTTAATTTCTTCAGCAAACCATCTGAATACTTAATGTGGTCCAAGCTCTGGGCCAGGACCCAGAACAACAAACACAAACCAGGACAAAAGCCCCTGACTCACGGAGTTCTGCAGTTTAGTAACCAAGACAGACACATGAGCAGATAGTCTATCATATGTGGTAAGGTGGAGACAGGGCACAGAACTGAGGCATCTAACCAAGGAAATAAAAAGAAAAAAATATGGACTAGTTACAATGCCTGTTTTATTGATCTTTTCTGCTGATTCTGACATCTGTGTTACTTCCTAGTCAGTCTCTATTGACTGACTTTTCCCCCTCTGTAGGTGTATTTTCCTGCTTCTTTGTGTGACTGGTAATTTTTGGTTGAATGGCAGACACCTGAATTTACCTTGCTGGGTTCTGGAGATTTTTGTCTTTCTAGAAATATTATTACTGAGCTCTGTTCTGGGATGCAGTTAAGTTATTAAGAGTCAGTTTGACCCCTTTGGGTCTTCTGCAAAAGATTTCTTAGGTGTGTATGGAGCAGTGCCCAGTCCAGGGCTAATTATTCTCAACTACTGTGGCATGACCCAATGCCCCAGGAATATGCTTTTCCCAGTCTGGCTTCTGGGAACAGGCACTGTCCCCTGCCCTGTGTGGGCACTGTCCCCTCCAGCCCTTCTAGGTGGTTCTGTCCCTGCTCTCGGTAGCTTCCCAAGACACATGAGCCAATCAGGTCTCCCAGATTCTCTGGGCAGCGCCCCCTCGTCTTCTCTGCGTGACCTCTGGCTGCCTCAGTCTCCCCAGGCTCTCAGTCCTCTCCTGCGCTGGCCTCTCCCCCAGCCTCCCCCGGCCTGCAGCGCTGGGTCCTGGAGACTCCCCAGGGCCCACCATGTTTTTGTTTCCTGCCTCTCAGGTCCTTTGTTGCCTGCCGTCCGGTACCTCAAAGCCTGTTATTTCAGGCTTTGACCTGGGTTTTGGGTTGCCTCGGGGAGGGTAAATCTGTGCTGTGCTGCTCCATCGTGGTCAGGTGTGGGAGTTGGACGCTGGCTTTTTGTTTTTTCGAGATGATGTCTTGCTCTGTCACCCAGGCTGGAGTGCAGTGGCACAGTCTCGGCTCACTGCAGCCTCCACCTCCCAAGCTGAAGCCATCCTCCCACCTTAGTCTCCTGAGCAGCTGGGACCACAGGTGCACACCACCACACCCAGCTAATTTTGTATTTTTTGTAGAGACGGGGTTTTGCTGTGTGGCCCAGGCTGGTCTCAAACTCCTGGGCTCAAACCATCTGTTTACCTTGGCCTCCCAAAGTCTTGAGACGACAGACGTGTGCTACTGTGCCTTGTGGACATGAGCTTGTTTTTTTTTTGAGTTGGAGTCTCGCTCTGTCACTCAGTCTGGAGTATAGTGACGCTATCTCGCTCACTGCAACCTCTGCCTCCTGGGTTCAAGCAATTTTCCTGCCTCAGCCCCCTGAGTAGCTGGGACTACAGGAGCCTGCCACCATACCCTGCTAATTTTTGTGTTTTTAGTAGCGACAGGGTTTCACCATGTTGGCCAGGCTGGTCTTGAACTCCTGACCTCAGGTGATCTGCCCGTCCAGGCCTCCCAAAGTGCTGGGATTACAGACGTGAGCCACCGCATCTGGACCACATTAGGTTTTTGAAGGCCAAGGCCTGAGCTTTTAAATTCAGCCAGGGAATCCCAGTATTCATTCAGTGAGCAAAATGGATTTTTAAAATGAACTCTTACAAAACTTTGTTCTAACCTTGCTTTATGATAGCCATGAATCGAACACATTCCGTGGCATTTTAGGGTTCGTGAGATTTACGCGTGCTCTGGGAGGCAGTTGAGTCCAGGGCCTGAAGTTTGCCAATGTAGTGCCCAAGCCGAGCCAAAGGGAAGCTTGAAATTAGCCCTGGCTAATGTTGTTTTTTTTTTCTTTTTTGAGACGGAGTCTTGCTCTGTCGCCCAGGCTGGAGTGGGGTGACGCGATCTCAGCTCACTGCAACCTCTGCCTCCTGGGCTGGAAAGATTCTCCTGCCTCAGCCTCCTGAGTAGCTGGGACTACAGGCGCATGCCACCATGCCCAGCTAATTTTTTAATTTTTATTTTTTTACCATACTTTGGCTCTGGGGTACATGTGCACATCCTGTGTCCTGCAGGATTGTTGTATAAGTATACACGTACCATTTTTATTTTTAGTGGAGACGGGTTTTACCATGTTGGCCAGGCTGGTCTCGAACTCCTGACCACAAGTGATACTCCTGCCTTGGCCTCCCAAAATGCTGGGATAACAGGTGTGAACCACCGTGCCCAGTCTTGGCTAATGGTTTCTGAGTTGGCCTCAGACCCCGCGGCCCTGGGTGGCCCCATTGATGGCCGGTAGGGTAGCTGGGTGGCTCCGCAGCAGGAAATGTGGTTTGGAGTCAGGTCTTGGCTCCCACCCTGGGGCTGGCCCACCCTGGGGCTGCTGTGTCACTTTTCCTGAACTTCGGTGTCCTGGTCCTGAGGGTGAGGCAGCCAATACCCATCTAGGGGGCTCTGGCTGGGCTGGGAAGGGGGCAAGGGAGAGCCTCTGAGTCAGGAGCCATTCTCAGTGGGGTGGCTACCAAGGGAATGCCACCCAGGGATGCTTGGGTGGGCAGTGGGCTTGTGGTGAATGTACAGGGGCAGGTGGGGCAGATGCCAGCAGTGTGAGGGGTGGGTGGTCCAAAGGCTGCAGCCCAGAGAGGTCTGAGGGCTCCTGCCTGTGGGCAGCACACCTGGGTGGGCAGTGGCAGCAGGAGGCTGGGAGATTCAGTGCAGAGTACATGCCAGCAGGTGGCACAGCTCAGCCAGCCGGTGCACTGAGGCAGATCAGGGGCCCTAGCATCGTGCCACTTAGCCACTGTGTGGGCAGCCGCAGGCCCAGGCCCTGTCCATGCTCTTCTGGACCTCACAGGCCCCGAGGAGTGCCTGTTCTCATCGGGTCCTGAGCCAGCTCCCCCCATGCTCACCTGCCGCTCTCCTTGTCCTTTCAGCTGCCCAGCTGGGAAGGAAGGTGGCCGTGGTGGACTATGTGGAACCTTCTCCCCCGAGGTAGGCAGCACCTATGGGAGCCGGGTGTCCTGGGGAAGGAGGGGGGAGGTGCGCCTGGTTCCTGTACAGAGGGCAGCTGACGCCAAAGTCCCTCAGCCCTGCTATCCACGGTCTCTGGACAGTGTCCTGTTTCATACGTCATTACTTTAAAGTTCTTCACCATTCTCAAAAACGACTCTGGCCAGGTACAGTGGCCTACACCTGTATTCACAGCACTTTGGGAAGCCAAGGTGGACCTTGATCACTTGAGCCCAGGAGTTTGAGGCTGTAGTGAGCCATGATTGCACCACTGCACTCCAGGTTAGATGACAGAGGTGAGAACTAAATTTTTTAAAAAATTGAAACAGTCTTGCTCTGTTGCCTAGGCTGGAGTGCAGTGGCGCGATCTCGGCTCACTGCCAACCTCTGCCACCTGGGTTGAAGCAATTCTTGTGCCTCAGCCTCCTGAGTAGCTGGAACTACAGGTGCGCGCCACCACTCCCGGCTAATTTTTTGTATTTTTAGTAGAGACGTGGTTTCTGCCATGTTGACCGGGCTGGTCTCAAACTCCTGACCTCAGGTGATCCGCCCTCCTCGGCCTCCCAAAGTCCTGGGATTACAGGTGTGAGCCACCGCACCTGGCCTATTTTTATTTTATTTATTTATTTATTTTTATTTTTTATTTTTTTATAAGACAGGGTTTCACCATGTTGGTCAGGCTGGTCTTGAACTCCCGACCTCAGGTGATCCTCCGCCTTGGCCTCCAAAGTGCTTGGATTACAGGTATGAGCCCCCACACCCGGCCTTTATTTTTAATTAAAATAGCGATCAAGTTTGTGTGGCATGTCAGCTGGGCCCTGTCAGAGTTACAAAACAGCTTAAAGGAATTCCAAACACCCTAGAAGAACAGGGAAATCTCTAGTAGTCACCTGAACATAAATCCAAATGTGCTGTTCCCCCACTCCCAGGCACCCGGTGGGGCCTAGGCGGCACCTGCGTCAACGTCGGCTGCATTCCCAAGAAGCTTGATGCACCAGGCGGCGCTGCTGGGGGCCTGATCCGAGACGCCCCCCATTACGGCTGGGAGGTGGCCCAGCCTGTGCCACATGACTGGTAAGGACCCGGCGCTGTGGCATTCGGGGTGCTTTTCTGCTACTCTTGGGTGGAGGAGGAAGAGGAGGCTTATCCTCCGTGAACCTTCACAGGGAATGTGCTGTAGGATGGGTTTCTCAGCCAGGGTTGACTCCGCGCCCTCTGCCTCAGACATCTGGGAATGTCTGGAGACAGTTGTGGTTGTCACTGGAGAAGGGTTCGCTCCCCTCCTGGGGGGGAGCCCAGGGATGCTGCTGCCATGCATAGTGCAGCCTCACCAAGAACAGTCCATCTCCAAGGCCGGGAGTGCGGGGTGGGAGGCCGCTTCAGCTGAGTTCTTTTGGGAAGGGGACCACGTGGCCCAGCACACAGCCACCCACAGTAGCTCACATAGGCCTCTGCCTGCAGGGGGGTAGCCTTTGGGGCACAGAGCAGCTGCATCTGGATAGCTGTGGGTCAGAGCCCCTGTTTTCTGTGAGTCCAAAAGTCCACAGCCCCAAGCCCGGGACAGGCGGTGGCCCGTAGGGATGGATGTCATGTTTTGCCACCTTTAAAAGCACTCTCGTTGTTTGATACTTCTATTAATGCACATCCGAATCTTTTTTGTTTGTTTTTTTTGTTTGTTTGTTTTTGTAAGACAAGGTTTCACCATGTTGGTCAGGCTGGTCTTGAACTCCTGACCTCAGGCGATCCACCTGCCTTGGCCTCCAAAGTGCTGGGATTACAGGCGTGAGCCCCCGCGCCCGGCCGTGCATCTGAATCTAATAGTGCATTGTGAGACTCTGCAGCTAACACCTGTGTTGTGCTTCTATATTTTGTTTTGTATGTTCACAGGAGGAAGATGGCAGAAGCTGTTCAAAATCACGTGAAATCCTTGAACTGGGGCCACCCGTGTCCAGCTGCACGACAGGTACTGAAGCTCCCCTCGGGGAGTGGGCCACCCTCTGGGCCTTTTCTTGGGCGTTTTGTGCCTGGACACACACTTACTGACTGTGCAGAGCACGCCCTGGCAGGCTCTGGGGGTTCAGGTCCCTGCTCGTGGGTGGGGATGAGGACAAGGAGTGGATGGGAGTGACCGCAGGGGTTGGGGAGCCTGCCCTCTGCTGCAGAGCAGAGCCTGGAGGTGCCAAGGAATGAGTGAGGCCACGTTGGCAGAATGGCCAAAGCCCAGGGCTGCACAGGGAGGAGGCACTTGGGGCTGGGAGGCCTCAGGCCAGAGAGCATGGGCATGGCTGTACCTGGGGCTGATACGTGGTGAGGGCCATCCCAGTTGTAAGCCTCTACCCCGTGAACCCCCGTCTTACTACACAGCTCCAGCTCCTTGGGTATGGCTGCAGGTGCCTGGTGCTTTCCGCTGGAGCAAATGTCCTTACTTGGTCGCCATTCCTGTCAGCTCCTGGGGGATCCCCAGCACAGAGGCCAATGCTCCCACGGCCTGCAGCCTCCTCCTGGGGCTCAGCTGCCAGCATAGCAGGTACCTGCATCTGGCACTGCCTCAGGCCCAGCCTTTCTCCCAGGGCTGTGGTGCCCTGCCTGTGCCCCATGGGCCATGGAGGGGACACCGGTCCTGCAGAGGTCTGGCGGCTCTTCTCGTGTACCATTTGCTCGGCTCCAGCGGGATCTTCCTGGGACTTCACAGCAGGGAGCAGTTTTGTGCGCACTAGATCCAGGAAAGCAGAGTCAGGAAGCCAACTGCTTGCCCTTCACCTGGGCCTCACGAGCTCTCTCCCTATCCAGGGAGCTAAGCCACATTGGGTTGTGGAGTTTCTGCGTTCCTCTGCGGGGCTCGTGTATCCCCCGGTACAGTTCCCTGGGGGCAGCAGGCTCTGCCCTGTTTCCTCCCTGCCCTATGTAGCTCCTGGGCAGGCATCAAACAGGCCCAGCCCACTGCCTGCCCCAGAGCCGCCTGTAGAAGGAGGCCGGGGCGCACTTTGGCTGTTTCTGCATTTTCACTCTTCTGAAAAGTGCTGCCATGAGCGTCGTGCGGCTGTGTCCCGGAGCTGCTTCCTGGCTGTCGAGGAAGCCAACCCTGTGATTGAAGCGTTCTTGACTGGGAGAGCTTCACATGGCTCAGACGGCCCATGGAGGCACAGGCTTGTGGGTGGGGAGAAGGTGGGCTCAAGCAGGAGGCAGAACCTTCTAGAACCCTTGCTGCAGCATGGGCTTACTGTCATTAGGAGGTGTCGGCCGGGTGCGGTGGCTCATGCCTGTATTCCCAGCACTTTGGGAGGCTGAAGTGGTGTCGGCCGGGTGCGGTGGCTCATGCCTGTATTCCCAGCACTTTGGGAGGCTGAAGTGGGAGGATCACTTGAGCCCAGGAGTTGGACACCAGCCTGAGCAACATAGTGAGACCCCCATCCCTACAAAAAATAAAACGACTAGCCAGGGGTGGTTGCCCATGCCTGGAGTTCCAGTTACTTGAGCGGAGACTGCAGTGAGCTATGATCGTGCCACTGCACCCCAGCCTGGGTGACAGAGCAAGACCCCGTCTCTAAAAAAAAATAAGGGTGGGGTGTGATGGCTCAAGCCTGTAATCCTAGCACTTTGGGAGGCTGAGGTGGGTGGATCACCTTAGGTCAGGAGTTCAAGACCAGCCTGGCCAACATGGCGAAACCCCATCTCTAAAAATATAAAAATTAGCCAGGCATAGTGGTACAAGCTGTAATCCAGCTTCTCGGGGAGGCTGAGGCAAGACTGGGGCAAGAGAATGTTTGAACCTGGGAGGTAGAGGTTGCAGTGAGCCGAAATCACGCCATTGCACTCCAGCCTGGGTGGCAGAGTGAGATTCTTGTCTCAAAAAAAAAAAAAAGAAGCGTAGGTCATTGGTTCCTGTGCACCATACTGCCAGCCACCGTTTTGCCAGCCTTGTCATGCCCATTATCTTGGTGTTACCACACTCCTGAAGGTAAAATGTGATGCCAGCTGGTGGGCACCACAGCTCCCTGCTGGAACATGTCTAGGTGAGGAGGACTGTCCCCAAGAGAGGTCCAACCACCCCTCGCGTCACAGCAGGGCTGTATGTGGCCTCTCAGGACTGTGCTGAGCTGGCCTCTGTCCCTGCTTGGACGCCTGTGGTTAACATGTCCCCGGGATCCCTGGGGGACAGGCGAGGTGCTGCCACATCCCCTCCATGCTTCTCAGCGTGGTGGCCACGTGCCTCTTGCCCCACCGGAGCCACAGCACCAGGCCCTGCTGGGGGCTGGAGCTCCCTCTTGACCAGTGCTCCCTATTTGATCTGATTGGTGAGGTTTAATTTGCAGAGGAAATATTTGAAAATCTAATCTTTATCTTTCAGAAAAGTCAAGTACTTTAACGTCAAAGCTGGCTTTGTTGACGAGTACACAGTTCGCGGTGTTGCCAAAGGGGGGAAAGAGGTGAGCCTCGGACTCACTTGCTGGCTCCTCGTGGACCCTTCTGCAGACCTGGGATACCAACTGCAGCTGTGTTTGTCCTGGGTGCTATCCTCAGTAACACGTGCTGTTGGATTCAGTTGAGGCTGCATGTGCCTTTAACACGATCAGATACTTTGCTGCCCTGCTGCTCGGAGTGACATGGCAACGGGGTTTGTGACCACAGCCTGTTTGCAGGATTTTGTAGGGATTTCAGGGTGCTTTGTATACTGTGAAGTGCTTGGAGTTAGAATGTCCGCCTGTCCTTTTGCCTGTCCCCCCCCCACCCAGCTGCCTGTTGATGGGATTCCAGCTCCGTGGGGCCTCTGAACTGCTGGCCGAGGCTCCACATTGCAGGGCAGGGGCCGTGGGAACTGCTGGCCGGGGTCTGCGGTGCTCAGGCCCTCTGGTGGGTGACCACTGTGCACCTGTCTGACCCATGGCTTTCTCTTTCTTCTCAGATTCTGCTGTCAGCTGACCACATCGTCATCGCTACTGGAGGGCGGCCAAGGTACCCCGCACACGTGAGTGTCCCCCAGAGTACAGCATCCCTGCTGCTCTGGCCCATCCCCGGGCTCTTTGAGGGCTGCACTTTACACACGCGCTTTCCACACCAGCGGCTTGCACACCCTTTCCCCCTATACTCGCTGTCATCACTTTCTGCTTTCTAATTCTCTTGATTCCACACTGCTGAAATGTGGGGTCCCCAGGGGCCTCCACGCTACCGGATCCTCAGGACGGACAGCTCTTGTTCTGTTCTCCCCCTGGGCCCTGCTGGATTCATCCCCTTCCATCCCCGCCTCCTGCTTCCTAAGTTTCCACTGCTCATTCCCCTTTTCCCTTCAGCCTCAGAATGATTGGAACGTTCAGGATATAACCCTCATTCCTCATCCTCCTTCTCCTCCCCCGAATTTAATAAAAGTTTGAAATAAAATCCACACCCTATAAAATTCAGACTTTTATAGGGTACAATTCAGTGGTTTTTAGAACATTCACAGAGCTGTGCGGCCATCAGTCACCACCATCCATCGCCAGAACTCCTTCCATCGTCCCCGAACTGAAACTCTATTCCCATTAAACCTAACTCCCCAGCGCCACCGACTTTCTGTCTCTGTGAATTTGACAACGCTAAGCACCTCGTGTGAGTGGAATCGTGCGTGTAAGTCCTTGTCACATAACTGGAATCATACGTGTGTCTTTTAGTGACTGGCTTACTTCACTGAGCATAACATCCTCCAGGTTCACCCACATTGTAGCACGTGTCAGTATCATTATTTTATGGCTAGATACGGTTCCATCGTAGGGATAGACCACATTTTGTTTATCTGCTTGCTCGTGGATGAACACAGGGATTGTTTGCACTTTTTAGCTATTACAAATAGTGCCACTGTGAACATCTGCACAGAAGCCTTTGGTGGAAACTTCAGTTTTCACTTCTCTTGGGTTACGCCTAGGAGCAGAACTGCCATGTCACGTGGTAGCTTTATGTTGATGCTTTTAAGGAACCTCAGACTGTTTTCCAAAATGACCGCATTTCACGTTCCTTCCAGCAGTGTATGCGGGTCATGGTTTCTTATTTCTTCATGTACCTCGTAATTTTTTAATTGAAAGCTGAACGTTTCGAATAATTTCACGTGGTAACTTTCGAAACCAGATTCTCCCTCTGCCCCAGGATTCTGTTGTTTCAGCTGCTTAGTTGGTGACTTTTTGGAACTGACTTTATAGACTCTTATTCTTTATTGTATGTGGCCACTGACGTCTCTACTTGGTTAGATTAGTGGTCAGCTAATAACCGCATGGCGATTTCTCTAAACTAAGAACTCTCCCGGTCTTTGCTGAGGGCTCCGTGTGCATTCGGAGGGGGTGCCTTCCACACTCAGCAGGCAGCAGGCAGCTCTTCCCAGGCCTTCACTTCCTGCCTGTGCAGAGAGCAAGGTCAGCTGGAGATGAGGCCTCAGGGCCTCCTTGGTCCCCCTGATGTGTGCACAGTGCTATGTGTGTGCCTGGCCTAGGTTCCCAGGAATATGCCGGAGCCTTGCAAAGCTCCAGTGGACATCTCATGCCTCGGCTTTTCCTTTGAAGCTTTTTGGGCAGTCTGCTGTTGGCTCTAACTGTTACCCATCCCCTCGGGCAGCTGTGAGGAAAACCTCGGACAGATGCCCCCAGAGAGAGGCTTTTAGCCCTGGCTGAGCTCCAGTGAGGCTGGATAAAGATGACCCTTTTTTTTTTTTGAGACGGAGTCTAGCTCTGTCACCAGACTGGAGTGCAGTGGCGCAATCTTGGCTCACTGCAACCTCCGCCTCCTGGGTTGAAGCGATTCTCCTGCCTCAGCCTCTGAGTAGCTGGGATTACAGGCGCACGTCACTACACTTAGCTAATTTTTGTGTATATATTTATATATATTTTTAGTAGAGATGGGGTTTCACCACGTTGGCCAGGATGGTCTTGATCTCTTGACCTCGTGATCCGCCCGCCTCAGCCTCCCAACGTGCTGGGATTACAGGTGTGAGCCACTGTGCCCGGCCAAGATGACCCTTTTGAGGGGTCTTCTGGGGAACCCCTGGCAGGGTCAGATGCTGACTCTGACTCTTCTTTGGGAGGGGCTTTGAAAGACCCCAGCTGGGTTCTGCTCTCTCTGGCTGTTACTGTTCAGGGCTGCCACTGAGGTAGGGGTAGGAGCAGAGTGAGTGAGCCCTGGAGCTCCGTTCTCATCCAGCTTCAGCTATTTTTCCCAACTAAATGTTCCCTGTGTCCCCGAAAGCCTGTGGTTAATTTCCGTAATTCTGAATCTCACAGTTTTTGTCAGTTTTATCACTGTTTTTAACAGAGCGGTGAATACCTCCTGGCCCAGTCTTGTGGGTTGTGGGGGGCAGAGTTGAGGAAGGGGCCCCGGGGTGAGGGGTGGGCGTAGCTGCTGCAGGGAAAGCAGGTGGGGGCTGGGGGTGGGCAGAGAGGTTTGGCTGAGGCCATTCCTCACAGGTCTCCTGTGGAACTGGGTGCCGCCTGCTCCAAGCCTCTGAGCAGGCTGCAGCCAAGCTCTCGAAGACCATGGGTCCCTTGGTCTGGAGGCCACACCGCCTCTGACTTAGCCCCAGGGGCAGTCTGGTGGAGGCACAGCAAGGGGAGGTTCTGCTGCTTCTTGGATGTGACCCCAGCCTCCACTTCACCCTGTGCTTACTGTGGAAACAGGGGGGAGCAGAGGCCCCAAGGAGCACGAGCACGCCCAGTCCGTAGAGGCTACGAGACTTCTCTGGCCACTAGGCAGCCACAGCAGCCACAGTGGGGCTCGTGGCTACGTGGCTCTGGAGAATGACACTGTGCTGTTGTTCAAGGCAGCTGCCGCAGACAGGGTCCAAGTGATCCCCACACCTGGCAGCTGGGCTTATGGTGGTTCTGCTTAAAGAAGGCCACAGCCAGCTCCCAGCAGCCCAGTGGCCACCTGGTCTTCTCTGCGGCCCCGCAGGGAGCTGCACATGCTCCACACCAGGGAGCCCTGCAGAGGGGCCTGGCCTGGCCCTGCTCTGCAATTCACAGGCAGCTGCTGATGGCTCTGTGGGCCCACAGGGGAGCCAGCAGGCGCTCCTGGTCCTCAGGCGGCAGGCAGCTCAGGGCCGCTCCGCCCTCCCTGCCACGCCCCCTCAGGGTACCTGCCAAGACGTGCCCGCGTTTTAGTCCCTTTGATTGCCAGACCTTTCGGTTTTCCTTGAGCAAACCCGAGAAATTCCTTACTTTATTTTTTTTGCCAATTAGAAGCATAAACTGTTTGAGATCCATTTCCTGCACCAGCACATCTTGTTCTCATGGTCTCATGGCTGCTAAGGGACGTTCACCCTGGGTCTCCCTACCTGCTTCACCGCCCCTCTTCAGGTGACCTGTCTGATTTGAGAGTGTGAAGTCCATCCTGGCTTCAGCCAGGTACCAGCTGCCCCTCAGGCCCTGCACACCTCAGCCCGTGGTACTCACACCCTATGCTTCCTCTCCTCTTGCTGGCCTTGCAAACCCACCCTTGCCGCACAGACACACTTGAGCTCTGCTGGCCCTGATCGCTGACTCCTCTTTCCCCGCTTCCCCTCTCTGAGTCTGGACCCCCCCAGAGCCCAGGTGCCGCTCCCTGGGGCTGCATGCCTCTGTCTGTCTGATATGTCTGTCCAGGACCCGGACAGATTTGAGGGGGCCCAGCTGTTGCCTGTGTGGCCCCTGTAGTTGCTGTGCCTACCTCAGGCCCTATGTCCTGGTCTGAACCAGGGTCAAGGGGAGGGTCCTGGGGGAGCAGAGGGGAAAGGTATCCTGTGAGGGCACTGGGCCCAGGAGCACAGCAGCTTAGATGCATACAGGCCATCTGCAGCCCCAGAGAAGCCACAGCCTGCAGACAAGGACTGGCAGCAGGGAAGCCCTGTGCACGCGTGCTCTGGGACGGCGCTGGCTGAGTCTGCAAAGCCGGCGTCCTCTGTAAGGAAGCCCCAGGACAGGCCAAATGGAGCTCTTATCCCAGGGCTCATTTCTGTCTTGACAGATCGAAGGTGCCTTGGAATATGGAATCACAAGTGATGACATCTTCTGGCTGAAGGAGTCCCCTGGAAAAACGTAAGGCCTGTCGCATGCCTGGTGGGGTCCTCTTTGTTCAGCAGAGTGAGCGCTGGGCCCTGAGAGCCCGTGCTGCTGCTTGGCTCCTGGGGCTTTCTTTCCGGTTTACCCCAAAGAAGGAAAAAAGACCTGTTGTTTATGGCCAGGCACGGTGGCTCATGCTTGCTCGCTTAACACTTTGGGAGACTGAGGCACGAGGATTGGATTGCTAGACGCCAGGAGTTCAAGATCAGCTTGGTTAATATAGTGAGACCTTGACTTTACAAAAATCTTTTTTTTTTTTTGAGATGGAGTCTGGCTCTGTCACCCAGACTGGAGTGCAGTGGCGCAATCTTGGCTCATTGTAACCTCCGCCTCCTGGGTTCAGGCGATACTCCTGCCTGAGCCTTCCGAGTAGCTGGAAGTATAGGTGCCCACTACCTCACTTGGCTAATTTTTGTATTTTTAGTAGAGACGGGGTTTCTCCACGTTGGCCAAGTCTGGTCTTGAACCCCTGACCTCAGGTGATCTGCCCACCTTAGCCTCCCAAGGTGCTGGAATTATAGGTGCCCGGCCACCACACCCAGCCTACCAAAATCTTAAAATATTGACCAAGCATAGTACTGTGCACCTGCAGTCCCAGCTGCCTGGGAGGCTGAGGTGGGAGGATTGCTTGAGTCCAGGAGGTGGAGGCTGCAGTGAGCTGTGATTGCACCACTGCACTCAGCCTGGGAGAGAGTGACACCTTGTCTCAAAACAAAACAAAATAATAAGACTGTGACTTGTGCCCCTCTGAAGGGCCGTTGATGTGTGTGCTCTGTCTTGTGGCTTCCTTGGAGGTAATAACACGAATGCATATAAAGGGAGTCAGCTCTTTGTTATCTAGGTCAGTCATTGTCAAATGGGCTACCCAGGAGCCCTGGGATTCCAGTGGGTCCCATCAGGGACATCAGGGAGGACATTAAGGAGGGGGAGAGCCGGCAATCCCTACCCCAGCCCTCATCTAACACCCTCACTGTCTTCCGGCTCGCACATTGGGTTTCCCTGAAATCTAGCAAAGGCTCCAAAGGCCTCAGAAACAACATCTTGGTTGTGGAAGGGAGGCTAGCAGCATGCAGGTGGCTCTCACTCCCGATGCCCACAGAGGCTATCCCGAGGTCCCAGGTCCAGGCAGCTCCCGCCTGTGGGGTGTGGAGACTTCATGCTGGCAGGGACCAGAGAGGCCACCAGAGGGCGGCAGAGACTTGGTCAATACCAGTCTCTAGCCTTCCCCAGGAGAAAATAGCAGTGGAGAAGGGTCCCACCTCTGAGCGTGCCAGTATGTGCGTGGTGTGCGCGCAGATGTGTATGGTGTGCGTGTTTGCGTGTGCACACGGGTGTGTGTGCGTGTGTGAGTGGTGTGTCACGTGTTCTGCTTGTCATTGTTTCACACTTCACAGGGCATCTTCGTGTGGGGTCAGGACTGGATTCCCTGGAATGGAAATTGTGTGGTCCCTTTGACCTTGCTCTTATTAAGGAGCACCTCAGTAGCTTCTCTTCATCATTATAAATGCTGCAGTGAAAACCTTTGAGGTGCATCTCTTTAAACCACTATAAGTGCTTCTGACACATTATCCCAGTTATCCGTTGTGATAAAACAGACACGGTATCAAATTTACCACTTTAACTATTTTTTTTTTTTTGAGATGGAGCCTCACTCTGTCGCCAGACTGGAGTGCAGTGCTGCGATCTCAGCTCACTGCAACCTCCACCTCCCGGGTTCAAGCAATTCTCCTGTCTCAGCCCCCTGAGTAGCCGAGACTACAGGCGTGCGCCACCACACCTGGCTAATCTTTTGTATTTTTAGTGGAGACGGGGTTTCACCATATTGGCCAGGCTGGTCTCGATCTCCTGACCTCAGGTGATCCACCTGCCTTGGCCTCCCAAAATGCTGGGATTATAGGCATAAGCCACTGTGGCCAGCCCACTTTAACCATTTTTAAGTATGCAGTTGAGTGGTATTAAATAGACTCATCATGTCGTGAAACCATCACCACTATCCATCTCTGGAACTCTTTTCATCCATGTTGTATCTGAATTCCCTTCTTTTTAGGGCTGAGTAGTATTCCATTGTACAGGCACACCACATTTTGTTTATCCATTCACCTGTCAGTGGACACCCGAGTGGCCTCTGCTTCTTGGCTGTTGTGAATAGTGCCGCTGTGAACATGGGTGTGCAAATACCTCTTAGAGACCTTCCCTTCAATTCTTTTGGGTGCAAACCCAGAAGTGGGATTGCGGGATCATATGGTCTTGAGGACCTCCGTCCTGTTTCCCATGGCGGCTGCACCATCTTCCATTCTCACCAGCAGTTCAGGAGGACTCTGGTCCCCCGCATCCTCGCCAGCACATGTTGTTTTCTGCTTTTCTTTCCTTCTTTAATTTTTCTTTTTTCCTTTAAACTCTGTTGGACTTGTTATTTTCTGTGTTTTTGGCAGTGGCCGTCCTAGCGGCTATGAGGTGGTCTTACACACTTTACATCCCTGTTGGGGGTCTTTCCTAGAAGTAGGAAAGCTGGGTATGAGGGGGAGCTGCCCTTTGATCTTAACACGTTTTGCTGACGGGCCAGTCACACTGGTTCCATGTATATTCTGTCCGCTTCCCCATCCTTGGTAACTCAGGCATCAGCCTTTTGATTAGCCACGAACAGAAAGGAGCCTCTCCTCCCATGCGCCGGGCTGGGCAGTGGTCGCTGCTACCCATGGCGCACCCACACCCTCCTGAGACTGTGCCAGGCTTGCCCTGGTTTCCATCGACTGCTCACTGCCTTCCATTGGACTCCCTGACTGTGATTTGTCTTTGGACTTGGTGATACTATTTCATGCAGAAATTTTAAATTTTTCTGTTGTCACAGCAATCACTTTCCTGCTATGCCATAATTTCTGGGTTGTCTGTTTATCTGTTTTTTTTTTTTTTTTTTTTTTTATCTTTGAGACACTCTTTGCTCTGTTGCCCAGCTGGAGTGCAGTGGTACAATCATGGCTCGATGTAGCCTTGAAGTCCGGGATTCAAGTGATTCTCCTGCCTCGGCCTCCTGAGTCACTGGGATTATAGGCGCCTGCCGCCACGCCCAGCCAATTACTGCTTTTTTTTTTTTTTTTTTTTTTTAATTTACAGCAAGGACTCGCTATGTGGCCCAGGCTAGTCTCGAACTCCTGGGCTCAAGTGATCACCCTGGCCTCTCAAAGCGCTGGGATTACAGGCGTGAGCTCCTGCACCCGGACTGTTTTTTTTTTATCTTTGAGTCTCTGCTGGGTTACACGTGATCTGACTCTGTATGTGTTCGCCGTGATCAGTGGTCTTTTCGCTTATTGATGTGGAAAACCTCGTTTCACAGCCTTGTTTGAGATGATCGTGCCTGCTGCGCCGTGCAGGTCGCCGGCACGGTCCCTGCCCCTTTCCTTCTGGCTTTTCTCCTCTCGTCTCTTTCTCACCCTCCAGCTGGTCTGTGTATTAGGGATGTGATCCTCTGTCACTTGTGGCGCAGATTTTCTCAGCTTCTAGTGTCTTTTAACTTGTGCGAGGTACAAATGGTTTAACTTTTTTTTTTTAATGTAACTTAAATCTTTTACACTTAATGGCTTTTTGATTTATTACGTGTTCAGAAAGGCCTGCCCCACCCCCCAAGATTTTTTTTTAAGCCCTGTATTTTCCTTATGGGCGTCCACAAGTCGGATTTTCTTCTACATCCTTGGGCTGGCTGCAGTTCTTCTGTGGTGTGGTGGAGATGGGCTGCCCGGGCCCCGGTGCCGGTCTCGAGTCCCTGTCCTCATTCGGTGTCCCGAGTCCTGCCGGTGGCTCCGGTTGTCTTTCACATTTACTTCTCTGAGTGGAGTCTGGATGCCTGTCCAGCCCCTGCAGGATGCTTTGTCTGCAGGGAAATGGCTTTGGATGTCTGGCAGCCCAAGGCAGTCTGCCGGGCCCCTCGGTGTGCTGGGGACTTAGGGCCGGTCACTGCAGGCCAGCACTTTCTCAATCCTGGTCACGCCCGTTCCCCTCAGAGGCTGCCCGCTTGGGGCTGGGGAAGGGGCCTGGCGCTCTGGGTGCCCTGCCCCTGCTGTCTCCCCGGCAAGGTGGCTGGGGCTTGGGGGAGTGCTCCTCTGTAGCCCTGCGCTGGGGGCAGCCGGCTCGGCCGGGAAGACACAGCCCCCAGATATTTTGGTCGGGAAAGAAACTGCAGTGTTTATTTTCTTCAGAAAAAAACATTTAGAAGATTTTTTTAAGCTCTTTCGTTTAGAAGGAATCTAGGTATGTTATTGTTTAAGAAAAAAGTGTTTGCAATGTATGAGTCACCCGTTTCGTTCTGAGCATGATTTATGTGAGGAAATGGTTTTTTAAAAAATTAAGCTGGAGATATATCCCTGTACGATGCTTCTGTGAAAATGCGGCTTTGTCCGGCGCTGTTAATGCAAGTTGTAACAGTGTAATATGGGAGTCAGTGTTTACATGTTACATTCCTCTGCCGCAGTCAAAATAAGCCCGGAGGGTCTACAGTAGCATTTCTGTATTTTATCAGCTTGGGCTGGGGCTGAGGGGAGGCCTCCACTCACACTTGGAGGGGCTGTTTCTGCCAGATTTATTTGCCTTATAAATATTCCCCATGTTTATTTTAACTCGCCTTTAAAATGGAGCTGAAATTAATATGGACCCCGGGGCTGCTTCCCTGGCCCCTGAGTGCCTCTGTAGTCGGGTGGGACGTTTCTATTTGATGCCATCCAGGAGGCCAGGTAGGCAACTCAGGGTGCCTGGCATCCCAGTGCCCCTCTTGCAGTGGGCACTGCGTCCCCTGGTTGGCTCCTCCACCAAGGAGGCGCCCTGACCCCTGGCCCCAGGCCCTCGGTGGGTTTGCAGTGTGCACAAGGCCTCCCTCGTCCCTCTCCGCTATAGCACAGGCTGCCACCAGGAACTCCTTTCAGGGCACATCTGCGTGGGGCCCACGACTGGGAGCTCCGGAGCTGGTGAGTGTTGCCCACTGTGGGGCCCGGGACCCAGCCTGCAAGGTCGTACCATGCCACTTTTGCCCCAGAGAGGCCACCCAGGCATCACAGTGCACCTCGGGCCCCAAGTTGGGAGCCCCCTTCCTCCTCTCTTTGCATCAGGTCTAGGGGAGGCCAGGGCCAGACAGATGGCAGAGGTAAGGGGATCATGTCCAAGCTCAGTCAAGGGGGACAGAATGAAACAGCGCCCTTCACTAAACAGCCGCGTGCTGGCAAAATGGGGCCGTATCTATTGGCCAGAGTGGGCTGAGCACCTGGTTCGTAACCCAGGAGGGTGATGAAGACGTGCAGAAAACTCCTGAAAAAGCAGTGTGAGCTTGTGGGTGGGTGAGCAGGACCCTTGAGTGCACTGGGGTGAGGTGGGGGCGTTCTGGCCGCCCCACTCCCAAAGCCATGCCCCAGGGCCAGGGGCTGTCCTCCCAGCCTTGGTGGGGGACCCTGGAGGGACTCCCGGTCGGTTCCTGCTGTGCCTCAGCCATGCACATGCCTGCCTTGTGCCCAGCCCGTTTTCCTTTTCTGCTGGTCTTGTGTCTTTCCTGCTCTGGAACTGCAAGACAGGTCGAAGAAGAGAGGAGGGTTCTGGGGAAGGACGGCATCCCATGGGCAGGCAGTGGAACAATGGCCACTGGAGGAGGTGGGGCGCAGAGGGGCACGTGACCCCAAATGACTAGGCTCGGAGGGGCCATGTGGCCTTACAAGCCAGACCTTCCATTCCACAGAGCAAGCCCCTAGCAGATGGAGGAATGTGGAAGGCCAGGACGGTGAGCCCACTCCTGGGAGCTCCTTTACAGAGGGAGGCACTGTGGGTTGGGGTCCAAGTACAGCCAAGAGGAGCCGGAGGAGCTGAGCTCCACTCCAGTCCCACAGCCGCACAGTCTTCCTGCCACTCCCTGACCTGGAGGGCTGCCTCCACCCCTAAGCCTCTGCGCCCGGCAGGGACTGGGGCCTGCCAGCGTGCCTTGCCATCGCCTCCCGCATGCCCACAGCCCTGGGCTTTGTCTTCTTCCATGTGCCAGGTTTTGGAGCTCGGGGGCCATAACCCCAAAATAGGGAATTGTGCTCACTCTATTCTAGCCCTCCCTCTCGCTGTGTCTGTAGGTCTGCTTTCTGCAAAGCAGGGCTGTGAGCTGGCAACACTGGGATGGGGCGGAGGGCGTGAATGAGACCGAAACCTCCTCTCAGGTCCAGTAACAGAGGCGCTGCTTCCCGGAAACTACTAGGGCCTGCCTGTTCCTGCTGCCGGCTCTGTAGCCCCTGCCCAGGTCCCCATGGGGGTTTAGGGAGCAGGGGGCCAGCCTCTCCTGCAGCTGCCAGGCTGGCTCAGGGACTGCCCAGCCCACACACTGGCCCCTGGGGGGAGGGGCTGCAGCTAGCCAGGTCTGTCCACCCTCGGAGGCTGCTCCACCAGCCTGCTGCTGTCTGTCCTCGCGCTCCTGGGGCTCCGAGAGGCAGAGTGTTTTTATAACGGGCTGGTTTAAGGCTGCCTGTCAGTGTGTCATAGAAAGAGCTTTCATTTGACCCTTAGGAAGTCCGGAAACCAGCCAGGTACTGCGATCATTTTTCTCTCTTCCTAAGCGCAAGAAGGAAGAAGATAAATTTTATCTTGGGAAGAACCATAGCTGTTTGGGAGAAAATTTAATTTAAGTGGCCCATTCCCCGGTGTGATGGGATGTCCTTGTGTCCAGCCACAGGGAGACCAGCTGTCCTCCTGCTGCTTGTTACCAGACTGCAGAGCCCCCGCCACCTCTCTGCATCCCTGTGGCTAAGTCATGAAAAGGCAGGACTTTCAGTGGCATTTGTTACAGGGCCAGCACACAGGGGCTCTGGCCCAGCATCTGGCCCTGAGGGGTTGGGTGGGGCTGGCGGGGTCCCAGGCAAGCCGAGGATGGAGGCCTTCGGGCGCCCCCAGCCCTATGCTGCCTCCCTGGGGCGTCCGCAGCTTGGCGGCCCGTCTGGCATTTCCTGGGCTGGCAGGACCGCCAAAAAACCAGGTGCCTCCCGTGAGACTCTCACTTTGTGTAAGTGTTCCCTCTGGAGAGCGGATCAGGGGCCTTCAAGCTCAAGAGGCAGATGGATTGTTCTTTAAGCCTGGGCTTCGTGGCCTGAATCAATGCTTTTGTTTCTGCTTCCTCCCCCCATTCCAGTTTTGAACAAGAAAGCCTGCCCTGTGATTAGGCTAATCCTGCAGTAGTTATTACGCCTCCTCAGAAAATGTTTGCACACCAAAAAGCAGAGTGGAGCTACCGGGATCACACTGAAACTTGATTTTTTGTTTGTTTTGTTTTGTTTCTTTTAGAGACAGGGTCTCACTCTGTCTCCCAGGCTGGAGTGCAGCTCACTGCAGCCTCAAACTCCGAGGCTCAAGCGATCCTCCTTCCTCAGCCTCCTGAGTAGCTGGGACTGCAGGTGCACACCACCATGCCCCAGTAATTTTTTTTATTTTGTAGAGATGGGGACGAGCTATATTGCCCAGGCTGATTTGAACTCCTGGGCTCAAGCGGTCTGTCCACCTTGGCCTCCAGAGTGCTGGGATTGTGCACATGACCCACCACACCCACCCTTTGGGTCTTTTAATGTAGCGATAAGTTGTGTGGTTCCAGCCCCCTACCCCCAGGTCCTGTGAGCTGTCTGTCAAGTCCCTTGACTTCTGTGGCCAGCACCTCTAACCTCCTGTGTCCAGCCGTGGCTTGAGTTGGTCGCTGCACCACTTTCCTGTCTGTCCCCACCCCTGCTGGGCCGCGGGTGGCCTGCAGAGGCTGTCTGCAGGTGGCTGTCTCTGGGTACTCTCTATCCTCGTGATCTGGAGGCTTCGGTGTCTGTCTCATTTCACTTGGGCATTTTCTTACTTTAGCTGGTCTGAGCCGAGTTCTCTGTTTGAGTTCTATATCCTGCATTCTTCAAAGGGTAAACATTTGCATAATTTGATCAGCATGGGGGGAGGATGCAGTGAAAACCAATACTGTTGGTAGTCTTTGCTCATGACAAGAGGAGGCCCAAAATGACCCTCCACACAGGCGAGATGTGAGCTTTCACTGAGAGATTTCAGCTGAACACATAGGGTCAAGGCTGCCCACTCGGGAATGCGCCCACTGCGCTCACCTCCTCCAGCCGTGCCCTCAGTTGCTGTGCAGAGCTGGCAGCTGAGGGATGGGGTCACCTGTGACTTTGAAGACAGCCCTCGAGGCGGGAGCTTCTCCTGTGTCCCCTGGCTGCCAGGACAGGAGGCCCAGGCACTGCGGGGTTCCGTGGGAGGGCCTAGAGAGTCGCCTGCCCCACCCCCATCCAGTCCGGGTGGGTCAGCATCGTGTAGGAGGTGGGGATATGCACACATGGGTGGCAGAGACAGCAAACATTTGTGGCGAGATCAGGCGGATGTGTTACAGGATCCCTAGCAATGAGGTAGGAGGCCTGGAGAGCAGCCTGGCCCCCATCCTGCGGCTGCAGGTCCCATTCCGGGAGGAGAGTTGGCCTTCAGGGCCAGGAAGGGCCTGACACGCAGGGCCCTAACTGCCCACAGAAGGGATGCATTGGCCTCACGCCCCTAGTGCCTGCACAGCGCAGCAGGAAGCATCTAGCCCACCCACTGCCACCTCTGGGAGCAGGGGGCAGGGGCACCACCTGAGGGGCTCTCACCCAGTTTCACCCTTGCATTTAAGGCATGATACTTAAAGTAGTGGACTTTTGTTTATATTTGCAGTAACTCATGACTTCATACTTTAAAAGCTTGTACCTTTCACTGCATATAACAAGTCCAGAAGAGTTCAGTTTTGTCATTTTGGAAGTCACCTCCGTGTAGAGATGTGTATGTGTGTTTGCACGTTTTGGAAGTGCACGCCATGGTGCCTGTTTCTCAGGTGTTGCTGGCCCTGAGCGGGGCCGGGAATTCATCTCTGCAGTCCTGCTCGGCTGGGGGTCCCAGAGTCTCCCCTCGCTGTCCTCACATGCTGAGTGGGGCATGTAACCACCTTGCGCTCAGCCGGCCGCCGGAGCTGTCTGCTCACCCTAATCCTGACAGTGGCGCGGTTCTGTCCCCAGCCACTGCGAGGAAGCTGCATGCCAGATCTTCCGCCAGGCACCTGCAGGATGATTCCAAGGGGTACACTGCGTTTTGAAATGGAATTATATCATTAGTACCTGCTGGGATTAGCACTGACATCGGGCTTATCCGTCCTTACATCACCTCCTCTTGTTCAAAGACTGAGGGTGATGTGGGGAGCCCACCCACGTGCAGCTGCCCCGCTGGGAGTTCTCGTTCCACGTTAGGTGCTGTGCCCGTTTGCATGTGTGTGCATGCATGTGTCTACGTGAGTGTGTGTATACGTGTATATGAATGAATGTGTGTACCCATGTGAGAGTGTGCATGTGTGTACATTTGTGTGTGCCCATGTAGGAGTATGTACAGACACATGTGCATGTAGGTATGTGGCAGGTGTGCACATACAAGCGTATGTACGTGTGTGCATAACACATGTGGAGTGTGGAGTTGAATAATAGGGGATTTTCACTGCAAGAGCAAACATTTCCAGTGACTGCTGGATCGCAGTGTCCTGTGCTGCCTCCCCTGTCCCTGGGCTCCATCAGTCCCTGCTCTGGGGAGCTGGCCCTCCTGGTCCTGCACCTAGCTGCGGTACGGCTGGATGTGCCTCTGGCCAAGCCTTCCATGGCCTTGAGACTGTTCTGATCAGACGCTGTCTTCCCTTGCGGTCTGGTGGCCTCCCCCGTCCTGCCAAGCCTCTCCGGGCTTCCACCTTGGCCCAGGAGGCCCCTCAGGAGAGAAAGTAAGCCCTGCCCTACTCTGGTGGATGTTTCTCCATGCCTCCAGGCACCTTCCAGGGGACAGGTACCACTTGTCACTGACACACATGCCCTTCACCGCCAGGCGATTCGATGATTGACAACATGCTTGACAGCGTAGCCTTGGGAAGTGGGCTTTGCCTCCTGGGGCGAGCTGTTTGAACGGCAGCCTCGGAGCTCACGAGCTGATGGAGGGCCTGGACGAAGGCTGCAGGGTTCTTCTCCAAAGGCACTTGGTGAATAAGGGCCCCAGCTTTACACGCTGTGTTCGTTTCTCTAACAGGTTGGTGGTCGGGGCCAGCTGTATCCTTTACCAGCATGCAGGTGGCCGTCCTGGGAACGGGATACTCCTTCCCCCTGAGTCCCTCCCTGCCGCCTGCCCTTCCAGCAAGCTCTTTGCTGCCTCAGATCAGACACTTACCGGGCCTCTCGGCGTGGAGGACCTGTGCCGGGGGACAGTTTGAAGCTGACCTCTGGCCAGGGTGTCCTGGAGGCTCTTCCTGAGCCGCGCACTGAGACAGCCAGGACAGCTGGACATGGCCATGATGCAGCTGGGCCATCCTCCCTCGAGAGCAGCCCCAGCCTGGACCCATTCCTTCAGAAGGGACAGTCACACAGGGAGGGTCAGGAGAGGAGCCACAGGACGGCCCGGGGTCGAGGGGGATGTCTGAAGGAGATGAAAGCACCCGGCCAGGTGTTGTGACTCACGCCTATAATCCCAGCACTTTGGGAGGCCAACCGGGTGGATCACCTGAGGTCAGGAGTTTGAGACCAGCCTGGCCGACATGGTGAAACCCCTTCTCTACTAAAAATAAAAACATTAGCTGGGCATGGTGGTGCATGCCTGTAATCCCAGCTACTTGAGAGGCTGAGGCAAGAGAATCACTTGAACCTGGTAGGCAGAGGTTGCAGTGAGCTGAGATCGTACCACTGCACTCCAGCCTGGGCAGCAGAGCGAGACTCCATCTCAAAAAGAAAGAGAGCCCAAGCCGCTGGCTGAGAGCACAGGGGGAAGAGGCAGCCGCCTGGCATCTCCCATGGCCAAGGTCCTCCCTGAGCTGGCTGCTGTTCTCCATCCCAACTGGGATCCACCAGGATGCAGGCCTTGCCCCGGAGGCTGAGGTGGACTCAGAGCTCGGTCAGACACCCCATGGGCACAGAGGCCAGAGGCTGACCGAGTCTGGGGGGGGCTCCTTGCTAACCCCAGCCCGTGTCCTTGAGATGTGGAGGTAGGGGTCTTGAGTTGGGAGTCCCCTCTGGGGCCAGCCATGGATGGGTGGGGCGTGGGCTGTAGCACAGGGCCCCAGGGTGTTGCCTCATCACTTCCAAAGTTAGGATCTGCAGTGTTCCTTAGCCGGCGCTGCAGACGTGGGCCCTGGAGTGTGCTGGCTTCCTCACCGGGATCGGGCTGGACACCACCGTCATGATGAGAAGCATCCCTCTCCGCGGCTTCGACCAGGTAGCGCCAGTGGCCCCAGCCCCCGCCCTGTGACAGCTCTGTGGCCCCTTCCTCCCACAGGCCCCTCCCAGGCAGGTGCAGTGCAGCCGTGGGCCACAAGTGACACCTGAATCTTTAGCGATAGCATTTGAGTTGGATGAGGAAGTTGTCCAGGAAATATGTAAATGCTCGGCCGGAGAGAGGGTGGAGGGTGGCAGGGGGGCACACGGCTGCACTGAGGCCTCCGGCCAACTGCAGGGACCATAAAGGGAAGCTCAGCCCAGCCTTGTGCCGGCAGATTGGGTCACCCTCCAGATCGTCCCATTCATGAGAGGTGGGTGTGTGCTGCAGAAGTGTTAACCCCACCTCAGAGACCCCCCCCCGACTCCCCGCTCTCCCTCGCCTGTCCCCTCTGGTGGAGTGGGAGTGGAATAAGCTGGAATGTGTCAGTTGGGGGTGAGGGGCACAGGGCAGTGCTGGCTCCGAGAGAGCCTGTGGGGTCACGGCGTGTGGACAGGTGCTCTGTGTACAGCGGCCCCCCGTCTGTGTCTTGGGGTGCACTTGTGTGGCCAGCAGGACGAGCTCCTAGATTGGAGCAATAGAGATTTTTCTTTTTTTATTTGACGAAAAGCTCTTCAAGGAAAAGTCTCTTGTTAAAATCGAAGTCTGGAGTTGTCATTGTGGAGACATTAAACACTCCATGGCTGCCACGAAGGAGGCCCCTGGCAGGGTGAGCTGTGCAGATCTGTAGGCCCTGCTCAGTGTCCTCACCGACCCTCAGCCCCCAGAGCCTGAGGTGGTCACCTGAGGTGGGAGGAGCCAGGCCTGTCATCTCCAGACTCCCAGCGCCACCCGCAGGCTAACTCGGAGACGTGTCCCTCCGCCTGTGTGGCTGTGTGATTCTTCATCCTCAGGCTGTGGCACACGCCCGCCATGTCCCTCACTGCAGACCCACTGAGCCCTGTGGTTGGGACGCAGTGTCTGGGAAGGCCTTGGAGCCTTGAGATGTGGGGAGGGTGAGCTGGCAGTGGACAGAGGAGGAAAGGGGCCTGCAGGATGGGGCGTGACCAGGCAAGGAGGATGCACAGTCTGGGCATCCAGGCTGAGGGGCTATGAGCCCTGTGTCCTAGATGGGCCCCGTGGTTCCCCCTCAGAGCCCAGGATGGCCCAGCTCACCAGGCCTCTGGAGGATGAACAGCCTGTGCGGTAGCCCCTCGGTAGTACAAACAGCCCTGCCCAGCGGGCCAGACTCCCACACATGCCATCTAGAGCCAGCTGGCACACCCGGACATCAGAGGATGTCAGCAGTGACTGTTTATCTCCTCTTGAAACCAGAAGCCATGGCCAACCTCAGTGCTGGCCCGTGCTAGGCCCCATTGTCCTGGGGAATGGGGCCCCATCTGCAGCTGGACTGGGGGCACACAGGCCTTCTGGGCTGGGAGGGAGAAACGGGACCCTCTCTGTCCCCCAGTTTGACCTGAACCTGCTATGCCTACATTTCTAGGTGGCAGCAGAGTCTCCTCCCTACCCTCCTGGCTCTTGGATGGCAGAGGGGCAGGTTGGCCACATGTGGAGGGGTGGCCCAGGAGCCGGGGGCCATATTCTTTTAGAGATAGGGTCTTGCTCTGTTGCCCAGGCTGGGGTGCAGTGGCGTGATCACGGTTCATTGCAGCCTCAAACTCCTGGGCTTGAGAGATCCTCCCACCTCAGCCTCCCAAAGTGTTGGGATGATAGGGTTGGCCGTATCTGGCTCATGGAGACTTAGTTAATTAGCGTCTAGAGAGGAGCCCACAGGCCAAGTGAGTCCTGACCACAGGGCCCAGGGTCTGAGGACTTGCAGCCAGGTGGGGGCCAGACACTCCACCGAGAGCAAGAGAATATGGAGCAGAGGGCTGGGTGTCTCACCCTGTCTTCTGCACAGATGCCTCTCAGCCCCTCGCTGAGGCAGGGCCAGGGCCTCTCCCACGGTCACCTGTCTTCATGGCCTATGCTCTTGTGCTTTGCAGCAAATGTCCTCCTTGGTCACGGAGCACATGGCATCTCATGGCACCCGGTTCCCTGAGGGGCTGCACCCCCTCCCAAGTCAGGAGGCTCCCGGACGGCCAGCTGCAGGTCACCTGGGAGGACCGCACCACTGGCAAGGAGGGCACGGGCACCTTCGACACCGTCCTGTGGGCCGTGGGTAAGGGTGCGTCGAGCCACACGCTGTGTCTCTCATCTCCTCGAGGCGCATGGAGAGTCTCGCCCCACTTCCTGTCACCACCTCCCAGGGCTCCCTGATCCTACTGGTCACCAGGTGGGTTGGCTGCTTCCCAGTGTACCTTAAAAGCCACCGTGAAGGCCTGTGGGGTGGCACCCACGCTGGGCTGTGCCCATCTTGCCGTCCCCCAGCACCTCGAGTTTCTGCATGTCTTCCCACCACCGTGGGACATGTTGGGAAAACCAGCGACAAGACAGACGGCAGCAGGCAGGTGTCCTCATCAGGGGAGCAACTAGGCCGTCCTCCTGGCCTGCCCTGGCCCTGGGTAGATTGCTTATTAAGGTTTCAGCACATAAATCCTACACGTCGCCTTCCAGGTTTAAACCTTGGTATATATTTTTTCTTTAGCATGTTAAATGTTTTGCTGCTTCATGCTTTCAAACTAGGTGTTTTTGTTTTGTTTTTGAGACAGGGTGTCTCTCTGTTGCCCAGGAGGAGCGCAGTGGTGTGATCGTAGCTCACTGCAGCCTCTACCTCCCAGGCTCAATCCGTCTTCCCATCTCAGCCTTCCAAGTGCTGGGATTACAGGTTTGAGCTACTGCGCCCAGCCAAGCTAGTTTGTTGTTTTTAACATAAAAATGATACAGATTTGAAAGCTTGAAGAATTACAGTAACGTATATATATAACATAAAATTCATCATCGTAAGCATTTTAAAGTGTGTAGTTCAGGGGTGTTAAGTACATTCACATTGTACAGCCAGCACGACCACCCATCTCTAGGACTTCTCCATTAGCTCCAGACTGAGCTCTGTCCCCATTAAACCCTCTCTCCCCCTCTGCGCCTGGCACTCACCCTTCTGCTGTCTGTCTCCATGGATCTGACTCCTCCCGGAGACTTCATGTAGGTGGGATCGTGGAGTTTTCCTTTTGTGACTGGCTCATTTCTCTTAGCACAATGTTTTCAAGCCGAGTCCAGGCCGCAGCATCTGTTACCGAGTTACCGGTGCCAGCCTCTCCTTCCTGCTGAAGGCCGAGCCGTATGTGTGTCCATCATCTGTCGGTGGACACAGGTTGCTTCTGTCTTTTAGCTGTTGTCGACCATGCTGCTGTGAATATGGGTGTGCACAAGCCGGCTGTTTTCAGCACATAAAAATGATGCAGGCTTTTTAAAGTTCTGCCCGGCCTTCTTGTGGCTTTCAGTATTTCCCAGTGGATCCCTTTGGGCCTAGCAGGTCATCACATGCCAGGAGTGGCATCTCACAGGCTTTTCCAGAAGTCACATTTCGAAGGCTTCCAAAGACACCACCTGTCGAGTGCTGGGCAGTGGCCTGGGGCTTTCCTGGCCTGGCGTGGACTGACTGCCACTTGCTAGGCACAGTCTGGTCTCACCTTCTTGCTGTCTGTCAGGTGTGGGTCTGATTTTGCGTGGGGCAGAGGCCGAGCTGATGTGGGGGAGTGTGGACGCGGCTGGGGGAGTGTGGACGCAGGTCTGGGCTGGGCTGTCTGAGGGGGCTGGGGGAGGGGGGAGCTGGAGCCGACAGGGATCGCCCAGACACCGCCTTGTCCCAGGCCTGCTTCAAAGCTGGGCGCCCCAAGGAGGGCTGCAGGTCCTTGTTAGGGTGGGTGGCGGCACGCACAGCGTGCCTGCTCAGTCATCCTACCTGCCTCAGTGCCTGGCCATCTAGTTTAGGTTCCTAGTTTTCCCCGTTGCCCTGTCAGCTTGCATGTTGAAGGCGGGAGCAACCTATTCAGTGTTGTTAGTTCTCCGAGGCCTTTCCATGCTGAGCCTGCTCTGTTGTTCCCTGCGAGAGCCGGAGATCACAGCCAGGGTCCCTCTCAGATCACCTGGCTCCACCTCCATCAGCCAACCAGGCTCCAGTGGGGCTGGCCAGTTGTCGGGGTCCCCTGGGGGAGGGCGCCCGGAGGCATAAGCTGCGTCACAGGGTGTTGCTCTTCTGAAGCAGTCACTCGGAATGGGGGAATCAGAAAGGAAACCAGCCTCGAGCAGCTGAGCCTTCACTTCCATGCAGTGGGCACAGACGCGGAGCTGACGGCCGGGGAGGACCTCCAGCCTCGAGCAGCTGAGCCTTCACTTCCGTGCAGTGGGCACAGGCACGGAGCTGACGGCCGGGGGAGGACCTCCATCCTCGAGCAGCTGAGCCTTCACTTCTGTGCAGTGGGCACAGGCACGGAGCTGACGGCCGGGGAGGACCTCCATCCTCGAGCAGCTGAGCCTTCACTTCCGTGTAGTGGGCACAGACGTGGAGCTACGGCAGGGGAGGACCTCCAGCCTCGAGCAGCTGAGCCTTCACTTTCCTGCAGTGGGCACAGGCGCGGAGCTGACAGCCGGGGGAGGACCTGAGATCCAAGGCTCTTGGCCCAGAGGTGATCAGTCAGCAGAAGCAATGCTCTCAGTCACATTGTAAAAGTAGATTTTAAGTAAGTTTATTATGATAAACACTATGAAGGATTAGGTCACATTTTGGACCCCAAAGTGTACTGATGATTCTCATCATAAATTCCACTTTATTTTCCTTTCAAAATTTATCCTCTTACCATCATTCCCAAATAAACTCCACTCTGAAGGGGAGATGGTGAGTTTCTCCCTTCCACCGGGCCCTAGCCCTCCTCCTCTGTCCGCTGACATCTCCGTTCACACATGGCATAGGGAGCTCTTGCCATTGAACCAAGGGGCAGCCCTCGGCTGAGCCCCTAGGGATTCGGCAGCCCAGCGGGCCAGGGCTGTGCCCCCAGAAAGCCCGGGGCATTGGCCTGGCAGGCAACAAGCAAGGGCCCTCCCTGCTTGGCACAGCTGCCGTGGCCTGCACGCCCACTGTCCCTTGCTAGGAGTCTGTTTTATTTTTTTGTATTTTCAAAATGAGCATCCCCCAGACAGTCTGCCTGGCGTGATTGATGCTGGGGGGTGGAAGCTTTTCCCAGTCCTTGGCCTCTGACCCTGTTTCCCGAGGGCGGCCCGGCTTCTGCGCGCCTGCTGGGGGCCGCTTGGGCATGTGCTGACTTCGCTGCTGCTCAGAGCCAGGTTTTGTAAACATTCAGGAGCCACTTCCCAGGTCAGCAAATGCAAGTGTTTTTTGCTGGTTTATACAATAAGCCTTTAACCAAGCTTTATTTCTACTTGCAATAAAGGAAGATCCACTATGGGAGGTTAAAATCAAGCACCCTAAGGGCTGCACAGCTGGCAATGCCAACATCTCCGACTCTGCTTCCTGTCCCGGGTGTGGACCATGCATGTACGATGTGGGCTCTGACAGGAAGGGAGGATGCCCCCCGTGCCCGGCGTACACACATGCAGAAGGGGCTCAAGTGCTCACAGAGCTCCTGTATGGGGCTGAGTGCTGGCCCTGCCCGCTGTCTGTGTGCCTGGCACCTGGCCGCAGCTGGCGAGGACCATGGACATAGGCACCGTGAAGTGGGCCCTGCCGTCTGGAAGCCGAGTCGGACCGAGCCCTTCCTCGACGCAGCCTTGATCTCCACGTGGTGGATTAAACACATTAGCAGTTAAAGCAGTTAATTGCTGTGCAGGGGGCCCCCCCCCGCTCATTGTTTGTCTCTGAATCACCCGCCCACACCAGGTGTCTCAGATAATAGACTGGGAACTTCAGCGAGGAGGATTTCCTGTCTGCAGATGTGCCGATTACAGCGCTGAGTGAAGACAGTCAGCCAGGACCGCTGCGGGCTCGAATTCGCCCGCCGAGTTAACCAGTTGTGGCCTGAATCCCTGGCTGTCTAGGGGAGCAGAGCCGGGCTGGGTCATCGGAGCAAACACCTCCCAGTGCAGAGGCTTCGAAGTGCTAGTTGAGCTTAGATTTGGTTTTAAAGAGGGACAGACTGTCTCTGTACTGCAGCCTTGGGAAACTGGAAGCCAAGACTGTCATGCGTCCCTTTGGTGTTCCCAGTCCCTTTGGACGGTTCTCTGTCCCTCTCTTTAGAGTAAGATGCTGAAGGCTCTGGTGCATCCCTCCCTGCACCGTGGGAGTCCTGCCCATGGCCGGAAGAGCCAGCAGACACAGCAGGGGGCTTGCTGAGCCCAGGGATCCACAGCCAGGCAGCCGCTGTGCCTGAGTGCCAGGGAGGGTGCCCCAGGTCTGCCAGGGGCCCCACGGTGTGGCATGTGAGGCGAGACCCAGGGAAGGAATCTGTGTGGATCTTACCCCAGCCAGTGAAGCCATTTTCTCTTTGGGCTTTCTCTTAGATAACTCGGAGATGTCCACCTGTGTGTAAACTAGCATCAGAACCTGCAATACCACATGCATGGAACGTGGGAGCGTGGCTTCCCAGCTTCCTCCTGGCACCACACAGAGGCTGCCTGCACAAGCTGCCTGTGTAATGTCTGCCCCATGTGGCGCCTGGACCATGGCTGGAGAGGCTGGGGTGCCCAGGAGACTATGACGGGGGGCCGGCAGTGCCCAGGAGGGGGAGCTGTTGCCAGAGTGGGCTGCAGGCCGGGGGACTGCTTGCTGGCGCGTACGTGGTGGGTAACCGTCTTTACTCAGTTGTGCTCAGCTGATGGCTGCCACACACCGCGGACACCACCACACGAGTCCCTGCGGAATGTCCTCTTGTGCCAGGCAGCAAGAGAGGGCAGAAAGCAAAAACCAAACCCCGAGGCTCGGGATGGGTGGGAGCATCCCAAGCCTGGTGACAGGGAAGGGGCGGCTCCTCTTGGATGCCCTTCGTGCTGATGTGGGTGTGGCTGGGGCTTCGGGGCCGCAGTGGGTGTGGATGCTGCCTGGTGGCTCACACCTGTAATCCCAGTACTTTGGGAGGCCGAGGCGGGAGGATCACGAGGTCAGGAGTTCAAGACCAGACTGGCCAACATGGTGAAACCCTGTCTCTACTAAAAATACAAAAATTAGCTGGGCATGGTGGCTCATGCCTGTAATCCCAGCTATTTGGGAGGCTGAGGTAGGAGAATTGCTTGAACAGGGGCCTGGGAGGCGGAGGTTGCAGTGAGCCAAGATCATGCCACTGCACTCCAGCCTGGGCTACAGAACAAGACTCCATCTCAAGAAAAAAAAACTTGTTGAAAAGTCTTCTAGAGATAGGTCAGCACCATTTATACATATTACTATGCGCCCTCTAATTTCTGCAGGTGCTCCTGGGGCAGGCAATTATGTTATCAATTGTTAAAGGGCCTGGCCCATGGAGGCTCATGTCTGTAATCCCCAACACTTCGGAACACTGAGGTGGGAGAATCATTTGAGCCCAGGAGTTCAAGACCAGCCTGAGCAACAGAGTGAAACCTCTTTTCAAATAATAATAATAATTGTTAAAGCGATAATGACCACTCACCACAGAGCACGCTCCTTCCTGGGGGTCCTGTGGGCCCGAGCTGGGGGCTGTGCCCTACTCCAAGGCTGACTGTGGGGTCTTATGCCTCATAATGCCTGCAGGGAAGCTCACCCTCACCCCCCAGGAGCCCCCCTGGGTATGAGACACCCCCTGGGATGGCCTGGGGGGGAGGTCCCTGGTGGGTGCTGGTAGTCACAGTGAGCAGCCAGCGTCAGGTCCCATTGAGGTCCAGGGGCTCACTCATTTATTCAACTGACATGGCATCTTGGATGGGACCTGAGGCCAGCGGGCAGGTGCATCCCCTTCCCCCGCAGTGGGTTCATAGCTGCAGGTAGGGCCCTGAGGCTCATTGAGAAGGGGCCATTCTGGGGGGGTGGTGGGGGGAAAGGATAAATATTTTTTAAAAATACGCTTCAAGGATCTAAGTCCAGTTCCAAAGGCATATGCTCCTTTGTGCCTGGTCCAAGGTGCCTCGCTGGGGCAAGTGGCAGGCCAGGCCCCGTGAGAGTGGCTGGCTGTGGGGGCCACATGCCTTATGAGAGAGTCACCAGGTAGCCCACAGGGCCTGTGTGTGAAGCCCTGCCTGCCTCGAGTCGCCCACCAGCCCTGGAGCCTCCACGCCCACGCCCTTGTTCTCAGGCGCAGTGCTTGGCCCCGGCTGCCGCTGTCTGGATCACAGTCCCTGGCTCACCCTGCTGTTCTCCCCGCTGGCACTGACCTCTCACCCAGGGCACCGCCTGCTTGCTCTGCTCTGTTGGGAACATGTGTCCCAGGCAGGTGTGAAATCGGAGGGCATGGCTGTCTTCCCGTCCCGGATGAGGGAGGCGTGTGATACTGCTTGCAGCTGGCTGTCCCTGTGTCCCTGTGTCCATCAGAATAGGTGGGAGTGACCCATGGTTACTGTCTGGGTGGTTTTTGGCCTTCAGCCTTCTCTGGCCCCTCCTTGGTTGGGGCCAGGCTGGCTGGACAAGCATGGTGGCTGCCCTCTATCTCCCTGGCCAATGACAGCAGCTGGTGGGGTTCTCAGTGTGATCAGGGGAGGGCTGCCCTGCCCAGCAGCTCCTGGCACTTCCAGGCCCACGCACGGAGAGCCTGGGCTGTCGTACATCCCGGGTGCTGCACTGCTGGGCCTGGGGGTGGAGGCAGCTCCGGGGTGCAGAGGTGCTCAGCACAGGGCTTCCTGAGAGTCAGTATCGTGGGCCGGCCACGCACATCGGGAAGTGAGAACATCCATCTGTACCTGGAATTACTATTTTTTTGGCAGAAGGACAAACTTTGTTGGGCCCATCAGCCCCAATTCTGATCCAAGTTGAGCGGGCAGCAATGAGACCTACTTTGCTACCGGCAGAGACATCTCTGCAGCGGCAGGTTTGCCAACGTGCCAGTGGTTGCCATCTCTGAAGGGATAGTCCTTGGGGCTTGCGGCCACATGCTGCACCACGGCCAGCAGCTCCTCGTTGTCTCATGTGTAGTGGGCACAGCCTGCCTCCAGGATGGCTGGTCAGTTCGGCCATCTCTGGCTCCCACACTGACGACAGCTCTGTTGGCTGAGATGATCCTCTTGGAGGGCAGGTTCACGTGAGTCTTTCTGGTCTCTGGGCTGGGGGGGGTGACTGTGACTTAGTTCTCAAAGGCTCAGGCCAACTAGTTCAGTCCTAGCATCTCCTCCAGGCCGCGCTTGATGGTACAGGTGTGGTGCCTGCGGGGGAGGGACGCTGCCGATGTCCAGCCAGGCCCTCTTGCTGCCGTACACAAACACAAACTGGCCCATGTGGAGGCCCTTGGTGGTGATGGACAGCTCTGTCTGCTGCTGAAACTGGTGTGGATCCCGGAGGCCATCTCAGCAGGGGGGATGTCCTTCAAGGCGCCCTTGATGTATCTGTGCTGCCCAGCTAAGTCCGCAGCATGCAGGCCCAGGAGCCCTCATGCCCCACGCGTGCACGGAACACAGAGCCAGCGCCCTTCCTCTGTCCATGAATCCTGTGGCCCACGACTGCTCTTGAGTGCAGCCTGAAGAGCTGTACCTGGAATTGTAACGCCCTTGCTGTTTGCAGAAAACCTGCCAGAGTGTCATGTATCCATTACGTAATAAGCTGTTTCAAAGCAGGAGTATGGTGAAGATGCCTATGAATGCACAAGAAAAGGCAGGAACTGGCAATTTATGGAAGAGGAAATACGGTTCATAAACACTTGGCCAAAAACCCTTCATCTTACTAGTCATCAAAGAAGTGCAAATTAAAGCAGCATGACAGAGAGCGCTGTGCACCGCCTCCCCCGGGAAGGAACAGAGTCTAGGGAGCGCCCTGTGCCGGGGAAGCCCCTACTCAGCTGGCTGCCCTTCCTCCCAGGATCTGCCCCAGGAACTCAGCTGACACATGGCAAGCCGGTGCCCCAGGTCTCCGTCCTGGAAGTGTCTAGGAGGCAGAGACTCGAGAGCCACCAGATGTCCCGCCCCAGGAGGGGCTGTTCAGCAGCACTTGGGAAACTGCATGGGACACTCGAGAGCAAAGGCTGCGAGGACAGAGCCCCGACGGGAGGCCTGCAGTGGGCAGCACACAGCTGGGAAAGCTCTGAGCACAGCATGCAGGGTGACAGGCACCGGTGCAGGCAGCCCTCTTTCCCCCAAAGTGCCCGAGAGGCGCGCCTTATCCTGGCATAGGAGGGAAATAGTTGGGAGCTGACCAGGCACAGCTGCCAGCATCCTGCTGCTCACACCATTCGGACCCCTCTGGGTTCCCCACCTCAGCATGAGTTGTCCACCCTCCTGCAGGGCTCCAGACCTGAGCCACTGGGGCCGAGGACACCCGACTGGCTGCCCAGCACAGTGGGGAGACCTGGCTCTGCTCTGAGTATAAAGGAACAGCATTCCAGGGTCTGCCCTGGCCACTGCCCAGTCCTTTTCTCAGCAAGGCCCATGGTGGGCTCAGGGCCTGCTGTCCTGCCATCAAGGCTGGCCACAGCTGGGGACGCGGCCCCACCCAAGTGAAGCCGGCCTCTTCCCTGCGCCCACTTCCCAGCCAGGTCCCCACCGGCCCAGCTTCTAACCCCACTGTGTCCTTGGCTGCCCTCCTCAGGGCCAAGGGTGACGCCTGCCGCAGGCCACTCACTCTTCCTTTGTTGTTCATTTGCGAAGGGGCGTGTCTGTGCTGCGCAGCGCACCCCCTGCTGACCATCCAGCCTGTCCAGCTGTCACTTGCTTTTCACATTAGTGGCTCCATCACATTCCCACCAACTTCCCAGAGGCATCAAAGTCCTGGCTTTGGATGGGCCACCTAGTTCCATACCTCTTTTATCTCTTGTGACTACCTTTAAGTTTATTTGCTTTGGGGCCTGGGGACGGGGCTTGGTCAGCACCTGCCAGGTCTGTAGTTGCCATAGTTACCATGAGGCACATGACGAGTGCTCTTGGCTTCCCAGGGCCAGCCAGGCAAGCGTGCACAGGCGAGTGTGGGTCCAGCGTCGGATGTTTTGTTCCTGCACGGAGCAGCACCAGGAAGTGCTGGGCCTGGTGGGCTGGATACCAGGCTGGGGAGGGAACAGAGAGCTGAGTGTGAGCCCCCTGCCTGTAGGGACTTCAGCCCTGCCCTTGGGCCCCAGCTCTTTCCTCTGATGTGGGCTGGCATCCCCCTGTGTCTGGGCTGATCCCCAACTGGTGCCAGCCCGCCCGGCACCCAATTCCTGCAACCGAGCAGAGCATGGAGGCTGGAGCCGGCCTCCCGTGAGCCGGCTTAGCCAAGTTTGTATGTTTTGACTCCGGCCCCAGGACGGCAGCTGGAGACTTAAGGGTTCCCTTTCACGGGGCCTTCAGCTTCCAGATGCTTAGGTGGGCGCCACCCACATACCGGCCAGCAGCTGGTTTGTCCCAGCCACAATGAGCGGGGGAGCTATGCCTTTGACGCCAAATCGCCTTTGCCATTGAGGGATCATCCTGAGCCTCTGGGAGCTGAGAGCAGCCGGGGTTGGGAGGGGAAAAGGTGCTGTGGCTGCCCGCTGGCCTGGCAAAACCACACCTGTCTGAGTTAGGGGAGAAAGGGACCTCTGCTGGCCACTTGGCTGTGACGAGGCCCACGTGCTGCCCTTCCTGTGGGCCCCAGGCTGTGTGTGGAGACTGGCAGGGGGCAGCTGTGCTGATACCCCCCTGGACTGGCCATCCCCGGCCCCTATTGGCCTTTGCACCCAAGAGCAGGATCAGCTGAGCCAGCCGCCCCCCAGCATGGGCATGGTGTAGTTTGGATGTTGCCCCTTAGCCCAGCTCCCCCTTGCCCTGAGGTCTCTAGGCTGGGGCTGTATGCCAGGCAGCCACGAGGGCTGCAGCACAGAGCAGAGGGGAGACTTGGCTGCTGGCTCTGCCCACTCGGCCCTCTACTAGCGGGTTGGGGAGCTTGTTTCCCCTAATGGGGGAGAGACCTTCAGGTCCTACCTGGGCAGAGGACCAGACCCCAGGACCTGAGCGTTGATTGGGGCATAGTGCAAGGTATGGCCAGCTCCTCTTCAGCCTGTCCAGCCAGGGAGGAGGCCATGGGGAGCCAGCAGGTATCCCTTGGAGGAGGTCCTGCTGGACTCTTGAGCCCTGAGAGCTGGTGGGTCTCACTGCCTGATGGCGTCAGGCCGCGGTGCTGCAGACAGATACAGGGACGCCAGGCAGGCCAGGTGCCAACAGCTCCCCACAAAGGACTGGTTCCTCCAGATGAAGTTAGTACCAGGGCCTTTGGCACTATGCTGGTGGTCCTGCAGCAGGGCCTGAGGCCTGGGCACGTGGAAAGTTCTAGAGTCCTGCGCTCAGTGCTCTGAGGTCAGGAAGCCCCGGCATCGGCAAGTGCCTCTTCCTTTCCCACATGCCAGGATCCAGTCTGAGGCTGACTCCAGTTTCCTCAGGTGGCATTCTCTCCGTCTCCTCCTGTGCTGGCTGTCATCTGGCCAGTGTCAGTCTCAGACCCGCCTGCCTTCTCCTGCAGAGGCCAGGAGCCACTCTGCGCCACTGGTGTTTCATGTTTGACCAGTTCTAAATGGACATTCTTTTTATTGTGACAGAGTCTCAGTCTGTCATCCAGGCTGGACTGCAGTGGTGTGATCTCAGCTCACTGCGACTTCCACCTCCTGGGTCAAGTGATTCTCATGCCTCAGCCTCCCAGGTAGCTGGGACTACAGGTCACCACCACCACCACGCCCAGCTAATTTTTGTATTTTTAGTAGAGACAGGGTTTCTTTTCTTTTTTTTTTTTTTTTTTTTGAGACGGATGAGTCTTGCTTTGTCTCCTAGGCTGGAGTGCAATGGCACAATCTCAGCTCACTGCAACCTCCACCATGTGGGTTCAAGCAATTCTCCTGCCTCAGCCTCAGTAGCTGGGACTATAGGTGTGTGCCACCATGCCCGGCTAATTTTTATATTTTTAGTAGAGACAGGGTTTCACCATGTTGGCCAGGGTGGTCTCGATCTCTTGACCTCATGATCCACCTGCCTCAGCCTCCCAAAGTGCTGGGATAACAGGCGTGAGCCACCTTGCTTGGCTGTGGTTTCTTTTTTTTTTTTTTTGAGACAGTTTTGTTCTTGTCGCCCAGGCTGGAGCGCAGTAGCACAATCTCGGCTCACTGCAACCTCTGCCTCCTGGATTCCAGCGATTCAGCCTACTGAGTAGCTGGGACTAACAGGCGCGCATCACTATACCCGTATGTTTAGTAGGGATGGAGTTCACCATGTTGGCCAGGCTGGTCTCAAACTCTAGACCTCAGGTGATCCTCTTGTGTCGGCCGTCCAAAGTGCTGGGATTATCGGAGTGAGCCTTTGCACCCGGCCAAGACAGGGTTTCATCATGTTGGCCAGGCTGGTCTCAAACTCCTGACCTCAGGTGATCTGCCTGCGTTGTCCTCCCACAGTGCTGGGATTACAGGTGTGAGCCACCGTGACCGGTCTCTGAGTGGACATTCTGAGAAGTAGTTTAAATAAAGGGCTTTAGGTCAAAGCCACTGAAGATGACCTTTCAGCCGCCTCTCTGTTTTCTTCAGGTCGAGTTCCAGACACCAGAAGTCTGAATTTGGAGAAGGCTGGGATAGACACTAGTCCCAACACTCAGAAGATCCTAGTGGACTCCCGGGAAGCCACCTCTGTGCCCCACATCTATGCCATTGGCGACGTGGTGGAGGTACGGACTGCGTCCTGGGACCAGGGCCCCTGCCCCCTGCCCGCCGCCACCCCTGCTCACTGGGCTCCGGCTGCTCCTGTCCCTTGGAAGAGAAGCAACGCTTTCTCTGATCACAGAGGCTCTGGGCCAAACCTCAGGCCAGCCTGTATGGAGTTCTGGGGTGACCTGGACGTGGGCCTCGGCTCTCTGCCTTGCCTTTCCTCTCTGTGGTGGGTTGTGGGTGGCCTAAAGACAGCTGCAAGGACCAACAGCAGATGCCTGCTGGGAACCGTGTGGGTCAGCTCTGCACACTGGCCGCATCCTCCGGCAGGTAGGCTAGAGGCATAGGCTTAGAAATGCCACCGCTGGACATGGCCTTGGGGCTGTCCTGTCCCCATGGGGTTGAGCAACAGGTCGAGTTCAGGCCCACCCAGCCCTGCCCTCTCCACTTCAGCACCCTTTGGCCTGTGTCTCTGGCTGTCACGTAGGGGGAGGCCCTCTGCTCTCAGCCGCTGCTGTGGAGTGGAGACCAGCACCAGCCTTTCCTGGGTGGGGCTCCGGAGCCCGCTCTACCCACAGCCCCAGTAAGGGACCTGGGTGGTCAGTCTCGGGAGGCTGCACCCTGGCAGCCTCAGGAGTGCTCGGCCTGGCCTGCATGTGTCCAGTGCCTGCTGCTGAGGGTGGCTCTGGAGGGTTTCTGAGAGCTTCTTTATGGCAAGAACTTTGGTGTCAGCATCCTGGGGCTGCAGTAACAAATCACCACACACGGGTGGCCTAGAACAGCAGACGTGAATTCTCTCATGTTTGGGGGGCAGTAGTCTGAAATCAAAGTGTCAGCTCGGGCTGGGGTGGGGGCTCACGCCTCTAATCCCAGCACTTTGGGAGGCCGAGGCAGGCAGATTACTTGAGGTCTGGAGTTCAAGACTAGCCTAGCCAACATGGTGAAACCCTGTCTCTAGTAAAAAAAATACAAAAATTAGCCAGGTGTGGTGGCACATGCCTGTAATCCTAGCTACCTGGGAGGCTGAGGCAGGAGAATCATTTGAACCCGGGAGGAGGGAGGAGGAAGGTGGAGGTTACCGTGAGCCAAGACTGTGCCACTGCACTCCAGCCTGGGCAACAAAGTGAGACTCCATCTCAACCAAAAAAAAAAAAAAAAGAAAAGGTGTCATCTGGGCCAGGCTCCCTCTACCCCAGGCATCCCTGGGTTGTGACTGTATCACTGCGATCTCTGCCTTATCATAATGTGAGTCTCCTGAGTGTGCTTCTGGGCCCGAATTTGTGTCTCACAGTTTCTCTGTCATTGGATTTAGGGTCCGCCCCTGATCCAGGATGACTTCCTCTCCATCCTTACCTTAATTATATCTGCAAAGATCTTATTTCCAAATAACATCACACTCTGAGGCTCCAGGCAGACCCTGCAGGGTCCTGTAGGGCCCATCTAGCCAGCCCCATTGCGTGCACAGAGCACATGGCTCCGTGTGCCTCCACCACCCCGCAGCCCCAGCTGCTTAGCCGAGCGGTTCAGCTGCTCGGTGTGATTTCTGCAATCGCGGCTTCCCCGTGGACCGTGCAGGCGCAGTGGTCTCTGAGCGCAGGATCTGTCGCATCCTGTGGGCGCTGCACCCTGAGACAGCGCCGTGTGCATCTCTGTGCATAGCAGGAAGCCTCCCTTCTGTCTGGGAATCTGAGTTTTCCCTGTGCAAGTATGTAGCTCCCAGGCTCCGGGGGGCCCCCATGTCGGAAACTGTAACATTTCAAACCCTTTTGCCAGAAATGCATGGCACACACAAAGGCATTCTTTATTTAAAAATTAAATCTACTCTGTCAGAAAGGTCACTGTGAGCAGTCCAAAGAGTTAACACCCAACCAGTGGTCCCTTGAGTGGCTGGGAAGAGCCTGTGGGCGGGGCGGGGGCTATTGTTTAATGAGATGTTGTGTGCTGCGCGCCGCCGGGATGTTTCCGCAGTTAGTCAGGCCTGCTGGAATGTGTAGGCTGCACTCTGAGTTTATCTCCACGGATCTCTCTGCATTTCTGGAATGCCAACAACATCTGCATTTCCTGCTGCCAAGGTGATTGGCAGCCCATCCCGGAGGGTGGCGCTGGAACCCCCAAGGCCGGGGGCACCCCAGGATGAGGGATCTCCAGAACAGCAGCGTTCTGATTTGGGATTTGTTATGGACTGTGAAACACAAGTCGAGCTTCATGTCAGGAGCACGTGGAACGCTTTGGGGTCCCGTTTTAGCCGGGATTCCAGTGAATGCAAGCGGTAGCAGGGGCTCTTTTGAGCCTGGTGATGGGGCAGCCCTCTGAGGTCAACAGCGTGTAGAAGGGGTTTGGAGAGAAGGCTTGAGCGTGTGGGGGCGGCATGGCCAGCCTCATCAGCAGCGGACTCCTCTCCCAGGGCAGCAAACAGGAGAATGAGCAACCCACCAGGGCCCTGGGGTGCCCCGCAGGAGGACGAGCTCCAGGGGGGAAGGCTTTACATCACCACACTCGGTGCCAGACAGTGTTTGGGGACTTTTCTAAAGGGAGATGCCCACTTGGAGGGCAAAGGGTGGTGGCATGGGGGGGGCTGCCTGTAACCCCGGACATGGTGCTGATGTGGCCCCCTGTGCCCTCCCCTAGGGGCGGCCTGAGCTCACGCCCACGGCTGTCATGGCTGGGAGGCTCCTGGCGCAGCGGCTCTTCGGTGGGTCCTCAGACCTGATGGACTACGACAAAGTGAGTTCTCTAGCAGGACACCGTCTGCAGCCAGGAGAGGCTGAGTCTGGGGCTAGCTCTTCCGGGGTGAGGGGCCTTTGTGCGCTGTGTGTCTGCACGTAGGTGTGGCATGTGTATGGGTGCGCTTATGTGAGTGTGTAGTGCACGTGTGTTTGTGGGTGCACCTGCATGTGTGTGTGTGAGGGTGTGTGTGGGGCTCAGTTCTGAAGAGTGTGACAAAGGTACGGGCGCGTGGGCTGCCTGCTGTGCTTGTAGACTGCTCTGGGCACATCTGGCCTGGCCTGTAGTCACTGCTCTTAGTGTCACATGCAGTGGGGACCTTTGATTTTGGGGCCCGAGGGCCCTCCCTGACGCCAGACCTGCTTTCAGGTTCCCACGACCGTCTTCACCCCCACTGGAGTACGGCTGCGTGGGGCTGTCTGAGGAGGAGGCAGTGGCTCGCCACGGGCAGGAGCATGTTGAGGTGAGGGCTGGGAGTGGTGCAGCTGAGGACAGTGGTGACTCTGAGACCCCTCCCTCCACGCCCTGGGCGGAGGCCTTGTGAGCGGAGCACCAGGGTTTCTCTTTTCCAGGGGCCCTGAGCGGTGGCTGTGTGTAACGGGAAGGGGCACATTGGTGGCAGCCTTGGAAGTGGGGGGTGCCTGAGCTTAAGCGCCTCTGGTCTCAGTGGTCCCTGCCATCACATGTCACAGCAGCAAGGGCAAGGCCCTTGGCTGCCTTGTTCTGAGGGTGAGGACAGACTCTGTGGCCCAGAAGCCCCCAGTCCCTCTCCAGCCATGCTGCAGGGGTGCCCAGCACCAGCAGGGTCCCCACCATGGTGCCACCCACTCCCCTGCTGAGGTCAGCTGAGTGCCGGCCCCACTCCAGCACACAGCTGCTTGTCCCTGAAAGCACCAGGGCCCCGTAGGCGCCTCTGTGCCGTGCCTACCTCACAGGGGAATGAATCTCACTCAACCCAGAAAGGCTTCTCCCAGGGGCCTCCGACCTCTGCTCCTGCCCTCACCTCCCCCACCACCCTGTACCTTCTCTTCCTGGTACTGCCCAGGGTTTCTCCCAGGCGAGAGCCCCCACCCCCAGCATCCGGACACCCATCCTCTTCCAGCTTCTTCCAGGCACCGGCACTCACCCTGGAGGAAAGGGGTTTTCATCGAGCAAGGTTGCTTTTCGGGTCTGCTCTGGCTGGCGGCTGTGGCCCCGGGGTGGCCTGGAGGGATGTGGGGGCTCTGAAGCCCGCCGGGCCCTGAGAGCTGGAAGCCTTCGGCACGGGTTTTGTCTTGCTGCCGCAGCAGCTTGCAGGCGCCCAGAGAAACCGGAGCCTGTGGCCTGGGCGGTGGGACCTGGGGCGGTTGGGGTTGAGTCACTGGGCTCCGGGCTGGCCCCTTCCCCCTGCATCCCAGTCCTCTCCATCAACAGGACGGGCCTGACAGCCCAGCCTTCCCCCGAGGCACTTTATTTGCTATTTTTGTTTGATTCATCACAAGTGCGCTGGGACATATGTTCCTGGCATTTTATAATGTTTTATGTTTCACGATGTTGAATGGCCAAATACTCTTTGTTTGTTTTCTTTTCAATTCTGTCTTAGTTAGAACAATATTCTCTGAAGTTCCGTTAATTAATAATGGCTGTGCAGCACATGTGAGGGCCCCGCTCATTTTTTACTTGGCCGCAGCCCCGGACACGCTGTCGAACCCTTTGAGGGTGCTGAAAGCCTTTGTCCGACAGCTCTGGCTCCAGTGTGGCCATAGCGGCCCTCGCTCCAGTGAGGGCCGAGGGAGCACCAGGGTGCCCGAGGGAGCCGGCTGGCCGCCTGCCCACCCGATCTTGCCTCCGCCGGCTATGCTGTGCCCAGCCTGGGTGCTTGGGTTGCCTGATGCCTGCTCTGCTACTGTGGTCTCTGAGGGTCCCAGGCCTGGGTGGGAGAGGGTCTGTCCGGCTGAGCATGGCTGCAGCTACTGGCCGCCTGCACATGAGATGGTCTGCACCCGCCCCGTGGCCAGCCAAGCGAAGTCCTCATCCCAGACCAGACCTGCAGGCCAGATGGCTGGTTCCTGCCTGCCATGGCCTGGCCTTGCCCTGCCCATGCAGCCTGTGGGAGCTGCAGGTGCCACGGGGCTTGTGTGTCCGAGCACTGACCCTGGGTTCGTATCCTGTCCTCAGGTCTATCATGCCCATTATAAACCACTGGAGTTCACAGTGCCTGGGCGGGATGCGTCCCAGTGTTACATAAAGGTGAGCTCCCCTGTGGCTCCAGGCTGGGTGCTGAGGGCGAGAGGGAGGATGGGGAAAGGTTCACAGGTGGGGTGAACACCTGAGGGCTGGCCCCACCCCGTGCCCCGCAGGCAGGGTGCAGGGTGGATGCAGGGGTGGACGTCTTTGACCCAGTCCCCCTCCCGGGCTGGCGGCTGAGATGTGCGGCTTTCAGATGGTGTGCCTGAGGGGAGCCCCCCGCAGCCAGTGCTGGGCCTGCACTTCCTCGGCCCCAACGCAGGCGAAGTTACTCAAGGATTTGCTCTGGGGATCAAGTAAGTCCCGAGGAATGCGGGGCCCGACGCGATGCGCAGCCGGGGTATCCAGTGCTGGCAGTGATGCAATGGAGAGCTGCTGACTCTCGCTGGGTTTATGTGGCCTTCGCGGGTCTGCAGCAGATGCCTCAGGCCTTCTTCAGACAGAGCAGGTTTGGGGGGGACGAGAGGCAGCTCTGCCCCGGCCAGACGATGTTGAGCTAGAGCTGGGTGTCCGCTGTGGCCCCGGGTCGCTGCTGGGGCCCTCGCCCACTCAGCCAAGCACTCATGCTGCCACGAGCAGGGTGCCGGTGCCTGGAGAGCCACCCCAGGGCTGCTGCATGTATTCTGGAGCTGGGGCCGTTGCCTGGGTCTTGGGCTCAGGCTGTGTGTTTTCGGGGTCCCACGGTTGAAGGAAGCTGTGGCAAAGGCTCTGGGTGGGTTGACGGGCAGTTGGAGGTTGGGACACTGTTCATGGCCTGAGAGAGGCGGCTGGCTGGATGTGGGGCCTAGGGGTGGTGTGGTGAGGCCAGGATGAGCTGTCTGTGGGTAAAGCAGAGAGCAGAGGCTGAAGGTGGGACTGTGTCTGGGGGTGGGGGATGGAACAGCGGGAAGCCAGGCCAGGGCAAGCCAGGGCGTGGACGGATGGGACGTGGGCTGGGTGAGCACTGGGTATCTGCTGGGAGGGAGGTGGACGGCTCCCACAGGTATGGGCAGGGGTCCTGGCTGCTAGCTGGGGGTCAGGGAACAGTGAGGTGACCAGTGGATTCTGAGGCCCTCCTCTTCCCAGGGACAGGATGCTGTGGACCCCCTTCCCTGTGCTGACCCCCGCCTGCCTCCCCCCATCCCCTGTGTGCAGGTGTGGGGCCTCCTACGTGCAGGTGATGCAGACCGTGGGTATCCATCCCACGTGCTCCGAGGAGGTAGTCAAGCTGCGCATCTCCAAGCGCTCAGGCCTGGACCCCACGGTGACAGGCTGCTGAGGGTAAGCGCCATCCCTGCAGGCCAGGGCACACGGCGCGCCACTAGCAGCTCCTCGGAGGCCAGACCCAGGTAGGCGGGTGGGGCCGGTTCTGTGTGAGGACAGGGCAGGTGGCAGGGGTGCAGGAGCCCTGGTCATGGGCTCCCTCCAGGTGTGCAGCAAGGCTGCACTGTCACGCCACGCGGAACGGGGGTGCTCCGTCCTGTAGCCAGGTCACAGCGGTGACAGGCAGGAGCAGAAGGCCCCCAGGGCCCAAACCTCCCCCGGGGGCCACCAGATCCCAGCCTGGCCACAGCTGCTCCCCCACATGCAGGAGGTGTCGAGAAACGGGGCTCATCCTTAGTGGCCTGTCCCAGATGGACGCTGGTGGGGAAGGCGTCCCAGGCGGGCTGAGGTCGGGCATCTCAACATGCTGCTCCACAGAGGGCTGCAGTCGGGACGCCGGCCTCCCCCAGCCCGGCCTGGCTCCTGCAGAGCTTGTGCCAGCTCGTTTCCCTGTTGCCCAGAAGGTGGAGATGCTGCCTCATGACGGCAGCCCTGCCCAGCCCGCCCCGCACATCTGGTTCTGTTCCAGCGCTGCAGAGCCAGGCTGGCTGGGGCGTGTTCATCGTGGTCCCTTCCGAGGAGGAAGAAACTGGCGAGGGCTCCCGGTGTCTGCACCAGGGATGCCTGTGCCAGAGCTCTCACGTCTTGGTCTGACAGTGCATCCTCCGGCCCGGGCTGCAGGGCAGGGGCCAGGGTTGGGTGGGCCCTCAGCCTGTGCCATCCAGCCTACCTGGGCACCCCCATGGCGGTCAGCCTCTCCCAGGGTTGGGGGTGTTTGGGCACCCCTCTCTCCCCCTGGGGCTGAGGTAGCGACCAGGCAGAGCAGTGGGCTCCCCCAGGATGCCTGTGGGCAGGCTCCGGGGTCCTCGTGGCACCGAGGGGCTCTGGGGGAGACCTCTCTGGGGCCACTTGGGGACCCCCTGCTTCACTGGGCCCCCCCGACACGAGAGCAGGGCCGCCCTTGATAGGGATAAACAGAGGGCGTCCTGAGGAAACTCTTATCAGAACATTGCACCTCCCAGAGCTGTTTTGTTAGGAGCCTGCTATAAATTTTTATCATTTCAAAATATTTTTGCAGCACTGCATCACTCCCTGTGACGCATCGCCCTGGGGTGGGGCCTCTCTGCAGGGTGTTTCTCACCCCTCCCTCCCTTGGAGGTCCCTGGGTGTGGCTGTGGGAGACGTGGCCAGGCTGACGTGAGGGGTGGGTGGCTGCCCTGTGCTGACCCTCCTGTTGTTGGCAGGACGGCTGCAGGCCAGGCTTGGGGGGCCTCGCCCCTCTCCTGAAGCGCCCGTGAGATGGTTGCCGTGGAGCGCAAGTGCTGGACAGGTGGCCCGTGTGCCCTGCAGGGGATGGCTCGGGGGCTGTCCACCTCATACCTGCACCTCTCAGCCTCTGCTGCCTGGCACCCCCCCCAGGCTCCTGGTGCCAGATGATGACGATCTGGGTGGAAACCCATCCTGTGGGCACCCACGTCCGAGCCCGCTGGCATTTCTGCAATGCAAATAAAGAGGGTGCTTTTTCTGAAGTGTGCTGTACCTGTTGTGTCCCTGATGGGCCCCCAGGATCGCCCAGGCAGGTGGGGTCTGGCCAGGCCACCAGCCCTCTCTTCAACCATGAGTAGCTTCCATTAAGGGCAGCCCAGGGTCCGCTGGGGCCCCTCGAAGCCCTGAGCATGATTCCAAGCAGCCCTGGGCGGAAGGGAGCAGCCTTGCAGTGCTGGGGACCCCACCTGGGCAGGAGACAGGGGGACCCCACTGAGGCAGGAGGCAGAGCTGCCCCGCCTGCCCCACAGCTGCCTGGCCCACTGAGGGGTTTTCCTGGGACCCTCTGCCTGGGTCTCTGCACCTCGAAGCAAGAAGGTCAGCCCAGCACCAGGCGGGCTTTCAGGAGAGGCTGCAACACCGGCTTTGTTTTGGAACTCGGCGGCCCCATGACGGGAGGTGGCAGGGCTGTTGAGGCTCTCTGTCCCCGAATGTCAGTCACTTTGCCGGGTTTCCACCGTGGCCCTCCAAGTCAGCTTGTTGGCTGCGTCAGGCTAATCCTACGCATTGAGGCTTGATGGGTTAGGGAGCGCCTGTCAGTCACTGCCGAGAGACAGCGCTGACAGCCACGGCCGGGGCCTGCATTGTGCTGGGGCTTTAGCGGTGGCTAATCGCGTGTCTTCCTTAAGAAACATCACTTAGTCTGCCGGCCCGGAGCCCTGGATGGGACCCTGCTTGTCAGCGCACAGAGGAATGCCTTTGCGTCTTAATGGGCCTGCGGGAGCCCAACTCACTGTGTGAAGCGTGCGTGTGAGCTCTCAGACGCCCACTTAAGATGCCAAGTGCTGGGCCAGGCCCTCCCACAAGCGCAGCTCCACATCAGCCATGTCCCATTTAACGCATGGCTGGTGGCGTGCCCGGGCCGGATCCTGCGGGTGGGGCTCGCCTCTAGGCCTGCGAGTTTTTTGCCTTGGAGGCACCGCCAGGCCGGGAGGTCGCCTGACACCTGCTGCCTGGGCTCTGGGGGGTGGCTCTGGGCAGCAGCCAGGCAGGGGGCAGTGGGCCTGTGGATTCCTCGGTCCTGGGATCAGCCCCTGCAGGCCAGCACAGAGAAAACTCGCAATGGCCTTGGTCCTTTTGTGGTGACGGAGAGGATGCAGCTGTGTGGAGCCCACTGTACACTCCGGGCCGCACTCTGACGGGAGGGGGCCTCTCGCCTCCCTGCCCGCCCAGCCCACCCGGAGTGCCTGTTGCTGGTGGCCTGAGAGCCACGCACACATCCGTGTCCTCTCTGGCCCCACCAGGTGGTTTTCCCTGCGTGCTCCTTCCCAGAACGCACCATGCACCGCACACCTGCTGTCTGTGACCTCGGCTCTCCGTTGCTGTGTGGCCCATTCAGCCGGCCTGCGCGTCCCCTAGGAGGGACGGAAACATCCACCACACACATTCCAGGCAGCCGTGGGTCCTTGGGCAGGGGTCCAGCGCAGTTCACAAGCAATGGGTGCTACGGGCGAAGAGCTGCCACAGAGCCCAGCACTGCTGCCCTGGGCCCTCTCAGGACCGCTGCTGAACTGGCAGGCACCTGGCTGTGGACCAGGCCCAGGGGACCCTGCAGGCACTGGCCATCCCCCACACCCCACTACTCTGGTGGGGCACCGGCCCAGAGCCCCACCCAGGCTGCCGCACAGCCAGGGCAGGAACCAGGGCCCGGCAGGGCAGTGTGGGCGAAGCGGCCGCTCTCCCAGGCTCCCTTGCCTAGCGCTGGACCCGTGTGCTGGGCCAACGGTGGTTTTGATCCTGTGTTCCCTGCGGACGGCCTGGGAGTGCGGGGTGGACCCAGAGCAGGGTGCTCGCCACCTGGCCCCGGGGCCACCTCCCGCTGCCTTCACATGTTTTTATGGTGCAATGAAAATATGATTTTAATTCCTCAGATTGTTCTGGGTAACCTGCAGTTACCCCCGCGACATCCCACACGCTTCTGCTGTGGCGCTGGATTTCCCAAAGATGTGGGGGGGGGGGGAGGAGTGGGCGGGGGTGCTGCCCAGCCGGGCCCCTCTCTGCTGCACCCTCCACTCTGATGTGGGGGCAGTGTCACCCTCTCCTGCTCCCAGCACCCCCGAGTGACATTGGGCAGTTCCCCAGGCCCCCTGGGTGGTCCACATGCAGGGGCGGGGACACACAGTTATGGAGGGCTTTGAGGGCCAGAGCGGGGCAGCAGGGGGAGGGCAGGGCCTGGCAGGGCTCTGAGGAGTAGACGGGGTACAGCAGGGGTCATCAGCTCAAGGGGGAGGAGTTGACCGAGCTGCTCAGACTGCGGTCGCCCTCTCTGAGTGTGCTGCAGCCTTGCGGGGGCCCCAGCCTCACTTGGCAGCCATCGGGCACCTCGGCGCTGCTCTCCTGGCCGTGAGGTGACCTTAATGCCAGCTGGGCCCTCAGGCGGAGCTGCCCCTGTGAGAGCAGCGACGTCAGGTGGGGGCTGCATTTGAGAGCGCCTGTCTCTTGGCCTCAGGTTCGGCCTCCTCCCACGGGGTCTTGGCACGTGAGCTCGCTCAGCTGACACCTGCTCGCCTCACCTGACCCACGGCCACTCGAGCCCCAGTGCAGCAGCTCCAGGTGCTGCCGTGCCTGGGCCCTGGCCCCCTCCCCAGGTTGAAGCAGGCCCCAGGGCAGGCCTGAGGCCCCCACCTACCCCTCACCCACTGGGCAAGAACTGGAGGTGACCAGGACCTTGCATGAGGGATGCCCTGAGGTGGCTGGGCAGTGTGCTCATCAGGGCAGGGCCACGAGGCCACGCTGATGAGGCACCAGGTGCGTGGGCCACCTCGGGTTGAGGCTCCACCTAGTGGCGTCACTGCCCCATGCTCACGTCTCTCCCCAAGAGAGCAGGTTGGCACCTGGCTCCAATGGGTGGCATTGTGAGAGGTGTGTTGGTGTCTGCATTGGGCTGATGGGTGGGGCCACTTTTGCCTCCCAGAGCTCAGCCGCCCGAGCCTCCTGGTTCTGGACCCAGGCTGCTCCCCCTACCCCGTGTCTCTCTGGGAGCCACTTCCCCTCCCCAGGGTCCCTGGGTGCCCCTGCCCTGGGCAAGAGCTCCTCTGCCGAGCCTGATGAGACCTGCTGGCCTCTGCCCACCTGCCCGCCCTCACTCATCGCCACTTCCTGCCCTTGGGCCTGGTCAGGGTCTATGAGGGTCGGTGTGGATCAGTCATTGCCAGACCCAAGGATCCCCACCCTCTGGAGCAGGAAGCAGCAGGAGTCTGCACCCAAAGCCAGTGGGCCAGCTCTGGTGGCCAGGGCAGGTGGTGCAGCCTGTGCAGGTCTCAAGGCCTGGGCACAGGGTCCACTGAGGCACAGCATGTTCCTCCATGGGCCCAACCCCAGCTCCATCAGGAAGCATCTCCCTCTGAACTGCTTCTCCATCCAGATGGGCCTGGGCCAGGTCTTGCTCCTGGGCGGTATAGGAGGATGCCCTCTTCTGGCCCCAGATGCACAGGCTATGGACCTCCCACCCCATGTGGGGGCCTTGGCCCAACTCACATCGGGTGGAGACTAAAATGGGGGTATGGTGGGGTGCTGTCCCTCTCTACAGCCCAGGTACCCCCCACCTGGGACTGCTCCAGCAGGGCCTGGACATGGTCCTGCAGGAGGGCCTCCCCATGCTACCGGGGGACCCCACAGCTCATCCACCCAGCACCCTGGCCCCTACCTTTGCCTGCTCGGCCAGGCTGGGGAGCCAGCTGCTCAGAGAGGTATCCATGGAGTCCCAGGCAGCAGCCCACGCCCATCCTGCTAGGGCCGCTGGCATGGAAGACCCCTCCCACGGGCCCCCAGGCTGAGTCCTTGGGCTAGCCCACCTCTGCCTCCCTCGCCCGCCCCTCCCCAGCCCTCCCAACAGAAGCCCAGAGCTCAACAGGGCCTGGCACGGGAGCATTCTGTGCCCAGCCTGGTCTCCTTCCTCTGCCACTGTCTTCAAGCTGGGCTCTCTGTCTAGGTGCTGCCTGGCCCTGGGAGCTGCCTGAGGTCCTTCCTGTACCAGGCAGGGGTGTAAATAAAAAACAGGTACACACTACCATCCTGGCTGCCACCCTAAGGAGAAGGCAGGCAGGGAGTAACTGGCTCCATATTCCCCCTCTGCACCTCCCTGCTGTGCTCGGGGCTTCTGGGCTCTGCTCTTCCAGGCAGGGTGCAGTGCTCCAGTGCTGTGCAGATCTCAGCTCTGCTTTGCTCTGGCCCAGACCAGCATCCCAGCTCCCACGGGGCCAGCTGCGGGGAGCTGAGCTGCAGGTGCTCCCTGAGATGGGCTAGTGAAGGAAGGAGCTCAGAGCAGGGGGCAGGTGGGCAAGGACCTGTCCAGCCACAACCTGGAATGTTTGGCTTGGGAAATAATTGGACAGAAGATTCTTTAACAGATAAGAGCTGCCACAAGACTGATAACCCAGGAAATGGATGTGAGGTGGCCCTGACAGGGTTCTGGGAGGCAGAGCTTGGGAGGCATGGGATCCTGGACCGCCACACCTGGGCGCTCCTTGGACCTCACCTGCAGCAGCTCCCCAAGCATCAGCCACAGGGCGCTCCTCCAAGCCTGGCAGGCATGGCTGGCATCATCGCTCTCTGTTCCCAGAATCCACCGTGCAGGGTGAAGGCTGGCCAGGGTTGAGGACTTGCCACAGACACCCTGCGCTCCCTCAGGCAGTGACAGCACCCAGCTCGGGCTGGCACTACAGGTTGTCAGGGAACATGGGCGACAGCAGCCAAGACTGCCTACACTGGCCAGGAGTGGAGGATTGGGGTGGCACGCCCGCCCACACAGTGCCCATGCCCTGCAGCCAGGTCCACCCACCGAATGCGAGGGATGAATGCTGTGAGCACCCCGATGGGTCTTCTGAGCAACCACAGGAGGCAGAAGCAAGACTGTGGGCCCATTTTCCAGACACTGCTCCTTATTCCCTGTGCACTTGTTCACGGGATCGGTAGGGCCACAGCTTCCCCTGTGCCTGGCACCTGTGGGGCTCTTGGCACTTTCCTGCAGACGCAGCAGAGCCTCACTCCTGCCACACCCTGTCCACCCTCCTGTCCCTTATCCTCCCCTATGCCTGCCGTCGAGATGCGACCTAACTCCCCCCAAATCTCTTGACATCTGGTCCTGCCACCGGAGCGTTCTGGAGCCCCTGCTCATCCTGGCCCCCAGCCAGCCCCCTGTGCCTATGACGGCAGCAAGGGGCCATCTGTGAGGCCCAGCAAAGCATCTCAGACCCACGCCTGCCCTCTCCCAGCCCGGACGTGGTGTATGGTGCTCAGGTTACCCTAATCCTGAAACCCAAGCCGGGGTTCCCAGAGCCTTCCCTCACTTCCCAGCGAGGGGGCAAGCAGAAACTCCTTGGGGACAGAGACAGTGTCCCTGCTGTGCTCTTTGGTGGTAGCTTACTCCCCCCGGGGGCAGGGCAGGGAGCTGGGCACCCACTGGAGTGAAAATCCGGGCCTGACCAACACAAGTGAGTTCAGGACACAGAGCTTGGCTTTCTCCTGGCAGGAGATGCAAAGCCAGCGGTGCTGGTCCCAGCAGGAGCGAAGGGCGGGGCAGGCCCAGCTCAAGCCTCGCGAGGGTGCCAGCAGGAGCAAAGGGCAGGGCAGGCCCAGCTCAAGCCTGGCGAGGTCCTGGCCTCCAGGGTTTCGTGGGACAATGATGGGGCCTTGTGGCTCCACAGAATGAACATTTATTTCCTAATAAAACTAGAATATTTCTATAACTGATGACCAAATAACATGAAATGCTTGAGAATAAAGTAAAACCACTTTATTCTCAAGCATTTGATGAAAACCCATCTTGAACAGGATGGCAGAAGGTGGTGTAGCGTTGTAACTCAGCAGCTGGGGCCAGAGCCAACTGTGGCCAGCCCTCTGCCCTGGCCGCTGGCCTCTGACCCAGCTGGGGCTCCCTGGCCAGCCCTGCTCTGGGCACCCCAGCTCGGGACGGGAGCACCCCAGAGGCTCCCTTTTTATGATTATATTGGAATCACTGATATATAATTGGTGATTATATCGGCGAGGGGCGCCGGTGTCTTCAGCATCGTGGTCTCCCCCGAGCAGACAAGGGTTAGCTTCTGACCTACAAGGGTCACGATGTGGGACCGTATGTCAGGAGAGCACAGCACCATCCGGATGTGTTCTCTTCAGGCCTCCCACGTGATGAGTGAGGAGACCTAAGCCCGGACCCCCCCATGGGCCCCCGGGCAGTGCAGCAGCACACAGGCCTGCCGCCGCCCTCCCTGCCAAGGCCTCAGCGCTGGTCCCTGCCCGTGGGAGAGGCGAGACCTCCGCAAGTCTTCAATGGCTCATTGTTCTGCCCGTGGTGGCTGGAATTGGGCCGAGTGATTATAATAATAAAGTCCTAACAGTCCGCCTGTGGTTGGGTTTCCATAGCTTGGGGAGTATTTGATTTTCAAAGCCTTGGGAGGGGAGATGCCGTATCAATGCAGCAGGCCCTTGCCATCAGCCAGCTCTTTACAGACCAGAGTCTCCCATCCAGTGCCTTACCTCCCTCGAAAGGAACTGTACCTGTCAGCTCCCAGGTGCCCAGGCATGTCAGGGCGGAAGACTGCACCAGGAGGCCCAGACACAGCAGGGCTGAGGCCCGCCTTCACCAGCTCAGACAAGCTCTGATCCCACCCCCACCTGCCGAGGGCTGCCGTGAGGACCAGACAGCCGCCACGGTGGGGGCCCCCAGCAGGTGGGGACGCTGCCCTTACTCCTGCCTGGGACTTCCTCCCGCACTCACCTTGTGTGGCCTCTGTGCCTTTGCCCATGCTGTTCCGTTCCTTATTCTGCCCTGGCTAATGTCCCCTCATTGGTGAAGATTCGGTGCACAGGCTCACCTCCAGGAAGTCCTCCCTGTTAGCTGGCAAGATGAGGCACCAGCTCCTGGCTCCCATTGAACGCTGTTTCTTGATTACTCTAAAGCCTGTCTTTCTCTCTTGCCCTGAGGGGCCCCCCTTCTTCACATTTTTGTCCCCAGCATGGTATCTGGCGTATAGTAGGTGCTCAAAACATGGCTGTCAAGCATGGCAGGAAGGTTTTATGTTACGTTTTCTGTTTTTAAGTGTCCATGGTTGACAGGGTGCAGGGGCTCACTCTTGAAAGCTACTCAGGAGGTTGAGGTGGGAAGAACACTGAACCTAGAAGTTCGAGGCTGCAGTGAGCTATGATTGCACCACTGCATGCACCACCTCCAGCCTGGGCAACACAGTGAGACCCCATCTCAAAAAAAAAAAAAAAAAGGAAAATTCTAGGACACAAAGTAAAGGTTAAATAACAAGTGAAAACTGAAAATTTAACTAGATGGACTTTATTCTTAAGAACAGATTGGAGATGGCAGAAGAAAGCGTGAACCGGGAAGAGAGATTTTTGAAAAGTTCTCCAATCAAAAGAATGGAGAGTAACAAGATTAAAAATAACAATGAAAAAACAGCCTTAGAGAACTGAGGACAATACTAAAAGATCTCACATCCCCGATGTCCTCCTTCTGAGGAAGGAGAGGAGAGAGAATGGGGCAGGAGAAAAACTCAAGAAATAATGACCTGAAATTTCATGAATGTCTTGAAAAACATCAAGGAATTGCAGCAAACTCCAAGCAATATAAGGATAAAGAAACACAGCCAGGCCTGTCATAATCAAACTCTTGGACACCTGAGATTAAGAGAAAACCTTGACAGCGGCCAGGACATATTGCACATGCTTGATGACTTCACATCAGAAAAAAGTGAGCAGAAAGAAAGAAAAAGCCAACTCCGGGTCTGACGCAGTAGCTCACACCTGTAATCCCAGCACTTTAGGAGGCCGAGGCGGGCGGATCGCTTGAGGTCAGGAGTTTGAGACCAGCCTGGCCAACATGGTGAAACCCCGTTTTTAAAAAAAAAAGTCAACTCCGAGATCTATGTGCAGTAAACATACTTTTCAAACCCTAAAGAGACATGAAGGCATTCTCAGATAAAGACAGCCAAGATCACTCTTCACCGCAGACCTGCTCTACAAGGACTACAGCTAGAATTTCTTCAGGCAGAAGGGAAATTATCCCAGATAGAAACTTAGATGGACAGACAGAAATGAAGAGTATCACAAATGGAAATATGCAAGTAAAGAAAAATGCTGTATTTCTCCTTCTCTTATTTTCTCTTAATGATGCTGATTACTTAAAACAAGAATTATAACAATGTTATAACTCCGTCAAGACAGTAGAAAAATTTAAAAAAATAAAAGAATTATAACAATGTATATAGTTGGGTTTATATTAATGAAAAACATGACAATAGCAGAAACGTGGTTGCCAATGGAATTAATTACACAGGTGCAAGTTTCCTACACTTAATGGGAGGTAGTATAATATTAAGTGCAGGTAGCGAGTAGGTTATAATACAGATGTATGCTGTAACGCCGAGAGCAACCACTAAGAGACAAACAGGTACATCTAAAGCCGGTATCAGGGTCTGGTTCTTTTTTTTTTTTTGGTAAGTGCTGTTCCATTGTTAGGTAGGCCAGTTTTGTTTATCTGCTCACCTCCTGGTGGGTTGGTTTTGGCAATTACTGATGAAGCTAGAGTGAATGTTGACGTACAGCTTTCTGTGTGGACATACATCTTCGGTTCTCTTGGATAAACATCTAGAAGCCATGGCTAGGTCATAGGTAGGTATATGTTTAACACAATACGTTTTCCAAAATGATTATGTCAGAGTCCCACCATCATTTTTCACATGTATTTTACACTTCCTATTCTTTTCAGCTGCACGTGGAACTTTCACCAAGTAGACCACACGCTAGGATATAACAACAATAATATCAATATTAAAAAGATAGCTTGGCAATCCCCCCAGTTGAGAAATTACACAACACATTCTAAATAACTTAAGAATCAAAGACGAACTCATAAAAGAAATCGGAAAATATTTTGAACTAAATGACAATGAAAAAAATAACACATATTTCTAGAATGCAGCTGAGGCAGTGTTTGGAGGGAAATTTCTAGTTTTAAATACTTATGTTAAAAAAGAAGAAAGGTGGCTGGGCATGGTGGCTCATGCCTGTAATCCCAGCACTTTGGGAGGCCGAGGCGGGGATCATGAGGTCAAGAGATCAAGACCATTCTGGCCAACATGGTGAAACCCCGTCTCTACTAAAAATACAAAAATTAGCTGGGTGTGGTGACACGCGCCTGTAGTCCCAGCTACTCAGGAGGCTGAGGCAGGAGAATTGCTTGAACCTGGGAGGCGGAGGTTGCAGTGAGCCAAGATCGCGCCACTGCACTCCAGCCTGGTGACAGAGCGAGACTGTCTCAAAAAAAAAAAATAGAAAGGTTTACAATCTGTACCCTAAGCCACCTCATTAAGAAACCAGAAAAAAAAGTGTAAATTAAAACCAAAGTAAATAGAAGGATGGAAATAATATAAAAATGGAAATCAATAAAATAGAACACAAATAATGGAGAAAACCAGTAATGTTGGTTATTTGAAAATAAAAAACCATAAAATTACCAATATCAGGGATGAAAGAGGAAACACCGTTGCAGAGACTACAACAAGCATTAAAAGGTGAATAAGGCGATATGAACACATTTAGTTCACTAAATTTGAAAATTTAGATGAACTAGACAGATTCCTTAATTTACACAAGAATCAGCAGAAAATATGAATAGCTCTATATCTATTAAGAGAATTAAATTCTATCCCATAAAGAAAACTCCAGGCCCAGATGGTTTCATTGATTCATTTTATCAAACATTTAAGGAAGAGATAATGCCTACATTATGGCAATTCTTTCAGAAAATAGAGAAGGGAGAAACACCTCCAAACTTACAAGGCCAGCATCATCCCTTAAGAACACAGACGCAAAAGTCCTTAACGAAACATGAACAAATTGTACCTAGCAACATGTACAAATCATTCATTATGGCCACGTGGAATTTAACCCAGGAAGGCAAGACAGTTTCACAGCCAACATTTAATCAATGTAATTTATCATATTAACAGAATGACAAAGAAAAATACTGTGATCATATCAACAGAGAAAGAGCATTTGACCGAATTCAACACCCATTCAACCAACTCTCAAGGAACTAGAATGAAAAGGAAAGTCACTCAACCAAACACAAAGGCGTTTAGAAGAAACATCTACAGCTTATGCTGTACTTAATTGTGAAGACCAAACGCGTTCCTAAGCTCAGGAACAAGTCAAGGGTGCTCACTCACACCACTCTCACTGAACGCTGTTACTGAATGAAGGACCTGACCACTGACATAGGCAAAAAACGTCCTGTATAGATATGTATGCATATGTGTACACATCATATGTACATTATAGGTAAATCAATATACAAATGTCATATATAAATGAACATATATATGAAAGAAAAAAAGCACAATTTTTTTTTTTTTGAGACGGAGTTTCACTCGTTACCCTGGCTGGAGTGCAATGGCGTGATCTCGGCTCACCGCAACCTCCGCCTCCCGGGTTGAAGCAATTCTCCTGCCTCAGCCTCCCAAGTAGCTGGGACTACAGGCACACGCCACCACGCCCAGCTACTTTTTTTGTATTTTTAGTAGAGACGGGGTTTCACCTTGTTGACCAGGATGGTCTCGATCTCTTGACCTCGTGATCCTGCCGCCTTAGCCTCCCAAAGTGCTGGGATTATAGGTGTGAGCCACCGCGCCCGGCCAATTGTTTTTAATTCTTGATGACATGATCTGTACATGAAAAATCCTAAGGAATCTATAAAACAACTACTAGAACTAATAAGTGAATTTAGCAGTTTTATATACTAGCTAAGAACAACTGGAAAGTGCAACTTAAATTATAATGGACAAATAATGACACATATTCATGGGGTACATGGTGATGCTTCCATACATACGATGTGTAGTGAGCCAGGTCAACTACCTTATCCATCATCTCGAGTGCGAGCACTTATCATTTCTTTGTGTTAGGGAACATTTGCTATCCTCCTTCTAGCTATTTGGAACTATAAATTTTTGTTAGCCGCAGTCATCCTACATTGGTGTAGAACCCTAGAACTGATTCCTCCCATCTAGCTGGAATCTTGTATCCTTCAACACTTCTCTCTCTCTCCCTCCCTTCTCCCAGCGCTAATAGCCTCTGTTCTACTTTTGACTAATGTGAGATCATTTTTTTTAACCTTCCACATATAAGTGAGGACATGTGGTGGTTAAAAGTACCATTTACAGTAGCATCAAAAAACATAAAACATGTAGGGATAAATTTAATAAAAAATGCCCAAACCTGTGCACTGCAAACTATAAAAATTCCTGAAAGAAATTAATGAAGACCTAAGGTCAGGCATGGTGGCTCATGTCTGTAATCCCAGCACTTTGGGAGGCTGAGGCAAGCGGATCACTTGAGTCCAGGAGTTTGAGACCAGCCTGGGCCAACATGGCGAGACCCCATCTCTATTAAAAATGCAAAAATTAGCTAGGCATGGTGGCACACGCCTGTAGTCCCAGCTACTTGGGAGGCTGAGGCAGGAGGATCATTTGAGCCTGGGATGTGGAAATTGCAGTGAGCCAAGATTGTGCTACTGTACTCCAGCCTGGGCAACAGAGTGAGACCCTGTCTCAAAAAAAAAAAAAAAAAGAAGAAAAGACATTAATGAAGACCTAAATCAATGAAGAGATGTAATCTGTTCAAGGATTGAGAGATGAAACATTGTTGAGATGTTCTATGCCCCCCAAATGTATAGATTCGACACAATCTTAGTCAAAATCCCATAAGAAATTGTCAGGCTGATTATTTTTGTAGAAATCCACAGGCTGATTATAAAGTTTACATGGATGTGCAAAAGAACTAGAATGACCAAAACAATTTTGAAAAAGGAAAACAGAGTTGGAGGACTTACACTATCTGATTTCAAGTGTTACTATAAAGGTATAATTGTTTTTTATAGAGACAGAGCCTTGCTATGTTGCCCAGGATGTTCTCAAACTCCTGGCTAAGTGATTCTCCCACCTTGGCCTCCCAAAGATTACAGGCGTGAGCACTGTGCCTGGCCGGCTGCAATAATTAATATAGTATGCTCAGTGGAACACAATAAGGGTCCAGAAGTAGATTCGTACAAATGTAGTACCTGGATTTTAACTAGCATGCCAAGGTGATTCAATGGGGAAAAGACAGTCCTTTTAACAAATGGTGCTAGAACAATGGGATGTCCACAAGGAGAAAATGAACTTTGACTCATATCACACATGAAAATCAGTGCAAAATACACCACAGACCTGCATGTGGAAGTGAAAACAATAGAACTTCTAAAACTAAACATAGAAGAAAACCTTCATAATGTTCAGGTAGCAAAGCTACTTAGGCCACAAAAAGCACTAGCCATCAAAATGTGAAAGTTCTGCTCTTCAAAAGGACACATCAAGAAAGTGAGTAGGCAAGTGGCAGATTAGGAAAGTTTGCAATATTTATATCTGACAAAGACTTTTTTATTCAGAATATATGCAAAAACTTTTGGCCGGGCATGGTGGCTCACACCTGTAATCCCAGCACTTTGGGAGGCTGAGGCGGGTGGATCACTTGAGGTCAGGAGTTCGAGACCAGACTGGCCAACATGGTGAAATCCATCTCTACTAAAAAATGAACAGGGCTAGGCACGGTGGCTCACGCCTGTAATCCCAGCACTTTGGGAGGCTGAGGTGGGTGGATTACAAGGTCAGGAGTTCAAAACCAGCCTGGTCAAGATGGTCAAACCCCGTTTCTACTAAAAATGCAAAAATTTGCCAGGCGTGGTGGCAGGTGCCTGAAATCCCAGCTACTTGGAAGGCTGAGGCAGAGAATTGCTTGAAATGGGGAGGCAGAGGTTGCAGTGAGCTGAGATCGCGCTGCTGTGCTCCAGCCTGGGCAACAGAGCAAGACTCCATCTCCAAAAAAAAAAAAAAACAAAAATTAGCCAGGTGTGGTGGTGCACACTTGAAATCCCAGCTGCTCCGGAGGCTAAGGCACAAGAATCACCTGAACCTGGGAGGCGGAGGTTGCAGTGACCCAAGATCACACCCCTGCACTGTAGCCTGGGAGACAAAGCGAGACTGTCTTAAAACAAAAACACCCAAAACCTCTTACAAATTAATAAAAGGTGGAAAACAACCACATAAAGTCATGGACATCATTAGTTACCAGGGAAATGCAAATCAAAACTACAGTAAGATACCATTCCATTCCTGCCAGAATGATTAAAATTGAAAAGACTGACAAGACCACGTGTGGTGAGGATGTGGAATGACTGATAACTGGAATACTCACACAATGCTGCAGGAAAGATGAGAGTTTCAGCTACTGTGAAACACTCTTGGCAGTTTCTTATAATGTTAAAGATATTGGCTGGGCGTGGTGGCTCACGTCTATAATCCCAGCACTTTGGGAGGCCAAGGTGGGTGGCTCACCTGAGGTCAGGAGTTTAGGACCAGCCTGGCCAACATGGTGAAACCTCCAGCTCTACTAAAAATACAAAAATTAGCCAGGCGTGGTGGCAGACACCTGTAATCCCAGCTATTTGGGAGGCTGGGGCAGAAGAATTGCTTGAACCCAAGAGGTGGAGGTTGCAGTGAGCTGAGATTGCACCACTGCACTCCAGCTTGGGCTACAGAGAGACTCTGTCTAAAAATAAGTAAGTAAATAAAGTTAAATATATGCACCTAACCTACAATCCAGCAAGTCCACTCCTAGATATTTACCCAGAAGTAATGAAACCTTAGGTGCACAAAAAGAACTGTTCAAGAATGCTCAGAGCAGCTTTCTTCATAATAGCTCCAAACCAGAAACCACAAGAATGTCCATCAGTAAGAGAACGGGGGCCAGCCACGGTGGCTCACACTTGTAATCCCAGCACTTTGGGAGGCCGAGGCGGGCAAATCACTTGAGGCCAGGATTTTGAGACTGGCCTGGACAACAGGCAAGACCCCATCTCTACAAAAATTTAAAGAGACAGAGAGAGAAAATGAACAAGCTGTGGTCATGTGATGGGATGCCACACAGCACTCAGAACAAATGGGATTTACTATCACACTGTGTCTAAGACAAACAAAAACAAAACACCAAATGAGATACACGCGACCACAACACTGATGAATCTTGCAAACGCTGTATTGACTGCAAAAGGCCAGACTCAAAAGAGTCTATACTGTAGCGTTCCATTTGTGCGAAGTTCCAGAGCGCGCAGAGTCAAGCGATGGAGTAGAAATCAGAAAGGTGCCTGTGAGGAACGGGCCTGTGGGCACCTTCCAGGGAATGGAGGGTTCCATAGCTTACCTGCATGTGGCAGCGGTCTGTACGTACAAAACTCATCATCAAACTGTGCTATTAAGATCTGTGCATCTGAGGAGTCTCTCCAAACCCATTCTGGTTTGGGAGGTTGCCTGATAACATTTTAAAAAAATATAAAAGATCTGTGCCTTCCATTGTAATCTTACCTCAATTTTTTTGTTGTTCATACCTGAGACTTGTCTTACCTCAATTAAAAACAAAACAAAAAAGAATGGAGCAAGTCCCACCTCTACCAAAATTAGAAAGATTAGCTAGGCATGGTGGTGCACGCCTGTAGTCCCAGCTACTCAGGAGGCTGAGGCGGGAGGATCACTTGAGCCCAGGAGTTTGGGGCTGCAGTGAACTATGATTGTACCACTCTACTCAGCCTGGGCAACAGAGATCCTGTCTCTAAAAAAAATTTTTTTAATTAAAAAAAAAAAAAAAAGAATAGAAGGAAACTCACAAAGAGAACACTGGTTTCTAAGGGCTGAAATACAAACAGCCCCAGGGTCACCAAGCTTGGGTGCCCAGCCGCCTCCCTGCCCTGGCTAAGATGGAAGGGTCTCTGAGGTGTCCAAAGGAGTCAGTAGGGTGGAGCTCACCAGCAGGGCAGGAAGGAGGCTCCTTTCTGGAAATGACATTGGGGCCTCTGATGGACACCAAAGGATTTAGTACCTTTTTTTTTTTTTTTCAATTTGTGACAAGGTCTCACTGTTGCCCAGGCTGGAGTGCAGTGGCATGATCATAGCTCACTGCAGCTCCAAACCTCCTGGACTCAAGCAATCCTTCTGCCTCAGTGTCCTCAGTAGCTGGGATCACAGGTGCGTGCCACCATGCCCAGCTAATTTTTAAATTTGTTTTAGAGATGGGGTCTCACTATGTTGTCCAGTCTAGCCTCGAACTCCTGGGTTCAAGCAATCCTCCTACCTTGGCCTCCCAAAGTGCTTATTACAGGCATAAGCCACCACATGTGGCCTAAAATCATTAAAAAAATATATACATTGAAGTTGGCTGTGGTGGCTCACACCTATAATCCCACTACTTTGGGAGGTCAAAGTGGGAGGACTGCTTGAGCCCAGGGGTTTGAAACCAGCCTGGGCAACATAGGGAGACCCTGTCTCTACAGAAAAATAGGAAAGGGCCAATGTGGTGGCACACACCTGTGGTCCCAGCTGCTCGGGAGGCCGAGGGCGTAGGATCACTTGAGTCCAGGAGTTGAGGCTGCAGTGGGCTGTGTTCATGCTTCTGTATTCCAGGCTGGGTGATGGAGTGAGACCCTATCTCAATTAGAAAAAAAAAAAAAAAAGAAAAAATATATACATTGAAATCAATGTAATATATCATATTATTAGAAAAAGGGGGAAAACACACGATCATTTCAATTGATACAGAAAAAACATTTGACAAAATTCAACACCTTTTCATGATAAATGAGGAACAGAAAGACATATCCTCAATAAGATAAAGGCCATACATGAAAAACCCACAGCCAACATCACACTCAATGGGGAACAACAGAAAGCTTTTCCCCCGAAGATCAGAAACAAGGTAAAGATGCCTGCTTTTGTCAATTCTATTCAAGATAGAACTGAAAGTCCTAGCCAGAGCAATCAGACAAGAAAATAAAAGGCATCCACATTGGATAGGAAGTAAAATTCTATTTTCTCACAGATGACATGATCTTATAGCGATTCTACGAAAACACTGTTAGAATAATTAACAAATTCAGCAAAGTTGTCAAATACAAAATCAACACACAGAAATCAGTTGCATTTCTATATAGTACAAACAGTGAACACTTTGTGAAGGAAATTAACAGTTTCATTTAAATAGCATCAAAAAGAATAAAACACATAGGAATTAACCAATGAGGTGAAAGACTTGTACATGGAAAACTACTAAACATTGTTGAAAGAAATTAAAGAAGATGTAATTAAATGGAAAGACATGCTGTGTTGGAAAATTAATATTGTTAAGATGTCAGTACTACCCAAAGTGATCATCAGAGGCAATTCAATCCTATTAAAATCCTAACAGTGGTTTTTTTTTCAGAAACATAAAAACCTATCATAGGCCAGGTACAGTGGTTCATGCCTGTAATCCCAATATTTTACAAGGCCTAGGAGTTCAAGACCAGCCTGGGCAACATAACAAGACCCTAGCTTTACAAAAAACAAAACAAAACCAAACCAAACAAACCGGGGTTTGGTGGCACATGTCTGTAGTCATAGGTACTTTACAGGCTGAGGCAGGACGATCAGTTGGGCCTGAGAATTTGAGGCAGCAGTGAGCTATGATCAGGATACTAAACTCTAGTCGGGGTGACAGGGGAGACTCTGTCTCTAGTTTAAAAAAAAAAAAAAACCCAATCCTAAAATTCAAATGGAATCTCTAGGAACTCCTAATAGCCTAAACCATCTTGAAAAAGAACAAACTTAGAGGCTTCCCACTTCCTGATGTCAAAATTTACAACAAAGCCACAGTAATCAAGACGGTGTGGTTTGAACACTGTACTTTCCTGAGAAAAGAAAGACAGTCATACAGACCAATGCAACAGACTAGAGAGCCTGGAAATAAACTCTTGCATATATGGTCAAATGATTTTCAACAAGCGTACCAAGGTAGGGAAAGGATAGTCTTTTCAACAGATCATGCTGGGACATCTGGATATTCACATGCAAAAGAATCAAGTTGGATTCTTACCTAACACCGTATATAAAAATGACTCAAAATGGGTTGAAGTCCTAAATGTAAAGACCTAAAACTATAAAACTCAGAAGAAAACATAGGGCAAAACTTCATAGCATTGGATTTGGCAATGATTTAGATATAACACCACCACCACCACCAACAACATGTAGACAAATTGGACTTGGAAATTAATGAAACTAATTTAATTTAGTGAAATTAAGTTAATGACATTTTAATTTAATGGAAATGAAAAACTTCTGTGTATCAAAAGACACTATCGACAGAGTGAAAAGGCAGCCTATGGAGAAATACTTGCAAATCATATATCTGATAAAGGATTAATATCCAGAATATCTAGAAATTCTTACAACTCAACAACAAAAACAAAAATCCAATGAAAAACAGGTACAGGACTTGAATAGCCATTTCTCCAGTGAAGATATATACAAATGGTCAATAACAGGAAAAGTGCTCAATCTCACTAGTCGTTAGAGAAATGCAAATTCAAGTCACAATGGAACATCATTTCATACCGTTAGGATGGCTACAAACCAGAAAAAAACAGAAGGTAACCAAATGTTGGTGAGGATGTGGAGAAGCTGGAACTCCTGTGCACTGCTGGTGGGAATGTAAAATGGTTCAACTGCTATGGAAAAGTCTGGCAATCTCTCGAAAAGTTAAACAAAATATTAGCATATGATTCAGCAATTTCACTCTTACATACTGAAAGCAGGGACTCAAACATATACTTGTACACTAATGTTCGTAGAAGCATTATTCACAACAGCCAAAATGTGAAAACAGCCCGTGTCCATCAACAAATCAATAAACAAAATGTGGCCAGTGTGTACAATGGAATATTATACAGCCTTAAAAAGGAAGTTCTGACACATGCTACAATGTGGATGAACCTTGAAAACATGTTGAATGAAATAATCCAGTCACAAAATGATAAATACTGTATGATTCCACTTATATGAGGTACCTAGAATAATTAAATTCACAGAGACAGAATGTGGAATGATGGTTGCCATGGGTTAGGAGTGGGAGGGAAAGAGGAGTTAATGGGTAGTTTCTGGAGTGATGAAAAAGTTCCAGAGATAAATAGTGGTGATGGACATACAAGAATATGAATGTACTTAATGCTCCTGAATTGTACACCTAAAAATGGCTCAAATGGTAAATGTTACTATATTTTACCACAATAAAAAAAATAGTCACATGTCACTTAACAACAGGGATGCATTCTGAGAAATGTGTCAATAGGTGATTTTGTTATGGAGAGATTATAAAGTACACACGTAGGCTGCATGGTAAGGCCTATTGCTCCTGGGCTACAAACTTGCACAGTGACTCTACTGAGCAATGCAGGCACTTATGACACAGTGGTATTAGTGCACCTAATCATAGGAAAGGGAGAGTAAAAGTACAGAACAAAAAATAAAAAATGGGACTGGTTAGGGCACTTGCCATGAACAGAGGCTGCAGGACTGGAAGTTGCTGTGGGTGTGAGTGGTGAGTGAATGTGAGGCCTGGGACATTATTGTATACTACTTTAGACTTTATAAAACCATATACTTGGCTGGGCGTGGTGGCTTACGCCTGTAATCCAAGCACTTTGGAGGCGAAGGCGGGCGGATCATCTGAAGTTGGGAGTTCAAGACCAGCCTGACCAACATGGTGAAACCCCGTCTTTAAAAAAAAAAAAAACTGTGTACTTAGGTTGTACCACATTTATATTAAACATTTTCCCTCCTTTTTTTTTTTTTTTTTTTTTTTGAGACAGAGTCTTGCTCTGTCGCCCAGGCTGGAGTGCAGTGGCACAATCTCAGCTCACTGTAACCTCCGCCTCCCGGGTTCAAGGGATTCTCCTGCCTAGCCTCCTGAGTAGCTGGGATTACAGGCGAGTGCCACCACACCCAGCTGATTTTTTATATTTTTGGTAGAGACGGGGTTTCACCATGTTGGCCAGGCTGGTCTCAAACTCCTGACCTCAAATGATCTGCTCGCCCTTGCCTCCCACAGTGCTGGGATTACAGGTGTGAGCCACCACCGCACCTGGCCTAAAAATTTTCTTTCTTCAATAATAAAATAACCATAGCTTGATCAGTTACACATGTGGTGTGATGATCTTATACGTTAACCAAAACGTTGTTATGCGGCGCATGACTGGTATACACAGGAGAGGTCCTGAAAGAAAAAAAAAACAATTTGGACCAAAAAAAGGCCTTTGCTGGTTCAGTTGGATCAATCTCTTGCACAGGCCCACTGCCCACTCTGCTGATGGGCGCTGAGCTGTAGGTTGAGCTGCCTAGAGGCTGAGGTAAGCTGAATTTGTGGGAACCCCCCACCTTTCCCTTGAGGAAGTTTAAATTATCAGGTCAATTAGGAAAGATACAACCGAAAAAATCCAAGTTTCATTCCCACTTCAAGAGGGCGTTTCCTGGCTGGGTGCCACTTTTATTATTTTTGGCTCAGGCTGCTGAAAGCCCCACAGATCCAGGGAAGGTACAATGTGATCTTTGATTCGCGTTTCAGGGATCAAAGTGAGTGAGTTTGGGTGTAAATGCAGATAACATTTCAGAGAGCTTTCATGAAAGGAGTCACTAGACCAGGACAGAAAGGGAGCTGGTGTGTTACGTGTGTGTTCCCCCTTCAGAAGCGTCACTTTCCGGTGAATCCAGCTGGCTGCCCGTGGCCCCAAGACTCCTGGCCTGCATCCAGGTCCTTGGCCCACAGGCATTAGGTCCTGGGCTGGGGCGCCTGCACCCTCTCCCACCTCTTTTCCAGGCACCATGAAGCCGAGGAAAGATGGTGTGGGGCGGCCCGTGCAAGGGAGGAGAGCACCCCTTTATCCTCGCGGGTCTGGTCCCGGGTCTGAGTGCTGACTCCACAGGCTTGGGCTGCTCACGGCCCGGTGGGGAGGCCTTGGCAGCCTGCCCTCGCTGTCCTCTGAGGGTCCGGCCTCGGCCTGGGTTGGGAAGCACACCTATACCCACAGCAAGGAGGCCCAGAGGCCCTGCCCCGCAGCCCCTAGGCATGGAGGTGGAGGGTCCTCTTGGCCTGCCTGCCCGCTGCCTCCGGCGCCTGGGCTGCAGGTACGTCGAACCAGTCCCTGATGAGGTTTCCAGCACCGGCACTGGGTGGTGAGAGGCACTCCGCGGGCATGGCGTTCCAGGGCGCACACGAGGCCCAGCAGTCCCGCTATGCCCACACGCGCCACACCTGCAGCCCCCCAGGCTTAGCCCGGTCCCCCCCAGCAGCCCTCTCGAAGCCCAGCAGCCCCCCACAGTGTCCCGCTGACGCCAGGGCAGTAACCGCGGGCTGAGGCAGCATCGGCCCCTCGGTCTACGCCACAGCCGGGGTGCAGATTTCCCGGATCTGAGGGACCGCCGGGCACCACCCTTTGGGAATCATGGGGGCAGCTTCGGCCCAACCGCCTCGAGCCTGCACGCGCCGCCCCACCTGCTCCGGTGGCGCTCGGCGCGACGTGGGAATGGGCGCTCCCATCACTCACCGCGCGGACCGAGAGCGCCTGCGGGCCAGCGACCACACGGCGTACAGCGCAGGCGCGGCGGGCGGAGCGCGCGCGCACGGCCCGGCTGGGAGGCGCGCGTGGGGCGTGTCGGGAGCCTGCGCGGGTTCGTACTCGGCGGCTGCGCGCACGCTGGAGGCGTGGCTGCGCGACGTAGTCGGGCCCTGGACTCTGCACGGCGCTGCTCGGAGCTTGCGTCGCCGACTCCGGCCGGAGGGTCAGTGTGGAGGCGGGAGCCGCGGCGGCCGACGTGGAACTCGCGCGCGGGCCTGGAGCTGCGCCGCTCCGTCTTTTCCCGACTTACGATCCGCAGAGGGGCACTCGGAGTCCCAGCCGGGGTCGCAGTGCCTTAGGCCTGCGGGCCTCAGTTTGTCGGTCCGCGCCGGGGGTTGGTGGGGGCACCTGGAGACATTCGGGCCGTCGTCGCCGTTTCGGGAGGTCGCGCCCGCGCCTTGCCTGGCCTCACGGCTGCCGATCTCGTTCTCCAGTTTCTAGGTGGCGCTTGGACTCTCGCCCTCGGAGGGAGGCCCGTCCCCACGGTCTCTGGCTGCGGATCCCTGGACGCTCTTCGCGGGCGCTTCGCGTAGCCGCAGGTAGGTGGGCGTCTTGTTGCCGCGGGGCTTGTGAGCTCGTATTTCCTGCATGGCGGTTGCGGGGGGGCGGGCGGTGCAGTCGTGTGCACTCAGTTTGCTTTAAGGCTTTGGGTACGTTTTGTGCTTGGGGCCCTGGGTCTCCCCAGAGCAGAGAACGCCCCGAAGTTCCAGGTGCTGCCTTTGGCCTTGTGGGGGCAAGTACACATGCGCCGTGGTACCTGCTCCTTTAGGATAGTGCCGTGCAGTTCAGAAGGGCCGAAAGTCTCCTGTGCCAAAGCAGTGTGGGGGAGAGAAGCAGGGGGACCAACAGACTGATAGGCGTGGGAGGGCTGAGGTTCTTAAAATGGTGAGAGTGCGGCCCAGCGTTAGGAAGGCTCAGGCTGAAGCAGGCCTGGCTGGCTGGTGCAGGGAAGCTTTCTCCCAGGCTCCATTGGACACAGGTGTGCAGGTGAGTGGGCAGGGTAGTGTGCTGGAAAGAAGGGAAGGCAGAGATCTGGGTAGCACACTGTGGCTCCTGGGCATGGGTGTGCTCATTGTAGGTAACCTGGATACCTAAACTTTGCTGGTGGTAGGAGCTGGGCCCTGGATTGGGGTCACTGCTTTTTTAGGGTGCAGTGAGGGACTGGACTGGACTCACTCACATGCTGTCCTGTGGGTTTGCTGCCCCCAGGCCTTAGTATAATCTTACAGTAAGGTAGGAAGCCAAGGTCAAGGGCTGGGCTTTCAGGTGAAGACCCCCCCCCTGCCAGAGGAGGGTCAGACTTGAGGAATTCCAGAGTGTTTGAGTGGCGGAGGTAGGGCCAGTGGCCCTGGCAGGTTCTAGTGCTGCAGGCCACCCTGGGAGGTCCTTGAAGGAACTCATCCTGAGGGGGGATGACCAGCAGATAGGAGACCTGGGATGAAGGTGTGTACAGGCCCTGTGCTCCCAGTGAGCCGGTGGAGTTTGTATGCAGGGTGAAACAGAGAGTTTCATGGAGGTCGTGAGTGGGCCTCCGTTTGCAGAGAGACTGGGGAGGGGGCTAGAGTTAGGCTGGAGAGTGTCAGACCCCCAGGGGAGGACTCCTTGCACTCGAAGAGAACTGTGCCAGCTGGCTGTGGAGCCTCCTAGGTGACTACTGTGTGGAGAAGAAGGGGCAGGTTCAGCCATCAAACTGAGACTCCCCAGACCCTGGGCACAAGTGACTGGAGTGGCGGGAGCAGACAAAGCAAGTGGGATTCCAGGATTTTACAATGGGGAACTGGGATACTGGGCTGTGGCTGGGATGGGGACTGTGGTGTTTAGGGGTGGGGGTGGCATTGCCTGCAGGTGGCACTCAGTTGTGAGAGGTGAATTTGGAAAGCACGTGGGGGTCCGGAGGGAGCACATAATAGTAGGCTCCCTGCTGCTGTCAGGGTTGCAGGTAGGACCTGCTGTGTGCCGGGTGCTGGGATGTAAAACAACCTAATGACAACATGGTCTGTGCGTTGTTCAGAGATTTTGGGGCAGCTAGAACCTACTCAGCAGACAAATGTAGTTTATAGTCTGCGTGCTGTATAGCGGTTAAGGCTGTGGTCTCCAGCCAGTTTCTGCTGCTTCCTCCACTTACGAATTGGTGTGTGGCTGCAGATGAGTTACCTCACCAGTGTATGCATCAAAGGCAATACTAGTACCAACCTCATGTGGGGGAGGCGGTGCAAATGGGGCATTCAGTAAAAGATTGCTACTATTGCTGTCCTGAAATTCCCCGACAGTTCCAATCTGGTGCCTTTTCTTCTGAAATGGACAACGGCTGTCATTCCAGCTTGCCCTTGCATTGTCACAGGCAGCATTTGCCCACCTTCTCAGACCTCATAGGCCAGTCCCGTGGGCCCCTCTTCCTACTCAGACCTCTTAGTTGGGTACCAGAGGGTTGCCTGCTTGCTGCCTCTTCCCGCCAGTCCAGTGGTGATGGTTAGGCCTAGTTCCTGCTCTTCCCCCACCTTGTCTTTGGACAGATTGCCTCGGATGATGGCCTGCAACTGACAGTCCCTCAGCTCTTCTCAGCTCTCCTGAGGCTGCAGCTGTCAGCTCCCTGATCCTCAGCACTTGCCTGGACCAGTGCAGGTCTGCCACGCCCTGTTCAGCCATCCCTGTACTGTTGTGTCGTGCAAGCCACGTCTGTCCACACCCTGCCCCCAGTGCTGGCTCTCCTCTCTTCTCCCCTCTGCTTCCAGCATGCCTCGCGGCCGTTGCCGTCAGCAGGGCCCTCGAGTTCCCATCTGGGCGGCCGCCAATTATGCCAACGCACACCGATGGCAGCAGATGGACCAGGCCTCTCCTGGGGTGGCACGCACCCCCCTTGTGGATCCCTGGATTGAGCGGCCCTGCTGCGGGGACCCTGTGTGTGTGCGAACGATCATGGAGCAGAAGAGCACAGCTAGTGGTGCTCCTGGCAGTCAACTCGCAGAAAGGGGTCCTCTAGCTGGGTGCATGTCCAGCCCCCGACCCCGCAGGGTGGACTTCTGCTGGGTGCCAGGCTCGGACCCAGGCACCTTTGATGGCTCCCCATGGCTACTGGACCGTTTCTTGGCCCAGCTGGACGATTACATGTCCTTCCGCTTCGAGCACTATCAGGACAACACCAGCCGTGTCTACGAGATCCTCGGGCGCCTGACAGGCCGAGCCCGGGCCTGGGCAGCCCCCTACCTTGTTGGGGACCTGCCCCTGCCAGACGATTACGAGCTCTTCTGCCGGGATCTCAAGGAAGTTGTTCAAGACCCGAACAGTTTTGCTGAGTACCACGAGGTGGTTCCCTGTCCCCTGCCCCTGGCCTCCAGCCGGCCACCAGTGTCCCCCCCCAGCTGCCTGTGGTGAGGCAATACTTAGCTAGGTTCTTAGAGGGCCTGGCACTCAACATGGGTACTGCCCCCAGGGCTTTACCAGCCACCATGGCCACCCCTGCTGTGTCTAGGTCCAGCTCTGTATCTAGAAGTGCTCTGCCCGAGCAGCAGCTGACCAAGGAGAGCACCCCTGGACCCAGGGAGCCCCCAGTCCTGCCCAGTTCTGCATGTAGCTCCAAGCCTGGTCCTGTGGAACCAGCCTCCTTTCAGCCAGAAGAGGCAGCCCCCATACCTGTCCCTAGACTGTTGGAGTCAGCTAATTCTCCTGCCCAGAGACCAGACCCAGCTCACCCAGGGGATCTGAAACCCCAGAAAACAGAGGAGGAGGTTTTGGAGACAGAGGGAGACCAGGAGGTATCCTCAGGTACCCTACAGGAGGTGGTGGAGGCCCCGGAGACCCCAGGAGAGCCACCACTTTCTCCTGAGTTCTGAACACAGCCCAGCCGGGAGCAATGCTGTGCCTCGTGATGAAGTGGCCTGTGTGGCTCGAGAGCCCCCTTAGTCCCCCATCAGAGAGTGGCATCCCCAGATGATTTCAGACGACCCCATAGCTGGGCAAGATGTGCTTGTTTTGGACTTTGCCCTGAGCAGAAACAGCTCCCCCGACCCCAGCAGAGCTTGTCCTCCGCCCTGTGCCCTTTCCCTGCTCCCGCTGGCTGTTAGCTGTGTCCCTGCCCATCACCTGGGAGTGCCGTCTCCCCCCAGGCCTGCTCCCACTAGGGGGTCATTTTGTAGATCACCTCCCAGCAGATACTTGCATCATCTTTGTCACCTCCACCCCCACAAAACACCCCCCTTGGTGTCTTCCACACTGGCTGGGACTGAACTGGGTCTGCCACATCTGCCCTGTTGGGATCTGGTTCCTGTTTGGGGTCTCTGTGTCTGTCCCCCCTAACTGCACCATCTCTGCTCCCTGTGACTTCTGTCCCAGCTGGCATGTGAGGAAGGCTGCCTGGAAGAAGTGGCAATTTGATGCTGCTGGATGAGTGGGATGGCATCTTGGCAGAGAACGATGTTTCCTGCGGGTTTACCAGCAGCCCTGGCCAGCTGGAGGTTTGGATGCAGGAAGATGGGATGCAAGCCCCTTGTTAAGCTCAGCTGCAGGCATTCTCCCTTCGTGTGTTAGCGCTCAAGTCACGCCTGGTGTTCTGAAGCAGCTTCCTCTTCCCTGCTGCTGTGCTGCCGCCCCTGCGCACTCCCGTGCATGGCCCATTCAGCGATTAAGCCCCAGTGATGTAAATGACTTGGATCTCCCCTCCTGGCAGACTGTGACCCTCCAGGGCAGGGGCTCTGTCTTAGTCAGCTGTGTGGCTTGGTACACAATTGGTGCTCATTAAACGTGTTGGATTACTGGTTGAGCCTGTGGTACAGTGGCTGCCTACCAGCAAGTCCTTGTTTCCAGTATCTCAGGAGCAGAGGCCTGGTCATGAGCATTCCAGGTCAGCATGGCAGGTGTGGTTTCTAGCAGGGAATTTGAGGGTCCAAGAGTCTGATCGAAGGAGCTGGGGCTGAGTAGGTGGGGGTGGGTGGCTCGGCAGGTGGAGAACTGGCTTCCGAGAGCTGTAGGCGAAGTGAGGACCAGGCAGCAATCCAGAGCTGTGAGGCCCCAGGCGCAGAGGATTGGAATGAAGAAAGACCTGTTCTGCACAAGGAGGGGGTTTTCTATTGGAAGCTGAGCTTGGAAGCTCCTGGAGCCAAGTTTACCACAGGATGGGCAGGTACAGCCGCCCAGTGTGTTCAGTGTGTGCCCACTTTGGTGCTTGGACAAGAATTTCAAGCCCCTTTCAATTTTATAATTGTGAAAACAACAAAACAACACCTTCCTAGAAAATAGGAAGGAAAAGCAGAAATGTGAATTGAAAATATGGCCAACTATTTTAGGAAAAACTAATTAGCAAGCATCTGAGTAAACTTATTCAGAAACTGACTGGGCACGGTGGCTCACACCTGTAAGGCAGGTGGATGACCTGAGGTCAGGAGTTCGAGACCAGCCAGACCAACATGGAGAAACCCGTTTCTACTAAAAATACAAAATTAGCCAGGTGTGGTGGCGCTTGCCTGTAATCCCAGCTACTTGGGAGGCTGAGGCAGGAGAATCGCTTGAACCTGGGAGGCAGAGGTTGCAGTGAGCCGAGTTCATGCCATTGTACTCCAGCCTGGATAACAAAAGCGAAACTCTGTCTCAAAAGCAAAACAAAAAGACCTTAGTTAGAAAAATAGAAATTGTTGGGATTATTTTATTTGGTAATTATCACTAAAAAAGGCTCTGGGTTCAGATGGTTTTATGTGTGAGTTATTTCAGGGCACAAATACCTTGTAGGTAAAACAGCTGGAAACCTTGGAAATAGGTGGAAAGCTATTGTTAGAAAGTGGGTATAGCCCTTGTAGCAAAGCAGGTGAGCTGGTGAAGAAACCCATGTTCAGTCTTGATTCTGGTCAGATGTGGGAAGTCCTGGACATCCTGGCCCAGCCCCCTGCTTCTGTGCCAGGTCACACAGCTGACCTCTATCCAATGGCTCAGGCCCCAGCCTGAGGGGTCAGGTCAGACTGCTCCCCCATGCCTGCCTCCGGTGCACTGTGGCCTGGCTTGCCTCTGGGTCTGGCAGTAGAACCCACAGTTGCTCTGTGAGATGGACAGAGTAGTTACCCACCTGACCCTTACCCCATCCCACAGGCTTCTGAACAGGCCACCTTCCCCATCTCCCTTTAGTGGACCTGAAGTGGATCCTTCAGCCTGGGATTGCTGCCTTCTCCTCTGGACTCTATCCTACTGGGCTTTGGGTCTTTTCTGCTGTTGAAACCCAGGCAGCTCCTGGGGGATGTGTGAGTTATGGTCTGCCATGTGTCTGAGGGCCAGTCGCACAGCATTAGCCTATGCAGGCTTGAGAGCCCACGGAAGAGTCCAGGTGACCTGGTTTTTAATTTGTAAAATGAGTCCTGTTAATTGTGGTTGGGCTCTCTCTAGAAAGGAAGGCAGTGTCTCAAAGTGGTGATTTCCAGGTTTCCTGCCCAGGTAGGGTGGAGGCAAGGATGGGCTCCGGCATGGCCTTCCAGACAGGCAGTACACACGGCTCCCTGCAGAGCTGCTTTGTTGCCAGCTGCTGTGGCACCTGCTTTCAGACACACAGATGACAGAGCTGCTTTCCTGCTCCTTGCGGAGGGGAAGTGCACCAAGGGCCAGGAGAGGAGGCGCTGTCACTGGGTTGTTTGTCTGTCTTGGCCCCCACTCACTGACAGACCCGAAGTGGGGGTGCTCAGGAGCCACAGAGCCTGGCAGGGTTTGCTGGGTGTGCTCAGGGACAGGCCATGGTGCTGGCCCTCACTTCCCTTGGAAATACCGGAGATTTTATTTCCTGAAGATAGGACATGATGGGTGCTATGAGATGGTGTTTGAAGTACCTGTCTCCAAGGAAAACTTGGGAAGTTCTAAGGATGAGGTCCTATTGGATATTGGAATCTTTTATAAAGCTACAATAATTAAAATACTTAGATGTTGTGGACAGATGAGCAGAGAATAGAGAACTTTGAAACAGGGCCAAATAAATAGGGAGATTTAGTACATGCTAGAGGTGTTTCCAATTAATGAGGGTAAAATGGATTATTCAGTAAAAGCAGTTGGCCCTCTGGAAAATAGTAAAGCCAAGTGCATGCCTCACTCTTTATGTCAGTATGTATTCTAGATGGATTAAAGATTTCAGTGTTGAAATTATGAAAGTACTAGAGGGAAATATGGGTGAATTTTTTTGGCCTGTGATTCCAGGATTTTAAAAGTTTTAGATGCCCAGAGTTGTGGAGGCATGGAGAAGTGGGTCTTCTCATGCTGTTGGTGGGAGTATACAGTATTACAATTTGACCACATAACATGTGTGTTCTAGGAACACACATGCTGTGACTGCTTGCTAGGTGCATGAAGGCGCTTGCCAGGGATGGTCATGATTTGGTGCCACGACGTGGGGGTTTGGAGCAGGGACTGGAGGTTGGCCTTGGCTCCTCCCCCTCCCCTCATGAGCTGAGGGTCCTCACCTGACCTTTTTTAGCTGTGAACGTAGTTTTTCATCATGGGATGGTCAGAAGGTTTGAATGAGAATGGTGCCCATGCATTGCCTTGGCTGGAGACTAGGCCCTCTGGCACCCATCTTGTGGGTGTCATTGTCTTTTGAACAGCAGAACTGCAAAAGCCCAAAGATCCAGCAATAAAGGAGCAAGGCAAATAAAACTTACCCTGCAGGATCAGTCAGCATGAGCCAGCCTGTGCGGCAGAAACAAAGATCTCCAGCGGTCGTGCTACAGTTGACCCTGCTTATTTCTTGCTCACACCTGGCGGCCACCATGGATGGAGCCTGTCAAACCTGTGCTGACAAGAGCCTACCTGGACATATTTCTCCATGTGCACTGAGGCAGGGGAAAGACCACAGCAGGCCACAAGTAATGTATGTCACCCCACTTCATTTCTGTGGCCAAAGGAAGCCACAGAACCACACCTGAGTTCCATGGGACGAGAGCAGCAGATCATCCTGTGGGCCGGGGTGCTCAGTATGGAGAAGTATGAACAGCCACCCAATGTGGGGCTGGTTGGTGCTGCTGCTAAGAATGGGAGGATGGGCCTGCGTCCATCCCAGGGCAACATACCTGTTTGTCTGCTGGTATGTCAGGCCCCTCGGCCTGACAAAGGACCCACAGGCCGAGGGGCTTAAACAACAGACATTTATTTCCTCAAGGTTCTGGAGCTGGAAGCCTGAGATCAAGGTGTGGGCAGGTTGGTTTCTCCTGAGGCCTCACTCCTTGGCCTGCAGATGGCCACCTTCTTGTGTCCCTGTCTGTGTCTGTGTCCTAATCTCATGACATCACCAGTCTATTAGATCAGGGCCCACCCATGAACTCAACGAACCCTGAATTACCTCTTTAAAGACTCCGTCTTCAAATAGAAGTAGGACTTGAACATAAGAATATTGGGGGGGACACAGTTCTGCCCACGGCAGTGCCCGAGATGGGCTTCTCTGGTTTTGTCTTTGCTGTTCGTGACAGTGCTGTCTTGAGTAGGCTTCTGCGGTCTCCACATGCTTGTCCCCCAGGCCCTGGGTTCTGGGGCCATACTGAGGCGTGTTGAATGACCAAGCCTCAGCTGTTGAGTGAGCAGTGCCCAGTTGTGCTGTACGCGACACTCTGTTTCTCACTTAAGAAATCTTTCCCTACCTGGGGGTACAAAGCATTATCCTGTATTCCCAGCTTGTAACATTTTGCCTTTGACATTCAACCTTGAGTGCACCTGTAAGTGTAACTGTGGTGGGAGGGAGGGGTCTACTGTCATCCTTGAGAGCCTGCGATGAGCAGAGCCCCTCTGCTGACTGCAATGTACATGTAATATGAGCAAGAAATAAATTTTTGATGTGCGAAGCCGCTGAGTTTGGGGCTTGTGTTTTCCACAGCATAACCTATGATATCCTGACCGACAGGGGATCCCATTTCACCTTTTTCCACAGGGCACCAGCCTGCCCCAGCATCAGCTGCTGGCTGCAGCCACTCAGAGCCTGGCTGCAGCTACCTACGGGCCGTACCTGGCCTACCCTCCGACTCTCTGTTCCGATCTGTCCCCTACTAGTTATTCTAGCTTTATAAGTCTTGATTATCTCATAGGGAAACCCTCCATGTCCGCATTCTTCAAATTGTCTTGGCAAAGTTTTTGGTTTTTTTTTTTCAGATGGAGTCTCGCTCTGTTACCCAGGCTGGAGTTCAGTGGCCTGATCTTGGCTTACTGCAACCTCCACCTCCCGGGTTCAAGCAATTCTTCTGCCTCAGCCTTCCAAGTAGCTGGGGCTACAAGTGTGCACCACCACTCCTGGCTAATTTTTGTATTTTTAGTAGAGATGGGGTTTCACCATGTTGGCCAGGCTGGCCTTGAACTCCAGACCTCGTGATCTGCCCGTCTCGGCCTCCTGAAGTGCTGGGATTACAGGCATGAGCCACCACGCCCAACCTGTCTTGGCAAGATTTAAAACACATTGGATCACAAATGCAGAGGCAGAGAGGATGGTGTCGTGGCCCTTGCCCAGCCCCAGCACCGTTCGCAGTCTGCTGGTGCAGGCCTTGGGGGCGCCGTGTCGCTGGACAGCCTGGCCAAGCCTGCTCTCCGGACAGCAGGACCTGTCACTCCCTTAGTTTCTCTTTGGGCTACATCATTTCTGTTACAGGGTCATCGTGTGTAGGTGGGGGCTGGCCAGAGGCGAGCCCCGGCCTCTGGGGTGCCCTCGTTAACCCACTCCTTTCCTTCTCGCCTCAGGGACCCCACAGCACAGGGCTGGGGCCTGTGGATGGGAGGTGCTCATGTACTTGCCACATTCTTCTGTGTCCACATTGGCGGGGCTGCCAGCTGGGTGCAGAGGACATGTGACTCCCCTGCCCCGGTCGTGCCTGCACTGCCCACGTCACCTGTGTGTGTGAGCAGTGCAGGGGGACTGGGGAGTGTTTGTGGGTTGTGGAGCTAGGACTGTTTATCACAGGCTGTGCACATGGGGGCCCTCAGTGAGGGGTCCACCCGCAGCACACATGGAGTGGGCTATAAGGGCACCCTACAGGGCAGAGCGAGCAGGAGGCTGGCCTCTGTCCTCATTTGCATGTCTGTGGATGTGGTTGTGGCAAGCACATTGCTGACATGCGTGTGTAAGCAGGTGCACAGCCGACTGCATACAGCTGGGTGGTCGGGAGTTGATGAGACATACATTTGGCCACACCACCCCCTATGTGTGATGGGGACCTCCCCCTTTCCACCCAAGGTGGCCTCTGCCACAGGAGGAGCCACACAGGCAAGTCCCTGTCAGAAAGCGTCAGCCCCAGCGTTCTTAGGGACCTCTCCGCCAACTCTAACCAAGTTCCCAGGGCACATCCCTCCCCTAGGCCAGGGGCAGCAGCCCCAGGGGATTGGTCCCCATCCCACACTCTCCGTGAGCTGTGTCTGTCTGCCTGCCGGGATGGCCTCTAAGCAGAGGCTGGACTGGTGCACAGGAATGTCACGCTTCCTGTAAAGCAGCAAGCTTTTCCATGTGTTCATCCCAGGCAAAAGGCTGGTCCTCTCTGCTGGCTGGGTTCCTGCCTCTGCCCGTAAGTGCCTGGGGCAGGCTGGCGAAAAATGCCCAAGTCAAGCTTCCTTCCTGCCATCTTGCCAGACTCCTGGGACCCGCTGCTGGGGCAATGGACATCCCCAGCCACAACGTGAGACGCCTTCTCACAGAGAGACCCCGCCTGCCCATCCTGCCTGCCCCTGCAGCCTGGTGGCTCCTCACGCTGGCATTTCCTCTTGGCCCAGCTGGGGCAGCCTGTCTCCTGGTGCCAAGGAGAAGTCTGAGCCTCAGCGCCTGCCTGGCGCCCCTGCTGACTATGGGGCTGGTCAGCAGGTCACTCCTCATGCCCCAGCCATGAGGCTTCCAGACATTTCCAAGGAAGAAAACTAACCCATGTCCTTGTCTTCATGAGACCCACCTCAACTGGCCCAGCAGGGCCTGGTCCTGCCAGTGTGGTGTTTGGTGGCCACGAGGACCCAAAGGACTGGCAGTGCCTCGGGGAAGAACAGGCTGCAGTGGGCTGGTGAGAGTAACTTACTTGAATGAATCACACCATATGATCTGTGTCCCCAGCACAAGTGACTGGTCTCTGGGGCCTTCCCTCATACACAGCGGGTCCTGTCTGGAAGGGGCGCCACAGACCTGGTGTGGGTCAGCATGTAGGCACCATGCTGGGCCCCGACTGGCTCACCGCAGGTCAGGAGCTCCTGGTGGCAGCAGGGTTGGGCACTGTGGGTCTCAGCCTCTGGAGAATGCTGGTGACCAGCCCTGGGGGACCTGGGTCACTGCCCCAAGTGAGGTGAGGTCAGCCCCGGCTCCTGGCCTGAGGATGTGAATTGTGCTGGGGGGGGCAGCCATCCCCTAGGGGAGCAGACTGGAGGTGCTTTGCCAGAGCAGAAGGCCCCTGTGGCAGTGCAAGTGGCCATTTTTCTAGGATAGGGAGAGATTCAGGCCCAGAAGCGAGGTGGGTGGCTGTCCCTCCCCAGGGCCTGCAGGACTGCAGCACTCAGCTCCACCATGGAAATCGTCGTCTCCGGCTGGAATCTGAGTTCTGCTTTGCAGATTTGCCAGCTTACCAGTGCTCTGGGCAGCCGGGGCTCAGGTTCCCCCTCCCTGCACTGAGCTGGTGCAGGGCTTTGCTGGGCCTTAGGCCAAGCTGTCAGTCAAGGCTGCAGCCTGCCTGCCACTCCCTGAGACGGATGTGCCTGATGCAGGCCCGGAGCTGCTTCCTTCTCCAAGGGAAGGAGCTCTTTGGGGGCATACCTATTCCCTGTCACGAAGAGACTGACATCAGTCAGCCCTGGGAGGTAGGAAATGGCTGGGGTCGGGCTGTCACTTGCTGCCCAGGGGATGGTGCCTGGCTTCCCCCTCACCACTGGGTTGCTGGGCACCTGCCCTCCCTGCCTCTCTGCCTCCCCGGAATTCTTCCTGGGATCTGCATCTTTGAAGGCTCTGCCTCCCTGCCCGCCTGGGCGCTTCCAAAGGCGGATACTGACAGAGGATTCAATGAATCGAAGGTCGCCAGTCGGGGGCGTTGACAGATGCCCAGCCGTGATACTATTTCTGATTTAATAACCGAATGGGAGGCTGGCCCTCTGTAATAATTAGGGCTAATTACTGAGGAGGTGTTGACAGACGGGCTGAGAGGAAACAAACTACCTTTATCCCGTGGCTTAGAGTCAGATTACCAGCCCTGTGCTATCTGCCCCTCAGAAAGTAGACGCTTCAATCACTCAGCGAGGCTTCAAAGGGGAACGGGGCCTGACAATGCACGGGATTTGGAAAGGAGCTATGAAGTGCGCCTTTGACTCCGAATCGCCAACGGAGCCCCATTCCAGAAATGGTTTCTTTGTGAAGTTTGAGTTAGTGCTGGCAGACCTGTTCCCCGCGCTCAGGACAGGGAGCGGGCTGCAATGGGCGTGGGCAGGTGGGGGCCATGGCCAGGGCTGTGGCTGGTGTGTGGCCAGCTTGAGCTGCTCAGGTCCTTCCCAGGCCAGGTGACACCAGCAGAGTCCTGGTATCCCCAGTAGCTGGCCCTGGTAGCCGGAGATCCAAACAGGGAGGTGCAGCATGTTTTCCTTGGCCCAAGGAGGGTGTCTGGTCCTTTGTGGTCATGAGTGGCAGGTAACAGGATAGGGACCTCACCATCTGAGCAGGCTCATCCCTTCCTGTTTGCAGCTAGAGTGCAGCTTTTCTGCAGCCCTCCCGGGCAGGTGTGGCCTTCCTTGGAGGGGGATGTGCCCTTGGCATTATTTATGGCAGGACCACCCCTTGGGGGCCTGGGCGACACTCACTAGGCTGCTCCCACCCGTGTCCTGGGCTGAGAGCTAAGGCCGTGGAAGCAGTCCTGACCCCCAGGGCCTTGGTGGGCAGACAACAGCAGTGACTGAGAAGGATTGTTGGGAGCTAGTCTCTGTGACTGACCCCACTGACTCCCGCTGATCTCCCTGCATTTCAGAGATGGGGGAAGGGTGTGAGTAGACCTCAGTTTCCTGGTTTGAAGCAGCCGCACTTTGAGATGTGTGCCAGTGAACTGGCCTGGACAGCTGTGTCTGATGCAGTTTCTTGGAGTGGGGTGTGTGAGGCTTTTTGGGAGAGCGAGGTCGCCGGCTGAGGCTGCAATGTAGGGGACAGTTCTGAGATTCTGGGCCTCACTGCTGTCTGTCCTCACCAGGAAGGCAGAGGATGATGCTGAGGCCTCTGCTCAGGACAGGCCTATCCAGGGAGCACCTTTCTGGTTCCAGGTATAGCCTGGGAGGTGCCAGATGAGCAGGAGATGGGAGGGAGCCCATACCATCTGTGTGCCTGCCTCAGGCCTCATGGCCTTGGCCATGTTCTCTCTGACCTGCAAGACCAGCCAATTCAACATCTTCCTCTTAGAACGGCTGTGCTACTTCATAGAGAAATCAGGTGGGCCAGGCTGGTGAAGGGCAACAGTGGTTAGGTCAGTGCTCTTTCCTTCCCCACTGGCTGCTCTGCTTTCATAGAAAGAAGACACCTTCTGGAAGTAATCATGGTCATGATAAAAGTCATCAGCTCATTTCTTCAACCAAATAACTACTAGCTTGTACCGGGGGCACTGCTGAGGAATTTATATTAGGGCCAAAATAAGATGGTAAATTATTTGAAATTGGAGCAGCACGTAAACATTGGCATTAAGTCTGTTTGTTTGTTTATTTATTTTAGAGATAGGTCTCTCTAGTCTAGGCTGGAGTGCAGTAGCGTAATCACAGCTCACTGTAGCCTAAACCTCCTGGGCTCAAGCGATTCTCCTGCCTTAGCCACCAGAATAGCTGGGGCTACAGGCGGGCACCACCATAACTGGCTAATTTTTTACAATTATTTTTTGTAGAGATGGGGGTCTTGCTCTGTTGCCTAGGCTTATTAAGTCTGTTTAAGGCACCTGGACTCGACATAGAAGTGACTCCAACGCCACAAACGTTAAACAGGCATTGAGTTTTCATAATACATTAGTAGTGAATTAAATACCATTAACTGTAACACAAGAAAAAATAGCACACAAATCTTGTGCAATATGTTTTATTTGAAACATAACCTGTGAGACTGTGGCCAAGAGCAGCGGCCGAGTGTGTTACCCTGTGCATGGAGGCGTTTCTGAGCTTTTCCTGTCAGCATCTTGCTCTGTGCATGACTAATGAACCGGGATTGATGCGTTGGTGGAGACCCAAGCCCAGGCTTCACCCAGGGTTCCTGAATTTGCCCTAATGTCCTCCTCTGCTGCAGGACCCCATCCAGAACCCCACACAGCATCTGCCGTCCTGCCTTTCCAGGCTCCTCTGGCTGTGACAGCGTCTTACACTTTCCTGGTTGATAACTTCGACAGTTTTGAGGCGCACTGGTCAGGCTCTTGTAGAACGTTCCTCCGCTGGGATTTGCCATGTTCTTCTCACAGTCGGACTAAGCTTATGGGTTTTGGGAAGAAGAGCACAAATTCCATTCCTGGATTTTCTTTTATTTATTTATTTTTTCAGACAGAGCCTCGCTTCTTCACCCAGGCTGGAGTGCAATGGTGCGATTTTGGCTCAGTAAAATCTCCCCCTCTTGGGTTCAAGCAATTCTCAGGCACATGCCACCATGCCTGGTTACTTTTTGTATTTTCAGTAGAGATGGGGTTTCATCATGTTGACCAGGCTGGCCTTGAACTCCTGAGCTCAAGTGATCCCCCCGCCTTGGCCTCCCAAAGTGCTGGGATTTCAGGCTTGAGCCACCATTCCCGGTCCATTCCTGGATTTTTTGTCACGTCAGTGGTACGTGTGGTCAGCATGACCTAGCCCTGCTGATGCTGAGCCTCATCACTGGGTAGACGCAGTGTCTGTCAGGTGTTTCTGCTGTAAAGTGACTCTTTTTTCCCTCCTTTCTGTACTGTCCTTTCAGGAAGGGAGTCACTGCATAGCCCACGCTTAGCGGGTGGGGACTTATCCACGCCTCGATGGTAGAGTGTCTGCATAAAGTGGAATTCTGTTCAGGAGACGTGTTCATTTCGTCATTTCTTTACCTCACTATGGACTCATGGGCATTTTATTATAACACTAGCTCCCACCTCACCTACAGTTTGCTGACGTTTCAGTTACCCACGGTCAATCGTGGTCTGAAAACAGTTGAGTACAGCACAATAGGATATTGTAAGAGAGAGATCACATTCACGCAACTTATATCGTAGTATACTGTCATAATTTTTCTATTTTATTGTTGTTGTTCATCTCTTACTGTGCCTAATTTTTTTTTTTTTTTTGAGCCTGGTCTGTCGCCCAGGCTGGGGTGCAGTGGTGTGAACGGAGCTCACTGCAGTCTCAAACTCCACGGGCTCAAGTGATCCTCCCACCTCAACCTCCTGAGTAGCTGGGCTACAGACGTGTGCCAACACACCCGGCTAATTATTATTATTGCTGTTATTATTTTTAAGACAGAATCTCACTCTGTTGCCCAGGCACCTGTAATCCCACCTTCTCAGGAGGCTGAGACAGGAGAATTAGCCGAACCCAGGAGGTAGAGATTGCAGTGAGCTGAGATCACGCCACTACACTCCAGCCTGGCAACAGAGCGAGAGTCTGTCTCAAAACAAAACAAAACAAACAAACAAAATTTATTTGTTTTTTCTTTTTTTTAAATTGCTTTACAGACAAAATTTATAAGAAACTACCAAACTATTTTCCAGAGTGCACGTACCACTTTGCATTCTCACCAATGGCATAGGAGGGTTCCGGTTGCTCCACAGTATTGCCAGCACTTGGTTTTGTCAGTTTTTTTCTGAATTTTCGTCATTCTAATAGGTGTGTAATGGTATTTCATTATGGGTTTAAGCTGCATTTCCCTAATGGCTATGATGTTGAGTTGCTTTTTGTATTGATTTGCACATCTTTTTAGGTGGAGTGTTTTTTCAAATCTTTTATGCCTTTTTAATTGGAGCGTTTACTTGCTGTTGCATATCGTTTAATGAGCACAAAAATAGATTGTGCAATTCAATTGCATATGCGGTAAACTGCACATATTTCAAACGGACAGTTTGACAAGTGCAGCCTCTGTGACGCCATCCCCACACTTAAGACAACGAACTTACCCACTGTGCCTCACGTCTCCTCCTGCCTCGCTGCATGCCCCTCCCTCCCTCCTCCCTGCACCTCTCTTCTTCAGGTTCCTTCTAGTCTGACTTCTATACGTCAGTTTATGTCTCCTAGAATTTTGCATAAATAGAATCACGGAATTTACTTTTTTTTTCCGGCTTCTTTCACCTGACATGATCATTTTGAGATTCATTCACATTAAAGCATGTATCAGTACTTTGTACTTTGTCATTGGCAAGGATAGATATATCTGGGTGTGGATATACCTCTGTTCTGCTGTTGATGAGCATTTGGGTGGTCTCTAGTATGGGACTAGTTTTGTTCCCAAGTGGTTGTACCATTTTATAATCCCATCAGCAGCGTATAAAAGTTTCAATTGCTTCACAGGCTTTCCAGCGACTGGAATGGTCAGTCTTTTCTGTTTTAGCCATTCTGATAAGTGTGTAATGGCATTTTATTGTGGTTTTAATTTACATTTTCCTAGTGACTAAAGATGTTGAGTATGTTTTCATGTCCTTATTTGCCATTTGCGTATCTTCTTTGGTGAAGTGTTTGTTCAAATCTGTTGCCCATTTTTAGCTGTTTTATTTTGTAAGTGTGTTTTCCTTGTAGATTTTGAAAATGATATATTTGGTGTATAAATTATTTGCCAGATACATGATTTGAAAGTATTTTTCCCCATCTGTATAGATTGGCTTTTCATTTTCTTAATAATCTCTTTCCAAGAGCAAAAGTTTCTAATTTTGCAGAAGGTGAATTTGTGTTTTTCATCTTATGGATTATGTTTCTGAGAGTTTTTTAAAAATCGTGAAGGGATGTTGAATTCTGCCCAATGCTTTTTCTATATTAACTGATATGATCCCGTGGTTTATCTTCAGTGTTAATGTGAGGGTTTACATTGACTGATTTTTAAATATTGAATCAGCTTTACGTTCCTGAGATAAATGCCAGCTGGCTCCAGCGTATTCTTTTTCTACACTGTTGGATTGTTGGATTAGATTTGCTATTTCCACCCCCGCCCTGCCCCCCACCAACTTGACACTTAAGCAGCAAGCTATTATTTTCTTTGAGGATTTGTATGTCTATATTCATGAAAGATGTTTGTTTGTGTTTTTTTTTTCTCTTTGTACTGCTTTGTCTAGTTTTATTATTAGAGTAGTGCTAGCCTCATCAAATTGTTGGGAAATGCTCTCTCTTTTTCTGGTTTCTGGGAAAAAAATATGTAGAATATTGTTATTTTTTCTTTAAATATTTGGTAGAGTTTTCTAGTAAAGTCATGTGGGCTGGGGTTTTGATCCCACCCCCCGCCAAGGATTTAAACTAAAAATGTGATTCCTTTAATTGATGTAGGACTATTCAGGTCATCTGTTTCTTCACCTATTCTGTGTCTTTCATTTCAGCTAGGTTTATTTAGCTCGAATTTATTTGATTTGTTCATAGTATTTCCTTCTTATCCTTTTAATATTTTGGTGTCTGTAGTGATAACCCTTCTTTAATTATTATACCTTGTCTCTTTTCTCTTTTTTATTGTCAGTTCAGCTAGAGATTTATCAATTTTATTGATCTTTTAAAAGAATTAACCGGGGGCCAGGCATGGTGGCTTACGCCTGTAATCCCAGCGCTTTGGGAGGTCAAGGCAGGCGGATCACCTGAGGTCAGGAGTTCAAGACCAGCTTGGCCAATATGGTGAAACCCTGTCTCTACTAAAAAAGCAAAAATTAGCCAGGCGGCTGTCATCCACAGAGGCTGAGGGAAGAGAATCACTTAAACCCAGGAGGCGGAGGTTGCAGTGAGCCAAGGTTGTGCCATTGCACTCCTACCTGGGAGACAGAGCGAGACTCTCTCTCAAAAAAAAAAAAAAAAAAAAAAAGAATTAACCTCTTGCTTTATTTTCTCATTTGTTTTACTATGCTTTATAATATTTATTTCTGCTCTAATCTTCTTTCTTTCTTTCTGCTTGCCTTGGGCTTATTTTGCTCTTCTCTTTCTGTTATCTTAAGACAGAAGCCAGGTCATTGATTTGGAGACCTTTATTCTTATTTAACGTAAGTATTTAATGCTATAAATTTCCCTCTAAGCACTGTTTTAGCTGCATCCTACAAGTTTCCATATGTTGTGTTTTCATTTATATTTAGTTTAGATATTTTCTAATTTCCCTTGAGACTTCCTCTTGAACCCACTGGTTATATAAAAGAGTGTTGTTCACTTTGGGAGGCCAAGGCAGGTGGATCACGAGGTCAGCAGTTCAAGACCAGCCTGGCCAAGATGGTGAAACCCCATCTCTACTAAAAATACAAAAATTAGCTTGGCGCGGTGGTGCATGCTTGTAATCCCAGCTGCTCGGGAGGCTGAGGCAGAGAATTGCTTGAACCTGGGAGGCGGAGGTTGCAGGAGCCGAGATCGCACCACTGCACTCCGGCCTGGGTGACAGAGGGAGACTCCATCTCAAAAAAAAAACAAAGTGTGTTGTTTAATTTCCAAATATTTGGAGATTTTTATTATCTTGCTATTAGTGATTTCCAGTTTAATTCCATATGTCTAGAGAACATACTTTGTATACTTTGTGGGGTTTTTTTACCTTTTTTTTTTTTTTTGAGACAGGCTCTCCCTCTGTCACACAGGCTGGAATGCAGTGGTGTGATCTCGGCTCACTGCAACCTCTGCCTCCTGGGTTCAAGCAATTCTCCTGCCTCAGCCTCCTGAGTAGCTGGGACTACAGGCACACGCCACCATGCCCGGCTAATTTTTTGTATTTTTAGTAGAGATGGGGCTTTACCATGCTGGCCAGGCTGGTCTTAAACTCCTGACCTCATGATCTGCCCGCCTTGGCCTCCCAAAGCGGTGGGATTACAGGCATGAGTTTTTATTTTATTTTCTTTTTTAAAGTTTTTAAGGTTTCTTTTATGACCCAGGATATGGCCTACCTTGATGAGTGTTCCATGTGCATTTAAGAAGAATGTGTTTTTTCTGCTGAGCGGCATGTTCTATAAATGTCAACTAGGTCAAGTAGGTAGATAGTATTAGTCAGGTCTTCTGTATGACTTTCTGGCCACTTGTTCAGTCAGTAACTAAGGAGAAGTTTAACTCTCCACCTATAACTATGTATTTATCTATTCCTACTTCTCGTTCCATCAGTTTTTTTCTTCACGCATTTTGAAGTTCTGCTGTTAGCTCGGTATTTACAACTTTTGTGTCTTCTTTATGAATCAATGCCATTTCTCATTGTATCATCTTCTTGTCTGTGATAATATTCCTTACTCTGAGGTCTACTTTGCCTGATATTAATATATCCACTCCAATTTTTTATTATTTGTATAGCATATCTTTTTTTTTTACCTTTTTATTTTTATCTATGTTTTTATATTCACAGCGGATTTCTTCTAGGTAGCTTACAGTGGAGTCTTTTTAAAAATAATATAGCTTATAGTTGGGTCTTATAATTAGCCTGTTGGGATCATTTACGTTTATTGTGATGATCGATACGGTTCTATTTATGTTTACTATTTTGCTGTTTTCTCATTTTCTTCTCTCCTTTTTTTTCCTTCTATCCTCTCTTTCCTGCCCTCTCTTGAATTATTTAGGTATTTTAAAACATTGTTTTGATTTTTTGTTGGAATTTTGTCTGTATCTCTTTGTGTTATGTTTTTAATGGTTGCTGTGGGGGATAACAGTGTACATACTTAATTAACCCTTCACATTCTTCTTAGAGTTAATATTTTTCCATTTCAAATAAAATATAGAAGCCTTACAACCACATAGGTCCCTTACCCTCCTCCATTATGTTATCACTGCCATATGGAAAACCTCAATAAATAACATAATATTATAACAATCATACATGTTTACTGAAGAGATAAAAATTGTCTTTTATATTTACCCACATTTTACCACTGCTCCTCCTGCGTTCTTGAAGTTCCTCATTTATTTCTGGTGTCATGTCTGTCGAACATGAGGAACTTTAGCATTTCTTTTAGTACAGATCTATGGCAAGAAATTCTCATTTGCCCTCATCTGGGAATCTTGATTTTGCCCTTCCTTCCCAAAGAATATTTTGCTGGATGTAGAGTTCTTTTTTTTCAGTTCTTTAACAAAGATGTTCCAGTACCTTCTGGCCTCCCTGGTTTCATTATTCTTGCTTTTCAGCAGTTTATGATGTTGGAATGTGGTTTTCTTTGAATTTATCCTATGGTTCATTTATGGTTCATCATGTTCTTAAACATAAGTGCTTTTGTCTTTCCCTAAGTTTGTGCATTATTTATTCAATTAATTTTTTGGTCCAAATCTCTTTCTCTCTTCTATTTCTTGGACTCCACTGCCCTGAATGTTAGACCTTTTACTGTTACTCCACAAGTCCGTGCTATGCTAATCACTTATTTCAATCTTTTTTCTTTCTGATCTCATATTGAATAATTTCACTCGCTCAATGTTTTATTTTATTTTTATTTTCATTTTTTTTTTCTTTGAGATGGAGTCTCACTTTGTCACCCAGGCTGGAGTGTAGTGACATGATATTGGCTCACGGCAACCTTGTCTCCCAGGTTCAAGCAATTCTCCTGCATCAGGCTTTGAGCAGCTGGGATTACAGGCACTCGCCACCATGCCTGGCTAATTTTTGTATTTTTTTAGTAGAGACGGGGTTTCACCATGTTGGCCAGGCTGGTCTTGAACTCCTGACCTCAAGTAATCTGCCTGCCTCAGCCTCCCAAAGTGCTGGGTTTACAGGTGTGAGCCACCACGCCCGGCCTATTTTATTTTGTTTTAGAGACAGGGTCTTGCTCTGTTGCCTAGGCTGGAGTATGGTGGCATGATCATAGCACACTATAGCCTTGAACTCCTCGAGCCATCCTCCTGCCTCGGCTTCCCAAAGTGCTGAGATTACAGATGTGAGCCACCACACCTGGCCCACTTCATGCTCACTCTGTCATTTCCCATTCCATTTTTTTTTTTTTCAGATATTATTCAGTTCTGAAATTTCTATTTGGTTGTTTTAAAAAATAATTTCTGTGTCTCTGCTGAGAGGTTCTTTCCCTCCATTCAGTTCAAGGATGTTTACTTTTGCCTCATGGAACGTAATCATAAAGCTACTTTAAAATTGTTATCAGATATTTCCAACATCTGAATCTTCTCAAGGTTGGCATCTGTAAATTGCCTTTTCCCTTGAGAGTTGGTCTCATTTTCTGGGTTCTTTGTATGATGACTAATTTTGGATGATATCCTAGACATATCCTGGGTTGAACATTATGTAGGGTCCTCCAAGAGAGCTGAGTTTGGCACTAGCAGGCAGTCAACCCAGTTAGATTTGCACAAGCTCCGTCTCGCCCTCCGTGGGCTGTGGTTTTAATCTCATTTTTATTTTCAGAGCTACTGACAGGCTGCTTTGGTTCTGCCTTGCACAGCAGCCGCCCAGGGCTCAGTCTGAGACTTGAGGGGTGGTTACTTCCCTTCTTACAGCTGGTGCCCTGTGTATACAGAGCTGAGGGGTGAGCTTGAGGCTTCTGTGTATTTATTCGCAGAATGGAGAATGATTTTTTGGCTGTCCCCACTCTGTAGTCTCCCCACCTTGCCTTCCTGCAGGATTCCCTTTCCTTGTTTCCTCTGATCAGAAAGAAGGTTATCTCCGAGTAGCCTTCCCCCCGGGCTCCGTGTGCAGGGCCATCCCTGGGGCAGCACTGTGAGAGAGGAGGAAAGTCAACCTTCGGGGGTTGCCTCTCACATTGTTGGGGCCATAGCGCACATTTTTCTCTGTGTCTCCATCCAGAAATGTGGAGTTTTACCCAAGTTTCAGACACTGCTGCCTGGTAGCTCTGCAGCCAGGGTCCACTGCAGGGCAGCACCCCAACACACATATGAAAACAACCCAGGAAATGTGCCCCTGTATAGATCACTGTCCCAAGCTTTTACTTTCCTCCCAAATCTGACAGGCTGCTGTTACCCTTTTTCTATTTTCAGGAAATTGTTTTTGGTTTTTCTTTCTTTTCTTTTTTTTTTTTTGAGACAGAATCTTGCTCTGTTGCCCAGGGAGGAGTGCAGTGGCACAATCATAGCTCACCGCAGCCTTGAACTCCTGGGCTTAAGCGATCCTCCCACCTCAGCCTCCCAAGTAGCTAGGACTGCAAGCACATGCTATCAGCCCAGCTAATATATTTTATTTTTTGTAGAGACAGGGTCTGACTATGTTGCTCAGGCAGGTCTTGAACTCCTGGCCTCAAGTGATCCTCCCACTCGGCCTCCCAAAGTGCTGGGATTACTGGTGTTGGCCACTGCCCCCGCCCTAGGGAGTTGGTTTTTATATTCTGTCCAGAGTTTTTAGTTGCAGTCAGCCTGAGAGAGAGACTGTAATGAGCTTATTTCATCCTGCCAGAACAAGAAGCTTTTCTGTAGTTTTAATTTACATTTCTCTATGAGTAAGCTTGAGGTTGAACATCTTTTTCATATGTTTAATGGCCATTTTCATAGCTTTCTCTGTGAATTGTCTATTATCTCTTTTTCCCGTTTTTCTACTGAGTCTTTAGTCTTTCCTTAATTTTGAAAAGTTTATTTATATTTTAAAGATACTAATTTTTTAAATCTCTTTTGATGTACAAAAGCTACAATTTTTATTTTTATATAGTCAGAATTATCCATTTTATTTTACTGTATCTAATTTTATTTTATTTTTTATTTTTTTGAGACAGAGTCTTGCTCTCTCACCCAGGCTGGAGTGCAGTGGCATGATCTGGGCTCACTGCAACCTCAACCTCCTGGGTTCAAGCAGTTCTCCTGCCTCAGCCTCCCTAGTAGCTGGGATTACAGGTACACACCACTGCACCTGGCTTATTTTTGTATTTTTAGTAGAGATGGGATTTCACCATGTTGGCCAGGCTGGTCTTGAACTCCTGACCTCAAGTGATCCACCAGTCTCGGCCTCCCAAAGTGCTGGGATTACAGGCATGAGGCACTGCACCCAGCCACTACTGTATCTAAATTTTGAGTCATAATAAACCTTTTCTACAACCAAGTTAATAATGTAATTCTCCCATGTTTTCTTCTAGTACTTGAATGGTTTATTTTTTACATATGGATCCCAGATCTCCTTGGAGTTTATTCTTGTGTATTTCACTGTAAGATATAGATCTGATTTTATCATTTTTCCAAATGGTTAATCAGTTGTTAACCATTTTTGTTCTGGTGATGTCAGATATCACCTCTTTTATTATTAAACTTCCGCATGTACTTGGGTTTATTTCTAGGCTTTATATTTCACTGATCTGTCTATATGGTACTGCCTACACATGTACTACTAATACTACACATATACTACTATACTACTATATGGTACTGTCTACACGTATACTACTAATACTACTATACTACTATATGGTACTGCCTATACATATACTACTAATACTACACATATACTACTAATACTACACATATACTACTATACTACTATATGGTACTGTCTACACGTATACTACTAATACTACAAAGTACTATTAGATACTAACGTGTATAAGAGTCTTTAGGATTAAAGATTCTAGTACATGTTAGTATCTAATAGTACTTTGCAGCTAATTTCTCCCCATGTTTTTCTGTGTGTTCTACATTTTTGTTTATCCAAGTGAATGTTAATATTAACTTCTCTAACTCCATAAAGAAGCTTGCTGGTGTTTCTGTTGGGTTTGTGTTAAATTTATAAACTAACCTGGGGAGAAGAGACACCTTTATGTTGATATATTATATATACACACACACATATGTATATATACATTTTTTTTTTTTTTTGAAATTGGGTCTCACTCTTTCACCCAGGCTGTAATGCAGTGGTGTGATCATGGCTCACTGCAGCCTTCAACTCTCATTGAACTCCTGTGCTCAAGCAATTCCCCTTTCTCAGCATCCCAAGTAGCTGGGACTACACTATGTGCTCAGCTAGTTTTTTTTTTTTTTTTTTTTTTTGAGAGATGGAGATGGACTGTGTTGCTCAGGCTGGTCTCGAACTCCTGGCCTCAAGTAATCCTCCAACCTCAGCCTCCCAAAGTGTTGAGACTACCGGTGTGAGCCCACCACACCTGCCATAAACCGTTACATTTTGTAAATTGCAATGAAGAATTCAAAACTATCTGTGTTTGTCAAGTCTAATGCTTTTTGGCTAGAATTCAACTTTACTGTTAGTACTTCAAACCCTACTTACTTATTCTTTCTGTTTGCCGTGTATACCTTTTCCCCCTATCTGTAGTTTTAGCCTTTCGGAATTACTTTGTGTTACACTCTTTTTCTTATTGAGTGACGTATTCCAAGTCAAGGAGTAAATTGTGAGAATGAATCTTTTTCTGAGTGAGTGACTTTTTCTGAGTCAAGAGTAAATTCAGAGAATGAATCCTTTAACAGATATGTGCTGTGAACATTTTATTTCTGTCTGTAGCTTCATTTTTTACTCCCTTCATGTCTCTTTTTTTTTTTTTTGGAGACAGAGTTTCACTCTTTTTACCCAGGCTGGAGTGCAGTGGCATGATCTTGGCTCACCGCAACCTCCTCTTCCTGGGTTCAAGCAATTCTCCTGCCTCAGCCTCCCGAGTAGCTGGGACTACAGACGTGCACCGCCATGCCCAGCTAATTTTTGTATTTTTAATAGAGATGGGTTTTCACCATGTTGACCAGGATGGTCTCCGTCTCTTGACCTCGTGATCCACCCGCCTCCGCCTCCCAAAGTGCTGGGATTGTAGGCGTGAGCCACCGCGCCCGGCCCCTTCATGCCTCTTGATGAGAATTATGACTTTGAGCTTCATCCATGTAAGACTGGAGTTGATTCATTTTCAGTTCTGTGGAGTATTCTATCATGTGAATTTACCCAGTGTGTTCCTTTCTGCAGTTGCTAGCCACTTGAGTTGTTTTTGGTTTTTGTTATTATGGACAATACTACTAGGAACATTCTTGTGTGAGTCTCTTTGTCAGACTCGTGAGAATTTCTTCAGGGTGTTTATCTAGGAGTAGGGTTGCTGAGTCATACAGTGTGCAAGATGGGACCAGATTGTTTTCCACGGTGGTGATTTCAGCGTGTGCTCCCTCTAGCATGGTAGAGGGTTCCAGTTGTCCTGTGTCTTCATCAACATTTGACAGACTGTTTAAGTTTTTGCTGATCTGCTGAGAGTGTAATTATATCACATTGTAGTTTTGACAGGCATTCCCCAGATTATTAATTAGGTTAAACATCTTTGCGTATATTTATTGGACATTTACGTTGCTTGTGAAATATCTGTTCAAGTCTTTGGCTTATTTTTCTTTTGGTGTTTGCTTTTGTATTCTGTTGACCTCTGAGTTCTTTAGATATTCTGGATACAAGTCCAGTGTGGACTTGTCTTTCTCCACCCCTCTAGCATGCTTTTATGGTTTTAAGTCTACAGAAAAGCTGCAAGTGGAGTAAAATAAATATCTATACACCTTCACCTATGCTCACCAGTTGTTAGCGTTTTGCCACGTTTGTGCTGCTTTGTTGCCTGTATATTCATATGTTTACAGGTAGACATTAAGAGAGAAAATTTTTTGGAAACATTTGAAAACAGATTGTAGACATTATAGCATTTCACCCCTAAATACTTTAAGATATATCTCTTAGGAATAAAGACATTATTCTACATAAAATGTTGTTACCCTTCCCAAGAAAATTAATAACTCCCCCATTATCTGCATTCCATATTCAGATTACCCCCAAAGGTCCCCCAGATGTCCCTGAGAGCCCCCTTTTTTGATCTAGGATCTAAGAGCCAGGATTGAGGTTCACATGTCATGTTTGCTTCTCCTGCCCCTTTGGTCTCTTAATGTGGAAGCTACCTGGCTTTTTCCTCTGGTTGTTTCTCTTGATGTTGACCTTTTTGGCGAGTCCAAGCTAGTTGTCTTGTCCAGGGTCCCCTAACCTGGATGTGTCTGATTGTTTCCTTATGGCTGGATTCGGGTTGAGCATTGTTGGCATGAGTGCACCAGGATGGTGCCATATCTATGGCATCACATCAGGTGATAACCAATGCCAGTTTGTTCATTATCGGCAGTGCCAGCTTTTCTCAGTGGTGAAAGTGGTGCCAGTCAGATGTCTCCATTGAAGACATACATTTTCCTTTTGTGATCAGTAAACAGTCTGGAGAGTAAGACCTTGGCACAACGCACATCTCCTGTTTCCCAACCACCTCTCACCAGGTTGGATCCTTTCTCAGATCTGTGTGATGATGTTTTGTCCTCCTGCTCTCTACTTGTAGCTACAGTTCCTTCTTTTTGTTTCTTTAAGAGCATTAAGCATCCTTGCCTTATATACCTGAGTGCTCTGCTCTGTGGGTCTAGTTCTGTTTTCTGTTGCCTCTGATGACTCTCACTCACGGTGCCATGCTTCCTTGTTGCTTTTTGTGATTTTTGACTACAACCCTGCAGTCCTTAGGATTTTTTCTAAAGTGAATTCCTTAAGGCCTGGGTTGAAGGTGGATTCCTTCTGAGAAGACAGACTGAAGTGTGGGGGGATCTCCCAAGGTGGTGTGAGTGAGGGCTGAATCCTGACGACTGGTGTGTTTCTGGCACCCGTGGGTGCAGGTTTAATGCTGGCTCAGCCTAACACTGAGCATCTAGCTGCTGGGGTTCTCCTAGGAGATTAGCCACCAGAGGAGGGCCCTAGGCTTTGTCTTTTGTCGCCCCAAAGGCCATCAGAACCGGAAATCCAGGTCACCAGTGCAGCACACACCCTCAAGGCAGGCTTCATAGGCCTCCTGAGGTTGTTACTTTTACTTACTGTTTGGCCTCTGGCAGTTCAGACTTTATTTATTTATTTTTTGGTCAATTTAGTGATGCATTTAAGATTTTGTTATTTTTATTTTTTACAGAGACAGGGTCTTGCTCTATTGCCCAGGCTGGAGTTCTGTGGTGTTCTTCACTGTAGCCTGGAACTCTTGGTCTTAAGTCATCCTCCCACCTCAGCCTCCTGAGTAGCTGGACTTACAGGCGCCTACTACCATGCCCGGCTAATTTATTTTTATTTTTTGTAGAGATGGGGTCTGACTATGTTGCCCTGGCCGGTCTTGAACTTCCGGCTTCAAGCAATCCTCCTGCCTTGGCCTCCCAAAGGGCTGGAATTACAGGCCTGAGCCACTGTGCCTGGCTGTGTTTTAAAAAAAAAAATTAAGATAATTAGTCTATTTATTTAATTTTATTTATTTGAGATGGAGTCTTGCCCTATTCCCCAGGCTGGAGTGCAGTGGTGCAATTGTGACTCATTGCAGCCTTGACCTCCTGGGCTCAAGCAATCCTCCCACCTTGGCCTCCCAAAGTGCTGGGATTATAGACATGAGCCACCATGCCTGGCCTTTTAAAAAACCTTCTATCAACTTGTCTAGTTGTTTTTTGGGGAGAGGGCCACCCAGGGTGTCTGTTCTGCTGTAAAGGGGTGCTGACCTAGTCTTCAGTCTTGGTGGTTATGGGCTACAGTTTCCTCAGGGGATTCTGGAGCTAGTTATGTGGCCTTGTGTAACATATGCAGTGGGGGCGGAGGGTCCTGTTTGAGGCATTTCCAGCAGCCTGTGTGGCCTGTCCTTGTGCTGTCACATGTCCAGTGGGACAGGCGGGACCTGGTGGGCCGGGGCAGGCAGGGGTGCAGCCAGTGGCCTCTCTCTGGGTGGTGGCTCCCCCACACTGGCTCACTTCTTGGTACCCTTTGCTGATTTCCACAAAAGGGCTGGGGGGACTGAGCACAGGGCTTGCCGCCTGAGGGCAGGGCAGGGACCCAGGCTGAGCTGAGGCCCGTCTGGCATGAACCCCAAGGAGCCTGAGAATGTCTTGGGTAGGGACCTGGGGTCTCTGGGCTCCAACCACTGCCTGAGCCCTGCTTCATTTGTGGGGACAGCCCCTGCAGGTATGGGCGGGTTTGTGCCAGTGGGACATTTGCAGGTCTGCCCCTGCCTCCCTTGAGTGGCGTGTCCATGGACCTCTGTGCCAGCTGCATCTGCCCACTGGTTCCCACACCCAGAGGAGCACTCTGGACCCCTCTCAGTGGGGAGAGCCGTGGGGCCTGCCGAGCTACCTCAGCAGGGGTGCAAACAGGCGGGCGCTGTTGTCGTCCGTTTGTGCTCTGGTGCTTTCCGGGGTGCTTCTGGCTTCTCTGGAAAGGCTGTTAGAGTTACACAAATCGTGTTTGACTGTCTTTCATTTTTCAAAGAATGTGGCTCACTTTGACATCTGGAAGAGCAGGCAGAAGGCAAAGTTGTGCTCTGTGGATTAAGTTTCCTGTTCCTTTGCCTCCGGGAGGACAGGGCTGGGGCTGGACCGGGGCCACTGCGAGGACGGCTGGGTGCACACGGGCCTTGCGCAAGGGCAGCCTCCGCTCCACAGCCTGGGGCCAGGCGAGATAGGGGAACGTGATGATTCTCAATTAGATTAATAAAGAATAATTAGATGTCATAAATCAAGCAATCCTAGGATATTGTCATGGGAAAAATATGTAGCTAGAATTAATTAGTTTTCAAATAAAGCGTTTATTTTAATTGCTTGAAATGATGGAGCCCTTAATTGCCGATGCATCATTTTGGCCTGTGTGTTTTGGTGGTTGTAACAACGTGACGCGTTTGTTCCCTGAAGTTCTGGGGAAACAATAGAGGAGAACTTGATTTCATCATCTGAGAATGAGCCTTCGCTGGTGAGGTTCTGGAAACTCCCGCCAGGCCCCAGGCAGGTGGCAAGTGGGGGGCCGGGCTTCGGCTGGCACCGCCTGAGGCCTCTGTGCTGTCTGTGTGTGCGAGTCTCTGTGCTGTGTGTGCATGTGTGTGCACATGCATGAGTGCCTGTGCCTGAGTGTGAGTCTGCGTGTGTATGAGTATATAGGTGTGAGTGTGTGCCTGTGTGTATGCATGTGTGTCCCATGCATGGGTTTTATCTGTGTGCACGTGTGTACCATGTGCATGTGTGTGTGCCTGTATGTGTGTGCATAGTGTGTATCCAGTGTGTGTCCGTGCCTGGACCGCACAGGGAGCCTGTGGAGAGGTGAGCTGTCAGGCTGTGCTGCCTGGACTGGAGTCACCGGGGGACCCTTTATTCTGGACTCAGTGCTTTCCCCGCCAGGTGGAGGTGCTTTTGCTGGGTCTGCATTCTTGGGCTCCCCTTGGAACTGGGGCCCTGCCATCCTGTCCCCATGGCTAGCCTGCCTTTCTTACCTGGCAGGCATAGCACAGGCAGGCGGTGGCTTCTGAGAACTGTCCTCCAGCCCAGCCCACTGGGGAGCCTGTCCAGCCCCTGTCCGGCCGCATGTTCTGGAGGCTTTCCCGTCACAGGCTGGAGCAGGGGCCATGGGTCTTGGGAACAGTGTGGGGTCAGGTCTTTCCGCTTGCCCTGGAAGCCACCCTCAAGTTTGGGCACGATCAGTTGGCTTTAGTCAAAGGTGAGAGAGGCTGAAACCCCCCTCAACCCCCTAAAAAAAGAAAAGGAAAAATGGGACTTGGAAGTTAGTAAAGCACATCCCAGGGAGCTCTGCATTGCCTTCGGAACCCCTTAAGAGAGGCAGGATCGGGAGGCAGTGGCCGCCCGAGGTCTCCCAGGCAGGGTGGACCTGCGCCTGGAGTCACTGCCCAGCCCGTCCTAGGCCTCTTTCCCTCCCCAGTGCAGCCCGCGCAGGCCCTGGCTGCTGTCCACCCTCCACTCTGCAGGACGCCTTGGCAGGGGCATTTCTCAGGTGTTTTGAACCTTTGCCCCTCTTGTCCCGAAGAGAGTAAGGAGTGGACCAGTGTGTGCGGAGGGAGAGGCAGGGCTTGCGGCTGAAGGAGCACCCTGGACAGCCACCTCCAGACGTCCACAGCACTCCTGCCTCTGCACCTGCACCCCCATCAGCCTCCCACCCAGCCCCTTCTGGAAGAGTCCTTCCCGCCTCCCCTGCCCCAGTCCTTTACTGCCCCCAGTCCCTCTGCTGGCTGCGGCTGCCATGAACCATCCTCTCTCCCCCTGTGTGCAGGCTGCAGGCAGCTGGGCCGGGGCCTGTCCTACTGTCCCAGAACCCAGTGGAAGAGGCCCCTTGTGACAGGCTGCCCCAGCCACCCCAGCGGTCTGCTCCTGGCCTTTCCCTCTGTGCCCTCAGCCCAGCTCAGGGCCTGCAGGCAGACAGACATGCAGCTGGTCACTTCTGCCTCCAGGGCCACCCCACAGAGCAGCCAGCTGTGGGGCGGAGGTGGAGTGAGAGGCCTTGCAGGTCTGAGTGGTTGGGTGGGCTCAGCAGGGATCCGGGAAGCCTCTCTGGGTGGGTGGTAGCCTGGCAGACCCCCCCCGACAGGCCCAGTGGTCCGGGGAGCAGTGCTCATCAGTGACCACAGCTCTCCCAAGGAGCCTCATGGGGACTCTGCCCTTGCCACTCTGCCCTTCAGTGATGCCACGAGGCCCTAGAGCACTTCAGGCCTCAGCACCAGGGGCCTGGCACAGCTTCAGCGACTATTCTCTGCCTCAGTTTCCCCAAGAGTAAAAGGGGTGCTGCTGCTGCCTCACAGGGTGGTGATAGCCAGTAGAAGTCGTGGCGGGGCAGGCCCAGGGTCCAGCAGATGTGAGGGAAGGCTCCTCCTAGCAGCCACCCTGGGACCCCGCATGCTTCCTTTCCCCCAATCCCTGAGCTGGCCTGGGCACAGGTGGCAGCAGGGAAGACAGAAGAAGGGAGACTGAATTTGCCTGTGGGGAGGGAGGGTGGCTCCCAAGAGAGACACTGGAGTGAGGCCCGGACAGAGGGCGGGACTCAGCCAAGCCCAGAGGCAGGACTGGCAGTCCCGGCATGCAGATGGCCAGAGTGGGGAAAGCACCGGTGTGGCCACTGGGATCTGGGGGAGGTGGAGGGCACAGCCAGTGGTAGACAGGAAGCCCTGGAGGCCAGGGTGGCCAAGGGAATGTTGGAGGCCGCTGTGCCCACCCAGGGCTGGCTCAGGTGGGGCCCAACTGGGTGCACCAGTGAGGTGCAGAGGCCAACAGGCACAGTGCGGGGGAGGGCTGGCATCCGTGGGGCTCCCAGATTCCCCCAGCAGTGGGGGAAGGGTGAGCTCCATGCTCTCTGTGGGGCTCACTGCTGTGCAGGGAAGTGGTGCCCCCTGTTCGTCAGTGTCTGGGGGAGCACGGGGCGCCTCATCCCGGAGGGGCAGAGGCCAGGGACACTGAGCAGGGTCAGTGTCTAAAGCACCCCCTGTGCCTGAGCCGTCTTCCTACAGGATGGGATAGGGGTGCAGTCACTCACATGCCCTCCCTTGGTGTAGGTGACGCCATCCTGCCCAGCATGGCGGCCCGCTGCCCGCTGCCACCACCAGACCCCCAGTTTGTCCTCCGAGGCACTCAGTCGCCGGTGCACGCGCTGCACTTCTATGAAGGAAGCCAGGCTCAGGGGCACCCGCTCCTCTTCTCGGGGTGAGTAGCCGCGGCCCCAGCCTCAGGCTGCCCAGGGACAAGTCAGGAGGCTGTGGGCTAGCAAGGAGCCAGCACTCATGTGAGGGTGCTGCCCAAGGGGCATGGACTGCCCATCACCCAGGCTTGCTGAACTTTCAGCACCCACAAGACAGACATACTGTCCCTTAGGGGAGGCAAGGACACGCACACTCTTTGTTACAGATGCAGGAGCAGGTGAGACCACCCAGCGTGCATTACTGTGGCATGGCCCCCCCCACTTCCAGAGAAGCAGACCTGCCTGAGTTACCCTCAGACGCTCCTGAGGGTCCCCCACTGCCCGCTCTGGGAGAGGAGTGCTTTGCCAGTTTGACCCTTCGTTCATATTTAGAGCTTAGATGGAGGCTTTTCAGCTCTAGCAGACTAGATGCCCACATCCTGCAATGTGTCCTCCAGGCTGGCCCCAGAGCGTTCAGCACACCCTCCTGTCCCCTAATGCCCTGCTTGGCTTGTCTGAAACAGGTCTCAGAGTGGCCTGGTGCACGTCTGGAGCCTGCAGATGCGGAGAGCGGTCACCACCCTGGATGGCCACGGGGGCCAGTGTGTGACCTGGCTGCACACGCTGCCCCAGGGGCACCAGCTCCTCAGGTGGGTCTCCAAGGTACGGGAGCCAGGTGTGGCCTTTGGGGGAGCCAGGAGACTCTCTGACGGAGGCCCTCATGCCCCCCCACCGAGTGGCAGAATGGGGTGGGGGGGGGACCAGAAGGGGCCAGCAGAGGGCCTGCAGCAAGGGCAGGATGCTTAGGACCAGACCCTTGTCGCAGGGAGGCAGGCAGGTCAGCCTCTGCATCGCCACCATTGCCACTGGGCCCTCTATGCTCCGAGCTGGAGCCAGGAGATGCCAGCTGAGGAGGCTAGAGCTCCAGGGGCTGGTGACATCTGAGGTGAGCCCAGACACAAGCTGGTGGGAGGGCCTTCACAAAGGCACTGGGTCATGGCTTGGGAGACTGGGCAGGGGTGAGAGCATTTGCTGAGAGGAAGGGAATGGGATGAAGTACGGACTCGGAGATGCAGGCAGTAGTCCCAAGGAGGGCCTCCCCGTCTGCTGCCCATCCTGCCTGAGCCGTGTGCTGTGAGCATGGCAGGTCACACATGGTGCCGGTAGAGGCCCTGGGAGCTGGGAGTCCTGGCAGCTGAGCCCTGGCCATGTGTCCCTTCACTGGGTTGTGAATGCACCTGACTCTTCCCAAGGGGACCCGGCCTCTGATGTTGTACCGCGTATGGCTCTGTGGCCGGCAAGATGGTGGCTGAGTGGCCAGGGGCGGGGCGCAGGGCTTGGGTGTATAGTGCCATCCCACAGTGGCGTGCTTCAGCATTTCTGAAGCGGGCGTGGTAGTGACGGCCGTCTCCCCCACCCAGTCTCCCCTGCAGTGTCTCCTGGGGTTGCTGTCCGTGTGGCCTCCGACCCCAGGGCCCTGAGCTCACGTGCGTGTTCTGGCCCCTACACGTCACTTGGGCATCACTTGTCCAGACTGTGTCACAGCAGGAAAGGACCACAGAGGTAGCCTGTCCCTGTCGGTACCCACACCCCCACTGTTCTAGCCTCTGCTTAGTGTAAGGGCAGGTTTCTGGGTGCCCCCCACGGTTCACGAGCCCTTAGCCCATCCCGAGACAGTGTGACCCTGCCCTTAGTGACTGCTGTGCTATCTGGTCAGGTGCCTACTGGGAAGACCCTAGTGATGGAGATGGCTGTGTCCCCATTGCAGTGTCAGCCTGTGCCTTCAGCAGAGCTTGCCCTGGCCAGGGGTCCCCACTGAGTCCAGGCCCCTCCTCAGAGGAGCCTCTGCCTCCATCCCGTGGGCCCAGGTTTCAGTGTCACCACAGCCCCTCTGCAGCTTGGCGTGCCATGACCATGGCACCATCCTCCTGCATGGGTGGCAGAGCCTCATCCTAAGGTCACCCTGGCTCACAGGTCCCCACTCCACACGCTGGTGTGGCTGCTGGGTGAGCAGGAGATGGCGGGGGAACAAGAGGGCCTGGCACTCCTAGTGGGGGAGGACCCCATGTGCCAAGGCCATGGAGGGCCTAGGAGTGTGGTGAGGGACAGTGGGACTGGGTGCTGGGCAGCTGGCAGCAGAGCAGGCAGGGGCAGCCACTGGGGGTTCGCCCAGGACAGGTTCTGATTCCATTCCCGCGACATCGTGGAGGTGATGGGGCTGGGACACCAGGCCAGCAAGCAGCAGGCAGGGGCAGGCTTGTGAGGGGCTTCCCTGCTTCCTATGGGGGAGTAGGAGGGGACATGGCATGGCAGGTCAGGGGAAGGCCTGCAGCGGGGGTGGCAACATGTCCTCCTTTGGGCCGCCTGGCTGCTGGAGCAGTCTATTGTCCTTGATCACAATGACATCTGCCCCTGTGTGGGGATGGCTGTCACCAGCCCAGGAATCCTGAGTATGGGCCTGCTGCTGTCCTGGGATTTACTGTGCTTCATATTCGGAGAACTCCATGCTGCCGCCATCACGGCCCAGAACTCCAGAAGGACTTGGTGCTTGGGACATGGCACTGCGGAGTCCAGTCCGTGGAGAATGAGGCCTTTCTGCAAAACATGTCTGTGCCAGACTCATGCGGTGCCTACCACCTGGGAGACAGCTGCAGGCGACGGAGGCACCAGGGTTGTCCTGGAAAGCAGAGGCCCTGGGCCCGTGTGCTTGCGGAACCCTGCGTGGTCAGCCTGCGTCCTGGCCAAGCAGGCCCAGATGCCCCACCGCTGGTGCAGGGGGGCCTCAGTGTGGGTTTGGTCTTTGATTGTCAGAGTAGACTTCATTTCCAGGACCCACCAAGCCATGTACACCAGGAGCTGCTGTTTGTAAGTGTCCTTCTGAGCTTTCAGCCACGGTGTAGCCCTTGGTGGTCCCTTGCATAGGGGCCTCGTGGTACTAGGCTGCCATGCAGACAGGAGCTGTGCCAGGCCTGGTGGGCAGTCTGGGAGCTAGGGTTCGAGGGCGCCTCCCCTTCCTGCTGGGGATCGTGCTGCAGTGACCGATTCCCCGGCAGAGCCAGCCACGGGTCAGGGGGTCTGTGGACGGAGACCGCAGGTGTGGAGTGCCAGGTGCGTTTGCACTGTACTGAAGCCTGTGGGCCGCCGCCGGGTCTGCGCTCAGCTGTGTTTGGAAGCCAAGTCTCTCCAAGTGGCCCTTCAAGAGAATGGTGGCTTTCATGTCAATGGGAGGTGGGAGGACCCCCCTCAGCCTCCCGCATGCCAAGGTCACACCTGTGCCCTCGACAGCCACCTCAGCAGGGTGTTTTTTTAAAGTTTTTTTTCTTGTGAAGTATAACGTACTCACAGGAGGGTGTAAGACAAGTGCCCAGAGCGTTGAATTACGGCTGAGTGAGCACCTGAGCAACCACCTGCCAGTCAAGAAGTAGAACGCAGGGCCCCAAGCCTCTGAACCCCCTAGCTGCTTCCGCCCGGTCTCCCCGGAGCTGGTGTCCCCCGCCCTAGGAGGCAGCCCCTCACGCCTCGTTTTTGCTTTATTTCTGAATATATGTCTTTTAAAAGCACAGTTTTGTCTTCTTTCTGTTTTGAAAGGGTGGAGACATAAGGAACAGCTTCCGTGTGTGATTCTCTCACTCAGCTTATCTCCCTGTGTTGCTTGTAGCTGCAGTCAGCTGTCGCTTTTTTTTTTTTTTTTTTGAGACGGAGTCTTGCTCTGTCACCAGGCTGGAGCACAGCGGCCCAATCTCAGCTCACCGCAACCTCCGCCTCCCAGGTTCAAGCGATTCTTTCGCCTCAGCCTCCCGAGTAGCTGGGACTACAGGCTCATGCCAAATGCCCAGCTAATTTTTATATATTTTTTAGTAGAGATGGGGTTTCACCACGTTGGCCAGGATGGTCTCGATCTCTTGACCTCATGATCCACGCGCCTCAGCCTCCCAAAGTGCTGGGATCACAGGCATGAGCCACCGTGCCCGGCCTAGCTGTCGCTTTTTCTGCGTGCTATTCCACTGGGTGTGTGGCCACGTTCCTTGCCCATGCTCCTGTGGGTGGAGATCTGGGTGCTCCATTGGAGCTGACATGTCGCAGATGCTAGGAACACTCCTGCCCAGGTCTCCTAATACATATATTAGGTGCACAGCGTCTGTGGGTTGGAGCCCCGTACCCAGAGGTGGGGACGTCTGCACTGCAGCATGTGTGCACTGTGGACTTACCCGAGGATGCCAGGTCCCTGCTCATGGGGCGCCAGCCTGCACCTCCCACTAGGCAGGAGCTCCCTGCCCTCCGCTGTTTGCGGACCACAGGCGCATCTGAGCGTGGCCCAGTTTGCATTTTCTGATCTCTCAGTGATGGGGCCCTCTTCTGTGTGTTCATTGGCCACTTGGATAAACCCTGTCTTAGATGCCTCATTGATCTCTTGCCCTTTTCTCTGCTGGACTGACTTCCTTTTTCTTGCTGATGTGTGGGCCTTCTTTCTATATTGCAGATGTGATGGGTATGTTTATGTCACAACTGATTTCTCCAACATGGTGGCTTGCATTCTTCACCCTCCTAATGGTGTCTTTTTATTTCGTTTTGTTTTTCGAGATGGAGTTTCACTCTTGTTGTTCAGGCTGGAGTGCCATGGCACGATCTTGGCTTACTGCAACCTCCGCCTCCTGGGTGCAAGCGATTCTCCTGCCTCAGCCTCCTGGGTAGCTGAGATTATAGGCACCCACCACCAAGCCCAGCTAATTTTTTGTATTTTTATAGAGACAAGGTTTCACCATGTTGGCCAGGCTGGTCTCGAACTCCTGACCACAGGTGATCTGCCCGCCTCAGCCTCCCAAAGTGCTGGGATTACAGGCATTAGCCACCGCGCCCGGCCCCTAATGGTGTCTTCAATGAACAGAGGTTACTGATTTTAATGGAGTCGATTCGAGTCTGCCAGGCTCTCCCCTTATGGGAGTGCCGTTGTGTCTCACAGGGAGTCCCCATACCGAGGTCCGAGAGACCTCTCTGTGTCTCTCAGGAGCTTTGCCCTTGTCGCTTGTGGATCTGTGGTTCAGCTGGAATTCACTGCAGTGTGCAGTGAAGGCCCTGTGTTTCCATGTGGATTCCCAGTGGTACCACCTTCCCCCTCTCAGTGCCCCCTGGATGGGGCAGGAAGGGGTGCCAGGCAGTCAAAGAAGCAGGATGAGGGGGAGTGGTGTGGTAGCAGTGGCCTGGGAGGCCAGGAGGTTGGTGAGAGCAGGCAGGCAGTTGAGCATGCCAGTGAACATCGCCAGAACAGAGGCCAGCGTTCTCCCTGTCTAGAGCGGAGAGTTACAAACACAGGAAGAGGGAAGGTGAGAAAGACCCCGAGGGGTTGGACTGCACATGGGGTCTCAGCACAGGGTGGTGGGATTTTGAAAACAAATGTGGAAAAATGCATGCAGAAATAGCTGCCTGGGCGGCAGGCGTGTGTGACAGTGATTGTGTGTGCTACGTGTTTGTGTGTAGTTTGTATATGTGTAATTTTGTGTGTGTGTGGTACATGTAGGTGTGTGTAAAGTTTGTGTATGTATGTTGTGTATGTGTGAGGTGCCTGTGTGGTGTATGTGCTGGGCTGTCTCTGTGGTGTGTGTGAGGTGCCCGTGTAGTATGTATGTATGTGGGGTTTGTGTATGTATGATGTATGTGTGTGAAGTCTGTGTGGTGTGTATGTATATGAGGTTTGTATGTGTAGTGTCTGCTGTGTGTGTTTGTGAGGTTTGTGTATGTATGTTGTGTGTGTGTGAAGTGTCTGGTGTGTGTGTGGGGTTTGTATACATATATTGTGCATGTGTGAGTTGTGTGTGGTATGAGAGATTTGTGTATGTAGGTTGTGTGTTTGTATCTGTGGTGTGTATGAGAGATTTGTGTATGTATGTTGTGTGTGTGTATCTGTGGTGTGTGCATGTTGAGGTTTTTGTACGTAGTGTGTGTGTGGTGTCCGTGTGGTACATGTGTGTGAGGTTTGTATGTATATTGCATGTGTGAGGTTTGTGTATGTAAGTTGTGTGCGTGTGAGGTGCCTGTGTGGTGTGTATGAATGTGAGGTGTGTAAGAAGTGTGTGGGTATATGTGGTGTGTGATTGTATGTTGTGTGCGTGTGTGCAAGGCGTGTGTGCGTTCCCTCGCCCGTGTGCGGAGGGGCCTGGCGACCGGGACACACTCCAGCAGTGAGCAGGCGGACACCCAGGTCCTGCCTTCTGAATGCCTGTGTGTCCCGGCGGAGTGAGAGTTCCGGGGGAGATGGTGGATTCTAGGCCTGGACATCTCACAGATGGCCACTTGTCAGAGGACTCTGAGCCACCCTGCAGGGACTCCCATTGGCAGGTACATTTTCACATCAGTTTGGGTGGTTCTCCAAAACCCCAGTGGAGATTTGGATAGGGACTGAGTTGCCCAGATCGGCCTTTGTGGTGCTGAGTTCTCTGTGGCATGGACACTCACGCTGCATGGCCCTCCTGGCAGAGCGTGGGTGCGTGGCAGTAACCAGAACCCAGGCTTTGCTTTAGTTTCTGTTGTTCGTCCACCAGTGACCTTTCTGCTCCAGGATCTTCTGAACTGTCACGTCTCCCTAGCCCCTTCTGCTGTGTGATCATTTATTTTTGTGACCTCAACATTTTGTCTTTTTTGTTTTTTGAGGCAGGGTCTTGCTTTGTCATCCAGGCTGGAGTGCAGTGGCGCAATCTCGGCTCACTGCAACCTCTACCTTCCGGGTTCAAACGATTCTCCTGCCTCAGCCTCCTGAGTAGCTGGGATTACAGGCACACACTGCATGCCCGGCTAATTTTTGTATTTTTAGTAGAGACGGGGTTTCACCATGTTGGTCAGGCTGGTCTCAAACTCCTGACCTCATGATCCGCCCACCTTGGCCTCCCAAAGTGCTGGGATTATAGATGTGAGCCACCACACCCAGCCCACTTGGCTAATTTTTTTAAAATTTTTTGTAGAGATGGAGTCTCACTATGTCACGCAGGCTGGTTTTAAACTCCTGGGCTCAAGCAGTCCTCCTTCCTCTGCTTTCCAGAGTACTGGGATTACAGGCCTGAGCCACTGCACCTAACTGATACTTTGAAGAGTATTACCCAGGTGTTCCGTGGAATGCCCCTCAGGTTGGGTTTGTCTGATATTTTCTCAGGATAAGACTGGGGTGATGGGTTTTGGGAAGAAACCCACTGAGGTGAGTGCCCTTCTCATCCTGTCATCCCGGAGTCCATGCTGAACACATGGATCCGTGATAGCCCACGGCTTGGCGAGGTCCACCCTGGTCACTGGGGCAGGAAGCGTCTGCCTGACTCCCACTGTCAAGGTGCAGCTTTTGCTTACTGGGTTGCATAGAAGCGAGTCACTAGCTGCGGTCCACACGCGAAGGGAAAATGAAGCTCCACCTCCTCGGGGGAGGAGCCAAGTGTGGCCCTGTGTTAAAACCGCTGCAGTAATTACTGACATCTGGGGAGTGTAGTTATGGCGACTCAGGAGGCCGAGCTGGGAGGATCGTTTCAGCTGAGGAGTTGAGACCAGCCTGGGCCACATGGTGAGACCCTTACACTTTTGCTGCCGATTTTAGCATCCATCTGTGGACTCTGCCTGTACTGGTTATTGCTGGGGTGTTCTCGTTTCCCTCATCCCTCTCAGCCTTGGCAGATTTCTACTTTAATTGGAATTTAGGAAGCTGAAAGGAAGGTTTCTCTTTCTTCCCAATACGTAATACACACTCACTCATGAGGATGGGCTCGTGGAGATTTACTTCATCCTTTGGGCTAAAATCTAATACCACCATGATTTATTTGATTTCTCAGATTGTTCCAGCTTCAGAGCCCATGACCTTCTGATATGTCCCATCCTTTTTTATTTTTATTTTATTTTTTCAGACGGGGGTCTCCTCTGTTGCCCAGGCTGGAGTGCAGTGGCTCCATCATGGCTCACTGCAGCTTCCACCTCCCAGGCTCAAGCAATCCTCCCACCTCAGCCTCCTGAGTAGCTGGGACTACAGGCATGCACCACCATGCCCAGCCAATTTTTGTGTCTTTTGTAGAAATGGGGGTCTCACTATGTTGCCCTACCCATTCTGGAACTCCTGGGCTCAAGCAATCCTCCCACTTTGGCCTCCCAAAGTGCTGGGATTATAGGTGTGAGCCACCACACCCAGTCTGTATTTTATTTTTATTTATTTATCGAGACAGAGTCTTGCTTTGTTGCCCAGGCTGGAGTGCGATGGCACGATCTCGGCTCACCATAACCTCCACTTCCCAGGGTCAAACAATTCTCGTGCCTCAGCCTCCCGAGTAGCTGGGATCACAGGCAAACACCACCATGCCCAGCTAAATTTTTTGTTTTTAGTAGAGATGGGATTTCACCATGTTGGCCAGGCTGGTCTCGAACTTCTGACCTCAGGAGGCCCGCCTCAGCCTCCCACACTGCTGAGATACGGGAACGAGCCACTGTGCCCCGCCTTATTTTATTTTTGAAGCATTTCTCAGTGCCTGGCACTGCAGGATACTTGAGAGCCATCTTGGTTTTCCTCTACTCTGCCCTAGACTCAGCCATTTCTCCAGAACCCTGCTTCCTGTTTTTGAACAGGATGTGTAAGAAACTGAGACCTGGGGTTAGGTGTGCTCATTGCTTCCAGGTATTCTCAGCGGACAGCGCTGGGAGATGCCTGGGTGCACGCTGACCTGTACTTACACACCCATCTGTACTCATTTCTGTCTGTGCATCTGACCAAACACACATTGTTTATACTGACTTTATGATTCCTTTTCTTTTTCTTTTTTTTTTTTTTTTTTGAGACAGTCTTGCTCTGTCACCAGACTAGAGTGCAGTGGTGCGATCTCAGATCACTGCAACCTCCGCCTCCCAGACTCGAGAGATTCTCCTGCCTCAGCCTCCTGAGCAGCTGGGACTATCGGCATGCGCCACCACACCCAGCTAATTTTGTTGTATTTTTTAGTAGAGACAGGGTTTTCACCGCATTGGCCAGGATGGTCTCAATTTCCCACTTTGGCCTCCCAAAGTGCTGGAATTATAGGTGTGAGCCACTGCGCACGGCTGACTTTACGATTCTAATTAGCCTCCGCCAGTCTGTCTCTCCTCCATGCCTCTTTGTCACGTCTCCCTGTGGGGAGAGCCCGGGCCCGTGAGCCACCACTGATTTCCTCATCTGTTCTACCTGGTGTATACATAGAGAGGATTCAGAACCAACCTGCACCCCTCTGAGAAACTAATGCACCCACTGGAGCACGGTTTCTGCAGTTATTTTTGCCTTTAACTCATAAGCATCTAGTCGAAAGACTACCCCAAATCACCTCAGGTTGGCTCCCGTCTATTCTCCCCCTGTGTTTGCCGGTTTTAGGGTACACATGGTGAAGTTTGCTCTGTGTGCTGTGCAGGGTTGCAGTCCCCCACCCCAGGGCCATGCTGGGCAGCCGTCAGTCCACAGCCTTGGTCCACTGCGTGTCCTGGCCTTGGGCACTTTGGTGCTGACTCATGTGTCAGTGCCAGAGCGGTGAGGCCCTTCCCCAGCTGAGGCTCCTGACCTGACGAGCCAAGCTCATGGCACCTCCTCTCTGGAAACATGGCCTTGCCTTCCTTCCGCCACAGGGGCCATGGGAGCTGACACCTGTCAAGGGGGAGTCTCAGGCCTGTCTGTTCTTTGTTTGGCAGTCAGGGGCCGGGACCTGAAGCTGTGCCTGTGGGACCTGGCGGGAGGGCAGGAACGCTGTCATGGACTCCGTGCGCTTGGAGAGTGTGGGCTTCTGCCGGAGCAGCATCCTGGTCCAGGGCCAGCCGCGCTGGATGCTTGCCGTGCCAGGGGAGGGCAGCGACGAGGTGAGAGCCAGCCCGCCTGAGGCCCCATGTTCTCCAAACAGCTGTGCTCATCCTCTGGACTTGGTTAGGAGGCACCTGCACCCACCCACAGGACCCCATGGAGCTGCCCACCTGACAGCAGCTTCAGCAACCTGGGCCGATGCACGGCTGGCTAAGGCTGGGCCTGTCCCCTTGGGGTGGTCCTGCTGATGAGCTATCCTCCTAGGGCAGTGGGAAAATAGGAGGGGTTGAGGGGACGGTGTTTTGGAGGCCTGGGCACCCAGCACGGTTCTGCACATGGAGGAGAGTGGCATGGGATGGCCAAGCATGGAGGCCCAAGGCCGGCAGGATGGCAGGGGGAGAGACTGCTCAGGTCCTGGGGACCTCAGACCCAAGTGGGAGGAACGCTCTGGGGCAGCTGGCAGGAGGCAGTGGGAGAGAGACCAAGGCCCTGGTGAAGTCGGGGGCCTGGGGGAGGGCTGAGCCAGGGCAGCAGGGAGGGTGATGTCTCAGGGCACAGAACCAGGGCTGGGATGGGGTGGGTGCGGGCACAGGGTGGTGATCACAGTCCCCAGGGGGAAAGGTGAGCCAGGGAACCCAGGGGATGGAGATGGGGGGGATCACCAAGCAGGGAAGTCACGGTTAGGTGGAGCTTAGGCCAGAATGACCAGAGGTGTTGATAACACAAGACTGGCCCACCTGGACAGTGGTGTCCACACCCCCAGGGGCACAGGAGGCAGAGTCTGCCAAGGGAGGTGTGCCCAAGATGTTCGGGGGAGGGCAACATAGCGGAAGAGGGTGTGGCTGGAGGCTCAGCTCTCAGGGGAGCTAAAGGGAAATCAGAGAAGAGCTCATGAGTGACAGCTGTCCCGCCTGGTTAGTGGGGCATGGTGGTCCGAGGGGCGGGGCATGGTGGTCCGAGGGGCGGGGCATGGTGGTCCGGGGGCGGGGCATGGTGGTCCGAGGGCGGGGCATGGTGGTCCGAGGGCGGGGCATGGGGAAGATGTACCATGGAGTGGGGGGGCGCACACGTGTGGGGACTACTGTCCATGCCGACTGCCAAATCCTCCCATTCCCTGTGCCCTGGGAGCCCTTGGGGCTGGCACTGGGCAGGGCAGCCCCCCACGCACAGTTGGGCTTGGCCTCTGCCCAAGGAGAGTCGTTGTCTTCAGGCAGATCCAGCACATAAATAATGAGATAGGAACAGGCATTTATTTGTTCATTGCATTGAAATCACCAATTAGGAGCTACATACACTTTTCTTGTCAATCTGCCAAAAACCTGTTACAAGTTGTATTTATGAGAGAAGAGGGGTGTGCTTCCTGCCCCGGGACCCACAGTCTGCAGACCCACAGGAATGCCGCGGGAGTTGACTCAGCTCTTCCCTTGGCTCGCTGTCCTCCGTGCGCTGGTCTCAGCCAACCCCAGGCCGCCGGCCGGCACTCAGTCAGCCTGTGCTGCCCCCGGCCACACGTCCCCCTGTGCTCAAGGCTGTCTAACCCTCCTCCTGGCTTTCAGCTCTCCCCGTGGGGCAGCGTCTGTCTTTTCCGGGGGCAGCCTGTCTGGGGACCTCGCACACCCTGGGAGAACGGTTGCCTTCCACATTCCCCACCTGGAATCTGTCAGACTGGGTAGGAGAAAGCCTCGCTGGCCTGCATCCAGGTAGCGCCCAGGGAGCCGCACTCCACCCCATTCGGCCGGCTGGGTGGCCACACTTGCCCAAACGTAACATTTTTCCTTCTGGGAACAAAAGTTGCAGTCAGGTGCCAGGCAGAAAGCTCATGGTGATTGTAGCAGGCTCCAAGTACAGGCACAGGCAGGGGCGGCCCCAGGCTGAAGACCCAGGCCAGGTGGACGTGGGGTGTATCCCTGGTGCTCAGGCCCAGGGCTCATCACTCCCCTGCCTCCAGGATGTGGTTCAAGGCGCCGCCACCCCCCGCTCCCTCCTGCAGCGCCCATCGTGGGGCATGAGGGCTCCCTGGGTTCTGCCCTCACTGTGCCCCCCATCTTTTGCCCCTCCCCCTCACTGGACTGCTTGAGTCCTTTGCCCCTGATGCTCCCTCCCTGTCCCCAGAGGGGTCTTCTTGACCTTCCCTGGCTGAGGACTGTGTATGGTCCTGTAGGCCGTGTGGCCAGTGGCTTCCTCCTCCGCAACCCTCCCCACCCCCACAGGAGCACAGGTGTGCTCAGGGCGGCTCCCTCCTGCCCTTGGCTTAAGTCCCCCACCTCCTCGCCTCCTTAACCACTGGAACTAGCCCATCCTCCTGATATAGCGACAAGAGGAACAGATCTTAGTTTAAGAAATCTGGCACAGAGGAATGCAAAAAGTAGGAAATCACAGTCCCAGCCACTCAGGAGGCCGAGGCAGGAGGAACCCAGGAGTTCGAGACCAGCCTGGGCAGCACAGTGAGACTCCATCTCTACAAAAAGTTAGCTGGGCACGGTGGCTGCACACCCGTAGTCCCAGCTATTGGGGGAGGCTGAGGTGGGAGGGTTACTTGAGCCCACGAGTTCAAGGCTGCATTGAGCCGTGATGGTACCAGCCTGGGTGACAGAGTGAGACTCTGACTTTAAAACAAAACTTCTCAATTTCATGTGGGGAAAACAGAGGCAGTGAAATGGGAAAAGATCACTTATGCCCCTCACAGGGTATGCGATGGGGTGTGGCTCGATTCTTTGGTGCCCCACTGCTCAGACCTCTAGGGGAGCATACAGACAGGCAGGCTGTAGGGCTCCGACCCCCACAACCGTGTCTGGGGGTGGATGTTTACAGCTGAAGCCCCAGTGGGCATGTGTTATAGGGCGCTCTTTTAGTTTAGCTGTCTGTAGGTGGCTTGTGTTAGTCAGCTCAATTAGACCGTTGCCTTGTCGCAAGGACAGAGGGCTTTCTGTATCCTCGGTTCTTGCCTTGGTATACCAGAAGAATCGGATCACATGTGGGCTTGGAGAATTAAGTGGAAGCAGCTCTCAGCAGATGGGGGAGCCAGAAGGGAGACGGTTTTCCTCTGGAGTCGGGCCACTTGGTGGCCCAGGCTCTCCTGTGACTGCCCAGCCAAACTCTACCTCCTTCTGCTGGTCGATGGCCTGTGGCATGCCGCCTGTCGGCGTCCTCTTCCCTTCAATGTCCTCTCAACGTCCAGCCACTTGTGTCTGCCTGCTAGGGTCTTGGGGTTTTTGTAGGCACAGAATGGGGGTGTGGCAGGCCAGGGTGGTCTTGGGAAATGCAGCATTTGGGCACGAAGGCAGGAGCGCCTGTCCTCACCTAGGTCTGTGGGCACAGGCCCGGGCGGTGGAGCCCTTGCCAGGGGACTTCCCTTCCCAGCACTTCCCTGCCACCCTCCTGTATCATTTGGAAATGTGGGGAGTAAGCCACAGTGTGGTCCACACCCTCCCAGACCCTTCCCCACAGACCCTTGCTGAAAACAGCAAAGAGGCAATGGTGACGATGCCCGGTAACAGCTTGCCGCTGCTCCCTTAACTGGGATCGCAGAGGTGGCATGTAGGTCATAGCTCAGGTAGTACCTGAGCAGGCCACCCTGGTGCCTATAGCTCTTCACACAGTGGCCACCCTGATCCTAAGAGGAGAAACACTGTCCCGGAGTTGCTGTTACTCGCAGAAGACAAAGAATGGCTAAGCCCGCCCTGTTCTCCTGGGTTCTTTTCCACGCTCTTCTGTGCCAGGCTCAGTGACCCTTGGCTTGGTTTTCGGACGTCCTTGTTCCTGTATTTCCATGTTGCTAGAGCTTCCCCTTGGGCCATTTTTCCGTAAGGAATCCTTGGTGTCCACGCCTGCTTACCATTTTGGCCATCTTGGGAGTTCAGGCTTGACCACCTTCCCCAGAGCTCCCAGGCCTGGTCTCACTGTCACTGAGCCTCATGGTTCCTGACTCTGACCACCTCTCCCATGACTGAGTTCTTTTCTGCCCCCTTCATTGTGTTGCTCTGTTTGTTCCCCAGAGGCCTCTTCTGGCAGATGCTTGGCTCGCCGTGAGGCCCCTGGTTTCTGGGCTTGATGGGCAGGAGCCTCTATTTGTGTGTGCAGGTGTGTATGTGTTACCCATGCGGTGTGTGTGTGTGTGTGTGTGTGTGTGTGTACATTTGTGTGGGACCTCGATCTGTGAGCCATCCTGGTGCTCAGTGGGGCAGAAGCCCTGTTGTCAGAGGCTGAGCTGCTCTGGGGGACCCTGGCGAGAGCGGCCTGCCCAGGAAATGCCGTGGTCCTGGCATGTGCACTGGAGGTGGGCACCTCAGCAGGACTCTAGCTGGGAGGACCAGGCTGTGGGCCCAGCTCTCTGCTCTGCCTGGAGGTGACCTCAGCACAGCCCCATCATGCCTGTGGCAGATCTGGGATTCAGACTTGGGGTCCCAGGCCTGTACTGTGTGGGATAGTGAGGGCAGCAAGCTTCTCACCCACATAGGCATAGGTCTCTAAGACATGATCACCCTGCCTTGCTCAGGAGAATAGAGGGGCCAGAGGCCGATGGACCAGCTGGTATGAGTTCTGCCTACTCAGAGCCCCCAGCCTCTGGGCCTCGGACTCCTTGTGTGTAAACTGGGTGATGCCTTATGTATGCCAGGCTCTGTCCAAGGTGGCTGTGCGCCGATATTATTGTGATGTTATCAGTAGCTCATTCCAAGTTGTTCCTGTGTAAAACCTGCACCAGGAAGGAGAAGCAGGCAGAGGAGAGAGAATCGGTGGGCTCTGTCAGGGGCCGGTGAGCTGCTCTCGCCTGTACCTAGGGAAGTTCAGGGCTGGCTGAGCCTCCCCAGTTCCCACAGCGAGCGCAGAAGGTGCAGGCGGACCTGCATTCCAGCACAACCACCTGGCAGAATCTGGTGCTTGTGGTCTCAGCCATCCCCTGGCCTGTCTGTTCAGGAGACGGGTGACCAGTGAGCCAGCAGCCTGCAAGCCAGCATGGCATATCTCCCAGCCCAGGTATAGGAGGCCCTGGCCTGTGTTCAGGGGACCCAGAGTGCAGCCTCAATGCACGGGGCACACAGTGTGCTGGGGGACCCCCGGTTTCCAGGAGCTGACCTCGGAGGATGCACGTCACATTCATTTCTCAAGTGGGGGGTGCTCCTGGGCGAGTCTTAGAACCATAGCTGAGCCTGAGATCACTCATAGTGGTTCGTATGTAAGGAGAGAGAATCGACGGGCTGTGTCAGGGGCCAGTGAACCGGACTCCTGCTCAGCTTGCTTGGTAATGTTGGGAGAGGCTGGGGCAGCTACCAGGCAGTGACCTGGGAACGGTACAAGCATATTGCAAGGACCTGTGCAGCCTAATTAGGAGCCTGGGCTCCCAGGTGCCCACGGGGAGGGGAGCAGAGAGAAACTGGCAGCAGCCCTGGCTAATCGCCTTAAGAGTCTCTTGTTTGTATAGCACAGACTCGGCTTGGCGTCGGCCCAAATCAACTTGTTTTCTTACTGTCAGGTTCAGATTCTGGAGATGCCATCCAAGACGTCAGTGTGCACCCTGAAGCCGGAGGCAGATGCCAAGCTGGGCATGCCCATGTGCCTGCGGCTGTGGCAGGTAAGGCCCCGCGTGCGCCAGCCACACCCTGCTGGCCACGCCCATGGCCATGAGTCATGCCCCATTCAGGAACTGATTTATCGTCAAGCAGCTTGGGCAACCTCCCCCCACCCCCCACCCCCCGCCAGGGAACACGTGCAGCCACCTCAGCGTCCCCACGGCCCTGTGCTTCCTGCTGCCGCAAGGGGCCCATCACTGCCCCAGGAGTGGCCTGGCTTCAGCCAGCAGCAGGTGCTGATCATTTGCAGGCTCCGGTGGGCTCACCCCGAAGATGGTGGTGCCCTCCAACATGAGGTGAGGAGGGGACAGTGGGGTCTGCCAGCACCTCAGTACTTGGTCCCTGCTGAGGGTAGGGTGGGCCAGGCTGACTAACTGCAGCAAGCCTACACAGCCCCTGCTTTGCTTGGGATTAATTTTTGTTACTTCTTTGACTCTTAGAGGCAGGAGTGGACTTAACACAATGACATTCCCTGCAGCCACACTTGGAATTTCGAGGTCCATGAACATTTCCTTCCTTCTCAGCTGTTCCTTGTGGTTAGACAGGGTCGGGAGGCCTCACCGGGGCCCAGTTTGAGGTTGCTGGGGAGGGACTCTCCTGCGCCCAGCTGCCTCCATGGAGCCGACCGCCACTCACCTCCTCACGGGAGCCTCACTGGCCCAAGGTGTAGCTGTCCTCCTTGGGGCTGCTTATGTCTGGGGCAGCAGAGCAAGTGGTCCTGTGCGTTCACTTGCAAAGAGTCCCTTAGGCCTGAGCTGCCTCGGAAGCCCACAGTAGGGGGTCACTGGCAGCACTCTTCCCAGGGCCCTAGGTCATGCTGGGCACCCTCCTGTTCTGTTTGGTTTTGAGAGCCGCCCCGGGCCGGGCCTTTATCAGGCAGCGCCTCTGGCTCGCTGCCTCTTTGACTTCCTCACGAGAGTGAGACTGGATGGGCCTGTGCAGTTTGTGGGCATCTGCGTGCCCTGCAAGACCCACCAGGACGGGCATCCCCAGAGGCCCCCAGATGTTTCTCTCTCTCCACATGACCAGAAAGTGGGCGCCCCTTATTGCAGTCAGCTTCCCCCCTGTAGTTTCTTGACTGAAAAGGCTCAGCTTGGAATTTGGGGTCTCCCGTGGGCTGATCCTCTGGTGCTGTTTTGGTAGCTGTGGCTTTTTGGGGGAGAAGCCCTCAGCGGGGAGGGGTGGTGGCTTCCTCAAGGCTCACCTGAGATGATGAAACCCTTGGCGCCAGCAGGTTCACAGCCGGGCCACAGGGACTGCCGCAGAGCCTGGGTCATCAGCCTCCCTGTGCCTAGACAAGGCTCCTCCAAGGGCTTGACAGGGGGTCTGCTGGGAGGAAAAACGCCCCCCCCAAGGCTGCAACCCCACAGGCAGTGGGCAGGGTTTCCAGGTCCTAGGGGAGGGTGTCTGAGGCTGCACCGCTTCTGTTCCGCCCCCTGGGAAACATGGGTCATTGCACAATCATGTAAAATTCCAACAGAAAAATGCATAGAAAGGGATGTACTAACTTGTTAAGGTAATTAATGTGGTTGACAGAGGACAAATCGCATTTCTGTTGGTGATGGAGATCCAGCGTGAAGCATTCCGCTAAGGAAAGCTGACGTTAACGCCACACGTTCCCTTTTCCGTCCCCAGGCCTGAGGGGTGGGTTGTAATTTATCAGTCTGATTGTGGCCCAGTGGCCTGACTTGCTATTTTTTTTCTGAAACACTGAGGGTTTTTTTTTTTGTTTTGTTTTGGGATTTTTTGGCAATTGGATTTTTGTTTTTAATTTTTAAATTTTGAACCTTTAATTTGGTATATTCTTATTTTGCTCCTTAAAACAGCCAACCTGCAACATAAGAATAATTGTTATTAATATATAAAAGGTCAGGACCTACGTCAAGCCTGAGGCAGTCACTGGCACAGCCCTCAGGGCAGGGGCCCGTCCAGCCAGCCCTGCCTGAGCTGAGGTATGGTGCATTGAGGGCTTCCCACGGCCCCCGGCCTGCTGTGTCCCTCTGGGGCTGCCAATCAATGGGAGGGGTACAGAGTGAGGCCTGGCCTCCAGGCCTCATCTGTGGGCAGGGAGGGGGTGGAGAAGAGCAGATCTGGGGGGACTTCAGATCCTCTCTGTGCAGAGGTCGGGCAGCACCAAGGCTGTGGGCACCAAAGAGCCCCAGCCACAAGAGAACTGCCCAGCCTGTGGTGTCTGTCACTGGGGGCATAGCAGGGGCTGGCAACCACAGGGCAAGCCCCTCCAGGCCAGGCTGGCTTCTGCTCTGGCCACCCTGTGGCACCATGACACACGGTCAGTGACACACACGGTCCCTGCATTGGCCATGGCATCTGAACTCAGAGGTGGTGGCTTGACACAGGCGCTGGGCTCTGAGACTGCCAGAAGGATGTCAGTGACGGGAGCAGCCCCAGGCGGTCTCAGCTCTAGCAGTGGAGGAAAGTGCTGGGGGAGGAGGGTGTCATAGGCTGGGAACAGGCGCCGCCACAGAGCACTGCCTGAGGGGGAGCGGGTCCAAGGAGGAGAGTCTCTGGAGTCAGCCTCTGGGGCTGGCCCATATTCCTGGTTGGGATGCAGAGTGTTCCCAGCTGCCCTTGGCTGGCCCTCACCCACTATGAGTCCAGACGCACCGCCCACCACAGGGAGGGAGCCAGGGAGCCAGGACTGCCTACTAGGAGCTGTGGTGCAGAGGGCGTGGCACCACGTCCGGGAGGAAAGTACCGTGGGTCACTGCACACCTCGTTTCCCAGCAGGTGATCTGAAAGGTGCCAACATGGAGCTCCTCCCAGGGAGGAAACAGCACATGCAGCAGCATGGCCGGGGCTTCTGCAGGGAGGGGCAGGGCACTGAGTACAGTCGGGGGCCTAGGGCAGCTCTGCCTCCCAGGGACAATGTGGGCTCTGGCAGCGGGGGATGACTTGGAACGAGGCCTAGGAGGAGGCGCCCCGGGAGGAGACCCACCGACCACCACTCGCCTCCTCCCAGGAGTCTCACTCTTCTCAGCTTCATCTGTGTGAACTCTGTTATCAGAACCCAGTGGTTTTACAAGCCTTTTTCAGGGACGTGTGCGAGGACCACTGGACCAGCTCTGGCCTCGGGTTCACATGCCCACATCCTGCAGGGCACAGTGAGTGTCCTTCTGTCCCTGGCATGGCCATTCCCTCCAGGACAGGGCAGTTGGCCTCAGGCTCAGGGTCTGGCTCCCCCCGGTTCGCATCACCAGCCTTCTGATGCAGAGAGCCCTGGTCCTTGTGCTGTTTGAGGACTCAGTGTCCCCTTGTCAGGCACAGGCCCTGGTGCCTTCTGGCTCCCCCAGGCCTCCTTGCCCAGCCATACCAGGTTTCTCTGGGCTGTCATTCTTGGTGCCGGGGACTGATGGCTGTGTCCCCAGGGTGATGCGGAATCCTGCAGCGTTCCCCTTCTGTAATTATTCCAGAGGCTTAACAAACGAGGCGTCTGCCCAGGGCTGGGAGCCCTCTGACCCACGCCCTCATTCATCATGAGAGCTCGGGCGGCTTGCGCCTGGCTTCAGGGGCGGGGGCTTTGGCAGCCACATTGACAAAGCACAGAGAGTTCATTTTTCATGGAGATGGAGCTCGCGGTTTCTAATGGCTGGCGGCTCTAGACAGGTGACCAGCCAGTCCCAGTGATCAGTGGCCACACGTCTTAGGGTCAGGGAAAGGAGGCAGGAGGACAGGTCCCTGTGCATGGGAGAGGTGGAAAGGGTTGGCCCCACTGACAGTGGCTGGTGAGTGCCCAGCGTCACCCCTTTGGGCAGGACCCCAGGGTGGACACATGCAGGTTGCAGGGCTGGTGAGAAGTGGCACAGCAGTGGGGGGCCTTGGGCTCGGCTCTGTGCCCTCTGCCCCCATGTCCTTGGGGCAAGTCCCATGCTGATGGCATCAGCCATCCAGGGGCTGTGTGGGAGGGCATTGGCGGTGCAGAGCTTCTGAGCTGTGGCAGCCACGTGGAAGACTTGGGAAACAGCCCTAGCTAGCAGGAGAAGCGGCAGATCTCCAGAGCCCCTTCTCCCCCGAAACTCACTGGAGTCAGGGTTCTTCCAGGAGGTGACTCCTCTGCTGTTCCCCGCAGGCAGACTGCAGCCCCCGCCCACTCCTTCTGGTCGGCTACGAGGATGGATCGGTGGCCCTGTGGGATGTGTCTGAGCAGAAGGTGTGCAGCCGCATTGCCTGCCACGAGGAGCCCGTCATGGACCTTGACTTTGACTCCCAGAAGGCCAAGGGTATCTCGGGCTCTGCTGGGAAGGCGCTGGCTGTCTGGAGCCTGGACGGGCAGCAGGCCCTGCAGGTCAGTGCGCCAGGCCCTGGGCCTCATTTATCCTGCTCTGCACTAACAGTCTGATAGGCTGAAACAATATTTAGGCATGAAGAGGAGTTGTTGCAGATCCCTGGCTAATTAATCACTAGGAGGCGGGTGCAGGGGGAGCTGTCCATGGCTGGCGCAGGAAGAAGGGGGCGTGGGCGCTGGCAGGCCATTCACATGGTTTGGGTTTCACCCGGACCTTGGGTTCACGCAGTCACATCTTGTCCATCTAGAGAAAGGCACGCAGAGTCCAGGAATACTCAAACCGCTTTATGAAAACTCAGAGGAATTTGGTCAGTAAGGAACTGATTAATCAAAAAAAAAACAAAACCCAGTGTGGAAAACTTCGAGGAGCTGCGGCCCCACCCCCCCCCATGGTGGTCTGGAGCTGGCCTGAGGGAGGCCATTGCTCACGGGCAGCGGGAAGCTCAGCAGGAAAGCCGGGAGGCCTCAGGGCCACCTGGCAGTTGCTGAAGATCTTCCCATGGTATCTCTTGGGCTCTCTTGGCTGGCATGGCTCAGGGGGCACCATGGTGTCCCTGTCTGGGTCTGTGGCTCCAGATCTCAGCGCAGGGTGGCCTGGGCTGCACATGTGGCCCTGTTTGGGATGGGAGGGATTGGGTCAGGCTGGTGGGGGCAGGGGAGCCTCCTGTCCAGGTCTTGCTCTGGTGCAGGCCTCGGGGCTGCAGAGACCATGGGGAATGAGGTGCTGGGTGTGGCGTGGGTACATCCTGGCTTCTGGGGGGGTGGACAAGGAGCCTCCATTCACCAGAAGCCTTGGAAGCCCGAGACTTACCCACAGCTAGCGCATGGTCTGATTGCCAGTGTAGGGGGTGAAGGGCCTCCAGGAGGAGCTGCATGTCCCATGGGGTGGCTACTGGCAGAAGCAGCAGCAGGCTCAGTTCCCAGCCTCACCAAGGACAGGGCTTGGTGCTGCCCTTCTCTGTGGGGCTGTGGTCCAGGCTGTCTATATGACAGGAGGCCACAGGACATCCATCGGGCCACCTTGCCAGCAGCCCCGTGGGGCGGGGGAGGGCTCACCTCAGGTCCGTCAGGCCCACCCCTGAGTGGGCACCACTAGAGTCTTTGAGGCACATGGTAGGGCTGCAGAATGATGGGCCCTGGTAAGACCAGGATATGAGCGGCCCCAGTGCCCTGTGGGCATCACCAGGCCTGCGCAGGCACATGGCGGCCTTGCAGGAGAGTTATGTCCGTCCATCGTCCATCCATCAGCTGTCCTGCTCATGCCTCCCCAGGAGAAAGGGTCTCCCAAGGCCTAGTGGGCCTGGGTGTATGTGGGTATGAGTCATCATCATGCCTATTCTTAGCAGCTAGAGGCTGAGCTCCTCTGGGCACTGGGAGGCTGAGCTCCTCTGGGCGCTGGGAGGCTGAGCTCCTCTGGGCGCTGGGTCTGAATGTCTGGAAGGTATGTCTCCCTCACACTCCCTCCCTCCTCCTCAAGCCTGGCAGGGACCCTGCAGGGCTGCCCCGCCCCCCCGCCTGGGGTCCAGTGTTCACTTGGCACTGGCTTGTCCTTCACCAGCCTGACAGCAAAGGGCTGAAGACCCAAGCAGCTTCCCTAAGACCCCTGGAGGGGCTCTTCCTTGCTGTCCCCACCCCGGGCTCTCCTGCGCCAGGACCCCGGGAAGGGGCCCTCCTGCTGTAGTGGCCCAGATTTGCCTAGTCTCTCCTGGAGTGTTTGGGAAGCAGCTGCTGGAACTTCAGACTGTAATTTATGGGGCACATTCCAGTCCAGAGATGAACTTGACTGGATTGATGAATTTAAGGGTTAAAGCAAAAGGGGGACCAGGTATTAATGAATTGAAAAGTGAGAGCAGAAGGGAGAACCGGGAACTGGAAGTGGTTGGCGTGGCCGTGGCGTGCTGGGCAGGGCGTGGCGTGCTGGGCAGGCGTGCTGGGCAGGGTGTCGGCCTGATTTTCTCATCAAAGGAGAATCGCTTCCCCTGCTGAGCCCTGCGTTGTGTGGGCAGGGGGACAGGCGACCCCAGGGGAGCCGGAGAGGCTGACGCGCCACCCTCTGCCCAATGTCACGTCTAATGGCCACCCTAGCAGCCCTGGAGATTGCAGGTTCTGTAAAGCCGGGGTCTCAGGGAAAGCATCTGGGGCGCTTTCGGAGGTGAACTGCCTGAGAGCGTTCTACCGCCCGGCAGCAAGCAAGGTGACCAAAGGTCCTCGGCACCCACAGGTGTCCTCACCCATCACCCTCACTGTGACTCCTTCCGAGAACCACGTGGGCACGGCTGTGTGTCCCTCCTGTCCTCCTGCTGAAGCCTCTGATGAGCCCAGATCAGTCTCCCCCCGGCGGGAGCTGGGAGCGGAGACGTGGATGAGGTTCCCGGAGCAGAGCGTTGGTAATCAGAACCAGATGGTGGCCTGGCCGTGCCGCGCATTCCTGGCACCTGAGGTCATGTGCTACGAGAGCCACTGGTGGCCAGAGATCCTTCCTGGAAGGCCCAGGTCCAGGCTGGGGCTTGGCCAGGGGCCACGGTGGTGACGAGGAGGCTGCCCATGTCAGGATGCCACCTAAGCCTGCCTTGCTGAGGTGGCTTTCCTGCAAGCCGTCGCAGTTAGAGCCTGCATTGTCATCAGATACAGGTGGTACGCAGGCCCTCGCCTCCCTCCCACATTTGGGATAGCGCCCACAGCCTTGAAGTGGGGACTGATTTACAGCCAGCCATATTTTTAGGCCTTTAAGTAATAATGAGGCTTCCCCACCCCAGGCAGCCCCGGCCTGGGAAGTGGACCAACTATGGCTGTCCCATGAGACACGGCCAGGTGTCCAAGCTGCACTCCCATCTGCACAGCGGTGGTGGCTGCTGCCCCCGTCTGCCAGAGGCTTCCCTTGAGAGGGGCAGCAGCAGAGCTGCCGGGCAGCCAGGAGGGAGGCCGAAGGACCCTGGGCTAGCTCCCCATGTATGGCAGCAGGAGGAAAGGCTTGCACAGGGCACGCGCACAGTTCCACCCGCCATCAGGAGCACAGTAGTGCAGGCCCCTGGCTGCTGTCACTGCAGGGTCAGGACCGGTCCTCCTCTTCTTCAGGAGCACAGGGCTGGAGCAGGCCCTGGTCTTTCTCCAGGAAGCCCCACCAGGCTTCCCGCATCGCCCTCATTTCCTACGGAACCCGGTCCTCGCGCCTGGCTGCCTTTACCTCCATGCTGTCCCCGCTGTCTGAGAATGGCTGAGCTGGGTGTAGGGTCACTCCTGTCCCTACAGGCAGTGGCCACCCAACTGGTGGACAGGCACAGCCAGGCTGCTGGGCAGGAGCTAGACAGGAGAGGCTGGGCATCTCAGCCCCCCCACAGGTGAAGACACTGCACCCACCTTCTGCCTGTGAAGACCCCTGTTTGGGCTCTCTACGGAAACCTTCCCACGTGCCTGTGGCTCTAGGTACTCAGCAGCTCTTTTCTCCCTGGGAAGGACCTGCTGGCAAATTCCTATCAAGAGGGCCCGGAGCAGGCCCCAGTGGCTTCCAGGGAGGCCCATGGTGTGCGGCTGGGCATCCCCCTCTCTACCACTGACTCAGGGCAGAGGTCACAGGAGAGAAATGGGTGACAGTGATAATGGTGTCAAATCAGCCTCCTGTTCTCCTTCCCAGCTGTCAGTTCCCGCCATGGGCCATGGTGTTCTGGTTCCTGAGAGCCGGGGGAGGGGCTCCTGGGTCTGCAGGCACAGGCAGTGACCCCACACACATGACATGTGCATCCCAGCATCCCCCAAGGCCCTGCACAGTGGGTGCTGGCCTTGACAGCCCCTCGGCCAGGTCACAGGGAGCCAAGTTGGGAGGCAGGAGCTGGTGTGGAGGGAGGGGGAGGCATCCCCGAGGCTGGGTGCTCTGCACACTGAGGCCAGCCTGGGCTTGCGGTCACCAACCAATGGCTGTGTGTTGTGCTGCAGCACGTTCAGCTGCTTGTGTGCACAGTCAGGACACCCCCCGAGACCCCCAGAGCCAAGGTCTGCCAGGCGAGAGAGGTAGAGGGCAGGCAGAGCATCTGGGACGTGCTGGGACAGTGCTGGTCGCAGTGGGTGGTGGGAGGAGAGGGGCCATGAGAGGGGCTCAGGGCTGCAGGCCTTGGTAAGTCCATGAACCAGGGGCCCTGGGTCCTGGAGAGGCCCTCAGAAGGGGCAGGAGGATGGGCTGGTAGGGGCTTGGCCTTGAGCGACAAGTTGGTGTTGAGGTAGGAGGGCAAGGTGGCTGAGAGGGCATGGTGAGGCACTGACCTCAGTGGCCAGGAGCCTAGAGCAGCCTGGGGGGTGCAGGCGGTGGTTCCTGGGCCTGGGTCAGGGCTGCACTGGCTGTGGGTTGTCTGGTGGCATCACCAGGCAAGGCTCCTCCCGCCCCTCCTGGGGGAAAGAATCTGGGTCTTGAATGGGTGCCTGATGTCACCAGATGCTCTCACTGCATCCCTCTGACCCAGACAGGTTTTCTTCTTGAGTCTGTTCATTGCATTGTTGGCATTTTCTTAAACCTTAGAAGAACTAAAACGCTCAGTTTGTCCCTGGATCGCAGGGAAAAGTCCTGAAATCACCCACTGCGTGATGTGTGCGCCTCTCACTTTGCTGGGCTGGGCCGCAACTGCCCAGGGCCACAGACTCACCTGGGCATCCCTCACCCACTGCCTGCCTAGTGACAGGAGCCCCAGGCTTGGGGAGTTGGTGGGGAGCATCCCCCTCTTCTCCCGATGGATGGACATGTTTGGGTGGTGGAGTGACTGTAGGTTGGTCTTGGCCTGCACCATTACTGGGCAGTTATTTTCTCTGCCTGAGTTGTTTTCTTTGTGGACTAATTTAAGTTTCTCGATTTGGAGAATTTTTCTAGGAATTTGTCTATGGGCATACAAATCCTCAAGTTTATATTCCTAGTGACCTTTTTGGACCACTTGTGATGATTGTTTAAATTTCTGCCACATTCAAAGCTGTCCCTGATTTATTTCTTCATCAGTCTTGTCTGTGTTTGTCCTTGAGCATGTCTGTCTTTCTGTTCCTCATTTCTGTCCTTGCCATGCTCTCCCTCCAACCCATGTCCCCTGGGCTGCATCCGCTGCCCCGTCTGGGTCAGGCGCACAGCCCATCGGCCCTCAGCCTTCCCTCACCCGCCCTGCATGGAGACTGTTTCCACAGGTGACTGTCCAGCCGGGATCCCCCGGTGCAAGAGGACATCGTCTTCCTCCCCCTCACTTCCAGGCAGAGCCCATTTTTATTATTATTTTTTTCATATTTCTCATTTGACACAAAGATCCCATTTTTATTTGTTCTCTGGCTGCTGAGCTAATTAGAATGGTTTTATGGTTCTGAATGTTTGATTTCTTCTCCCAGTTATTTTTTAGTTTTCAGTTTCTAACTTAATTACACTGTGGTCTGGGAACCAAGGTCTGAATGATATCAGTTCTTTGAAATGCGGGGCCATCCAGTTTGCATAAGTACTGCACATGTGCCCGCGAGGCGGTGCTGGTTGTCAGACGCCCTGCTGCACACGTGAGCGCCAGGCCCGCGTGTCCACTGCTTCTTAGGCCTTTAAGTCATTCTGCAGGTGACCAGGGTCCCCCAGCAGGCACAGAGCTCTGGAGGCCTGTCCTGTTCCCTTTTGCTGGGGCCTATTTTTGCTTTATGCACTTTGAAGCTGGCCTAGCAACATGCCAGTTTAAAATGGTAATTTCCTGGTGAATGGCTTCTTTCCTTCATTCCCCCTTGTTATCTCGAGAAAGGACTTTCGCCCAAAAGCCTATTTTTCCAACTATTAATATGGCTCAGGCCAGGTTTCTTTTGGTCACTGCTTCCCTTTATAGCCTTTATATTTTAATCATTTTACCTCTGACCTTCCTGGCCCCCCCCAGGTGTAGACACATTTCTTACGGAGCCAGTTCTCACGTCGGTGATTACATTTCGTGTGTGAGTGTTGCCCCTGGGCGTTCTTACATCTCAGGCCCTCCTTCCGGAAGCAAGATGCCCATCCTTTAGGGATTCCTCGGGCAGGGCCCTCTTGGTGGCTGTGCCGGTGGCCTCTGGGTGCACGTGCCTGGATGCCGAGTGGCCATTCTCTGAGTGACAGCAGCTGCCAGGCCACAGGTCTAGGTCCTGCCACTTCCTTGGGCTGCTGAGAATTCAGCTCCCAGCCTGGCCACCTTCCATGTGGCTCAGTCCCATAAGCTTTGACTTATTGTGTCTTCATTTTAATTCAGTTCAGAATGTTGTGATTTCTTCTTTGATCCATAGGTGCCTTGTGGGTGTGTTATTTAATTTCCAAATATTGGTTGATTTTGTAGATACATCTTTAATCTAGCTTAATTCTGTTGTCAGTGACTGCACGCAGTGCAATTTCAGTGTTTAGAATTTATGGAGGCTTGTTTTTGGCCCAGCACATGGCGTGTCTCGGGGGAGTGCACCACATGGACTTGAAAGGAGCGTGTGTTCCGCAGTTGCGGGGTGGAGTCTTCCGTCAGCTTGACCTAGGTCAGTGGACGTGGTTCCGAGTTTTAATATCCTCACCGATTTTTTTGGTCTCGTTTTTTTTTTTAACCAGTTACTCAGAGAAGGCTCTTAAAATCTTTAACTGTGATTGCAGTCGTGCCTGTTTCTTTGTCTCTGTTTTGCTTCATGAGCTTTGAAGCTCTGGGGCTGGGTGTGTAAGTGCGGGGAGAGGTGCCTGGTCCTGGTGCAGGGCGCTCTTCTCATCGCGAGGTGTCCCTGGTCTCTTGTAACGCGCTTTGTCTTGAAGCCGGCTGTGTCTGACACTAAACAGTGGCATCGACTTGCTTAGCTTTGCCCTTTGCGTTTTACTCCTGGCTTTTACTTTCAACCTGTCCTGACCTCTCGATACTTAAAAAGCATCCCTGGCAGACAGTGGTCTCTTGCTTTGTATGTTTTCTGGCAGTCTGTGCCTTTGAATCGGCATATTTAGTCTGTTTGCATTCACGGTAATGACTGACCTGTCTGAGATTAAGTCTAACATCTCTACCTGTCTTCCGCTTGTCACTTGCATTTTTGCCCACTTTGCCTCCTGCCCTACCTTCTTTTGTGGCAATCAAATATTTATTTTTTAGGGTTCTGTTTCGTCTCTTATCTTGGCTTCTTAGCTAGACCTCTTGCCGCTTTTGTTCCTGAGCGGCTGCACTCCAGGAACGTGCACCTTCTCCAGGTCTCCTTAGTCAGTGCTGTTCCTGTCCCGCCTCACAAGCATGATGACCGTGTGCTGGTACCATCCCTTCTACTCATACGTTTAGTCTTTCTGCGACTGTTGTGATCCACTTGGCATCTACACATATTAGAAACTGCACCTTGCAATATTAGTTTTCCTTTCTCTGAGGCAAGGTCTTGCTCTGTCACCCAGGCTGGGGTGCAGTGGTACAATCACAGCTCACTGCACCCTCAGACTCCCGCCTCGGCCTCCCGAGTAGTTGGGGCTACAGGCATGTACCACCATGCCTGGCTAATATTTTGTAGAGATAGGGTCTTACTATGTTGCCCAGGCTGGCCTTGAACTCCCAAGTTCAAGCAATACCAAGTGCTGGGATTACAGGAATTAGTCACTGCATCTGGTCAGTTTTCCTTTAAATCATCAGTGTTTGTTTGTTTGTTTTTAACTTATAAGAAATTAAAAGCATAACGTTTTATATTTACTCACCCCTTGGCCATTTCCAGTGCTCACCGTATAGCCCCAAGTATCTTCTTACATTTTTTATAGTGCAAATCTGCTCGCAAAACAAATTCTCTAGCTTTTGCTTATTTAAAAAAATGTCTTGGCCGGGCGCAGTGGCTCACACCTGTAATCCCAGCACTTTGGGAGGCCGAGGCGGGTGGATCACAAGGTCAAGAGATCGAGACCATCCTGGCCAACATGGTGAAACCCCATCTCTACTAAAAATACAAAAATTAGCCAGGCGTGGTGGCGTGTGCCTGTAGTTCCAGCTACTTGGGAGGCTGAGTCAGGAGAATTGCTTGAACCCGGGAGGCGGAGATTGCAGTGAGCTGAGATCGCGCCATTGCACTGCAGTTTGGCGACAAAGCAAGACTCCATCTAAAAAAAAAAATGTCTTTATCATCCTCCTTTTTAAAGAATCCTGGCTATGGAATTTACGAATGATCGTTTTATTTTTCTTCATGCCCTGCGAAGATGTTGTTCCGTTGTTTCTGGCGAGACTCATGATGTCCTATCATTCCCATGCATGTAATGTGTCTTGCTTCACGGCTCCTTTCAAGATTTTCTTTTTATCTGTGGTTTTCAGTAGTTTGACTATCATGTGCCTCGATAGATATTATTATCTTATCCTGATTGGGTTCTGCTGAGCTTTTCATCTGTATATTCGTGTTTCTCATTAAAATTAGGAACTATCCAGCCACTGTTTGTTCTTGACCATTTTCACTTTCTCCTCCTTCTGGGGCTTCTGTGATTTACACAGTTTGATAATATCCCATGGCTCCCTGAGGCTCTGTTTGTTTCGGTTCAGTCATTTTTCTCTCTCCTCTTCAGATTGGGCAATGTCTGTTGATCTGTCTTCTAGTTCACTGACTTTAAAAACTAATTATTTTTTTGATTTTTAGATTAAGCCTATTCTATACATTTTTCATTTCAGTATTGAGCTTTCCAGTTCTCTATTTTCTATTATGATTCCTTTTTATAATTTCCATTTCTCTGCTACGAGTTCCTATTTGCTTACTCAAGACAATTGTTTTGGTAATTATTTGAATACTTTTTCCTTTCATTTTTTGAATACATTTAAGTACTTTCTTTAAAGTCGTTATATGTTCAACATCTGTGCCATTTTGGGTCAATTTCTATTAACTGCTTTTTCCCTTGACTATCAGTCATATATTCCTGCTTCTTAGCATGTCTAGTAATTTCCTGTTTGTGTGCCAGACATGGGAAACGATACATGCTGCATCTCTGGGTTCTGTTATTTTGCTCTGAAGAGGGTTTGCTTTCATTCCGGCGTGCAGTTCAGTTAGTGACTGTTCACTGTGAGCTTGTGCAGGCTTGGCTTTTGGCTTTGTTAGGGCAGGTCTGTGGAAGGTTCATTCCCAAGCTTGTTAGGGTAGGGTGCAACTCAACTTCCAGACTCTGCCTCTCTTGTAGACCTTGTCAGGGCTTGGTTTCTAGTTTTGTTCTGGTAGACCTAGGGTCGGCCATACTCTAAGGCAGAAAATCCTGTTCCTGAAGTGATGTCATTCTGGCAGCTCAGCTGGTCTCAGGTTGTCACACAGTCTTTGTACTCAGGCTCACTGGCCCTCTGACACTGTTGACCTCTTGTACTTGTTCTGTTTAACCCTGCAGCTCCGGTAAGCCCTGTGGAGTCCACTGTGAGCATGTGCAGTCCAGCCCTCACACAAGACTCATGGGGACCCCTCACACCATCTTCCGCCCCCTCTGTTCCTTTGCCTTGCCCCACGGATTTCAGACTTCTGGCTGCTGCAGATTCTGATCTCTGCCTCCTCAGCTTAATGTGAGCACTATGTTCTGCCTGGACTTCATGCCCAGGGCATTGTCCCCAGGCAGAGAGCTGTGGGGGGCATTTGGGAGGCGGATCTCATCAGCTGCCCTTCTCTGCCAGGTGTTTCCCACCTGTAAACAGTTGCCTTGTGTATTTTGTCCACATTTTATGGTTGTTTGCCACAAGAGGACTAGTCTGGGACCAGTTACTCTATTATAGCCATTTTTCCTGTTTTTCTTGCTTTATGGATGATATATCAGTTTATTTGCTAAACAGATATTTATAGTTATTTTGGGGGTTGAGGGACACAAGGTCTTGCTCTGTCACCCAGGCTGGAGTGTGGTGGTATGATCATAGCTCACTGCAGCCTCAAACTCCTGGGCTTAAGCAGTCCTTCCACCTCAGCCTCCCAAATGCACTACAAGTGCATGGCAGCATGCCTGGCTAACTAAAAAAATTTTTTTCGTAGAGACAGGATCTCTATATGTTGCCCAGGCTGGTCTTGAACTGCTGGGCTCAGGCAGTCCTCCTGCCTTGGCCTCCCAAAGTGCTGGGATTAGGTAGCTCTTCACTGGGAATTGTACTCTTTATTGTTGTTAAGTATTTTATATAATCTTACCTAATGCTTTGGCTCTGAATTCAAATGTTCCTATTATTCACATTACCCTGTTCTTCTTGTTTGCATTTTCCCAGTATATCTTTTTCAAGAGTTCCTTTGGAATCTCCCTTATACATAGCACAGATTTGGATTTCCCTTTGAAATTCAATCATAAAACTAGACTCAATTGATCCTCCAACCTCAGCCTCCCAAGTAGCGGGACTACAGGACCACGCCTGGCTAATTTTTAATGTTTTTAAAGACAGGGTCTCCCTGTGTTGCCCAGGCTGGAGTGCAGTGGTGTGATCTTCGCTTCTTACAGCCTCAAGCTTCCAGCCTCAAGCAGTCCTCCTGTCTTAGCCTCCCAAGTACCTGGGGTTACAAGCATGAGCCACCACACCCAGCCTGTTGAGTCTATTTATGTCTTTTTTTAACTTTTATTTTTATTTTTATTTTTGAGACAGAGTCTCACTCTGTTGCCACGCGCCAGGCTGGAGTGCAGTGGCACAATCTCGCTCACTGCAACCTCTGCCTCCTGGGTTCAAGCAATTCTCCTGCCTCAGCCTCCTGAGTAGCTGGGACTATAGATGCACACCACCACGCCCAGCTAATTTTGTATTTTTTAGTAGAGACGGGGTTTCATCATGTTGGCCAGGATGGTCTCGATCTCTTGACCTTGTGATCCGCCCGCCTCGACCTCCCAAAGTACTGGGATTACAAGCATGAGCCACCGCACCCGGCCTCTTTTTTTTTTTTTTTTTTTTTTTTTTGCTTTATACAGATATACAAGGGAAATACTAGGAAACAAAGGTACCTGCAGTGAGGTGGGGAAGGAGAAGGAAATGATGCTATTTTTGTCTTTACTTAACAGTGAGGGGTGGTCAGATAATCTCTGAGGGATGAGGCTGACTGTTATATCTTTGGTCCCAAAGGACAAAAGCTGAGCTAAATCAGTGAACTTAACCACCATCCCGTCTCTCTCAGTGCCCTCCCATTTTTCTGTTAGTTACATAACCAGTTCCATAGCCATAATCCCCATATTGTTTTAGAGCTAATCCTACAGGTAAGTGGATCCAGTGCTCCCTGCCAGACCATTTGCTGCAGTTCTCCAGTTATCTCTTAGAGACTGGAGTTAATCTTCTAGTCCTTCAAGAGCAGCTTATGGCTGCAGGATTCTCTGAGTTCTTACATGTTCAGAATTGTTGGTCTGTTGTTTTTATAGCTGAGCGACAGTTTGGCTGGGGTATAAAATGGTTGGACCTTGCTTTCCTCCTCAGCCTTTGCAGGCGTCACTTGATCGTCCCTTGGCACCCATGTGGCTGTGGAGCATTCTGAGAACGGCCTAAACAGTACCCTCGTCATCAACATGGTCTTTTTGTCTGGCCACCAAAAGGAGTTTTTTAGCTATGAAGTCCAGCAATTTTACTAGAGCATATCTTTTTTTTTTCTTTTGAGACAGGGTCTCACCCTGTCACCCAGGCAGGAGTGCAGTGGTGTTGATCTCAGCTCACTGCAGCCTCCGTCTCCTGGGTTCAGGTGATCCTCCTGCCTCAAGCTCCCAAACTACTGTAATCCCAAGTAGCTGGGATTACAGGCACATGCCACCACCCCCAGCTAATTTTTTAAAAAAATTCTTGTAGAGATGGAGGCCTTGCTGTTTTACTCAGGCTAGTCTCAAACTCCTGGACTCAGGCAATCCTCCCGCCTCAGCCTCCCGAAGTGCTGGGATTGCAGGCATGAGCCACCGCGCCTGGCCCATTCTGCTCACTCTCCATTATTCCTGCCCTTTGTGTCCCTGGCTGTCCTGTTGGAGTCGCTGCTGCTGCTGATTCTCCTTCATTGCTTTGAGTTTTTCTTCCACCTCTCCCCTGAGCTCTGCCAGGTCAGGTTTCCTCCTCTGCGTTCTGCTGCTTTGGGTTCTTGCTTTACAGAAGGGATGCAGGGCCAGAGCTTAATTCATTCCTTTCTTTTGTTAATTTATGACAGCACTGCTTGCTGACGGTTTCCATTGGCTTCTGCCGAATGCTGCCATTGTTTTTCCTGTTTCTTTTTCCTTTTTCCTTGTGCTGTCTTTGCAGATGTGTGATTCTCAACTGAGGGCAGTGTGGCCTCAACAGGAGGCCCTTAGAGAAAAGGGTGCTGACAGAAAGCTCGCAGTGCATGGGGCTGGTGTAGAAGGAAATGGCCCCTGTTGCTTGTCATCATGGTGGCAAAGTCCCTCTATCATTTAGCGTGTGGGCACAAAGGTGCCAAGCGCCCTGCAGCACAGGGGACAGCCTTGTGGAACCAAAAAGTGCCACGGCCACAGAGGCAGCGCTAATCCCCCACCCGCCAGCTCTCTGTTTGCCATGGGAGAAGAATATCAGGGAGGGGTCAGGGCAGGAGAGGCTTCCTGCTCACCCAGCGCTGAGTGTGGGATGCTTGGCCCAGGAAGAGGCCAGCACCCTGACGGCCCGGTGCACATAGGACCTGCCTGTGTGGCTCCGGGTCTTGTGCAGTGCCCCACCCCCTCTCAGAACTCGGCCAGGGATGTTGCCCCCACCAGGCAAGGTACACTGTATGGCTCCTGCCGCCTCCAGCGCGTCTCCCCCCTCATCCCCGTCCTCCTGCCAGCCCCCCATTGGGTCTTGCTCTTGGCAGCACTCCCAGCCCTGTCAAGGTTGGGGGTTCACATACCTCATGGTTTTGCTGAAGATGGAGTTTGTGATTCTCATTCTAATCAGCTTTGGGGTGGTTATGAGGTTCTTCTGGGAGAAGTGCCAGTGTCTGCTGCTGTTAAGTCTGAAACGTGGCCTCTCACTAGGTGCTAAGGTGCAGTGTCTTCCCGGGAGTGAGGGGCCCCAGGACCCAGCCCCTCTGGGGTTTCTCCTGCAGCTGGGACCTCCCTGTCTCTCTGCTGCTCTCTGACTGGGGGAAGGAGTCGGTCAGAGCAGGTGCGGGAGCAGCAGGGCGGGGAGGGCTGGAGCCCCCATCATAGCCTGAGGAAGAGGGGGAGGTCAGCTGGGCAGGGCGTGTGGCCCTCACGTCCGGGGCCTATGGACCTGCGTCTCTCCTGGTTCCAGCTGCAGGTGGGGCGCCAGGGGCAGCGCTGCCACACGGGCCTGAGGAGCAGACTGACGCCCTCCCCCACTCTCACAGGTGTGTGGGACTCACCAACTCACCAATCCCGGGATTGCCGAGGTGACGATCCGGCCGGACCGCAAGATCCTGGCCACTGCGGGCTGGGACCACCGTATCCGTGTGTTCCACTGGAGGAAGATGCAGCCGCTGGCCGTGCTGGCCTTCCACAGTGCCGCCGTCCAGTGTGTGGCCTTCGCCGCGGATGGGTTGCTGGCCGCGGGCTCCAAGGATCAGCGCATCAGCCTCTGGTCACTCTACCCACGCGCATGACTCACCTGCTCCCTTTCCAAGAGACACAGAGGGCGGGCCGTGAGGCGGGCATCAGGCCCCAGCTTCGACCTCAAGGGCCTCTGAGGACCAGCAAGTCGTGGCCCAAGGACCATGGAGTCCCCACTGTCTTCACGAAGTTGGCATTTCCTTTTGTGGAGTGCGTCATCACAGGACGGTGACTCTGGGGGCCAGCTAGCGCCCTGGGCATCCGAGGCCTGCAGGAGACGTTGGCTTGGGCCTGCTGTGTTGCCAGCTAAGGGTATTTTATAATAAATTTCAATTGCCAAGTTGTAGGCTCGAGGCAGGAACTCCCTGAGGAGGCCCTGGTCCCCACTTAGCATCAGTGCCCTCAGCCCCCACCAGGCAGGACGCTGAGCCCCGCCCTCACCCGTGCTGTTGAATGGGCCACCACCAGTGTGGGTTTCCTGTCCCAGGCCTCGGGAGATGACAGACCCCAACCACAGCTGCCCGTCCACATGACCCCTCACCCCAAGGAGGCCAGGAGCTCCCAACACACAGGTTGAGGCCAGGATCAGGAAGTAACTGAACTCCCAGAAGAGTGAAGCAGAGAAAGGTGCCCGTGAGGGACAGGGAGGGGGCTTGCAGCGCACAGGGCCAGGCTAGACATGGAATCCAGGAGGGCACGCCTGCTCAGAGAGGGTACGGTGGGGAAGGTGGGCAGGGTGCGCCTCCAGGTGAGTGCTGGGCAGAAGGCACAAGAGCAGTGAGGGAGTGTGACGGGCACCACCACACAGCGGCCAAGGCCACGGTCACAGCTGCGGCTATACACAGGGCGCCCCGCAGGGCACAACACAGCAAGAACGGGACTTAGCAGCCAGAGCCCCACACTGCATGCGACCGGGCCCAGCCTGGCCGGGCGTCTCCTCCTAAAAGCGGGTGTTGATTGGGAAAGAACCAAGACCCTGAATATTGGAGTGGAGCCCATGGGCAGATCCAAAGAAGCTGGGACCACAAACGCCTGCGTCTACCCTCATTGCCGGAAGAGACGCTCTACCTGAAGACCTGGGGCAGCCTCCCCTGAGGCAGTTGCCCTGCAAGGCCCTGCCCATGCTCCTTGGGACCCCCCATCCGGGCTTCTAGTCTTAGAGCTAGACTCAAGTCCAGTAGACCCCTGGGGTGAGGTAAAGAGGGTGACCCTGAGAGGGGGCGCCAGCCTCCTGCAGGACCACGTGGCATTTCCAGGTTTCCAGGCAGAAATCTGGAGAACATGTGTGAGATGGATGGGAAGGGCGTGGGATCCAGGTGGCTGGAGCATGGGTGGATCAGGGCAGTTCCTGAAACAGACCCGCCAAAGGGAGGGCTGTGTTGGGCGCTGCAGCTTGGGGCCAGGAAGGTGCTGAGTTGAGGGTGGGGGGCTGGATTACAGCCTGAGGGTGGCTGCACTGAGTGAAATGGATGTGGCCAGCCGCTGTGGGGTACCGCCGAGGAAAGCTTCCAAAGCCTGGGGACAGGGGCGTCGGTTTTGTCACTGAGACCTGCACGCCCACTACAGGGGGTCCAGAGACCGTGTCCACCCCCCACTTCGAGGAACATGGTTGCTAGGGGGCCTGGTGTGCTCAAGGGGTCCTGCGACCACTCTTCTCTTCGGTCAGAGGTACAATGGGGAGCGCTCCACCAAACAGGGATGTCAGTGCTGGCCAGGAAAGTGGCCCCAGGCCCAAGCTTGGAGACTGCCCGCCTCGGGCACTGGCCTGGCCCCACTGGACAAGGGTCGCCACCTGGTGCCCAGGACCTTTGGTGGGGGCCTGCTGCTTGTCGAGTGTCCTGTAGCCAGCCACCAGGATGCGTGGGGCACTCCGGGAGGGCTTTTCACATCACTGAGGTGTCAGGGAGGGGGAAGGGTCCTGGGTTCAGGCTGCAGTGGCTGCAGGTGCTGAGGGAGCCGCACCCTGGGCACTCTTCACAGGCTGTCACAGCGAGGGAAGGTGTCAGGGCAGGAGGAGTGGGAGTCGGCCTTGCCAAAGCCCCCTACCGGGCGCATCTGCCCTGCTTCAGCTCCCCCCTGAGGGTTCTGAGCCCCTGCCCCGTCCCCTGCTTACTTCCCTGTCATCTTTGGTATCATCAGTATAGTTACAAAACTCCCCCGGGTCCCACAGCCACGAGGCGTGCATCCCACACGAGGGACCAGGTGTCTGTGCCAGTGTGAGGTTGGCAAGTGGCGTAGCCTGCTAGCATCTTACCTAGAGGCCATGAAGAGCCGCGGACAGGGATGTACAGACCCTGAGTCATCCCCTGGCCCTCGTGCTTTCAGTCAAAGGCACAAGCAGGGCGGGCGGCAAGCAGCTGCCCCCCTCGCCTGGCTCTGAGCTGCCTGCCCCAGGCCACGTGGCGTTGAGTAGTGTCCAGACACATCTTGTTCCGAATCTCAGTGTGCAGGGGCGGAGTTAGGGGACAGCGTGAGTCCTGCATGCCTGACACAGCCCTCACCCTCCAGCGCACAATGGGGCCAGGTGCCCGCATCTGGGTGGGTAGACAGGCAGGGGCCCCCTGCCAGGCAGATCCAGCTTCTGAGGTCTTATAGATGTCCTGTGGAGGGCGGGGGCCCAGGGCTTTGTTCACATGGCTGAGCTGCCTGGGAGAGCAGCAGAACCAGGATTGGGGTCCAAGCTGGCCAAGAGCGGTGCGGCCCTCCTGGTCCTGGTTCTCTTACGCTGCTCCGTGGCGTGCACAGCAGGGCCATGTGGCTCTGGACAGGCCGGCCTTTGTGTCAACAGAACCTGGGTCGTGATGAATCGCTATGTACCTGACCAGCCTCAAAACCTCCACACCAGAAGAAGGAACAGCGTCCCCAGCTCCAGACATCCGGCTGGGATGTACCTGGACGTTGGTGTTATCTTCCTAGCAAACAGCCGCTTCCTGGAGGCTGGTAGAATGCCACCAGAGCCGGCAGTGAAGGCATTAAGTGGGGGAGGAGGGGCAGCCCAGAGGCAGCACACGAGGGTCAGCATGCAGCTCCTGGGACGAACCTGAGAGGTGACTCCTGGCAGCATGGCTGGTCACTGCCATCACGCCCCTGGCCAACCCACCACCTGGGAGAGAGGCAGCCTTTGTTCATCGGCCCTTCCACGTCTTCCTCCATAATACTCTTGGGTGGCAGTGAGGCCTCTCAAGCCAGAGAGAACTTGTGTTTGGAAAGAACGGTGGACATTCCTTGCCGTTTTCGGTGCTGACTCAGGTAGATATGTTCTACCATCCTGTGTGTTTTGGGCTTTTGAGTCAGGGTCTCACTCTGTCCCCCAGGTTAGAGTGCAAATCTCAGCTCACTGCAACCTCTGCCTCCCAGGTTCAAGCGATTCTCCCGCCTCAGCCTCCTCATGCACCCAAGTAGGTGCATGCCACCACGCCCAGCTAATTTTTTATTTTTTTATAGAGAAGGAGCCTCACTTTGTTGCCCAGGCTGGTCTCGAACTCCTGTGCTCAAGCGATCCTCCTGCTCTGGCCTCTCAAAGCACTGGAATCACAGGCCTGAGCCACTGCAGCTGGCCCGCTGTCCTGTTCTTACTGGGAGACTTTCCATGTGTCACGGTGCCGGCACAACGTAGCTGGTCCTCTGCTCAGGGCCCCGCAAGGCTGCGTAGGGTGGCAGTGGGGCTGGGGTCCTTTTCTGTTCCAATCCAGATTCTTGTGGCTGTGAGCCCCAGCCCTGGGCACTATCTGCAATGGTGGTGTCTTCACAGCCAGCAGGGGTGGCCTTGGGGTGTTCTGTGCAGTAACTTCCATGGCCCAGAGTGGGATCCCCAGCCACTGCCTCCGATGCAGGCGGAGTGGCCCCTCTGATTACCGGGAGCTGTCAGAGGGGCAGCAGCTCCCACTCCACTGGCCAGTGAGGAGCTGTGTGCAGGGATGCGGGCCCTGGCACGTCTGCCTGGTGAGGCCCTGCCTCCTGCCTCCAGTGCCAAGGGGCCTCCCCTCTTGATGGTGGGCGTCACCCTGTGCTGACCTCTGTGCAGCCCCACTGTACGAGGTAGGTCTGGCCACCCCATCCGCAGGTGGGCAGCACTCACCCAGCTTTGTGCCACCAACAGGGTCCCTCTTGGACAAGTGGCCGTGCCCAGAGCCTTTTCCTTCCTCCCTGCATGTTACTGACAGGCTAACAGGCGGCCCCGGGTCTGGGACCAGGTGAACCTGGTGAACCTACCTCTACCTCTAGCAGTGGGCGGCCCTGCAGGCAGATTGGGCTTGGCACATAGCACCGAGGAGTCAGCCAGTGTTGGGAGATGATCCCAGGAAGGGCTCCCGAGCACAGCCCGGGACCCGCCGCCGCTGCTGGCGCTCCGTGTTGACGTGCCGTGCGTGTCTCCACTCCCCCAAGCAGTGATGTTCACTCAGGTGTTTCCCACCTGTGTCTCTGCCAAGAAGCCACAGAACACCCTCTGCACAAAAGGACTGTTTGCACAAAGGAAAAACATCCCTTCGGGGGTTCTTTAGAAACGCTTGATACTCAATTAGCTAGAACTTCATGGGAAATCCCAGCGTGGAAGGTAACAAGCCAGCACCGGTGAGAACTTTGGAGATGAACTTGGCATGCACCTGCCCTCTACCAATCCGCCGGCCCTGCTGACCCCGTGGTCCTGGGTGGGCACGGCTGCTCCACGATCCCCCAGGCCTGACTCTCCTCGGTGTCTCAACCTTCATGCCACGTTTGCCAGCGTCCCCTTTTCACCTTGCAGATGGAGGGCCCCTGAGACCCCATCATTCTGTCAGCTTCCCCAGGTCAGTGAGCCGTGGCTTGGCCCCCTCGCAACAGCTTTTATGGGAGGCCCATTAGGAGCGGGGCAGGAGGGACAGTGGGGAGGCCAGGCAGCCACTGCTGAGTGGGACGGGTAGTCCAGCCCATAGGGCTCGCCAGCTCTATGGGGGCGGTCTAACAGCACTGGCTGGGAGTCCACATAGGAAAGCATGAGTGAGGGATAAAGCCACGGACAATGGGGACCATGGCTATAGCGTGTGCTAAGCTGAGGAAATTAGCAGGAGGTGCTCATGGCCTGTTTTTTTTAAGACCAGGAACTGTGGGGGTCTCACTCTGTCACCCAGGCTGGAGTGCAGTGGCACAATCATAGCTCACTGCAGCCTGCTCCTAGGCTCAAGTGATCTCCTGTCTCAGCCTCCCGAGTATCTCATAGCCTTTAAATGGACTGCTTCCACCATCCAGCCCTGCAGGTGGCCCGGGAGACACAGCACATCTGTCCCCTGCCACCTCTTGCGTGCACACTTGGCCTCCTGACTTGGGCTCTGAAACCTGTAAAATGTGGGGTGTTGAGAAGTCGAGTCATCTGGCTTCATCCTGGTGCCGTTATCTGTTGCTGCTTTAATAAACCACGCAAAACAGAGAGCATAACAGCCATTCTGTGCCCGTGGGCTCTGTGGGTTGGCAATTTGGGAGAGGCTGGGCTGAGCAGTTTGTCTGCTCCATGGGGCAGTGGCCTGGGCTGGAGGATCCGCTTCCACAACAGCCTCTTCATTCAGGCACCTGGAGCCTTGGCTCCATCCAGGGGCTGGGCACCATGGGGACCACCAACCTGAGTACTTCAAGTGTCCTTGCAGTGTGGTGGTCTCAGGGACTCAGACTTCTTACTTGGGGGCCTCAAGAGCAAGTCTAGTAAGCCAGGCCAGAGCCCAGAGCCTTCTGTGACCAGCCCTAGAGTCAAGGAGAGGGGACGCATATCCCCACACTGGGTGGAGGAAGGTCAAAGTATTTGTGGCCTTCACAAAACAAAGCTTGTCCTTGTTTCTCTTTGTGTAGCAAAAAAGAGTGAACACAGACAGCTGAGGCCCCAGAAACGGAAGGAGCTAGAATTCATGCACATCGGCCTCACACATCATCAGTAGGTGGGAAGAGTCCAGTGTGCACCCATTCAGCTTACACAGCTACAGGCGGCCCACCCAGGACCACCCTGTCACTCAGCCCTGCGGGTGTGATAAGACACTGACAAGGAAGGTTAGTCCATTCTTGTTCCAACACACCAGGCAATATCTCCAAATGAAAGGACAATGCAAGGAATTGCTCATCTCAGGAGAGATGCCAAAGAGTCACAAACTGAAAGTAAATACAAAAGATGGGCTAAAGAGTTCCTCAACATAACAGGAGGTTTTGTTATCAAAAGAGACTCAGCGTTAAAAATAATGAAATACTTAAGAATTAGCTTACCAGAGAGGTGAAAGACTTGTACACTGAAATCTATAAAACATTGCTGAAAGAAATTAAAGAAAACATAAATAAGTTGAAATACATACCATGTTCATGGAATGGGGAACATAATATTGTTAAGATGTCCCTACCACCCAAAGCAGTCTACAGATTCAGTGCATTCCCTTCAAAATCCCAGTGACATTTTTTGTAGAAATAGAAATAGCCACTCTGAAATTCATATGGACTCTTAAGGACTCCCTAATAGCTTAAACAATCTTAAAATGAATAAAGTTGGAGGATTCATACCTCCTGGTTTCAAAACTTATTACAAAACTATAGTAATCAAAATAGTGTGGTACTGGCATAAAGGCAGATGTAAAGACCAATATAATAGAATAGAGAACCCAGAAATAAATCATCACATATATTGTCTGGTGATATTTTCTTAATTAGAAACAGGATCTCACTGTGTTGCCCAGGCTGGTCTTGAACTCCTGGCCTCAAGCAGTTCTCCTACCTCTGCCTCCCAAGTAGCTGGGACTATAGGTACATGGCACTGCACCTGGCTGGCCAAATGATTTTTAATATGATGACCATTCAGTGGGGGAAAGACAGTCTTTTAACAAACAGTGTTGGGAAAAATGGATTTACACATGCAAAAGAATGAAGTTTGACCCCCACCTCATACCCTATACAAAATTTAACTCAAAATAGACCAAAGACCTAAATTAAGAGCTAAAACCATAAAACTCTTAGAAGAAAACATAAGGCAAAAGCTTCATGACATTGGATTTAGCAATGAATTCTTGGATATGATACCAAAGGCACATGTCACAAAAGAAAAAATAAACTGGGCTTCATGAAAATGTACAAGTTGTATGCATCAAAACACACTATCAACAGAGTGAAAAAGCAACCCATAGACTGAGAGAAAATCTTTACAAACCATATATCTGATAAGGGATTAATATCCACAATATATAGAGAATTCCTAAAACTCAACAACAACAAAAAAAGCCAATTCAGAAATGGGCCACGCTGGGTGCCGTGATATGTACCCAGCTATTCAAGAGGCTGAGGCAAGAGGATCACTTAGCCCAGCAGCTGGAGTCCAGCCTGGGCAACACAGCGAGATCCTGTCTCTAAAAATTAAACATTAAAAAAAAAAGTAGACAAATGACTTAAGCAGACGTATCTCCAAAGAAGACGTAAGAGTAGCCAGCAGACACAACATAACATCACTATTCATTAGGGAAATGCGAGTCAGAACTATAATGCGATAGGTACCGCCTTACACCCACGAGGACGGCCACGCCAAAAATAACAAGACAGAAAACAAGCGCGTGGAGAAACTGCAACCCCTGTGCACTATTGGTGGGAATGTGAAGTGGGATAGCAGCTACGAAAACACTGTGCTCATTTCTCAACAACTTAGACATAGAATTGCCATATGAGCCAGGAATTCCTCTTGTGGCAGAATACCCCAGAGAACTGAAAGCCGGGTGGCAGAGATATTTCTATACTCGTGTTCATGGCATTACTCACAGCAGCCAACAGATGGGAGCAACCCAAGTGTCCACTGACAGACGAATGAATGAACAAAATGTGGTACTGACATGCAACAGAATAGCGTACAGCCTTGCAAAGGAAGGGAGTTCTCACTCAGGCTACACCACGGACGAACCTTGAGGTCCTTACACTCGGTGAACTAAGCCAGCCACGAAAAGACACATGCTGTGTGATTCCACTAACACGAGGGCCCTAGAATGGTCAGATTCACAGAGACAGAGAGTAGAACGCTGGCTGCCAGGGGGAGCGGAGTAGGGGTTCTTGTTTCTTGGGGACAGAGCTTCAGCTTTCCGAGATGAAGAGTTCTGGAGATGGATGGTGGCGATGACTACGCTTGTGTGCACGGACTTGACGTCACCGCCCTGTTCGCTTACAAAGGGCTCCGATGGTACACTTGATTTACGTGTATTTTACCTCAATGTGAAGAACTGAAAACTGAAGGCCTGGTTAAGTCTAATTAGCAAATACATCACCTGACGTAGTTATCATTTTTGTGGTAAGAACATTGCACAATAAATATATCAATTTAAAAAATAAATAAGTAAATGTGAAGGGGAAAGAGGCTGAGGGGCAGTCAGGCTCACAGCGGCACTTGGTCTCGCCGTGGTGCCCCCGCCTGGAGCTCCGGCCAGGGCTCTTCCCGAGTGATGCAGGCCGGATGCTGATCCCCCAGGAGGGTGCTAGAGCAAGAATAAGAACGCGATGGAGAAAAGCCTTCAGACAAGTGTGAGGGAATCATTCTCATAGCGTGTGGGCGTCTGGACTGAGATGTTTAAGGCATTTTTGGACCAGATATGTTACGCTTGTAGTTTTCATTAAATATTTAGAAGTGTTTATAATGAGTTTACAGTCAATGTTTAAATGTCACAAGGAATTTACTTTGTTTTATCCAACAAGTTTTGATTTATCAGCTGAGTTAGTGTGTGACGCTACAGAGAAGTATTTATTACAAAACATGCACTTTATTCATATTGGAATTTACTGAATAAGTCACTGTTTTTTGGGAAATTTCAAACATGAACCAAAATCAAGGGAAACACGACAACTCGTGTGCCCATGGCCCGGCCTCAGCATTCAACAAAGACAGTCACCTGCTGTCCTCCGGGCCACCAGGCCCTGGGCATTGAAGGGTCCGCACTCTGGGTAGCAGGGGAGCCCCAGGTTCACACGGCCACCTGCATCCTCAGAAGCTCCACTTCTCTCTCTGGTGCGTTCCTGGACGTCTCAGCTCTCATGTCCCTGTCCCTCAGGATGTGTTCACATGGGTGACAGCCCCATCCGATGAGAGCGGGCGAAGTGCCGTGTCAGAGGCGCCTCTCTTTTCTCCTAGATGACACCGCACAAATGTCGTGTCTGAACCACAGGGAAGGGCAGGGCAGGGCTGGACCTCCCGATGAGCTGAGCCACCCACAGGACACGGCCACAGCCTCCCCAGCCACACCAGGTCCCACCTCAGCCTAGCATGTGTCTCTCCACCAACAGGCAGTGACCCCAAGGGAAGATGTTGGAGTCTCATTGTTGCCCAGGCTGGAGTGCAGTGGCGTGATCTCAGCTCACCGCAACCTCCACCTCCCAGGTTCAAGCGATTCTCCTGCTTCAGCCTCCTGAGTAGCTGGGATTACAGGCACCTGCCACTCACACCCAGCTAATTTTTGTATTTTTAGTAGAGACTGAGTTTCACCATGTTGGCCGGGCTGGTCTCAAACTCCTGGGCTCAAATGATCTGCCTGCCTCAGCCTCCCAAAGTGCTGGGATTGCAGGGGTGAGCCACTGTGCCCGGCCCCCCTTACCTACTTTTAGAAATAAGAAGCAATAGGCCAGGCACAGTGGCTCACGCCTGTCATCCCACCACTTTGGGAGGCGGAGGTGGCAGATCACCTGAGGTCAGGAGTTCAAGACCAGCCTGGCCAACATGGTGAAACCCTGTCTCTACTAAAAATACAAAAATTAGCAGGGCGAGGTGGCTCACACCTGTAATCCCAGTGCTTTGGAGGCCAAGGCGGGTGGATCACCTGAGGTCAGGAGTTCAAGACCAGCCTGACCAACATGGTAAAACTCCGTCTTAAAAAAAAAAAAAGAAAGAAAATAAAATACAAAAATTAGCAGGGCATGGTGGCGGGTGCCTGTAATCCCAGCTATTCGGGAGGCCAAGGCAGGAGGATTGCTTGAGCCCGGGAGGTGGAGGTTGCAGTGAGCCGAGACTGTGCCATTGTACTCCAGCCTGGGCAACAAGAGCGAAACTCCATCTCAAAAAAAAAAAAAAAGAAGAGAAGAAAGAAGGAGCAACGGCCGGGCGCAGTGGCTCACACCTGTAATCCTAGTGCTTTGGAAGGCTGGGAGGATCGCTTGAGCTCAGGATTTTGAGACCAGCCTGGGCAACATAGTGAGACCCCATCTCTAAAAACAAAAAAAGCCAGGTGTGGTGGCACACACCTGTAGTCCTAACTACTCGGGAGACTGAGGAGGAAGGATCACTTGAGACTGGGAGGTTGAGGCTGAGCGAGCCTCGATCACGATGCCACTGCACTCCAGCCTCGGTGACAGAGCAAGATCCTATCTCTTGAAACAGGGAGCAGGAACGTGCTGTTTTCTAGTTAAGAATGACGAATCCTGGTTGAGCGTGGTGGCTATCCCAGCACTTTGGGAAGCCGAGGCAAGAGGATTACTTGCGCTCTGGAGTTTGAGACCAGCCTGGGCAACATGGCAAAATCCCATCTCTGCAAAACACTTAAAAATTAGCTGGGCATGGTGGTGTGTGCCTGTGTTCCCAGCTACACGGGAGGTTGAGGTGGGGAGGATCACTTGAGCCTGGGAGGTTGAGGCTGCCGTGAGCCATAATCGCACCACTGCATGCCATGCTGGGTGGCAGAGTGAGACTCTGTCTCAAAAAAAAATAAAAGAAAATAGAGTAGCAACACATGAGGCTGAGAGCAGAGGATGGAGAGAGGAGACAGAAAGGACCAATACCCAGAATGGGTCAAACAGAGGAGAAGGCATGGGAAAGGGGCTCTTTATAAGAGTAGAACTTAATGTTCAATAACATGCACCCTCTGTAGTGTATGGGAATGAGCGTTACCCAGGAAGCTCCTCCTGCCCGTGTGCTGGCCCTTTCTGCCTGCACTGGCGGATCTGTGCTCTACACTGTGGGGTTGCCTTTTGCCACACGGCTTATAAACACAGCCACACAGCACGGCACCTCCTGAGCGAGCCTGCTTCCTCCCCTCAGCGAGATCCACTCACTGGCAGAGGCACGTACGGGTGCTGTGCTGGCTTTGAGTTGGCGGCTGGCATGGACGTCAGGTACCAGCCTCCGCCTCCATCCCTCGAGGGTAGGCGTGCTCCCTCAAAGCCTTGCTCCCCCCAGCCTGATCACACGCAGTTCTGCATTTCAGGCCCAGTGGCTGCCCTGGAGACATAACTCCTCCCTCTCTCAGGGGGAGACCCAGCTCCTGAGCAGGGCAGGCAGGCCTAGCCCTGGGGTGTTCCGAGGTCCCTTGCACCCATCTCTGAGGTGATCCTGCCTCTACAGAGCCCTCCACCCTGTGCAGGCCCCTGGACATCCCCTGCCCCTCCCCTGCAGGAACATGAGCTCTTTTAAGAGCAGTCACTGTGTGTTTTGTGCTCATGGGATGGATACCTCGGCACCTTTGCCTTACCCTCCCACCCCTAGCGAGGGAGGGCTGCGTCTTCCTGGAGCAAGGGGCCACGCGTCTTCCTCCTAAGGAGCTGGCTTCCTAAGGAAAGCTACAGAGCACCATATTGGGTGGGGAGAGAGAAACCACCCCCTGAGAGGGAGGGACACACAGGCCCCAGAGCTGGGGTGGACACAGGCCACAGCACTGCCTGTCCTTGGAGAAGCCACTGGAACTTCCAGGTGGTTTCAGGGGCACTAGCAGCCACAGGTGGTGAAACTCCCTCCCACCTCTGCCAAGTGGCATACACCTTCCACTCAGGAGCTGCTGGGATTTGCCTGGGGCGTGACTTGGAGGGGCCACCTCCAGGGATGGCTCTGGTGACCCTCTGTCTCCCTGCAAGGCTGTCACCAGCCTTCTTGAACCTCTCCCGGCAGCCTCCCTTGAAGCTGGCCTCACGGCAGCCGGCCCCCTCAGGTTCCAGGCAAGCACTCCAAGTTATATGGCCTCACTGGGGAGTCTGGGTCACTTGGGCAGGGGGAGGAGTGCAGAGAGGGCCCATGCCAGGCGGGGACTTGGGAGGTCCTGGCCTCAGAATATTCAGGGCTGCACCACTAGCTGCTTCAGACAGGGTGTGGCCAGGTGGGAAGGCCTCTCCACAGCAGCCCCGTGGCACCGGATCTGTGGTTCCGAGCGTGCATTGCAGGGGGTAGACAGCACACCCCGCCTCCACCCACCAGAAGCCAGAAGCATCTCCACCCAAGAGTGACAAGCACAGAGTCCCAGGCACTGTCAGACACCCCAGGGGACAAGACTGCTCCTGTTAAAAACCACTGCTTTATAGGCAGGTGGGGGATTGGTCAATCCAAGATAAACAGCTTTTGCAAACTGTGGATGATCCAGGATTTTTAAATTGTTTTAGCATACATTTAAAAACACAAATTTTGGCTGGGCACAGTGGCTCACTCCTATAATCCCAGCACTTTGGGAGGCTGAGGCAGGCGGATCACCTGAGGTCGGGAGTTCAAGACCAGCCTGACCAACACAGTGAAACCCCGTCTCCACTAAAAATACAAAAATTAACTGAGTGTGGTGGCAGGTGCCTATAATCCCAGCTACTTGGGAGGCTGAGGTAGGAAAATCACTTGAACCCAGGAGGCGGAGGTTGCAGTGAGCCGAGATCGCACCACTGCACTCCAGCCTAGGTGACAAGAGAGAAACTCCATTTCAAAAAAAAAAAAAAAAAAAAAAACACAAATTTGACCAGATGTGGTGGCTCACGCCTATAATCCCAGCACTTTGGGAGGCCAAGGTGGGAGGAGAGCCTGAGCCCGAGTTCGAGGCCAGCATGGGCAACGTAGTGAGACTCTGTCTCTACAAAAAATAAAAAGAAAGAACGTGCCATTGTCAGCTGAAGTGCACAACTTGGTGGCATTAGGTGTAGTCCCACTGCTGCGTATCCCTCCAGGTGAATGCAAGGTGGAAACTCTGTCCCCCACTAGACACGAATGCCCCGTTCCCTCCCCCCAGACACCAACGATCTGAATCTGACTACCTCAGGGGCCTCATGCAAGTGGAATTGTACAGTACAATATGTGTCCTTTGTGACCGGCTCAATTCACGGAGCCTAAGAACCTCAGGGTTCATCCGTGTGGTAGCACGCGACAGAATTCCCTTCCTTGTTAAGGCTGAATAACGCTCCGTGGCACGCACACACACACACACCCCGAATTTTCATTTATCAGTGGACTCTCGGCTCACTTCCACCTGCTGTTGTGAGCAACGCTGCTGTGAACGTGGGTGAATAAATACCTGAGACTCCGCTTTCAAGTCTGTTGGGTGTTTTCCCAGAAGTGGAATTGCTGGATCATACAGTAATTCTATATATAATTGTAATTTATTTTACAGGTAAGATCTTGCTCTGTCACCAGGATGGAGTGGCGTGGTGTGGCTGTAGCTTACTGCAGCCTGGAACTCCTGGGCTAGGGCGATCCTGCCTCAGCCTCCCGAGTAGCTGGGACTACAGGTGCCTGTCACCATGCCCAGGTGATGTTTAATTTTTTTGCAGAGATAGGGGGTCTCACTTTGTTGCCCGGGCTGGTCTTGAACTCCTGGTCTCAAGCGGTCCTCCTTCACCCTCCTGAACAGCTGTATAATTTTTCAAGGACCCACCACACTATTCCCCGCAGCAGCTGTACCATCTTACAGTCCCACCAGCAGTGTAGACCGGCTTCCAGGGGCTCCACGTCCTCACCAACACATGTTGTTTTCTAGTTTGTTTTTTAAAATAATCATCATTCTAATGGGTATCCAGGTCTTTAATATCACCTTGAATCACCTTCTGGGTATAAATGTGACAGTATCTCCGTCCTGCAGCTCAGATTCTTATTGAGGAAGAGACCTGTGTGTGAGAAACAGCTGAAATCACTACTGGAGGGTAGCTCCGTGGCTGAGGGCAGAGGGGCCGGGTGGGCCTTGCCAGGCAAATCTCCCTTACCAGCCCAGGAAGGTGGCCACACTGGTGCCCAGGGGTCTGGCCCACTCTGAGACCACCCCCCTCCCGGCATTGACTGAATCAGGGTGCTGAGATGCCTGGGGCTCCACCCTGCAGTGTACCTGTTAGAGGGACAGTACTGTGTGAGGCCTGGGGACCTGGGAGAGCAGGTGGAGGCTGGGAGGTGACAGCGGCAGCTGGGGGCCAGCCTGTAGTAAGCTTCCCAGGCAGTGACGGCGCATGGGGCTCTCCTGAAGTGGGTAGCTGCCTGAAGATGGCCGCTTCAGGCTGGCTACCCAGAAGGAGGGAGGGTCCTCCAAGGAGGACCACCCAGCCAAGCTGGAGGGGCCACCTGCAAATGCCTCTGTGGGACGCTAAGGTGCCTCCTTAGCATCTCTCTCGTAACTGGACTGTTTCTTCCCAGCACCTACTATGCAGGGTGACGAGTGTCTTGGGATGTGCTCCTATGTGTTGGACGTGCCTATTCCCCACCTAGGCCTTCCCCTGGGGCCTGAGCAGCGGCCCTTGTCCCCAGAGCCTGGCCCCTGCAGGTTCTCCCAGGAGGTGGCGGAGCAGGCAGGCTTTCAGATCGGTCAGCTGCATCTTAATAAAGCTGCTTGTTTTTCTTAGTCTCTTGAGACTTATTGTTATCAGAAGGGTGATTATTTGCATGGAAGTGGCTGTTTCCGTATTTTGCCTCAGCTCAACGCCCGTGCTCGTACAGCTCTGAATCCGCAGAGGAACAATGCCACCAGCTAGCGGCCACTCTGCGGTGCCCGGGCTTCCTGTGCAGCCCGGGCCTCGCCTGCAGCCTCAGCAGCACTCGAGTGCAGGAATCCCCACCAGCTTGAGGCGACGGGGAAGGGGACCTGTGCCCCGCCAGTGACCCCGATTCTGTCCCTTATCACAAAGGCAGGCTGGAGGAAAGGCGCCCGGCAGCTCCTGAGACCCAGCCCTGTGGTGAAGGTCCCTACCCTGCCCTGGGAGAATGTATTGCCTCATGGCTGAAGGTCCACACCATGGCCACAAGCGGCAGGCCAGGCAGCCTGGGGACTGTTGGGTGGCCTTGCTGCCATCACCGTCTTCGTTCTGTGATTATGTCACAAGAAAAAGCTGTCTTGGGGAGGAATCCAGAAAACATGTTCGGACAGATTGAGAAATTGAGGGGGTTAAAAAGCTATTTGAGAAGAGAGCTAGGCATGGTAGCTCACACCTGTAATCCCAGCGATTTGGGAAGCTGAGGCTGAAGGATCACTTGAGGTCAAGAGTTCAAGACCAGCCTGGGCAACATAGCAAGACCCGTTCATCTCTACAAAAAATTAGCAGGGTGTGGCGGCACGCACCTGTAGTCCCAGTTACTCAGGAGGCTGGGTCTGGAGGATGGTTTGAGCCCTGGAGTTCGAGGCTGCAGTGAGCCACGATCACACCACTGCACTCCAGCCTGGGCAACAGCGCAAGACCTTGTCTCAAAACGAAAAAAAGTCCAACATGGTGAAACCCCATGTCCACTAAAAACACAAAAACTAGTCGGGCGTGGTGGTGGGCACCTGTAATCCCAGCAACTTGGGAGGCTGAGGCAGGAGAATCGCTTGAACTTGGGAGGCGGAGGTTGCAGTGAGCCGAGACTGCGCCACTGCACTCCCACCTGGACGGCAGAGACTCCATCTCAAACAAACCACAGACAAAAACAAAACAAAACTGTTGAGAAGAATTGAGGCTAGAATGACAGCGGAATGGAGAGGAGATGGGGGGGAAGGCTGGGGATGTGCTGGGAGGGGCGTCTGAGAAATCACGCGAATGAAGAGTAAGGTCCTGGACGGACAGGGCCACTGTGGGGGCTGGAGACAGAAGCTGGGGTCACCACCTGCAAGAAAGTCCCCGAGGGCAAGATGCTGGCACCCAGCGTCCCCCCACGCCACAGTGGGCGCACAGACACTGCCTCAACTGCGGCACCCAGCAGCTGCCACTGCACCATGGTTTCCTGTATAGCCAAGATCCTTCAGCTAGGCTGAGACCCCCCACTTAGACTAAGATACCAACTTCAGAGATGCTGAAATATGCAGGAAAATACCCTGTGCCTCTCAGAACTGGTGAAATGGGGGAGATGCACCCCAAAGCTTCCGGGGGGGGTCTGCACTGCAGGAGGGGGTCCTGGGCTGGCCACAGAGCAGAGGATGCCGGCGGGGCCGGGGGAAAGGATTACGTGCTTACTTTGTGCAATTAAAAGCTGATAGACAAAGGATGTCGACGACGCCATCACCCTTTATAATTAAGAAGATAATTTAATCACTGCTATTAAAACCTAAGCCTCCCCCACCACATGGGCTGGTTTTTGCAAAATACTTCTGGTTCTGCTGTTTCCCACACACAGACCTGGCAGCGGTTAAGAGACACATTGTGTCCGAAGTTTCATCTGAGGAGCCCATCTGGTTTGAAGGGAACAGAATCAAAAGCACCAGTTGTGTTTTTTGAAATCCAGAAAGTGTATGAGGTAGCACCAGGAAAAAGGTGTCATCCTGCCCTCCCTAGGGCTGCGTGCCACTCTGCCAGGCTGGGGATCTTGTCCCCACCCGCTTCTTGGCCAGGCTCTGCAGGATGCTCTTTTGGTGGGTGAAGGAGCTTGGCAAGGAGGAGGGGCAGGATGGTGCAGGTGCTCGCCGACCCTGTGCACGGGGCCTCAATGGAACCCACAGGGAGGGAGAGAAGTCAGAAATGAACGTCCCAGTGCCCATGGCTGACACGGGCCTCCACAGTACACAGAGAGCTTCTCTGTACAGGGCTGGGGTCAGCACCACAGCTGAAGGGGAAACTGAGATACGGAGTCTCTGGAACACGGGCCGCATGCTCTCCCTGGGGCCCAGCTCCTGGTTGAGCTGCACTGCCACACCGGAGCCATCCCTTTCGTCCTAGAAGCAGCTCCTTGCCCACCACTCTTCCTCCACCAGCGAGAGGTGAGGCTGCCTCTGCCCTCGGCAGCTGTGGCCACGTGGAATTCTCTGGTATGCAGGTGCTTTGATCTGCGGCACGCCTGGAGATCAGGGCCTCAGCCTCACACAACTGTCATCGAAAGGATCCACACACCCCATGGACTTCCCCAGCTGGAGGGTACACTGCAGGGTAGGGCCTGGAGCTCACCAGGCCAGGGTCTGGTCTCCCTCCGCAGTTTCAGACTCACCTGTCCCACAGCCAAGCCCCAGCATGCTCCTGCCTCTTCGCCTCCAGTGCTTTCCTGGGTGAGCGCCCATCGTCCCTTTGACAAAGGGCACATGCTGTGGAGGGCCCAAGGTGGCTCTGGGCCTGGCCTTGTCCTCTGAAAACACGGAGCAGGGCTACTGCAGGATCGTCCAGCTGCACGCCCAGGTCCTGGGGGCCTGGTGTAATGGACCAGGGGGGATGCAATGGTGTAAAGGGGTGTGGATGGTCCCACCCCCGATTAGTCAAGAATGTATCTATTTCCTGCATTGTGCATCTGCTGTTTCTGGAGAGTTTTCAAGAGTTAGCAGTCTGGGGGCTCTTCTGGTCTCTCGTCCTCCTGAGTCCTGGCAGCTGGACGTCTGGAGCCAGGCTAGGGCAGGGGAACGGGGGACTCCAGACCAGCTGGGGGACCCAGAGGAGGATGCTCGGGGGAGCCCAACAGCTGAGGGGAAGCCTATGGGGGAACAGTGGTGGGACAAGCCCCGTTTTCCACACACCACACTGCCCAGCACAGCGGCTCACAGAAGGGGTGGGGCAGGTGTGCCTGACGAGGAACCTAAAACAGGGAACAAGAATGATGGGAAGGAAGGACGGCCACTGTGAGTCCAATAGCTCAGCTAGGACAAATCACCGTAGGCCCAGTGGCTTATAAACAATGGACATTTATTTCTCCCAGTTCTGGAGGCTGGAGGTCTCTGAGCAGGGTAGCCGTCAGCTAACGGGAATTCATAAGGGCTCCACCCTTGTGACCTAATCACCCCCTAAAGACTCCACCTCCTGACACCATCACCTTGGGGGTGAACACTCAGATCACAGCTGTCACAGAGGAAGCTGCTGGAAGCCAGGCCTTAGGGCAGCTGCCCACGTGAATGTCAGCTCCACAGGAATGGTAGTGGCTGGGGCATGGCCCAGACAGCACTGGCAGCCGGCAGGCAGTCACCGAGCACTGGCTGAGGTCTGAGAGCACGAGGGACGGTGAGCAGCGGCCTGCTCGAGCCTTGCAAACACACAGCCAGCGGAGGCTGCCGCCCAGACGCCGGCCTGTGAGCTCTCATTTACGAGAAGTTCTCAGATGCACAAACTCATCTGTGGGGGCGGAGGGGAGGAAACCCACGCCCCTGGGGGCCATTGCCCAGCCTGGGAGCGCCCTCAACAGCAACAGTGTCAGTGTGGTGACCCATGGCCTGTGAGCCACGGAGCACCTGGAATGGGGCCAGTGAGGACCTGAACATTAAATGAATCCTAGTTTATTAGAGTGTGTGGCTGAGTGCGATGGCTCATGTGTGTAAGCCCAGCACTTTGGGAGGCCAAGGCGGGCCTCGGGGGATCACCTGAGGTCAGGGATCACCAGAGGTCAGGAATTTGAGAGCAGCCTGGCCAACATGGTGAAACCCTGTCTCTACTAAAAATACAAAAATTAGCCAGGCATGGTGGCACATGCCTATAGTCCCAGCTACTCGGGAGGCTGAGGCAGGAGAAATCGCTTGAACCTGGGAGGCGGAGGTTGCAGTGAGCCAAGATCGAGGCATCACACTCCAGCCTGGGCAACAGAGTAAGACTCAATCAAAAAAAAAGGATGTGAACAGGCTGCCAGTAGCAGCCTGCTGGATGCTGGGTGCTCCATCTTGCCTAGCCATTGAAACAGCAGGGGCACGTGGACAGGCGTGGAGCCGCACACCCAGGGTTCTTGTGCACTGCTGTGTGTCCCACTCTCACTTACAAACACTGGGTTTCTCTTCGTTCAGGGGAGAGCTTTTCCTCCCTTTAGCTTTGAACAAAACCAAGGCGGAGGTCTCTCTAATGGCAACCCCCAGCACACCCTGGATGTGGAGTGTGGAATGGCTGCTTTCCTACAGCAAGAGAGGGAGGCCCTCTGCAGGGCAAAGCCCCGCCCACTGTGGGGCACACGGGTAATGGCTGCCCTGAGCTTGCTTATGTAGGTAGGGATCAGCACTCAGGAACGGGCAACCACAGCCGCACCCCCCTCCCCGCCCCCAGTGCATCTCCAAAGCCGTTCTCACAGAGCCTGCAGGCCACTGGGGCAGCTGCTGTAGAAGTCTTCACACTCTGGTGCTAAATGCCCTTTCAGGCTTTGGGTGGTCCTTGGAGACCCCCCTCCCACCCTAGACGGGCCTTTGGGAATGGTTCCTACCATTCAATTACTAAGACCCCCACCAGGGCAAACGAGTACAGGAAGAACAGGTCCAGTTGGGGGTGGACATCTCGAAACTCCTGGCTGTGCCCTCGAGGAGGTGGCACCCAGGCTGCCACTGCCACACGAGGTGATGAGCCGGGTGGCCTAGAAGGCAGAGGTTGCCACAAACACACTGGGACAGGCACAGGAGGTGGGGGGACAGAACCTCAGCCACGTGCACTTCCCGTTCATCTTGTGTCCAAGTCAGCAGCAACCTTGGCTCTGACCGGCTGTCAGCCCTTCCTGCTTGCGCTCAGGAAGGGAGGGATCAAAGAGTTCCTCTCCGCCCCATCCCTGGTGTTGAGTTAATGGGGAGAGGTCCCTTAGCCACCTGGCCTGGGGAAAAATGCTTCACACACAGGTCTCAAGATGACTCATGGCCACGGTCATTGTGCCCCCTGGCCAGGTCACTCCGTAGGGACACTCACAGCAAATAAAGTCAATAAGCAGGGAACACCGGGCCTGGGCTAGGCCAGCAGGGGAAATGCTAGCAGAACAGAGCTGCCTGTTTTCGTCTTTCCGTGATCCCATCCCGGTCAGGGTCTTCTCCCCCTCCCCAGCAGCGACCGGCAGTGTCTGTCATGACCCTCTTCCCAACTTCCCTGGAAAAGCACAAGCATCTGTCCCGAAAACAGGCCAGGGCACAGGCCCAAGTCCCAGAATAGGGACAACTCCAGGTGTGAGGAATCTAAGTAAAAAGGCAGGATGCACACCTGGGCGGTACCGCCAGCCCTGGGGAGGTTGGGATGAGTCCGGGCGGTGGGGAAGGTGGGGGTAGTGCGCAAGCCTGGCGGGTGGGGCCTCGGGGAGGGGGAGGGGCATTGAGAACCCCGAGAGGGCGGGGAAGAGGGCAGGGGGCGGGGCGGGCGCTGCGGGACCGGGACCGACCTACAGTCTGCGGGGATAGGGGCTAGGGAGACCCTGAGAGCCCCAACTCGCCCCGGACTCGCTGTCCTGGAGATCCTCAACGCGATCTAACTGGGCGCAAATAAATGGACACGCAGGCAGCTTCCAAAAGAGGCGAAACCGTTTATCAAGTCGGCGCCGGCGCGGTATCTACAGTATCTACAGTATCTACACGTATCTACACCGCCTGCAGGCGGGGCTCTCGCGGTTGTCTATACTGCAACTGCCGGCCGGGCCGCGGGCGACGCGGTCTCGGGGGAGAACAATAAATATCACTTCCTTCCGCCTCCGACCGGGCGCTTTGGCACTGGCAGGCGGGGACCCCGTGGCCCTCGGGGCCGGGGAAGGACCCGCGGTGGCTTCAGGGACTGAGGAACCGGAAACTTCGAGAGCCCAAGGGGCTAGGGGGTAGCGAGGGTGCCCCCATGGCTTCGAGGCTGGGAAGGGGGAGACCCGCGGTGGCCCCTGGGGCTGGGGGGAACGAGTTCCTTGCTGGCCCTTGGGGCAGGGTGGCCGGGCCCCGCGGCCCTCGGGGCTGTGCGGGGACGGGCGGGGGCGCGGCGGGGACCCGCGTTATCTGGGCAGTAGTCGTAGGAGCCGGGCGGCGCGGCTCCCGCCGACGAGTACATGTTGGCGGCCGCGGCGGCGGCGGCGGCGGCGGCGGCGGCGGCGGCGGCGGCCGGACTCACGGGGTGGTGGTGGTGATGCGGGTGCGCGTGCGGGTGGTAGCCGTGGCCGCGCAGGCCGGGCAGCGGGGCAGGGCGCCGGCCGGCTCTGGCCCCGAGGTAGTGGTCGTAGGCGGTGGCCGGGTACTTGTAGGGGTGGTGGTGCAGCGGCTCCGATGCGCCGGGCGCCTCCAGGCGCAGCTCGGGGTGCGGGGGGCTGGGCCGGCCTCCGGGCGCGCTAGGCAGCGGGACCAGGCCGCCGGCGCCACCGGCCCCGGACAGCGCGGGGCTTAGCACCCGGGCCAGCAGCTGCGGAGGGTGCGCCGGGTCCCCAAGCACGGCCGGCCCGCCCGCATCGCGCTCGAATTCTCGCCGGGCCTCAGCCGCGTCTGCGGGAGGGCCGAGTAGTGAGCGCTGCCGGCCGGGGCCGCCGAGGAGCTGCGCCGCCCCCACGCGAGGTCCCAGCGGGAAGAAGGCGCTCGGCCGCACTCGGCGTTCCCCGACCCGTCGGTGCGAGCCTGCTCGAGACCCCGCGCCGCCGGCGTCCCAAGCCCTCCCCGGGGCCCGCGCCCCTCTGCGGGCGGCGGCGGCGGCAGCGGGCGGGGCGCAGCCGTCGGGCCGGGCGGGCGAGTGCGCGCTTGCCCGCCGCCGCGGCCGTTGTGCAACCGGCGCGAAAGCCTGGAGCGCCCCAGGGGCGCAGGCGAGGTCTGGCGAGGCCGCCGGCCCGGGTGGAGCGCGCACAGGGCTGCGACCCGGATCCCACAACCCCGGCCCTACCTTTTCCGCCCCGCTGGGCTGCGTTGGAGAGGCCACGGGGTTCCGCGAGCGCGCGAAGGCGCTCATGAGCGGCAGCGCGCCGGGCCGGTGGTTCCGGGGCCTGCGGGTGGGGAGGCGGGTCAGGGCGGCGCCCGCACCAGGCGCCTGGCGCTCAGTCTCTCGGGAGGACACTCACCAGTCCTCAGGGTCGCAGTCCCGGAAGCCTTTGGCGAAAGGATTGCTGGCAATCTTGAGCTGCGTGATCTGCGGGGAGGTGGGTGTGAGCAACCGCTGGAGCCCTGCGGCCCCGGCCACCCGACCTCGGCGGACAGGGGAGTGTTAGGAGAAGCGCACCAAGGAAGGGCCTCTGCTGCCCCGACAGGAACCGGCCCACGTCTGCCCCTCCCCTACAGAGCTCGGGGCCTCCCTCCTGCGGGGGAGTGAAGGGGTCTGAGAAACCTCCTCTCCCACTAGGGAACCCCTTTCTGGTGTCCCCCAAGTGGATGGGGGATGGAGACTTGGCTCCTGGCTGGGATGGGAATGTGGTCACCTCCACCCCCCACTGTGGGTGGTGGGGAGGGGGGGGACAGAGCGGGTGCCCTAGGAATCTGAGTAAACCTCAGATCAGGCCCCTGATGGGGGAGTTTCCTGAATGGTTTGGAAAACAAACTTTCAGGACGAAGTGACAGTTGCCGCTGGAGAGGTCAAGCTGATAGGAGGCTGGGCCAGCCAGCCTCGGGAGGGAGGGGGCTGCTTGAGGCCCCTGGGAGTGGGGCTCCTGGTTGGGGCTCCACTGGGACCACAGCCTGCAGGTCTAAGTGAACCCACTGTCCCCAGGCGGCAACTGAAAATGACACCCGCTTTACCAGAGGTGTTGAATCCGCCCAGGTCCTCCCCGCAGGCCCTCACCCGATGGTTCTGGTAGGCAGTGACCGCGGTGAATCGGGTCTCCTCGAACACAAAGGTTTTGAAGTTCTCCTCGGCGTATTTCTCGCTATCCTTGCGCGGGTCCACATAGACAACGTGGAAGCGGGGCTGGTATCTGTGCATGGAATTCAGAATAATCTGGAAGACAAGGTGGGGGAATCAGCTCCAGCGGTGGGGCTGGGCTGAGGATCTGGGGGTGGGAGCCAGGAAACGGCTGAGGTCTGAGTTGGCAATGAGTTTCCCGGATAAGTTGGGCAAAACCCTTAATTCAAAGATGAAGCTGGGCCACGGGGCCAAGAGGAGGCTGTGACCCACTGGTGACTGCCAGGAATGAACTCAAGCGGCAAAAGATCCGGGTTTAGGTTTCTTTCCTTAGGTGCCTCCCCCAGCGGCCTCGCTGGTCTGGACTCCATAAAGCCTCTTTCCCCAGCCTCCTTCCATTAAAAAAGCCTCCTGCATAAAGTCAGGAGCGGGCTGAGAAAAGGAGGGTGACCCTTTTCCCAAGGCGTAGGCCCACTGGGCTGTGCGACCCCTGACCAGAGGCTGCTCTCCTCATCTGCACCCCAGTGCTGCCCAAGCTCCGCCTCAGCCTCTGGCCTCGCAGGGACTCTAAAGGACCTCCTTGGGGACAACCCGTAGCCTGCTGGGGACAGCCGAGGGCCTGGGGACTCTACAGGCCCCTCTCGGGACAGGCAGGTGCCTGGGGACTTTAGAGGCCTTGCAGGACAGCCAGAGCCTGGGGAGGCAGTCGCTCACGTGGCCGTTGTCGTCCAGCAGGTTGTTGGTCAGCTTGAGCTTGTCGAAGGACACGATTTGCTTCATCCACTGAGCTCCCTTGGCAGGCGAGTCGGGGTGGTAGTGCACGCGGCCTGGCGTGGCAGGGTCGGCCTTCCCCGCCACCAGCCAGGAGGAGCTGTGGAAGGCATACCTGGAGCGGCACGGGGTGGGGTTGTGCATGTGGACACCAATACAGAGGGCCTTGACCTGTGTGCTGGGCGAACCCTAACAGTGCCTCTGAGGGGTTTCCCCGCCGCTGAGATCGAACCCTTTGCTGCCACATGGGCTGGGAGCTTTTCCGAAGGGGACTGTGGACTAAACAGAGAACTCCCACCCACCCCAACACTCAAAACAATCAGGGAACTGGACACCCCGTGGGGCACCGAGATGGGAGGCCGGGCCTCCGCCGCCTCATTTCGCTGCATGCGGGTCCGCCTGCCCCAGTGCTCCGGGTGGTGGGAGCCCACACTTGGCATTGCCGGCAGCCTCGGGCACAGGGCAGCGCGCATTCTCTTTATTAATTGCTGTTAATTGTCTGGGCGGCTGAGGCCCGCCCTGCATAATCTCTCCCGGCCACCCCACCTTTCCGGCCCAGCTCCAGGACCCGGAGTTCACTGGGGGATGGGGGGAAGGGGACTAGGCGCTCAGGCAGGCCTCCTGGGAGAGGGGGACTTGAAGAAGTCCAGGGCTGAGGACTTGGCTGACCAGCCTAGGGCCGCGCAAGCCCAGGGGCGCAAGAGTCGTCTGGAGCCTGTGGGATCGGGTTCAGAGAGCACATGGGGTGGGGTTGTGGGTCGGGTGGAGATGGGAGTGGAGGAGGGAGCAGGTTGAGAGGTCCGTTGGGCAGCGCGGCAGGTGCCTAAGGAGTTTCATGGTGCAAATCGTACCTGAGAGTTGGGTCAGCAGGCAGAGACCCACCACATCCCAGGGTGCCCTCCCGGACCCCGCACGCTCACCGGTAGCGCTTATCGTCCACCGGCACAAAGTCCATGAGCAGCATATAATCGGCCATGGGATCCATGCCGAAGAGCTTCACTTGGAAGGTGGGGGAACATCCGCCTGGGGGTGATGAGGCCTCAGGTCACCCTAGCTGGTGGAAAGCAGCCCCGCTTGACCCACCCGGGCTGGTAGCCCCCTCTGCTCCGCCCTTCCCTCCAGCCTCTGGGGGCTGCTGTGTCATCCCAGCCCTTGGGCTCCATCGCTCCCGGCTTAGCTAATCTAATCTGGGCAGGCCCCCACTCAGCTGGGAGCTTGGCACGGCAGGGAGCCTCCTGGGCCCTTCCTGGACACAGAAATGGCCGGCCCAGGGCTGGAGCCCCTACCTTCGGAACCTCGGCCGCATAAACCCGGCCTCGCCCTTGCCCACTTTTTGGCCTCCAGGTCCCTAACATGCCACCTTAGCAGAGCCTCCCCAGCTTGATCGAAGCAGCTCCCGGCTCCAGCAAAGTGAAACCGGGTATCCGTGTGATTTCAAGGGGTACCCGCTGCCCCTTTAGCGGGGTCTTCGGCTGTTCCCCAATCCCCTCATCGAGGCGAGGACTCAGAGCCCTCACTCCCCTGACTCTCGGGCCCTGGCCCCATGATACAGTCTCTCCACCTTCCTCGGCACAGGCAAGCTTCTGCTCCCCTTAAGACACACAACCCCAAGACGCAGCTACCCAGGGTGGACTTGGCCTGTGTCTTCCCTGCTCCTCAAATCTCTCCCAATTTGGACCCTGGCTCAGTGACCGATGAGGGCTCTTGAAAGGACATTCTGCAGTGTCTGGACGGGTGTAGGCCGTGGGGCTACCCCCACATGATGGCGCAGCAGTAGTGGCCACAGGGGCCCTTCAGGACAACACAGGGCTTGGCCCTCACTTGCCCTCCCCCACTACCTCCCCTAACAAGCAACTCTTGAAGGCGGTGGGCAGAAGACAGATGCCAGGAGCCAGCCTCTAGGACAGGCCTGCTCCCTCCCCCCCACCCGAAGCCTCTACAGGCTGGAGGGTGCTGTGGAACATGGGCTCCTGGGTGAAGCCCAGTGCAGACAAGGCCCTTGCTGGGCTGGCCTGAACCAGAGGCTGGGCTGCCGCTGTCCTCAGGAGGGCCTGTGTGCCTGGGGGACAGCAAGGAGGGCCTGGAAAAATCCACAGAGCTGGAGCGGAGCACAGGCCTAGGCCTGGGTTCCTGAGGAAGGACGCCGGCGGCGGGGAAACAGAAACCACGAGAAGGCTTTGCAAACAGGCCCTGAGTTTCCCTTGGCTGTTCGGACACGGAGCTGGTGTGTACATTAGACACAGCCCGGCACCCGCCTTTGTCTACTGGTCAAATCGGGTGCATCTGCAAAACGTGTTCCCCTTCTCTCTTGGTCTTTAAAACAAATACAGGCCAGTTGGGAGGTGGTGGCGGCTGGCCACAGAGTGAGGCCCCACAACTATGGGGATCTAGGCTGGAGGAAACTGGGGTAGCGACTTCCACCCAACAGAGCATGCTGTCTTGAGGGCAATCCTCTCCTGAAAGTGTCCGACAGTTGCCCAGCTTCTGCTCTTTATGTTGCCCGCATGGACTGAACTCCAGAACCGAACCAGAGTTTCCTTGAGGTGGAAAACCTAGGAGACAGCCCGGCAGGCGAGGCTCCCTGCGACGTCGCCGCCTGCCCCAAGCCGGGTGCGCTCCAAGTCGGCCCGTTTCTGGGCTGCACGGCGTCCTGGGGCTGCGAGGCGGGGCGGGTGAATCCCGCGGGGCTCCTCGCCGGTTCCCCGTGCGGCCCGCGCCTTCTCCTCGCCCCGGCGGAGGATAGGTGAGTGTTAGGAAGGGGAGCGCCGGGCGGCTGTCGCCGGAGCCGGGACCGCGGAGAACGAAGGAGGCAGCGGGGGCCCAGAGGGGCCCACAGGTGGCCGGGCCGCGCCTCCGACCCTGCTTTCGGCCGCTCGCGCGGATCCGGCGGAGGCCCGCGGCCCGGGCGGCAGCACGTGGGGAGGGTCGCGGCGTGGGGGAGGGGCGCCCTGACCTGCCGGCCTTGGTGACGATCATCTCTGTGCCCAGCTGGTTGAACTCGTCCCACAGCGCCTTCATCTCCAGCTGCACGCTCACACCGGCCACCTTCGCGTTCTTCTTCACCGGCGCCTTGGCGGCCGCGCAGCTGGCCCCGGGGCCCTCGGGCTCGGCGGCGGCGCTGGTGGCGACCCCGGCGGCCGGCGCGAACGGGTAGGCGTGCGGCGGCGGCGGGCCCGGGACGCCGGGGGCCGTGGCGGCGCACGGGTCGTAGCGCGGCGGCGGCGGCGGGGGCTCGCGCGGGCCGTACGGGTCGGCGCCGGGCGACGCGGCGCCCGGGAAGCCCCCCGCGGCCCCCAGGCTGCTCAGGCTGCTGGCCGTGAAGGCTGCAACGTCGCAGAAGTGCGAGAGCTGCGTGAGCCACGGGCTGGACACCGGCGGAGATCATGACCTCGCGGGCCGCCGCCGCCGCCCCCGCCGCCGAGCTGAGCGCTGCCCCGCGCCGCGGGCCGAGTGGCGGGCGCCGCGCTGCGTGCGCCCCGGGCCGCGCAGCCCCACACCGCGGGCCGGCCCGAGGAGGCGCCCGCCCCCGTCCCGCCGCGCCCCCCACCCCCGCGCGCGACAATGGCCTCGCTTCCCTCCCCCGGCCCTCGCCCCCCCCCCCGCCCCTTCCCCTCCCCCGGCCCCCGGCCCCCGCCCGCCGCGGCTCGCTGGGCCGGGGCCCCCGACCGCCCGGACCGGCTCCCCGGTGCGCCAGCCCGTCGGCCGCCCCTCGCTCTGCCGCCTGCCCGCGTGCGTTCTCCTCTCTCCCTCCCAGGCGTTCTTTCCCAATTTGCTGTTTTACTTTTCTCTTCCTCATTTAAATTTCCCGTTCCGATCATCTTTCTTCTTCCCTATCTCTGTAGTTTCTCTTTATTTCTGTTTTACTTTCCACCTCTTCCCCTTTCGTCCAACCTCGCCTTCCTTTTCACTTTATTTCTAATCATACTTTGTCTTTCTTTTAGTTGGTGCCTTTCCTCTTATTTCTGTATGTCCTTCTCTATTTTTCATGTATTTTCTTTAAAAAAAAATAAAAACTAAAGTCTTTCCTTTTCTTCTTTTTTATGACTTTACTGCCTTAAAATTTCTCTTCATTTTGTCTCGTCTCTTTCGCTCTTGCTTTTTATTGCCTTTTTGTGTCTTTCTGCTTCTCGCCTAAGTTTTTCTTCGAGTTTTCTGTGTTTCCTCCACTTTGCTTAATTTGGTCTCCTCAGCTTCCTCGCAGCTTTCTTTCTCTCCATCTGTGAAACTCTCCTGCACTCTCCTCTCTTACCAACTTTCCTCCCCCCATCCAAGCTCACGGCCACCTCTGCTCTCCTTCCCAGCCTCACTCGCCCTCTTCTGGGCCTGCGTCTACCTGCGTTCCCATCTTGGAAGCTGGGCCCCCAGGCTGGTGGACTTGATACGCTTTGGGCGGGATGCCGGCTCTTCCTCTCTGCCCCCACAGTTGCAGCCAGAAGCCTGGAGCCCACCCTATCAAGAGCTGCCTCCACCTACTCTGCACCCGGGCCCCACAGCAGCTGAAGCAGGGGGTCTGGCGGGCGGGCCAGTATAGACACAGCCTGGAGACTTACCTTCCATGTCCCTGGTGACGGTGCTGAAGTGCATCGCGGCCGGGGGATCCTGGCAGCCAGCGAAGCTTCACCCGGTCAGAGGACCCCGAGCCCTGATGGGCAGTATGCTCCGCCGCCTCAGCTGCAACCAGAGAGGCGATGCTGAACGCACTGGCCCGGGGAGACAGCGGGCTCCGCGCATCCATAGGCGCCCGGCGGCCTGACCGGCGCCGCCTCCGACTGCGTGTGCCCAGCCACACCGCGCCCAGCCCAGCCCACGGAGTCCGGGGGCGGGGGCCTGTGGTGCCACTCACAGCCGGGGGCCCCTGGCCCAGAGGATTATGGCGTCATGGGCCGCCAACTTGGGGCTAGTAGCAGCCGAGGGGTCTAGACGGGTGGAGCACCCTGGAAGTGCAGGGCCCTCCTGCTTTCCAAGCTCCCTGCCCCTTCCTCCGTTCCCAGGGACCTCCATGATCAACGCCCCTTGAACATCCCGTTGCTCCTGCCAAGGCTCAGCCTTCCTCTCTGCCGTGAAACCACCGTCAGCTTCTACAGCCCCCCAAGGAGAGGAGTCTATGCCAGCAGCACCCAGCCCTAGCCTGAGGTGGCAGGGCACCCATGACACACCGAGTGGCTGCCAGGGTCCAGCCCTGCCCCTGCCCTTGGCCCCCCTCCCGCCTCCACCTCCTCCCTGGCTGCCCCTGCACCTGGGTGAGGACAGGGCAGCTCAGGCTCTCACGCCGCAGCGTCCTCTGTTCCTCCGCCAGCAGAACAGGACCCAGCTCAGTAAATGCCCAACAGCCCCCTGAAGTTGGCTCACTATGGTGGCTGGAGACCCCAGCGGAGGGACGCTGCCCAGGCTGCGCAGCCCAGGAGCCCGAGCGTCACGCGCACTTGCGCGCACCGCCCGCCTCTGGCCAGGACGCTTATACATCCGGAGGGTGGGCAGTGCCCGCTCCTCCGACCTCCCTGCGCACCGGCCGGGTGCAGGGAGGGCCGGGGGCGGGGCCTGGCCGGCCTCGGGAGCCGAGGACATGAGGACAAGTTGGAGAACTTCAGGCCACCGGGTCGGATGCTGCCCCTCGGCACCCAGCAGCCAGGCTGCCTGCCGGGAGAAGCTCTGTGCCCCGACCTAGCTGGGCAGAGTGAGGGCGAGGCCTGGCCCTCAGCCTGGCTTCTAGGCCCAGGGATCCCAGACACCAAGGCCTGACTTGGCCGTGCGCTCCCCCACGTATGTCTCCGGGGTCTCCTCTGATCAGTTCAGCACACCCATTGCCTTCCTGTCAAGGGTCTTTCCAGCTGGGTGTCAACCCCGGAGCCTCTGTGCCTCACTGGAGCCTCCCTGGTGCTGGTGGTCAGGGCCACGGTTTGCAAGGCCTCTCTGTATACAACCTCATTGTAGCCGTCGTTTTGAATGCTTGAGAAAGGAGTGGGGAGGCAGGCCGCCTCTCCCAGGGTTTTTAGGATCTCAGGGCCTCAGACCCTGGGCTGGAGAGGATGCCGGGTGGGGAGCTGGGAAGGCACAGTAACTGGGGCTAGGGGACTGGGTGCCAGTGGCGAGGCTGGCCCTGGGCCTGAGGTCCAGGAACGCATGTGAGTCCAGGGCTGCAGAGGGTTGGGTGTACGAATAGTGCTGCCTGTCTGGGATGTGGTGTGTGTCGCTGCACTTATGGGGTGCCCCATGTCCTGCCCCCCACCCCTGCTGCCTGCAGCTGGAGCTTATTGGGCCATGTAAGAAAGGGAAGCTGTCCCCCAGTGCATTTCTCTTGCCGAGCGGCTATTCTGAGCCATGACAGTGACAATGACTTGTGTCTCTCAGTGTCACTGAGGGGACCCAGGGACAGGTCCAGTGAGGAGTGCAGTGTGGGCACGGACCAGTGTGGGGAAGGCCCCCTTCCCTCCTCTCTGAGCAGAGCCAGCCATTGTCCACAGGAGCTGCTCCTTCGGGAAGGGACAGTCCCACTGGAGGTGGACGGGAGGGACGCTGGTGGCCGAAGATCTGGTAGTGTTGCAGGAGACAGCCTGTGTTGACCGTCTGTACCCAGAGAGACCTGGGCTGTGGGAGGTGGGGGTGGGGCTCCTGCATATGCCCAGCCTGTGGGTGTGCCCGTTTGTGTCCTGTGCACATCTGCACACACCTCAGCGCAGTGGCCAGATGTGGGGTTGTGGGTGAGGCCAATATTGAGGAGAAGTGAAAGTGAAAAACCCTGGGGCCTCTTGGAGGCTCTGGGCCAGCCCCTAAGGATTGGTCCAGAGTCCCCAGACCTCTGCACCTGAGGTATGTAGGGGAGCAGCAGAGCCTTCCAGCCCCATTAACCCCTTTGTGCCTGAGCAGGACCTGCGGGCAGGCAGCCTTGGCCAGCGTGCCAGCAGCAGAAGAGGCCGTCAGGGTGGAGAATACCCTGGTCAACCAGATGGGTGCTGGGAAGAGGTGAGGGCCCCACCCAGGCCACTCAGTCAGCCGACCCTACCCCACCCGCTGCCCATACTCACTCGCTGGATTTCATCCGAAAATCGACTGGGACCCCCATTCCCCACTGCCCAAGTCTGGGACCCAGCAGGAGCCCTCTGCTAAAGGGGTCCAAAGCCCTTGAAGTGTGAGGCCGACCGAGCCTCCAGCCGGAGCCGCGGCTTCACTGCCCAGCGGGATAGGGCTCCTTGGATCCTCCCTCCCGCCTAGGGCACAGCCCTGCCGTGGTCTGCCGCCTCGCCACCCACCCGCACTTCTGATCACCCGCCGGCACCCCATCCGTCGTACCCTCCCACAGCCCGGAGTGTGGCCCTAGCCCCGCACACGCGGGCTCCGCACGCGAACCCAGCACCTTGGCACGGCCCGCGGCAAGTGTTCTTCCCTCACCTGGCCCGGCCGCGGCTCCCTTCCGCCTCACTCCCCCCTGCCGGCCGCACCTCCACGGCCGCGTGGTAGGAAGCCTGACTGGGAACTGCCCGACCTGCATCGGAAAGATGAGGCGCGGCTGGGGGTCAAAGGGTCTGTCTCCTCCGGGCTTGATGCAAGACTGGGGCCTGGGACGTCTGTCTGCTCCTCCGTGTGCAACGCGCAGCAGAGACGAGACCCCCACTTCTCCCAGCCAGGGCGGAGGGGGGAACTGTGATGAGACCATTTTACAGGCCGGAAAACCGAAGCTTGCTTTCCTGTAGCCGGTAGGTAAGGGGTGGGGACAAGAGGCTTGGGCGAGTGCGGGAGGCTGGAGGGGACGAACGCCACCGACACTCTGCAGCTTTTGCTCTCTAGGCTGCACCTCAGCCCTGCCCGAGGGGAGTCCGGTGTGCTGAGAGCTCGCCCCCACCCCCCACTTCGTAGTTGTGGGTGAAGCAAGCCCTACCTAATTCCAGAAGATCTTTTCCAGCGCAGGGGAGGCTGCCCCCGGAGGACGGTTGCCGCCCATCTGTCTGCCCAGTTCCACCTCCTCTGGGCACACGTGGCTCCCTCAGGGGGAGCCTTCAGACAGGTGCTCTCATGCCCACCCAGCAGGACCCCCTTCCCCACCTCCTGTCCATAAATGCACAACGCCTCCCCCACAGCTCAGAACTCTGAGCGCTGCCGGGTTGCACGCACCCTCGTGCACCCCGGGGCTCGGTGGCTGGCAGGCAGCGCAGCAGGATCTTTGGGCTGGGCTGGGTTCCCCAGGCAATTTGCGCCCCCCGGCATTGGTCCAGGCCACTTGGGGCACATATACACACAGAAGGGACCGGCCAGAGGTTCGAGATGCACTGGGGACCCCTCCTCTAGGCCTCAGAGTATGGAGAGAGCACAGAGGAGCCGGGCTTTACTTGACCCTGCTAATTCATTTCAGGATGAACCGCCTGGAATTGCTTACAGCGCCTGCTTGGACGAGGCCTCGGGGTCTCCGAGAAGGCCCACCGCCAGGAGCCGCCCTCACTAGCCTCCCTCCCGCCATCGGCCGCTCCGCCCCGGGGCCACAGAGAGGGGCGGTGGGGTGGCGGGGGCCCAAACTTCGCCGGGAGCCGGGACAAGCCCGAGCGCCCAAAGGCTCTGCCGTCTCCTCCCCGTTCCACTCCCACCTCTTGACTCCCTGCCCTCGGAGGCGGCGGGCGCCTGCACAGCAGCCTCAGGCGCTCCCCAGTGGTCCCTCCATCCCACAAAAGTGTTTCGCCCACAGCAACGCGAAGGCGACATTCCGGGTGACCCTCGTGGGCGCGCAGAAGCCGAGGTCCTGAGCCTAGGAGGCGGGCGGGTGGGGCCGCGTGCTGGGGCTGTTCTCGGGGCCGCTGCGCTGTGGCCTCTGTCCCTTCATCAGCCCCCAGCCACTGAGCAGGGAGAAGAACCGCGTGGGGGGCCGCGGGGGAGGAGCCGGCACAGGCACGGGCGCTGGGGTCTGCATCAAAGCCGGGGGTCGCATGTTTGGTCCTGCATGCCGAGGCGCTGGCGGGGAGTGACGTCTGCCTCTTCGCATAGTAGTGGGTTTGCAGACCCTGGGGTGGTGCAGAGTTAGAAATGGGGGGGCTGTGGGGACTCCTGGAGTGGGAGGGGCCCAAGCCAGAGAGCCAGAACAGGGGCCAAGTCCACCTCCAGGGAGGGCTGGAGACAGGAGCGGCTTCCTTCCCTGCCTGCTAGGGCAGGGCAGTGTGGGTCCACTGCCAGATTGCCTGTGCCACTGCAGACACTGCCTGCGATGATGAGGAAGGAAGCCATTCCTGTTACCCAGCCTGGGGTCTCCATGGGCTCCTCCCAACCTGTGGCTCAGGTAGGCCCACTGCTCCTTGACCTTGCCCTCCCTGGGCCCCTTCCCTGACACGGAAGTCCCCACCAAGCCCACCCCCATGTGTTCTCCTTGTGCTGGGCTTTCACTCAAACTGCTAGGGTGGTGGGTACTCTGGCTGGTTCCGAGCTCTCGGGGGTGTGCCAGATGGCAGGCAGGAACCCTTCCCAGGAGCTCCAGGCCCACAGCCAGGTTCACAGGAGGGGGCCCAGGGCTCTGAAGTAGGTGTCCCTGTGAGCCTGGTCGGGCAGCTAACCACGTAGCTGGCGAAGGCCTGGGGAGTTAGAAACATCCCGGTGTGTGCACCCTGTGGCTGGGAGGAGCACTGGACATGATGACAGGAGGTGTGGCCCCCTCGCCCCGCCCACGGCATCCCCTGGGACTCTTCCTAAGCCCCAGCGCCACCTGCCTCCGGGTCCTAGGGCAGGGCCTGACCCACCTCAGAGTCCTAGTTCCTGGACCCTGGGGGTCCAATGACTGCAGGGTGGACAAAGAGGACAGCTGAGACCCTGGAGAGAGGCAGACATGGGAGGGGGTAATGGGTGGAGAGAAGACTGGACAGGGAGGCACAGAGCTCTGTGACACTAGCCTCCTCCCAGCCAGAAGGGGACGGGTCAGGGTCTGCACAGCCAGCCTCACATAGCTGGCCCCCAACCTCCTGTCATCAGGCCTAGTTGCCCCCCACAACTGTGGGTGCTGTGTTCTGGGCCAAGTTCCCAGGAGGACAGTTTCTAGAGATGGTGAGAGGGATGGCTGAGCCGGATGGGTGATGGCACCCTCTGCCCCCCGACCTTGCTGGGCACCAGGACTCCCTGCAGACTGGAAGTTCCCACAATTCCAGAACAAACAAACAAACAGACAGACTAATGGACAGCCCAGCCCTGGGCCCTCTCCAATTTCTGAGGCTGTTGATTTAGCTGCCCACTTGGTGGGAGGACCCAGCCACATGGGGAGCCGGCTGTCCATCTGTCTGTCTATCTCCTGGCTACACTGGCCCCTCCACCCCAGGTGCAGTCAGGCAGAGGTGAGGCTCCGAGACCCTGGTGACCTACATGCAGGCTGGTGAGGTGGTCGGATCTCAGCCTGGGGGGGCCAACTGAGGAACCAGTCCCTGCCAGCCCCCTTCCCCTCTGTGGCCCCAGCAGGGGGAGCCACACTTGCCAGGGGGGAGGGACTTGTCCCAACAGACCCTGGGGAGGGGTGTTGGCTGTGGGTGAGTGGCCAGATGGACACTTGGAGACAGGCGCCTTCAGTTCCTCTGGGCAGCAGGGGGATCCCGACTGGACAGTAGCTCCCACTTGCCCATATCCAAGCACCCACACCACCACGTGCACACACGCTCATGAGCATGGGCATGAGTGCATGTGTGTGTTCACACCGTGTTCATACTCAGGCACACATACATGGGAGTGTGGACACATATACCTACACGTGTGAGCATGCCAATATTCTGACCAGGGGCACATATGTACACATGCACACAGTGGACACAGACGTGAGCATAAGCACACACATGCACACTCCATGCAGACACACGGGCCGGGCACAGATGCGCACATGCACACTCCATGCAGGCACACGGGCCGGGCACAGACACACACATGCACACTCCATGAGACACATGGGCCGGGCACAGACGCACACATGCACACTCCATACACAGGCCGGTCACAGACACGCACATGCACACTCCATGCAGACACATGGGCCGGGCACAGACGCACACATGCACACTCCATACACAGGCTGGGCACAGGCGCACATGCACACTCCATGAGGCACACGGGCCGGGCACAGACGCGCACATGCACACTCCATACACGGGCCGGTCACAGACGCGCACATGCACACTCCATGCAGGCACACGGACCGGGCACAGACGCACACATGCACACTCCATGCAGGCACATGGGCCGGGCACAGACACACACATGCACACTCCATACACGGGCCGGGCACAGACGCACACATGCACACTCCATGCAGGCACACGGGGCCGGGCACAGACGCACAGATGCACACTCCATGCAGGCACACGGGCTGGGCACAGATGCGCACGTGCACACTGCATGCATGCAGACACGTGAGCATGGGCACACTACAGGTACACAGACACGTGAGCATGGACCTGCTCATGTCTGTACATACAGGGAACCTTCTGGGTGGAACAACCTGGGAGACCACTTTCCATGGTCAGACCCCAACCCTGAATCCTGATGGTGGTGAATGAGCCCTGGGAAGCTCTGAGAGGGAAGGCTCTGGGGGACAGGGCCAGAGGCAATGAGGAATGACAGCTAAGTTGGTGACCCCAGCACCTTTGTTAATGGGTCCTAACGAGGCCATGCTCCCGTAAACATTGGATATGTTGTATCTCTCTTTAAAGATGCTTAAAGCATTTAAAGTAATCAAATATATCACACTTGAGGTTTTCATTAAATGCTCAATTGATTCAAGTTGTCCACATCGCCGCTGTGACAGCCCAGTGTGACTGCTGGGAGAAGCTGCGTGGAAATCCTGTCTCAGCGCAGGGGAGGATTGGCTCTACACCCTCCGCCCCCTCCATCCACTCTGTTCCCTGGCTGAGCCCCCAAGGCTTCTGGATTGTCCCTGCTAGGCCAGGACCGTGCCCAGGTGCCCAGGCTGGCATTCGAGCTTCCCTGCCCACTGCTCTGGGCAGGTCCTGCTGGTATCTCCCATTATGCCTGTGGGGTCCTCCCTGAGGGGGCCCTCACTGACCTGGTGGGCTGCCCAGGCTGGGGCAGGTTTTGGGGAATGCCCGTGATGAGCAAGGCTCCAGCATGGGAGTCCCTTTGCTGAGGCCTGTAGAAGACCCCCAAGCCCACAGGCAGAGGGGAACTGGGGCCTGGAGAGATTAGGAGGGCAGGCAGCTTTCCCTGGTGGGGGTGGGGACGCTGGGTTGGGGTTGCCAGCCCTGTCTGGCCTCCTGCCTTTCCAGGGGAAGGAGCTGGTGAGAAGGCCGGGAATGTTTCATTTCAAAGGAGAACAGGACTCCTTTGGCAGGACCCCTGTGTTCTGGGCCCTCTGTGCAGAGGGGAGCCAGGGCGGTGAAGTCACCCAGTCCCAGGAGCTGGGTCCAGGAGAAGCCTCACCCTCTTCAGAGCTCTGTGTCTGGGAACACACCCTGGCCTCTGCAAGCCTCAGTGTTTTTGTCTGAGAAGTGGAGAGAACGCTGCAGGTCCCATGGGTGGATGGAGCCAGTACATGGCGGCCCTCGATTGCAGGTCCCCAGCTGATGTCACTATTGTTGCTGCAGGGCTTCCTTGGGCCACCCCCAGCCCCGCAGGTCCTCCCAGCACTGTGAGTAGGGTGGGTGTTGTCTCTGTAGCTCCTGTGGATCCTCCAGGCCTGGCGTGAGGTTTGGGGAGGGGTCATCCTGGCTGCGCTCCCAGGAGGCCCAGTTAGGCACCCTCTCCTGTTTCCGCACTGGGTCCATGTGCCCAGACTCAGCCTTGGTTTCCCCATATCCATAAGCCTGCCCCAGCCCCGCCCAGTCCTGACAAATCCCTTCCCTCCTCCAAGGCTCTGCTGAACCAGGTTGGAATTTCTCAAAAGCAAACAAACAGGCAAGCTCGGAGCTGCGGTTTTCAGAGCTCAGATTCCTCTCGGGTCTGTCTGAGCTAGCATCAGGCCAGGCCAGGCCGGCTGCCCCACGGCAGGCTGGTTGGAGTGAGGGGCCTCGGCTGAGCCCCCCTGGCTCACTGGGTGCTGGACCTGAGCAAGGACCAGGCTCAGCGCCTACAGTCCCTGATAGCACCTGGCTAGCCCAGTTCCCTCCCAAGACCCAGCAAGGATGGCAGGAAGCTGCAGCTGGTGCTGAATTTGGGTCTGGAGTGGGCGAGTGGGAGGTGGATGGGGATCCACTGCCATGGCTGTTGACGATACCCGAACCGATGCAGGGCTGGGGGACAAGGAGGGTGAGGACTGGAGGGAGGGACTGGAGGCTCAGGGTGGGGGCTGGGCCAGGGTATGGGCTGAGGGGAAGTGACCCGAGGTGGCCATCAGAGCGGGTGGTGACATCCTCAGGCCTGTGGCAGGGCAGGGCAAGGCGTGGAGGCTGCTGTGAAGGAACGTGGGGGGTGGGAGAAGCGGGCCAGGGCTGGGAGGGCACCTCAAGGGGCCAACAGGGTTAGGAGGGAGGGCTGGAAAGAGGGGGAGGGGTGGGAGGGGTTCTCGCCAGGTGGTCTTAATCTCCTCAGTGAAATAGGAGTCCTGGGGGGTGGGCGGGGGAGGTAGGAGCTGGAGACAGCTGCGGGAGGGGGCCGGGCCTGACAGCCTGAGGCCGCCAGGAACCCCTGCCTACCGGGCCGACTCCCCCAGTCAGTCCCTGACAAGTCCGTGGGCTGAGACTCAGAGCGGTTCTTCCACCCACCCCCTCCTCGCTCGGCTTCATCTGCCTTTGCTGAGATGATTTCGGTGGCCTGGAGGGGCTGGCATGTGTCTGTGGGGCTGTTGCCTGGGCCCTTCCTGCTCTCTTAGCTGCCGTGGGTATTTGGGCGGGGTTGGGCCTGGGCCACTGACGCCCCCTCACTTGGGTCCCCATTAAGCTATCGTCTGCTCTGAGGTAATGCCAATGGGGCTAGGGGTTGTGGGGGGGGGGGGGAGGGAGGAGCCCCTGGCCATCCCTGGACCCCTCAGCTTTGCCTGCCAGCCCAGCTAAGGGACCGGAGGGACAGCGCAGGGGGTGTGGGTCCAGGACACATGTGGCTCCAGTGTGGACATCCTGGGAGGCAGGAGGGGGCATGCGCAGTGTGGAGGCGCCGGCTGCCCCATCCTGCTAAGTGGGTGCTTGGCACCAGCTGTGCTGGGCAGACAGGCAGACGGATGTGAGCTTTCGCTGGTGCCCCAAAGTCAAACTAGCCCCTCCCTCCAGAGTGTTTGCCAGGACCAAGTGATCCAGCGGTCACCCCATCCTGGGAGGGGGTGTGGGTGGGCGCCAGGCTGTCTCAGGCTTCGCTGCGAACTGCCAGGTCCTGGGGCTGGTCTGAGGGTCCAAGGTACACTGCAGCAGAGGTCCCAGCCTGGAGAAACTGAGGCAGTCCCCCCTGACAGAGCTGGCCTGGAGCAGGTGGGGCAGGAGCACCCAGGCCATCCCTGGATTGTCTGGGCTGGCCTGGCTCTCCCCAGTGACCAGGGCCACTCCCTGCGGTGCCCACCCTCGCTCCCATGTGGCTCCCGCGTGGACAGAGCCCGGCCACCTGTCCCCCTCCCTCCCAGCCCTGTGCCCTGTCCCTACCACCAGGTAAGCCAGTCTGCTCCCCTTGCACCTGCTGGGCCCTGCACTCTGCTGATTCTGTGTGTTCCTTGGGGCTGTCAGGGTGGCACTTGCCCCAGGGTATTTGCTGTTGTGTCATTGTTCCCTGTGGGCCAGGCTCAGAGTCACCAGGGCTTCGGGGGCCATGGAAGGTAACACCCGAGGAGACCAGCTGGCCACATTCGTAGAGCAGCAGAGAGCCACAAGGCAAAACCAAGACGCGCATGGTCTCAGATGGCGCTGAGGGGGTGGCACATGAATCCCACTAAGCCAGCCCTCATGAGCTGGAGGCTGCGCAGATGCACAGCAGCCCTGGGGTCAAGGAACAGGCTGGGCTTGGGGGCCTCTGGACACAGGGCTGTCAGCCCTGCACTGGTGGGACTGGTTCACTAGCCTCCAGCTCCAGGAGCCTTCAGCTTAGTGCTCAGGAGAGTTCCCTCACGTGGCCTCAATGTCACGACCCCCTGAGCTCCTCCCACCCATCTCTGCACATTCAAAACAGGATGAGTCTTAGTCACTCCAACCCTCAGTGTGAATCTTTGCAGTTAAGTTCTTTCCTAAAGTCTGCTACAACCAGCCAGAGTCAAATCAGGACAGAGTATGTTTCGGTCTAGGGAGATAAAATAGCCTACAAATGTCTGCAGGGCTGTGTGGGGTCAGAGGAAGCAGCCAAAGTGTAAGGGAAGAAACTTCAGGAAGGAAGTCACTGCCCCTCAATGAAAAGAGCAATGCAACATCAGAGCTGCCTGGGAGGTAAGCAAACCGGGTGCCCCAGGAGAGCGAGGAGACCCTTCTCCCCTGCGGGTGGTGGCACACTGCGCTGCAGGGGCAGAAAATTTGAAGGGCTTTTTTTGGACTGCAGAGTTGGGCTTCTGGCTTTGCTTCCCGGGGATGGAGGCACCTTCAGACACTCAGTGTCTCTGCCCCAGCCTCAGTGCTGCAGACTTTGGAGCTCGCTTGCCTCCTCCACAGCCCTCCTTGCTAGCCCAGGACGAGGGGGAGTGTGGGGTGACCGTGTTCTGGATCAGGGACCAGGGCAGAGGTCTGAGGCTGCAGTGGTAAAAGACATACCCCAGTTTGACTCTCTGGAGTCTTGTAGGTGTCGTGAGAAGTGATAAAATGATTATAGAACCCATAGCATGGTGTCAGCGAATTATACCTGCCACGTATACCTGTACATACATATATGTACACCGCTACGTCATAGCCTACAAATTCTACCATCAGGACGCAGCAAGGGTCATTGTGTAGGTGCTGAGGACACTGTCCTGGGGTCTGGACACAGCCTCTTGGTACAGGATGTCATCCCCCTCCATTCTGCATGTGCTACCATTTTTTCTTTTTTGAGACAGAGTCTCACTCTGTCACCCAGGCTGGAGTGCAATGGCACGATCTCAGCTCACTGCAACCTCTGGTGCCCAGGTTCAAGAGATTCTCCTGCCTCAGCCTCCTGAGTAGCTGGGATTATAGGCGTGCGCCACCTCGCCTGGCTAATTTTTGTAGTTGTAGTAGAGACAGGGTTTCACCATCTTGGCCAGGCTGGTCTTGAGCCCCTGATCTCGTGATCCACCCACCTTGGCCTCCTAAAGTGCTGGGATTACAGGCGTGAGCCACCACGCCAGGCCATGTGCTACCTTTTCTTAATGTGGCCCCAACTGTCCCCTGCTCTGATCTTGAGGCTGGAAGTCTCCAAATCGGAGCCCAGGCCCTTTTAGACCTCCTGAGCCCCCGTCCCAACCCCAGTCCATAGTTGGCCTATGGCCTGGACGTAGCCCCAGAGCCTCCCCCCCGTGGTTTATAAGAACAGCCAGCATCAAGCATCTTGGATTTCAGATAGGAGGACCCCCCACCTGGTGGCAGCTGACACCTGAGCCCACCCTACCCAGTGGCAAGGGGCAGGGGTTAGTGACCCAGCTGGAGAGAGCTGCCATGGAACAGTCAGAAAATCCCAATGTCACTCACCCTGGTGCCAGGGGGAAACTGAGGCACAGAAGAGGGCAAGGCTGTGGGCATCTACACAGGGCCTGGATGAACCGGGGCCCTGCCGCATCCCTACCCCCTGGTGCCCTGCCTGCCCCCGTTGTCCACCCGCCCGCCCAGGCAGAAAATGGCCATTTCCTCTGGCCCCGCCCCAGGGAGCAACATGGAGCTGGCAAAACAAACAGGCCATTCCTCCTGTGGCCGCCGGCTGGTGATGGATGGCCAGAGGGGCTGGCTGTGCTGACGGACGACCGCCCATCATGTGTGGGCTGGGGGTGGGGCCTGTCCCAGCCTCGGCCCAGGCACAGACACAGACTCCTCATCCCACCCGGAGACACTCCTGCCTTGGGGACCCATGGGGATCCAGGCCTGGCACATCAATCACTGGAGCCTCCAGCTCCCACTGGGGCCATGAGGTATCCAGGTCCCTCACTGCAGGTGGGGATGTACCAGGATGACAACATCTGTGAGGATGGGGTCTCCCGGCACCTCCTCATCTCCTGCCAGTTGCCAAGGGCAGGAGCCCCCCTCCTCACACCACTGCAGTCTAGGCTGGCTGGGCTGCTATCCCCTGAAGCATGGGGCTGGGGACCTCTACGGCACAGGCTCCCCAGCAGGGCCCACGCAGGCTGGCCTGGGTCTGGGCTTCTTCCGTGGAGAGGTGTGTCTGCAGGACGGACAGGGTGCCAGGTCTGGGGGCCCGGTCCTGGCTGTGGAGAAAAGGGCTTGGAGGGGCCAGGTCACTGAGCTCTGATGGAGTTGGGTTGGCACACAGGAGGGCCAGGGCATGAACAGAAGTGTGTCGGGGGCTGAGGGCGGAGTGGGGGGGGGGGGATCTGACAGGACCCAGCCCACCTGGCAGTGGCCTTAGAAGGCTCCAGGGTCCTCTGTCCTGGTCAGTCCCTCTGTCTGTCTGGCCAGGTATTGGATTGACACCTCACTGGAGAGATGGGCAAACCGAGGCTGGAGGGGAGGTGTGACTGAAGGGAACACAGGCCCAGGCTGAGGCGGGCCCTGCTGCGTGTTTGAAGCTCTGCTACACCAGTCCAGTGGCCCCCACAGCTGCCCATACCTCCAGACTGGGCTGATTCAGAGACTTCCCGGTCCTGATGCCGTTCACCTGCGGGGACTGAAGGACACCCAGCTCCCCAACCTGAGGCCTGCTGCAGCATGGGCCACATAGTGGCTGGCTGGCCGAAGAGGAAGGGGCAGCTGCAGCCAGGCCTCTGACCCTCCAACTCATCTGGCCGAGAGGAAGCTTCCAAGACCCCCACTTCCCGGACCTCTGAGTGGGCTGAGGCCCCATTCCGCCCAGAGCGCCCAGCCCTGCTGTCAGCCTCTCCAATCCCAGTCTGAAGCCCCACAACCCCCCAGCTATGTGTTTCCTGCCTCAGGGGATGGTGGTTGAGGGGGCAGTGACCAGGACACTCACCCAGATCTGGGGTCGGCAGGAAGCCCCATTGAATAGGGTGGGTGAGGACTGAGCCGAGTGGCCTCCCTGGGGACGGGGCTGCCCACGGAGGTGGCTGATGACCTCTGCTAAGAGGGCCCATCAGATCCAGGCTAGCCCGCTGGTCCAAGGCCAGCCCTGCAGGGCTGTAGCGAGGAGGGTGCTTTGATGCAGCCATTCAACTTCCGGGGCTGGGCTGGGGATGGCCCAGGCGCCCGGGCCCTGTGGACAGGGGCGGTGGAGTAGCAGGTGGTGCCCAAGTGAAATCCACATGGAGGAGGCTCTGTGGCGCTGGGGAAGGCTGGGCGTGGGGGGCAGGGCAGGCCCTGCCTCCCTCTGACCAGGGTTGTTGGGCAAGGGAATTGGGGCCCCAGGGGAGGTTTTCAGGTCCTGGGGTCCAGGAGGTTCCGACTGTGCCTCCCAGGCTGGGTGAGGCCGAGACACCCCTGCCCCTCCATGCTGTAGGGACAGGAAGTCTGGGGTCTGGCCCAGGCTGGTAGACTAGGGGCAGAACCAAGGCCCATGTGGGGCAGGAAGTGGCCCTAGACTCAGCGGCGGAGGGGGTGGCCTCCCAGGAGCAATTTCCTCCCTGAAACATCCTGCCTGGGCAGCAGGAGGGAAGAGGGCTGTAGCCCCGGCTGGGCAGGAAGGGCCTGGGGCTCAGCATCCCCCTCGGGCAGGGCTCTGGGAGCTCCCAGGAGGGGAATGACCTCATGGCATGTCTGAGCCTCCGGAGCTGAAAGGCTAGGCTGGGCCTCCTGCCAGCCCCCCCAACCCAACCTGAGCTCCTGGGCCTGTCGCCTTGTGCTGGCCTCCCTAGAGTTTCTGGTGCCATCAGCCTCATCGTCCCGAGGCCAGGAGCTCAGAGCTGGGATGAGCCTGTTTCCCATATGAAGCATGGCCAGCGCCTGTGCCTCCTAGCCTGCACATGGCCGACGGATGGGAGAAGGGAGGGGTCCTGTAGGCAGTGAGCAGCCCACGTTGTCAGCCCAGCTGCCCCTGCTCCGGCCTAGAGGGGGTCAGAGGCCCAGCCCCCACCCCTGTGGCCTAAATATAACCTGAGCAGGCGCCTGGCCGGGAATAGAGACCTCTGTCAGCTCCCAGCAGGTGCTAGCGGGAAGAAGGTCAGCATGATTGGCAGGGGTGCCGGCGGGCGGGCGGCCAGACTTGGGTCATGTGAGTGTCCGGTGGCACGGTCCGAGGGTAGGGCGGCATGTCCTCACAGGACAGCTGGGTGCCCGGCCCGCCCTGCTCCAGGCAGCCCTGGCCCCTGCCCTTGCCTGCGCCCACGACTGAATGTGCTGCCAGGCCCGGGGAAGGGGGGCCAGCTCGGCACTGGCAGCGTGGCTGAGCCCTTGTGCATGGGCCCAACCCTAACCGACGTCCCTTGTCCCTGCAGGGCTCTCCTGTCCCTCCACCCTCAGGCCCCATCTTGCCCTGCATAATGGTCTTTGCCCCACCCCCTCCCACAAAAAGAAAAAAAAACACAAAACTCTCCTCGACTAGCCCAGCTGATGGCGCTTAAGCCAGTGTCCTCTGGAGGCCCCTCTGGTCCTCAGCTCCTGTCCCGGCCCTCTAGTTCCCCAACTGACCGTCAGGCGGGCCCCCTTGAGCCCCACATCACTGGGCCCAGGGCTGTAAGAACAGCACAGGGGCCAGCCAGGGTGGAGCCCCTACCCCTCCCTCCCTTGGCTGCCCTCTCCAGCCTCTCAGGTGGAGCCCCGGGTCCCCCCCCCACCTGTTTGGGAGCCCAGCATCACACCCTTCCCTCTGCCTGCCACCCTTGTGCACGGTTCTCCACCAGCTGCCCCTGCTGCCGTCCACCAAAGCACAGCCTTCTCTCCCTGCCTTTTCTGGAGAGAGGAAATGTCATGCTAAGAATCCACAAATACACTGGAAAATACCAAGCAGACACAGAAGAGATAAACCCTTCCTGGTTCCCAGCAGTGGCCCTGTGCAGGGGTCCTGGGGCAGGAGCAGCGAATACTGGAGAGGACAGGCCTGTGTGAGGCACTGCAGGCTGCCGTGGTCTGCCTGACCCTGAGAGAGGGAAGGGGGAGGGCTGGCGGAGGGGGAGGGTGGAGGCCGATGAGCCCCAGGTACCCAGCCACCCCTGGACCCCGTTGAGGTGTGTGCTGATTGAATAAGTCGGTGTTGTCCAGTCCCTACGAGGTGCCCACCACTGTGCCCACTGTGAAACATGTCACCATCTCGGGGGGACAGAATTTCAGCGCCTTAGGCTCTAGAAGGGAGTCTTGGGTCCAGGGACTCTGAACAGAACCTTGGGGAGTCAATCCTACCCAGCCAGCCTGCCGAGGCTTCCGGCACCACTTGCACACCCCTAGTGATGAGAAGCTCACTCCCCAGAGGCAGCCTGTGGCGTCTGGGGCAGCTGGCAGCTGGCACGGCAGTGCTCACTGTGCAGGCTGGTAGGTGGAAATCCCCTCCACTGGGGGATGCACAGGGCCAACGTGGGGTGCCTGGCCTTGAGCTCAGGGTCCTATGGGCCTATCACTCCTGCCCTGGGCCTCAGGACCCTGCGGGAGCAGAACCCCAGCTCCAAGGCCCTGCTCACACTGCTCACCCGACATGGCGTCTGCACCCTAGGCTTGTTTGCTCTCAGTCTAGTTTTTCTGGTTTGGAGCCCAGGTACCCAAGCTGGGCCAGGGGGCTGGGGATGGGCAGAGGGGAGCTGTGGTGGGGACCGGGCCTGGTGTGAGGGCATCCTGGACCTGGTCTCACTGCTACCTCCTGCCCTCACCTGCCCTCTCCTGTGGACAGGCTGGGCGAGCTCCGCCCTGGGCTGCTGGGGACATCGCATGGGCTCCACTGGCTTTGAGGAGGGGGCCTGGTTTTAAGCCTGTCGCCTCTAGCCTGTGGCCGGGTCACAGGTCTGGGAGGGGACCCAGGGTACAGCCCCACAGGAGATTCTGTGGTCAGAGGGTCTGGGGCCAAGGATGGGACAGGTTTCCGGTCCCCAGCCTTAGTTCTCAGCCATTGGCCTTCCTCAAAGAGGCCTAGAAGTAGGCTCTGAGTGCCTGGGATGCTGCCTGAGGCCTCGGAGGGGGCAGGGACTCCACCCAGGCCACCTCAGTGCTAGAAGCCCAAAGGGACGTCACCTGACAGGTGGGGGAGCTACAGCCTGGGACAGGGGCTGAGGGCCAGTGTGGACTGGAGAGGACGCCACAGCGGGTGGTGGCCGGCACTCGGGCCCCAGGCACGGGGGAGCCCCCACCCACATAGCGGCGTCCTGCCCGCTGTTCAAATCCTGGCTCCTCCACTTGGTCTGGTGAGCCCCTGACCTCTTTCTGCCTCTGGAGGGGACAGACGGGGGTCTTGCGGCCTTCCTCCCCACCCTAGCCCCCCATGTTCCACTGCCTGCCTCTCTCTCCCTCTCAATCTTAAGTGCTTGGATGCCCTCTCCTCTCCTCACCTCCAAATCTGCCATCTGTCATTTCCCGAGACACATGTGGGGGAAACTGAGGCCCAAAGGATGATACAAAATACTGAGAGGAAGCGATGGGGGCTATGAGTGGGGTTGTGGGCGGATCTGTGGGCGGGGGTGTCATGGGCCTTGCCAGCAGCAGTAGGCCCCCTGGCGAGCACTGGTTCCCTAGGCAACCTGGCTTCAGCGCCCCCCTCACCGTAAACACAGTTCCCCATCCCCCATAGCCTGGCAGGAGTCTACCCACAGCAGCGGCCTGGCTTCTGGACTTGGCGAGAGGCTGGACCAAGGGCCTGTGGATGATATCTGGGCCCCGAAAGTGGGAGGTGAGGCTACAGAGGCCCAGGGTGGGCGCCACCGCTAGCTTTCCCCACCAGCTGCCCTTCCTCTGGGCAGCTCAGGGCACCTGGGCTCAACACCCGCTGGAAGACCAACATTCCCCATCTCCATTTCAGAGCTGGGGAAACTGAGGCACAGTGACATCATGTGTCTGTCCTCACAGCATGAGTCCAGCACTGTCCAGAAAGGTGAGTGGCAGGGCCAGGCCTGGGACTGCCCGACGTGGGTTTCCTGGGGGCAGGGACAAGGAATTCCCCGTGAGGGGGAGGGCTGATGTGTGCCTGGGCTGGAGCTAGGAAGTGGGTGGCATTCCTGGGCTCATGATTTAAGCAGGTTTCCAGCAGCTTTCAAGGGTGCACAGTAGGGCCAGCATCAGGTGGTGACACCCTCCAAGGCTCCATGGGACAGCCAGGGCTCAAGGTGAGCAGGCAGCACCTGGAGACGGGACACGCTCAGCTGGCCAGAGCTCCGTCGCTCCTCCAGACTGAGGCAGGAGGGCCTCAGGGGGTGGTGAGGAAAGAGTCCACACAGCCAGGCCAGCTGTAGGCCTTCTGGAAGCACTGTCCCCACCCTGTGCCTCGGTTTTTCCACCTGTAAAATGGTGGCAATGGCCCAGAGGAGGCTTGTTGGCTGGTGGGTGGGAGCTCGGTCCATACCCGCCAGCTGAGAGCAAACCAGGGCCTTGGTGCCGAGTGCTTGGAGGGCTGGGCTAGCTGGCGGGGTCCTTAGGATGGCCTGCCTTGGGAGAACCTGGGGAATGTCTCTCCCGCACACCCCACTCCCAGCTGGACCTGGCTGGGCCTGCCTCTGAAACATTTTTTAAGAGATAAGGCCTTCATTATTAGGCCTTAATCCCTCACTGGCCATCACAGGCCCTGCCTCCCTGCTCTGCTGCCCCCAATCCAGTCACCCCTTCACTTGTGATGCTCCAGCCCTCAAGGGCCTCCAGGAGGCTCCCAGAAGGAGGATGGCACCACTGAGTCCCAGTGTGGGGCCTGGAGCCTGGAACTCACGCCCCTGAGCCCAGGCCAGCTTCATTCAGCCTTAGCTGAGCATCAGGCTGCCCTGTGGTCCAGGCGATGGGGAGTCCTTTCTATATATAGAGAAAGAAACCCTATCACGGCCAGGTTGCATGGCTCATGCCTGTAATCCCAGCACTTTGGGAGCCTGAGGAGGGAGGATCACCTGAGGCCCAGAGTTCGAGACCAACCTGGGCAACATTGCAAGATCCTGACTACAAAATTACAAAAATAATAAATTAGCCAGGCATGGTGGTTGTCTGTGGTCCCAGCTACTCAGGAGGCTGAGGTGGGAGGACCCCCTTGAGCCCAGTGGTTCAAGGCTGCAGTGAGCTGTGATTGTGCCACTGCTCTCCTGCCCTCCAGCCTGGGCGACAGAGCGAGATTCCATATGTTTCGGTTCCAAGTGCAGGAATTCTGCAGCACCCCAGGCAGACATCACCAATCGATCCCAGATCTCTCGTCCTCTCAGACCGGAAGCTTCAGGTGTCAGCCCTGAGCTCCAGGTGGCTCCTGCCCGTGGCTCAAAAGCAGCACCTGAACATGCCCACCCTGCCCGTGGTGGGAAAGGGAGCATCCTTGGGCTCCAGGTCAGGCAAAGCCAGCCCTAGAGGGGTTCAGGGCTCCCATCTTGTGCTGGCAGCCGAGAGCGGGACCAGCAGAGTGAACAGCCCACACCGGGGCCCCACACCCTCAGGTTTCAGGGAACCTCAAGGTGCCCAAGGGGTTTCAGCCTCGCCCCCGCCTCCTGTCACCAGAAACTGCAGCCCAGGGAGGGGCAGGATTGGTTTAGGGGGAGGGGTTCTCTCCTCCCCTCTGGCCCTGCCCCCACAAGGCCCGGGCGGGCGCCGAGGCCCAGCTCGGGCTCCAGAAACATTTGCTTTAAGTCTTAAAATATCAGGTTCCCGCATCATGGGGCTTCCCTTGGGGCCTGCTGGGCAGGCGGGAGGGATTTTAGGAGTAAGAAGATCCCCGCTCTGGCCCCCACTCCACCAGCAGCTCTGCCTGCCCTCGGCCTCAGCTGAAGCCAGTCAAGTGTTTTTGGGGTGGCCGGCTGGGCACCCACTCTCCTGCTTTGGAGGAGCCCCCAGTTGGCCCAACCTCTTCAGGACCCCTCCACCCTGCTCAGAACACTGGACAGGTGGAGGCCAGGCCCCAGTGGCCTGGGTCCCGCCCAGAGCCCAAACTTGCTCCCATAGGAGCATGGATGCCGTCAGCCAAGGACAGTTCAGATGGGGGAAACTGAGGCATTGGGAAGGAGGCCTCCTTAAGGAGTGAACCTTTTGCTCCTGGGGGTGGAGGTGTGTACCCCACTCTGGTGTTCAGCCTTGTGCCAGTTGAGGGGCATTGGGAGCCTCGTAAAGAGAATGACACCAGCTGGGCACAGGACCCAGTATTCGGGGTGGTGTCCTGGGGCAGGGACACTTGCATGGGGTCTTGAAGGTTAAGTAGGAGTTTCAGGATGGCCTTGGTGCAAAGGGTTCCTCTACAGGAGGAGCAGCCACAGCAGAGGCCTGGAGGGTGTGGCCTGGGGCCAGGTCCGCCAACACAGGCCCAGGGAGGAGGTGGGCTTGAGTGCCAGTAAGGGGATGGGGGGGTGATTCTAATGCTTGGAGCAGGCTTTGGGACCTGCTGCACATGGGGGCTTGTGAGGACGTGAGAGCACTCCCTGCTTTCAGGCTCTGCCACTCAGCTCAAAGGGAGTCTCTCGTATCTCTGCTGCCCAGGGACCACTGACTGGAGGAAGACATGGCCCCCACGCTCCCTCGCTCCCTCCCAGGCAGACCACCGGCCTCGGCCCCAGGGACAGGCCTCGGTGCAGAGTGGGAATTGGAGCCGGGCAGCAACAGCTGGGCCCACTGGTGCATCCCCCGCCAGGCCCCCGCCTCCGTTCCCAGGCCCCCGAACCAGCCCGTTCCCAGGCTGCACCCCACCCCCGAAAATACACTGCCTGGGATGTGGGCAGAGGAGGCTTCGAGGGGACCACCGGCTGGGAGGTCTCGCCTGTCCCCTGGCTACCGGGACGCAGGACCAGCCACCCACAGGCCCTCAGGAGGCCCCACCTCCGTCCCTGAGCTTGTGTTCGTGGGCACTCCCCCTGCAGGAATACACACTCCAGAGTCGGGGCCTGGGAACTCCGCCGCGCTTGCACTCTCTCTCCATCGAGGACCATGTCGTGGGGTGAGAACCCAGCAGTTCTCAGAGCAGTTTCTCACGGATCTGTGTCTGTGTAGAATCGTGTCATGTGGGGGCTGCTGTCCCTTCTCGGCAGCACGCATGAGCTCTCTGCTTGCTTCCCTGGAGGCAGGTACCTAGGCCCCCGCTGGCACACAATTGGGGGTGCCAACTTCTTTCTGTGGTCAGCGAGGCTGTGCTGAGGGCTCGAGTGCCTGTGTGGCTGCCTGATGCCCTTCAGAGAGACCTGGGTGGGTCTCTCCCCACCCACTCCCACCCCAGGATTCTGGGATGTCTGACCATCCGCTGCCTGTGCCCAGGGCCCCCGACACCCTGTGCTGGGTGAATCTCCCGTTTCACATGTGGGGAAACCAAGGCCGTGGCAGAGCCCTGTGGAGTGGCAGGGGCATTCTGTGGCTCAATAGCCAGGGCTGCCAAGTGACCCGGAGACATGGGGGAGGGGCACAGACGGATGCCTAAGACCCCCCACTGTCTGGGCCGACTCCTTCGTGTCTGGGGCCACAGAAGGCAGGGCTGGAGTGGCTCCCTCAACCCGGAGGAACCAGGCACTGTGTCCCAAGGATCTGTGGTCGCTGGAAGCCCTGAAACCCGAGCCAGCGGCTGGCCCTGGGAATGGGCGTCTGACCCCGCTGCGGCCTCCGGGATCCCAGAGAAAATCCTTGAGGCCGAGTTAATACCACGACCAATTTTTATTTCAACAAAGTTAATTCTCAACAATGTGATACTAAGGGGAGAGGGATTTTCCTGCTTTGGGGGAGGGGGTGGGGGTCCTGACATGGCGCTGCCCCTCCCCCTACAGCTGTCCTCACCACAGGGCAGGGCGCGGGCCTGGAGGGTGCAGCGGGGGCACAGAGCAGTGCCCCATGCCCCCATGGAGGGCTGCCTCCCCAGGCCCCGCCTGAATGCCCCCAACTTTCACGCAAGCCCCTCCCCCGACCCTGAGATGGGCCAGAGGACCTCTAACCACCCCCACCTCTCCTTGTCTCCTCTCTGACGGTCAGGTCTGACTCTGTCTGTGACCTGAGCAGGTTGATTGGGAAGGCGTGCTAAGGAATGCATGAACTCCAGTCCCTAGTGGACCCCTGACCACGCCCTGTGGTAGCCGGCCAGGATTCAGACCGTGGCTCTGTGGGCAGGAGCGGGGGCCCAGTGGCACAGAGCAACCTTCCAGGTACCTCTGCCCACTTGGGGAGCCCTAAGGGAGTAGGAGGGGGAGACTGGAGGAGGGGGCGCTAGGGCTTGACCTCACTGACCTCCCAGCTGAGCCCACGGCCAGACCCGGAAGCCACTCCTCCTGCTGGATAATCGATGGTCAGGGGGGTCCCAAGCCCTGTCAGAAATTCCTTCTGACAATGACCACATGGGCTATCTCACAGGGCTAGGCCCTGCCATGGCCGCCCGGCCACCTCTCTCTGTCCTGGCCCACTCCATCACCTTAGCCTCGGCCCCTCCGGCCTTGGGTGGGCGCTCACTATTCTGCACTGGACAGAGGGGATTCGGGGCCCAGGCTGGGTATGCTCCCGTCCCTGCTGGGCCTGTGCCCTCCCACCCCTTGCAAACCCCCCCCCAGCACTGCCCAGGGCCTACCACCCCAGTGCTGCAGGGGGTGGCTCCCATGGGCACAGCCAGGGAAGCCCATGATAGGAGGACAGACGGGTGCATGGAGGGACATTTCCAGCAAAGAGACCAGAGCGTGCACAAGTTGAGGTGTTCCTCACTCTGAGGGCACTGCTAGAGGGCAGGGGTGAGGCCCAAGGGCACCGCCGACAGGCCAAAGTCAAACCAGATGGGCTGAGGGCCCTGGGGGGGCAGGCGGGCCATTCGTCACCGTTATCTGCCTTGCCGCCGAAATCACAAACACATTTTTAAGTGAAGGACTGGCTGCCACTGGCCTGCGGGCCCTGATGCCGCCCAGCTGTGGCCATATTGGGGGCGGGGGTGGTATCAGAGGGAGGGGTGCCTGCTGCCTCTGGACCCACACCCTCCAGGCTGTGTACTGGGGCTGCCTGGGGGGGGACAGAGGGGCTCCAGGTAGGGGATGTACCTTCCGAATGGGGCTGGTGGCTCAGTGGTCATTCCATAGGATGGGGCTGGGGGCAGAGACCCAGGAGAGAAATGATGACAGAATAGGGGCAGTGATAGAGACAGACATGGGTGCAGTGGGCCCGGTACTCATCAGAGACACTTCCAGTGTGTGCAGCACCAAGCCATCCAAGCTTCGAGGCACGGCCGTCTCCCTGTGGCTGTGGCTGTGGCTGGCCCGTGTGATGTGGGCAGGGCCATGGGAGGCTCAGGGTGGCCTGTGGCTCTCCATCTCTTGGGTGCAGGTGAGGGTGGGGCCGGCGCTCCATGTGGCCATTGCTGTGGGGAGCCGATGCAGGTCCTGCCTGGCACCCGGCAGCCCCCTCGGCCCGGCACCCTGGACCCCTGGGCAGGCCCTCAGGGGTGGGGGGGCGCGGGAGAAATGGCCTGTGACGGGGTGGGCGTCCAGGGCGGGAAAGCAAACAGTGTCAGCGGCTAATGAGCGGGAACCGGGCCTGGGGCCGAGGGCCAGGGAGGGGCATGGCCATCGCTCATCCTGACAGCGGGCGGTGCGGGGGGGGGCCGGAGCTGAGATGGGAGGGAGCTTGAGAGCCGACAGAGGGTCCCCTGGAGACCCGACCCTGCACACAGACAGACGGACGGACAGAGGGGGAAGCAGCCAGGTCCCAGACCCCAGTTGTGGTCCTGATGGGACCAGCTTGCCAACTTGCTCCATCAGCTCCCTGTTGAGCCTTCAGCTCGAGGCCCCACCTCCAGGCTTTGCAGGACAAAGAAGGCTCCAGAGGGAGGGGGTGGGCCTAGGACCCCCTTAGTGCATACTAGGGAGTAGGAATCTGGGATCTTGAGGCCCTTTTATCCCACCCATGTGGCCTGGGACTCTGGTCTCCCTGGGCCTCAGTTTCCCCATCTTTACAAGGCAGAGGAGGGCATGTGAGCTCTGGGAGGCTCTCTGCTCTGATTCAACATCATCTCTGCTCCTCCTCCCTGTGTGCAGCCCCAGCTGCCCTCAAGGCCCCCACCCTTTCGAACAGTCTTCCCCAAATCTGGGATGCTTCCAGCAGGCCCAGTGGCAATAGGTGGCTGACTCAGCACCTGAGGGGGAGCCGCCCCACACCTGCTCTCCTGGGGCATGGAAGCTGTCCCCTCTTCACAGGTGGGAAGATGAGGAGGAGACCGGAAGGGGGCATGGAGGCGGGACATTGGGCTGGGCTCTGGGCCTCCATGCCTCTGGCAGGTGGGCAGCTCCTGTGCCCCCAGCCCTCACTGGGGCAGAGTGGCCTCGCCTCTCATTGCCCTGAGCACCCTGAAGTTACAGGGTTTCTGAGCAAGACGAGACCTGGGGAGCACTCCCTGAGTCCCTCCTGGCCCAGCCCCTGCCTCCATGGCCCCCCCAACAGCCCAGTGGAGTGGCCTGGAGGTTCCTGCCTGAGAGGTATCCCGGCCCCTGTCCTGCCTCAGCCAGGAAGGGGGTGCAACCATAAATTCACACCGCCAGCCGCCTGCGGGATAAATGTGTCATCGACTTCGAGATTTACGAGCACACCCCTGGCCCGAAAGGCAGAGAAAATAAGCCTCTGTGTACACATGGTGCAGCGGGCAGGGCCAAGCTGCCACGAGGGGCACACGGCAGGGGAGGCGGGGTAGGAGGTGTGAGGACACACTCACGGGGGCATGGGACGCAGACAGCGAAGTGGGACTGCACATCTCCGGCACATCCGCACACTCACACACACAGTGATGGGACTGGCTCACTTAGAAGGTGGCCTGGCATGCCTGGGGCCACTGCAGGCTTGCCACCCAGAAACTGAGTGGTTAGCCTTGAGGGTGACCCACTGTGGGGCTGTGATCTCTCCCAGCGAAGGAGGACTTCCGGACCCACATGTCAGGTTCTCCACCTGCCCCGGAAGGCCCAGGAGGACACTGGCGGGGGAGGGGCCCTAGGGCCACTGCATGGGGAGTCAGAGGCAGAGCTGGGACTGCATGACACAGGGGATAGCATCGGGAGATGGGGCACGTGGGAACAAGGGCTGGGGCAGGTGACGCCTTGGCTCTCCTTGGGGTCCCACCTGCTCCGAGGCTTGACTGGCCTTGTCCCCGGAGGCCAGGGGACACAGACGGCCACGGAGCACACCCAGACACCAGTGGTAAGGGAGTAAGACCATGCAGCCTGAACGTTCACAGGCCTGCCGGCACACCTGTGCCCTGCCAACCCCTGGGGCAGTTCCAGGTTTGTGGCTCCACTGGTGTCAACAAAACTCCAGCCCCAGCCACCTCCCAGCGCCAGTCCAGGTACAGCGGCTCACGCCTGAAAACACGGGGAGGACTGAGGAGGATTCCGGGAGCACTCAGGGAGGATGTGAGGAGGACCCAGGAAGGACTGGGAGGACTCCAGGAGACAACCTGGGGAGGATTCAGGGAGGATTTGGGACGATTCAGGGAGGGCTTTGGGAGGATTTAGGGAGGACCCAGGGGGACTTATAACAGCAGCAGAGTCTGGAGGACTTGGGAGGTCTGTGGAGTCTTCCGGTTGGCCTTAGCAGGAAACATCCTTCTGCCTGTGATCTGGGGACGCTCTCCACGCTCCAGCTGGTCCTCCTTCTGGCCTTGCCACAAGAGACTCAAGAGTGTGGCCCTCTGGGACAAGTCCTGTTAGCAGTGGCTCCTTGGCTCACAGAGAAGGGGCTGACTGATGTCCCAGAGACATCCATGGCAGCATACATCCCTGGCACCCCTAGGGGAGAAAAGGCCCGATCACTGACCCCTAGACTACACACCCTGAGTAGGCACCTGTTAGAGACCTGCTGACTGGAACTCCCCCGAGCAGGCACCCAGAGCAGGACTCTCCAGGCTCAGAACCCCAGACCAGAGACTCACAGACCAGAGTTCCACAGACCAGGGATTCCCATACCAGAGAGTCCCATGCCAAGGACCCCTGCCAAGGACCCCAGGGCAGGGGGGTACCCAAGTGAGGCCTTTAGTGCCAGGAGAGGCCCTGGGCTCCCCACAACAGATCTGTCCCCACTTTCCCCACAAAGAAAGTCGATGGTCTCCCACTCTTCTCAGCATGGATGCCTGGAACCTGCTTGGTCTGAGTGGCCAGGTCCGTGGCCTCACGTGTCGCTCTGGACGCTGCTGCCTTCCCGGCCCTGGCCCCTAGGATACCTTCCTGGAGGAAGCCAATGCAGTCTGTTCCAAGCGAGCACCTTAAGTGGACAATAAGGGCACAGGGTGGGCATGCTGGGACAGGCGGCTGTCGGGGATCCCACCCTCTCCGGCCCTGCTCAGACAGCAGCCCCTTCCTTGGCATCTACAAAGACTGGCTGGAACTCTTCAAGAGCACCTTTAAATAAACAAAGCATAGAGAAAAGCAACCCCCTCTCCAAATATAAATCACATCAAAATAGATTTTGAAGCAGACACCCGGGCAGAGCTCAGCCCTGGATCTGCCCATAGGCATCTCCTTAAGCCCCACCCCAGCCTGGGCTGCCCTGAGAGGCAGGTACAGCTGCCGCAGGGGGCAGGGCAGAAGCCTTGGTCTGCACTGTGGGCTGATGCTGCCCTGGGACCTCACCCCTGGTTCACTGGACCCCCAGCCCTAGGCTGAGGCTTTCCTCCCAGAAGTGGGCACGCTAATTCTGTCAACATGGCCCAGCCAAGAGAAGTGGCTGTCATGGGGACCTTCTTTTGCCCTGGGGTCTGTGCCCCCCACATCCCAAGGGTCTATAGGTAAGGTTCATTGGCTTCCCTTCCAGATCATCCCATATCTGAGGGTTCCTGTACCCCACCAGGAGTGCAGTGACCTTGTGGGGCTGGCCCCAAGGTCCTGTGTGGCCGGGACAAAGACAGTGGAGAGAGTCGTACCTAGGCAGTCGGGGGAGGGCAGGGTAGGCTGGCCCCTGTGTTTGAATAAGCCTCGCCTCCCCGGCCCTTGGCAAATCTGCTAGGCCTGGAGTCCCTCAATTTGTCAGACATGCTTAAACACAGCTAGGTGAACCTCAAAGGACTTCGTAGTAGGGGGAATCCCAGTGGCGGGAGGAGGGAGCTGGCCCCCTCTGGAGGGATGGAAGAGGAGTGAGGTGCCTCTGTCAGGTGGGAGTCTGGGGCCAAGTGTTCTGCAGCCTGCAGCCCTTGACCCCGGCGGCCGGTGGGTTCCAGACAGGACTGCACACTGGTGAATGATTGATGATGGGAGATGTGCTCCCCTGACACCCCAGCACCCTACTCTCCTCTCTCTCTTCTCCCTGGAACATTCTGGAAAAGCCAGACCCTTCTACAGGCTGAGCCAGGCACACCTCCAGCTGCCCTGAGCCCTCCCCTGAGTCGCTGCTGGTGCTGGACTGAAGAGTTCGCTCTGAGGATGAAGGCGACAGTCCAGGGGACAAAGCCCAGGCCAGCCCAAGGACATTCAGTGCCAGGCACAGAATTCCAACATCTCCGAAGGTCTTTCTAGGCAAGGAACAGCCCTCATTCCCAACCTCATGGCTCTTTGAGACAAGCTGGGGTGACGTCATGGTGGACATTGGTGTTTCCTTGTGTACAATGCCCTTGTGCCCACCACGGGGACCCTGGGGGCTGTCTGCAGGATGGACCCTGGAGGGGGGGTTGCTGAGGCCGGCCCAGCTGGAACTAGAGTGCTGAGGACACCCCACAGTTCCAGGGAGCACTCCCCCAGGCCCTCTCAAGCCTCTCCCACTGGGTACTGACTTTGCACCTGCCCTGTGTGTATGCGTCGGGGGGGGGGTGCACTCACCTGTGGGGGGCCCACCTGGCCCATCTCTCACCACCTTTTGTCCAGTTGTCCCTCAGCACCCTAGAGGAGGGGGTGGATGGCAGGAAGACAGGATGGAAGGAGGCACTTCCCCCTGGGCAGAGAAGACCCCCCAGAACGGCTTCACTGGGTAGCACATGCTGACTCTCAGTTCCTGAGGGGCCAGCAACAGGGGGTCTCCTGATGAGGATACAGAGTCACTCCCCCACAGACGTTTCCTGTCTGGAAAGAGAAGTTGAAGATGTGAGTGTGTACGTCCAGTGTAGACAGTGCTGTCAGTGCTACTGTGCTGAGGGTTGGGGCACTGGGGTTCTCCTCAGGGCTGTTTATTTTTATTTATTTATTTTTTGAGACAGAATTTAGCTCTGTCACCCAGGCTGGGCACAGTGGCGTGATCTGGGCTCACTGCAACCTCTGCCTCCCGAGCTCAAGCCGTCCTCTCCCTGCAGCCTCCTGAGTAGCTGGGATTACAAGTGCCCACCACCACGCCTGGATAATTTTTGTATTTTTAGTAGAGACAGGGTTTCACCATGATGGCCAGGCTGGTCTCGAAATCCTGGCCTCAAGTGATCTGCCCGCCTTGGCTTCAGGGTTGTTTAAGAGGGACAGACACAACCAAGGCCAGGCCCAGTCCCCAGAACCAGTGACCCTGAAGCCCCTCCTTTGGCCTGGGGTGGGCAGTGCTTTGAGGGCCCCTGCTGATTTATGGTCCTCCAGGGTGGGACGGAATTATGGCTGCAAAGGGCTGCCTCCCTCCTCCACCTCCCTGTTGGGGGGTCAGTCGGGGTGGGGGTGCAGTGGCTCTCAGCTGGTTTCCAGATGGGCTTTGTGGAAGGGGTGCCCAGAGTGCAGAGCCCAGACACCCAACCAAGGGCCCTGGCCCGTGTCAGCAGGACCACCGCAGTGCCACTGTCTCTGTCTCTCCTCTAGACGTGGCTCCCGTCTCTGTCTCAGTCCTCATCTCTGTCACATGCAGCCCCCCTCCCCACCCGTAGGCAGGGTGGGTGGGGGGTGGGACCTGGTGATTTATCACCTTCAGCCTGTCTTCCATCGGAAACACAGGGGGGTGGGCGCAGACGCTGTGCTGAGCTATGGGCCCCCAGGGCCCCGCCACCCACTCCAATGTTGTTGCTCCGTCTGGGCAGGGGGTGCAGTCCTCCCCCCACGTGGCTGGGGCTTCAGCTCCCCAGACCTTCCCCAGGACCTCCTCCACGGGGGCCCCAGTGAGGCCCTGGCTCATGGGGGTCAGCCCAGCTCTGAAGCTGAGGCTAGTGCCGCCCCAGGCTGGAGGAGATCGTGAAGGACCCCACAGGCAACTCTCCCCAGGCGGAAGCAGAGGTGACAGAGCCTCTTTTCCTGCGCCACTGCTTGCCCGCCGCCCCGGCATCCCTGGCAGAGGCTGGGCAGCCCAGGCTTTCAGGGTTGCCGGTCCCTCCCCCCCGCCGCGGGGCGCACAGCAGGGGCCCAATAAGTGTTTACCGAGCAAACACCAGCGGGACGGGGACAGAGCACCTGGGTTGACCCCCACCCCATGCCCGGCGGAAGAAGTCCCTTATCTTCCCAGTTGACAGGCTGTCAGTGAGCCAGGGGAGGAGCAGGGGCTGCGCTCAGCCCGCCCCGTCTGTCAGCGGCCACGCGGCGACCCCCCTCCCCGCCCCTACGAGGGGTGGCCTCCCCGTCCCACTCGGTGCCGCTCACCGCCAGCCTGGACAACCCACCGCCCCCACTCCAGGCCTCCGTTTCTCCGCGGACCCCAGCTGTCTGCACCCACAACGCCCACTTTCTACGCTTACCCCTTAGTCAGCGTTTTCTGCAGACCGCGAGCGCCCTCTGGTGCCTGCCTAGGGTTGTTCACGGCCTCGGTCTCTCACTCACTAGCTGGCTGTGTACAGACCTGAGATGCTGCTTCAACCCCAGGTGGACCTTGGGGACACAGGCCTGAACGCTGTCCTGCACCATGTGTCAGGCTAGGGCAGGTCTAGGAAGCTCCACGAGGATGGGCTTGAGAGGGGCCTCTAAGATGGAGGAATAGCCACAGCAGCAGGGGCGTGGGAGCTGAGGGTGTGGGGTCCCGGCAGGGCTTGGAGAGGGGGACCACTCCAACCTGTTCCTTCCTAGAAGGAAGAGTCTGAGGTCACAGAGGGGCCCTGCTCATCAGTGGGGGAGGGGCCCTGGGGCAGATGTGTTATCTCTGAAATGAAGGACAGTGCTAGAGTCGAGGTGGTGCCCAGGTCTGCAGGGAGGGTGTGCATTTCCCCTGTCCCCACAGGGCCATTTAGGGCTGCTGAGCTGAGACTATCCACTTCCCCACACTCCCTGGTGGCTGAGGCCCCAGGGTCAGTGTGCGAAGGGTCAGCTCAGGATCAGGCGTGGGGACTGGGGGCTCCCAAGCAGCCAAGGAAGGTCAGCCAGTGAGCGCAGCCTGGTGCCCCAGTGGTCAGTCCCTCGGCACAAGCCAGTCTAGACCACGGAGAGCCAGCAACAGGAGGGGGTCGTGGAGGAACCATGGGGTTCAGCCGCCCCGTCAACCAGCAGGCAGGAGTTCTTCTTTATGTCTGACCACACAGTGATTCCAGCTGCTTTCCCCAACAGGAGGCCCCCTGCCCCTGTAGCTACTGCCCTTCAGGGCCCCCCTGCCACTCCCTGAGTGAGACACTGGCCCAGGAGACCGAAAGCCTTGCAGGCAGTGGGCTGCCCACTCCCCATAGCTCCTGCTGGGGCCTTTTCCCACAGCCCGGAGGAGTATTCTCCTCTTGGCTGGGGTCCACCTAGTGGACCCAAGGCCACTTTCTCTTGGGCTGTGTATTTGCACCCCAAAGGCCTCAGTGAGGCAGAGAGGGGTCCCAGGGGGCCTGCCTCAGCTCTGCTTCCAGCACAGACACCAAGAAAGCTCTGGGGCCCAGCAGAGAGCCCCCATCTGGGATCTGGTTTCTTATGGAAAGTCGGGGGCACACCCCCTCCCCCGTGCCCTGCTTGGACTGAGTTTAGAGTGTTGCACACGCGCTGTGTAGGATGATGGTTACCTCTGACCTCCACTAGGAGCCCTGGAGGTGCCAGGCCACCGCTGGGGGAGGGCAAGCGGGGGCAGTTCATTTGTATAAAGGGGGTCACTGTCCTCGATGTGGCGATAAGGCCGGATGGACGACCACAGTCGGCCACAGACCACAATGGGCCGGATACCCTGCACCTGCTCACAAAGGCGGGGGTGGCTCCTGCCTCATGTCTGACTGGCAGCCTCGAGATAGCATCAGCCCTGCAGGAGGGCCATCTATCTTGTCCCACAAAGGACAGGACAAAGGTTGTGTCAGCGGCAGCCTCCCCGACCCGGTCAGTGGTGGTCAGTGATGGCCATTGGGGGCCGAGGGCCTTCCTGGGTCGGGCAGCCGGGACCTGAGGCTCTTCATCTAGGGCCTCTTGGGATGCATGAAGAATAGTCTCCGTTGTTCACAGGGCCAGGCAGGTGGGGGCCACACTGTCCCTGGCACCTGTCCCAGGCACCCCAGTCCGGCTCCAATAGTGAGGAAGGCGGCAGTCACCCCCCTAAGTTGGGCACCCTGTGCTGACCTGGGCACCGGAAGAGGATTTGGAAGATCTGGCTGCTCAGCTCCAGGGTCTGGGCAGGGCAGTAGGAGGCCAAAACCTGGGGACTCTAAGAAGCCCCTTGCTGGTCTAGGCAGTCAGAGAGGCCTTCCCAAGGGAAGTGGCAGCCCGGTGGAGGACTCGCCAGACGCACAGGAGATGAGCAAGGAGCAGTGGCATGGAGGGCAGCATGTGCCAGGCAGAAGGAACGGTGTGTGCAGGCCCGAGTGGGGCACCCTGGGGGCCTGGAGAAGGCAGCGGCTGTGGGCAGGGACAGGGACAGTTCTTAGCTGGTAGGAATGGGCTATGAGCCCTGCACGCTGGCAGGAGGTGTCTGGATCTGGGGCTGTTGCTGTGGGATGAAGAGACATGGCACAAGGAGGGTTTGGGGGTGTTGTGGGGCCAGGGGTGGTGGGGGGCTGGGTCACTCCAGGACACAATGATTCTAGACCCTGCAACCCCAGAGGCCCACTCATCACTGTGGGGCCCTCCACGAACCCCCTCCACGAACCCCCACCACCCATGGCTCCATCACACAGAGGCCGTCTTCTCACTCCGATGGTCCAGGGATTCCCAGATGGAGCAAGAGACCCGAACCAACCCAGCTCACCTGCCTCAACACTTCCCTAGTGAACTGAACGCTGCCAACGCCAACGCCGGCCTGCGTCCTCACCCTGCATCGGAGAACTCAACCAATCCTTGAGACGTACGGTGCCCTCACGGCCGGCGCTGTGCGTGAGAACCATCCCCTGAACACGCTCAGATGACTAGGTCCACTGCTGGGACTGTCCTCACTGCCTACAGCGTCTTCACCATCCCCACAGCGTCCTCACCATCCCCGAGGCGTCCTCACCATACCCACGGCGTCCTCACCTTCCCCACGGCGTCCTCACCTTCCCCGTGGCATCCTCACCATCCCCGAGGCGTCCTCACCATCCCCGCGGCGTCCTCACCATCCCCGCGGCGTCCTCACCTTCCTGCGGCGTCCTCACCATCCCCACAGCCAGCGTCCTCCCTCCCACCCTCCTCCCTGCGGCGTCCTCACCGTCCCCCACAGCATCCTCACCGTCCCCACAGCGTCCTCACCTTCTCCATGGTGTCCTCACCACCCACACAGCGTCCTCACCGTCCCCACGGTGTCCTCAGCTCTCCCCACAGCATCCCCATAGCATCCTGACCGTCCCCACAGCGTCCTCACCATCCCCACAGTGTCCTCACCATCCCCACAGTGTCCTCACCATCCCCATAACGTCCTCACCATCCCCACAGGGTCCTCGCCGCCCCCACAGCGTCCTCACCGTCCCTACAGCATCCTCACCACCCCCACAGCGTCCTCACCGTCCCCATGGTGTCCTCACCGTCCCCATGGTGTCCTCACCACCCCCACAGCGTCCTTACTGTCCCCACAGCGTCCTCACCGTCCTCACGGTGTCCTCACCGTCCCCACAGCGTCCTCACCGTCCCCACAGCGTCCTCACCACCCCCACAGCATCCCCACAGCGTCCTCACCATCCCCACAGGGTCCTCACCACCCCCACAGCGTCCCCATAGCGACCTCACCGTCCCCCACAGCGTCCTCACCGTCCCCACAGCGTCCTCACCACCCCCACAGCATCCCCACAGCGTCCTCACCATCCCCACAGGGTCCTCACCACCCCCACAGCGTCCCCATAGCGACCTCACCGTCCCCCACAGCGTCCTCACCGTCCCCACAGCGTCCTCACCACCCCCACGGCGTCCTCGCCGTCCCCACAGGGTCCTCGCCGCCCCCACAGCGTCCTCACCGTCCCTACAGCATCCTCACCACCCCCACAGCGTCCTCACCGTCCCCACAGCGTCCTCACCACCCCCCACAGCGTCCCCATAGCGTCCTCACCATCCCCCACAGGGTCCTCACCACCCCCACAGCGTCCCCATAGCGACCTCACCGTCCCCACAGCGTCCTCACCATCCCCACAGCGTCCTCACCGTCCCCACGGCGTCCTCACCACCCCCACGGCGTCCTCGCCACCCCCACAGGGTCCTCGCCGTCCCCACAGGGTCCTCGCCGCCCCCACAGCGTCCTCACCGTCCCTACAGCATCCTCACCACCCCCACAGCGTCCTCACCGTCCCCATGGTGTCCTCACCACCCCCACAGCGTCCTTACTGTCCCCACAGTGTCCTCACCGTCTTCACGGTGTCCTCACCGTCCCCACAGCGCTCCTCACCACCCCCACAGCGTCCCCATAGCGTCCTCACCATCCCCACAGGGTCCTCACCACCCCCACAGCGTCCCCATAGCGACCTCACCGTCCCCACAGCGTCCTCACCGTCCCCACAGCGTCCTCACCATCCCCCACAGCGTCCTCACCGTCCCCACAGCGTCCTCACCACCCCCACGGCGTCCTCGCCGCCCCGCATCCTCGCCCCCCAAGCGTTATCACCTAGCATGTCTCTCATGCCTTCCCACGTGGCCTTTTGGGAGTGTGTCTGGAAGGGAAGAGTTCACCCACTGACTCCTGTCTGCCCCCTGACGTGAGAAGGGACATGTGAGGATGTGTTTGTGTCCCCTTGAACGCCTTTTCCTGAGTTTGTCGAGATGAATTTCCAGGTCAGTCGGGCGGAGAAGGCCAGATCAGAAGGATTTATTCAGCACCAGAGTTTGGAGGAAAAACCAGGGTCTGGACCGCATTGTGCCCCACGGTCCTCCCAAGCCTGGAGGTACGGGTTCGCCTCCCTCGGGGTAAAGTGGGCAGGCGTTCTGTCCCACGTGGGGCTAGGCCTGCAAGTGGGGCGGGTCTGAGAGATTGGGCAGCTGAGGAGGCCGAGGCGGGTCCAGGTTGGCGCGAGGGCTCCTTGGGCAGGGTCCTGTCGAGTTTGCCGGCCCGAGTTGCTCAGCGCCGGGTCTCTCCTCAGGACGCGCCGGATCCGGCCGACTCGTCCACCAGCGGGGCGGTCAGCGACAGCGGGGGCGCGGCGCGGGCGCGGATGCGCAGCCTCCGCAGGCGGCACAGGAGCAGCCCCAGCAGCAGCGCATGCAGCAGCCCCAGGCCCAGCAGCGCAAGCTGCGCCGCCAGCGCCCCCCCAGCAGAGCGAGCCGGGAGCGCAAGCGGCACGCAGCTCATCCTCTGCCAGGTAGGGCAGCAGGCGGCCGCGCAGCGCTGGGGGGCGCCACGCAACGCAGGTCGCGGTAGGGGGCACGCTCGGGGCGGCCGGCCAGCCAGGCGCGCAGCGGAATCAGGTGGCAGTCGCAGCGCCAGGGGTTGGCGCCCAGGTGTGCGGCGCGCAGCGCGGGCAGCGCGTCCAGCAGCCCCGGCGGCAGCGCCGTCAGGTTGTTGCCGGTCAGCACCAGCTCGGTTGTGTCGACAGGGAAGGCGGTCGGCAGCGAGGCCCAAGTCAGCCCGCGTCGCCCGCAGTCCACTAGGGTCCCCGCGCAGCTACAGGGCGCCGGGCAACCCGCGGCCGGGCGGCTCGGCGGCGCCAGCAGCAAGAGCAGTAAGCTCAGTGCCCCGCGCGGCCCTGCAAGGGAAGGCCGCAGTGAGCCGGGAGGTCGGCGGGGCGCCTGGGCGACGTCTCTGAGCGCCCAGAGCGCCGGCCAGGCTCCATCCAGCCCCCTGATGCCCGGCGTCCCGGTAGCCCGCCAGCCTCTCCACCCTGACCACCCCCGTATGCTGCCTGGAAGTCCCCTCTAAGTCTGACCCAAGCCTCTCCCTGCTGCAGCCAAAGGACCAGAGTGCCTCTCAACCCGGATCGGCCTAGGGAGCAGCCGGGGGCCCAACCGGACTCCAGACTCACCGGAGCCCATGGCGAGAGGACGGCGGCCCGGCTTGCTCTGGAGCGGGAGGCGTAGGCGGGAGAGCCGACCCATAAGGCCGCCCCGCCCCCGCCGGGTCCCGGCACGCCCGCACCCACCACAAGTGCTTTGGCCGGGCCAGAAATAGCCCAGAGGCCGCGCGCGGCGGCAGATAGCGCACTATCGTCGGAGGCCGAGGCCGCCCGGGCTTCCGCTCCACCCGCTTTCAGGGGCACACGCAGCACTCGGACACCTACTGCGACGTTCACCAACATTGTTCTCCTGTCACCAGGACAGGATGCGGCATTCACAACGGAACAAACGGAGCATCGTGTGGCGGGGAAAGGATCATGCGGGTGGGAAGATCGGGAGGCCGAGGCTCGGGATCCCGGCACACGACGGTGGTGCTGGGGAGAAGAGGCGAGGGCAGGGGACGGCGCCGAGAGTTGTCAGGAGGTGGCTCTCCGCCCAGTGCCCCTGGGGTCCTCCAGGTCGGGCCTGGCTGTGGAGAAGGGGTGTGGGCGGTCACGCCCGCCCTCCTCACAGCCTCTGACCTCCTTATGTCTGGAGGGCTCCCATTTGATTCAGCCCAAACCTGCCCTCTGGGCTGCTCAGGCTAAGGGAAGACCCTGCCGCCTCGACGGAAAATGGGGTCTCAGCACTCACTGGGTGACCCGCGGGAGCAGGCAAAGGAGGGCTTCCAAGTCTGTTCTGCAGCACTGGGGCAGAGAACAGACCCAGGACCCTGGGAATCCGTTTCTCTCTTCTGCCTTGGTTTGCCTGCCTGCCAGAGCAGGGCCTGCAGTTTGGGCGCTGTGACCTTCCGGGACGAGGGAAGAGCGAGAGAGGCGGATCTCTGAGTCCTGCCCAACTTCGCTTCTGATCCCCCCAAGGCCAGAGAGGGCCAGCTGGGAAGGGGCTACGGTTCAGGTCCCTTGGAAGCAGATACAAATGGCCTGGGAGGGGGTGGTGCTGAAAATAAATTAGGGTCAGCTAGGGGCTGTGGCCCCGCGTCTCCGGGTCGGGAACAGTCCGGTCTAGGGTCCAGGGGTGGGGAGGGCGTCCCGGAGACGGACGGTGTGTCCGCGGCGAGGGTCACTGGTCCTGCATCTGCTGCTTCATCCTCTGCAGCATCTCCTGCATGCGCCTCAGCTGTGGGCGGAGACAACGGGGCAGGTGAGCAGCACCGCCGAGGCGCATCCCTGCCGCCCGCCCCCGCCGCCCCACGCACCTCCTCATCCTTCATCCTGATGAGCTTCTCAGTCTCGGCATCCGGGGTGGGCAGCGGCAGGATCGGGGATGGGGCTCTCCATGCGGCTGTCCTGTGTCAGTTTGCTGCGGGGGAGGGATGGGCGGGGCGACGCTGCTGGGAGGCTCAGCGTGGGCTGGCGGTGCCTGGCCCATCCCCGCCACTGCCGAGGCCCTGCCTTCCGGAGCCCTCACAGCCCTGGACTGGCTCCAGGGAGACCAGGCTCTGGGGGGGGCCGATCTGGGGGATGGAGCGAGGTTCAAGTCTGGGTGGGCTGGCAGGACCTGCCCTCAGTTATGGAGACGTGGGCGGGGCCGGAGGGGCGGGGCCTGGCTCGGGGCGGGGCCTGGCTCGCGGCGGGGCGCGCACCTGGTCATCTGCTGGATGCAGTGCGCGCGGTAGTTCTCGTAGTGCACGTCGCACGTCACGTCCTTGAGGTCGTGCATGTGCGTGCGGATGAGCATGTTGCGCAGCTTCACGAAGTCGCAGTGCGCCTGGTTCTCCACTGCAGGGTGGGAGTGGGCGGTGGGCGGGCGCCGGCCTAGGACAGCCTTCCCCACCCGAGACCTGGTACTCCAAGACTCCACTCACCCTCCACGATCCCCCAGGGGTAGAGTCGGCCCCCGGACCCGCTGCCCCCTTGGCCTCCACCACCGTATTGCTGCCTATAACAGCGAAGGGAGCGCTCTCCTGGAGGGTGGAGGGAAAAGGGCTCACACCAGGTCAGCGTAATCGCAGGGTTAGCGATGGGAAAGAGGCATGGGCCCTCAGCTCCTGGGGCACCCCTCCAGCATCACCATCAACGACCTCTCTTCAAAGAGATCCTGGCATTGCCCCTTTGTGGCCTCTGCCGATCTGGCTGGAGCGAGAGCCCATACGGCTCGCATTCCAGGGCCTTACCAGGCTATGGCCCAACTAGGCATGCTCTGGTCCCTCCCTCATCAAGATCACCGGCTCCAGCTGCCCCTTCCCTCCCCAGGGCTGAGCCTGTCTCCCCATGCTGATGCCCTTGCCCTGGTGGCCACCTGCCCCTGGCACGGTCTCCATCATCACCACCACTCTAGATGCTGGGGCACTCAAAGCCACCAACCCTGGAGCTCAGAAATCTGGGAGCCAGGGTGTGCCACTAGACCAGGCCCTTCCTCTGGTGGTGACCCATGGGAAGATGGTCAGGGCTGGGGTCCTGGCCCACTACTGCACTTCTGGATTAAAGCAAGTGCTCCATACCTGCCAAGCACCACGCGGGGCCCACATGACCCACCCCAGCCAGGCAAAGACATGATGACCTTTACCCTGTAGCCCTGGGATGAAGTACAGGTCCTCTACTCCTAGAACAAATGACTCTTGCCCCAACCAGGCTGACCTGGCCCTCCTCCAGCAGGCCGGGTGTGAAGGAGACAGGTCCTCTGATTCTGCCCCTCACCACCTCCATCCCCCCTTCCCCCACCAGTCTGCACGTTCACCTTCAGTTCTCGGTCCTGCTGCTTGAAGTCCTCATCCTCGTCCGAGTCACACTCAGGGAACTGGTATACATGGATCCCCGAACTTGTCAATCTCCTCCCGGATCTGTGATGGCGTAAGGGCTGTCAGATTTGAGGCTGGCCAAGTACCCCTGGTACTCTCAGTCCCAGGGCCCTGGCCAGGCCCCTGTGTGGCAGCAGGCTCACCCGCTCCTTCAGCTTCCGGATCTCACTGGGGGACGAGACAGTCAGCTTTGGCGATGAGAGGGACGATGTTGACCTTCTCATGCAATGCCTTCATGAAACCCACGTCCACCGGCCGCAGCCTGCCAAGACCAGTCAGGGGTGGTCATGGGCACAGCCAGGGGGACATATCGTAGGGGGTGCGCTCCCACATCTGGCCCCAGGACAGCCACGCACCCATGCCCGAAGGGGGAGATGAAGTACAGGCAGCAGTGCACTCGGTTGTCTTGGATGTTCTTTCGGTTGAGGCCGCTCTCGTCGCGGAAGTACTGCTCAAACTGCTGGTCCACATAGTCGGTGATGGGCTTCCAGCTGTGGGCAGGGAGGAGCGTGAGGCCAGGCCTGGAGTGCTGTGGCTGCCTAGGCAGGGCCTTTCTCAGCAGGCCTCACTCACCACTCGGTGTTGTTGACCGCATCCCCGAATCCCGGTGTGTCCACGATGGTGAGCTTCAGCTTGACTCCTTTCTCTTCAATGTCCACTGTGTGTTTTAGAATCTCCACCGTCTGGCTGATGCGCTCTATGGGGAAGGGGCCACTGCAGGGGCCTTTCCAACCCTCAGCCCTTCACCTTTGGCAGCCAGGACCCTTCTCCTTGTCCATCTTAGTGCCTGAGCCCTACCCCCGGGACACCCACACTGTGAAACAGAACAGTGGGAACTGGACCTGGAAGGGGGGGAGGCCTTGGAGGGGTTCTATGGCAGGGGGCTGGGGATCAGTGCCGGGACCTCCTGGAGGCCACTTACCCTCCGCACTGAGCAGCTTTCGGTCCTTGTACAAGTCCGTCAGGAAGAGGCTGTGGACCAGTGTGGACTTCCCCAGGCCCGACTCACCTGCACACAGGTACAGAGAAGGAGTTGGGTTAGGTCTGGGGCTCCAATGACAGAGCTTGGCTGGCTAGGGACCCCAGCCACTCCCCCAAGGAGTCCGGCCCACTCACCAGCCACCATGAGCGTAAAGTCAAAGCCCTTCTTTACCGACTTTCGGTGCACCTGGTTGGGCAGTGTGGCGAAGCCCACGTACTGCTTGTCAATGTCCTGGGGGCAGCAGGGTGGGGCAGGTTAGGGACACAGAGTTTTCTCCAGGAAGCCCAATACCCTGTCTCTTACCAAATGCAGGATGAAGAGACAGCAGAGGGTACAGCTCCCAGGGAGGGGCATTTTGTTGGCAAAAATGAGGGGGAGGGCCCGTGGGCAAAGTCCTGGAGTTAAGAAGACAGGCGAGGGGGGTGGCAAGAGAAAACACCCCTGCCCCAACATCAGGGAGGGCTCTGCGGGGACGGAGACTATTTGTCCTGGGGGAGATGTCAGGCCGCAGCAGGCACAGGCGGTGTCCTCCCTCCTTGCGCAGAGGGCAGCAGGCTTGGGACCCCTGGGACACACTCAAGGCCCTCCACAAGCTGGAGAAGCTCAGGGCCTTGACACTGACCCTCCGGAGAGTGCCAAGGGGCGGGAGGCCCCCTCCTGGCCCGGATCCAGCCGCGGGGGCGGCGGCGGCAGCAGCAGCGGAGGCAGCGGAGCAGCGCCTATTTATAGACGGCGGCGCCAAGCCTCCCCGGCCCGCGCGCCCAGCCCCCGCAGACCCTGGGGGCCCCTGGAGGGGTCCTACGGCCGCGTTCTCCGCCCCGTTTTTGGGGACCCGGGAAGTGAGGCCTGAACAGGTCACGTCGCCCACCCTGGGGCCGTGCACCCCCGAGGCCGCTGCGGAGGGCAGGGCTGAGCCGAGGCGCTGGCGGGCCGTGGCGCGCGGGGACCGGGGAGCCCTGGCTGGCCCCTGCCGCGTCCCAGAGCCCGCGGGGTCACAGACCCACGTTCCGCCCTCTCCACACACGCACCTTGAGCCGCCTCTGGGCCTGGGTCCGCGGCGACAGCAGCTGCTCCACCAGGCGATCCTGGGGCGCTGCCAGCGAGTCCATCGCGGCGACCCCCGTGGGCCCGCGCTCGCACCCCAGGCCTGGTCAGGCCGCCAGAGCCCGGCGACGGCGAGGTACCTTAGCTCGGCTCTGCTTTAGGCTGCGTTCTCCTCCCCCGTTTTGTGGACACGGGAAGTGAGGCCTGGACAGGGCACGTCGCCCACCGGGGGGGCCCATCGACCCCAGCGGCCGCCCGAGCCATCCCCCTGACTGGGTGGACTGGCCCCGAGCTGTGGCGGCGTCGCAGCCCGGCCAGGCCCCGCCCCCGCACCCAAGCCAGAGGCGGGGCGTCGCGGGCGCCCGCGGAACGCGCGGCGGGGGGCGGCTGAGACGGCCCCGCCCGCCGTCGCCGGGAAACGGTCGCCTGGAAATTCGGGCCGCGGGCGGAGCCACCCGAAAGCGGCTGCGGAGGGCAGGGCTGAGCCGAGGCGCGGACGGGCCGTGGCTCGCGTGGACCAGGAGCCCCGCCGCGCCCCCGAGGCCTCAGTCCGGGCTCCGGGACAGCAGGAGGGGACGACTAGGTCCTGCACGCGGGCCGGGCGGACTGGGGCGGGCCGGGAGGAGGTGGCGGCCGCGCGTCCCGCGTCCCGGAGGTGCTGCGCGGCTTCCGCCCGCCAGAGGGAGCCGGAGGCCGCTCCCGGGACCCACGCGCAACCGCGCGGGAACGCGCCCCGTTCGGGGCCCGCAGTCTTCTCGCAAACTAACCCGAAAACCTCCTGGCGGCGCCACGGCGCCCCAACTGCCCACAGACACGCCGCGCCCTGCACCCCTCACCTCCCCAGCCCTGCTCGAGGCTGGCCTCTTCGGTGCCTGCATGTGTGCGTGTGTGTTTGTGTGTGTGCCTGTTTGCGTGCGTGACTGTGAGTGCGCGTGCCTCCCCTACGGGTTCGAGTGTGTGCGTGTGTGCGCCTGTGTGCGTGCATTGGGTATGTGCGTGTGCGCGCGGATGTGGGTGAGTGTGTGCCTGTATGTTTGGGGGACTCTTCCCAACGTGGCTCCCCCAAGGCATTCGGGGAACCCGGAGGAGGGCAGAACCCACCTCCTGTGAAGTCCAGCCCGGCCGACCCACCAGGAGGCTTAGGGTGGCTGGAAGGGGAGGAAAGGGTGCAGACTGCCAGAAGGAAGCCCCCCGCCAGCGTACTGAAAAGGCGGCCACCCATGCCACGCCCTGCAGCCCTCAAGTGAACCTGCCCTCAGAGACAGGGATGGGGGTGGGATGGGGCCCATCTCCCACGTGCTTCAGTGGACACTCCCTTGTCCTCTGAGCTCCCTCACCAGTTCTGACCCACAGGATTGGAGGGACTGGGAGCTCCTGCCAGCTGGGCCTCCCCTCCTGTGTGGCCACTCCAGGGACTGTGGGGGTTCTCCTGAGCCCCCCCTCTGTGGGCCACCCACCTCCCCCACCTCCAGGACCCCAGTAGAATCCCCAACAGGCCAGCCCAGCAGTGGAGGACATGAGGCCTGGAAAGGTTCGAGGGTAGGACCGGACAGGACAAGCCCCTGTATATTAGAACATTAGAAGTTGGAGGCCCCAAACCCCCACCCCGAACCCGGTCAGTTCTCCTTTAGGCTCTCTTGGCCGAGGGACCTCCTTCATTCGCCGTCCAGGCCCTGGTCTGGCTGTGGGCCTGGAAGCCGCTGGCACCTGGGGAGGAGGAGCAGGCCCACAGCCGGGAACAGGAGAGCCTTTCATCCCAGGGAAAGGGGCTGGCTACAGGCCCCCCAGTTATCCCAGCGCATCCCTCAGTCCTTGCTGCCAGAATGCCTCCTCACTGGCCCCAACCCTCCCTGGCCCTGACCTGCAGGAAGCCTCTGGGCTGAGTCCCACCCAGCTTCCACCCGAGGGTCCACACCTGGAAGCCCAGCACCCACCCAGACAGGCTGGCATCTCAGGCCCAGGGCATCTCCAGGAAGACAGACAGGCTAGGAGGTGTCTAACAGTGTGTGGCTCTCAGACTGCCTGCCTCAGTTTCCCCATTGGTAAGGCACAGCCTCTGGGGAGGCCCAGGTCAGGAGCGCAAGAATCTCACTCTCAGAGTTCAACCTGCCTGCCCTGCCACCCACTGGGGCCCAGTCAGGGCCTGTGGATTCCCTGGGGGAGCCTCAAGGAAGGACCCTACCTGCCACTCCCTTTCTCTGGTCCCCAAGTCACAAAGATACTCCCAGGGCTTCCTGAGCCATATGACACAGCTGCACCCGCCTCCTCCCGACGCCTGAGCCTCTCAGGCACTTCCATTCTTAGAATCACCGGAGTCAGCTCTGGGAGCAGCAGCCGGGGCCAAGACAGCCCCAGTGCCGCCTGTGAGGAGGTGGGGACACAGAGAGGTGACGGAGCTCCCCCCAGTGCCTCTACAGCCCCCTTTCAAAGAGCAAAAATGATGCTTGGACAGGCTGAAGGTGTGCTTCCAGCTTCCCCGGACCCACTGGCAGCCCCAAACACCTGGCCCGGCTCCTGCTCTGGGGCTCCCTCCCTTGGCCGCACAGTGCCTTCTTCCTCTGGGCTGGGAGGCCTGGGATGGGGTGAGGTGGACTTCCAGTTGACCTCAAAGGATGGGCACCTCAGCAGGAGGGGGTCCCCCACCCTGTAGCAATGGGCAAGAGAACCCGGATGCACTGAGAAACAGTGGCTGGAGCCCAGGGTCTCGGAGTGCCCTTGGGTCAAGCTGGGGACAGCTGCAGGCCCAAGAGAAGCCTCAGGGGCCTGGCCTCCCAGGTCTCCCAGCCTCAGCTCCTTCCGTCTCCCTCAGACAATAGCCTGGCACATGTGTCCCTGCATCTCAGGCTTTGTCTGACCTGCTGTGACGGGGAGGCAGTTCCCAGCCTGGCTCCCCCAAGGAGCCCCTCCCAGAGAGCCTCAGATACCTCTGGGTGGGGTGTGTCCCTTCCAGCAGACTGGCACGGGTCAGCCAGTGACTCCCCAGCTCCCAGCACCCCCTGCCCAGCCCTCCTGCCCTGCCTGCTGCACCCTGGGCCAGGACTCTGGAGTCCCATTCAGCATCCATGGCTCTTAAGAAACTCCATCCCTGATGGGGGCTGCCAATGTCATGCTGGTGCCAGGATTGGGCTCTTTTCTCCTCCAAAGACGGCTGAACTCATGCCAGAGAGGCCACCAGCAAGGTTCCCCCAGACCCTCCAGCCCACCTGGTTACCAACTCCCACCCCAATCAAGGGGTCTCACAGCATTGTTTAACCCTGGGCTGGGCTGGGTTTTCATGCGGGTACCTAGGCCAGCCTCCTGTCCAGTCCTGCTTTCCTGGAGGGCGGGGCCCAGGCCAACCCTTTCGGAAAGCCACAACCCTATTTGAATCCACTGGGTCCCAGGACCCATTCTGGGCACAGAAAATGACTCAGACCAGGCCTTGGGGGTTCCCAATCTGGGGGGAGAGGCCCTGCCGCAGACTAGAACACTCGAATTTGTGTTTGGGGAGGGAGAGGGGCATGAAGGTGCAGCGGAGGCGGGTGTGACCAGAGGCCCGCCGCTGTGGGGGTGCTCAGGGACTGTGATGGCTGCTGGAGCCTGAGTCCCCTCCCCCCAGCGTGGCCTGCCAAGACCGTGGCCTCACCCAGGACCCCCAGCCCATGACCTACAGGCCAGGTCAGCAGGAGATGCTGGTGCTGGCCCTGTGGGAGGGGGATACGCGGCCCATGCCCCCATCCTGGAGGGGGGCAAGGTCCCTGCTGTGCGGGTCACGGGACCAGGGGCCCCACTCCTCCCCTCTTCAGCCCCAGGCGCGGCGGCACTGCCCGGCTAACAATCGGTGATCGCGACAGGGCCGGGTGACGGCCGGCGGGGGCGGGGTCGCGTCTGGGCGCCCGTGGCGCTGGTGCCACAATGGGTGACAGCCGGCCGGGTCTCGCAGCTGTGGAACGGCGGCGCGCACGTACCTGCTTGTCCTCTGCGGGGTCAGGGTCGGGGTCGAATCCGGGTCCGGGTCCGGGTCCGAGCGGGTCCGAGCCGGAGGGCGGGGGAGAGACGGAGAGACACGGTGAGAGGCGCGCGGACGGCGGGGACAAAGGCGCGCGCGGGCACGCGGGCGGGCGCCGGGCTCACCTGGGGTCGCCAGCTTGCTTTTGTACCGCAGGCCTGTGCTCATGGTGGCCGCCGGCGGGGGACGTGCGGGGCGGGCGCGCGGGCGGGGCGCGGCGACAAGCGGCGGAGGCCGAGGCCGGGCTGCGGGGTGAGCGGCCCCTCCGCGCCGCCGCCGCCGCCGCCCGCCCCGCCCGCGCGCCCGGCAGCCAATCGGCGCCCGCCGCGCCCACGCGCGACCCGGCGCGGCCCGGGGGCGGGAACCCAGGCCCTCCCCCCACATGGTCCCGCGCCGGCGGCCTGGGGGCTACGCCCTCGTCTCCCGCAGCCCCGGCTGCTCCCAGGTTCACCCGGCCAGCCCTGCGCCGCCCCAGCCCTGCACTGCTGTTCCGGCGGCCTCCTCCGCGCCACCTCCCGGGTGCCCCAGCCCAGGCCTGGCCCTGCGCTCCCTCCGCCCTCGCTGGGACCCGGGTCCACGCTGGGCCTCGGACCATCAGTCCCGTGGTCCTTCTTAAAGCTGCCCTGGGTTTCTGGGCCAGACCCTGCACGCTCCGCCCCACTCGCCGAGATCGCGGTGGACTCAGAGGCGCTGGCCTAGGCAGGGATGGTCTTGGCGAGGCTGGCCAGTGCCCAGCCCCGCCCCTGCTGACCGCTGGGTGCTGCGCAAACCTGCTCTTCGAGCAGGCGTACCTGGCAGGCTGCAGGGTGGGATCGGGTCTGCCTGGAGCATCCCCCACAGCCTATGGGTCAGCAGAGAAGGGGGTGCAGAGCTGGAGTGAGACGGTCAGGGCTGGTCCTGCCCCACATCTCAGCTCACCCCTCTTCACAAATAATCCCATTTAACAGCCCAGGAAAAAGAGGCCCGACCATTGCCTAGAGGCCTGTGGCCTGCAGAGAAGGCTTGTAGGGAACTGAGGGCCACTGTGAAGGTAGGGCGAGAGCCTGCACCCCCACTTACAGAGGAGGAAGTTCAGGCCCTAGTCTTCAGTGAGTCGACCAGACTCAGTAGCTGAGGGCAGGTTTCTCCAGTCATTTGTGTCGATGTCACATTCCCAGGTGTCCTCCGCCTGGATCTCCCCCTAAGTGTTCCCAGGCGGCACCTCTGAAGGCTTTGGGACTGTCAGGCTTGGGATCACCACCTCCCCAGGCGAGGGCCCCCTTGGACGGAGATGTCTCCTGTACCCCTTATGGGCAGTACCTCCACAGCCAGGGAACCCACCTCTGCTCTCCACCCCTCCTGTGCCCCTTGGTCCCTTCGATGGCCCATGGGCTCCCTGGGTGGAGGGGGGTGTCGCTAGGGCCTTTCCATCTCTGAATCACCAGCACCCAGCACAGAGCTGTTTGCTCAGTAAGTGAAAAATTCACGTAGGCCAAGTCTTCGTTCCACAGTCCTTGCTTTGCCACATTCTGTAGCCAGAGACCCCTCGACCATAACCCTCCTCCAGGCCTACATCTCTAACCAGCGGCTTTTTTTTTTTTATACATCATACATTATGTGACACCTCTTGGGAATTCGGGGCTGCTTCTCATAATCAGACCCATTTATATTTTTGGAGCAAAACATATGAGTAGTCAGGTGAACTGGGAGAAATGATGTAAATGATGGCGCATCAGTTCAGGTCCAGCGTTGCCACTGAGTTTTGAAAACCTTTATGTTTCTGAGCTTTGGAGAATTTGGAATTTCAGTAAAGAAATGTGTGTCGAGGTCAGGAGATCAAGACCATCGTGGCTAACACAGTGAAATCTCGTCTCTGCTAAAAATACAAAAAATTAGCCAGGCATGGTGGCATGCGCCTGTAGTCCCAGCTACTCGGGAGGCTGAGGCTGGGGAATCTCTTGAACCTGGGAGGCAGAGGTTGCAGTGAGCCGAGATCGTGCCTCTGCACTCCAGCCTGGGCAACAGAATGAGACTCTGCCCCCAGGATGGGGCAAGCAGACTGTGAGCCTATGAAAGGGACCAGCTGAGTGCCCCTCCCCATGGATCAGGTGGGCGGGCAGCTCTGGTCAGCCTTGGGTTAGGGGGTTTGAACTTGGCCTTGGGGCAAACGCATGCCACCATGCCTAGCTAATTTTTTGTATTTTTAGTAGAGACGGCATTTCACTGTGTTGGCCACGATGGTCTTGATCTCCTGACCTCGACACACATTACCCCTTCCTACCATAGCTCAGGCAAAGGGTGGGAGGTGGACACGTACAGGAGTAACAGGTTTTAAAACAAATCTGGAGACAGAAGACAAGAAGGATGAGGAGTACCGAATAAACATGATCTTTTCTTAAAAAAAAAAAATTAAGGTAAGTCTGTCACAATTACTTGCAGAAATCCAGTTAGGTTGGAGACCCACGTTTAAGGAAGAGGCAGCGTGGAGGTTCACAGAATATATAGGACTGGGAGCCACTCCCTGGAAGAGCAAACTGATCTTTGCTCCATGAGTGGCCCTGGATCAGCGCCTCATGTGAAATGACTGGTCTATAAGGAGGGGGTGGTGTCTCCTTTACCCTGGGACTACGGTCACCATGACTGTGAGTTCAGGGACAGCCCAAGTCCCTCGACAGTCACAACGAGGCAGCACCCTGTCTAGCTGGGAGGCCTATTGGCGGCAAAGTGTCTGCATGGAACATTTCTGAAGTTAGGAAAATGGATCATGAGGGCATCGGTCAGCAGATGCATCTCCAGTTTTGCCAGGTGAGGCTCTGAGATGCTGGTCACAACCATGGAGGCCAACAGTCCAGTGAAACACTTATTAGGCTCCTGTTCAGCAAACAGGCGCGCAGGCAGGCCTGGTGGCTCGTGCTGACCATTGCAGCACTTTGGGGGGACCAGGTGGGTGGATGGCTTGAGGCCAAGAGTTTAAGACCAGTCTACACAAGAATGTGAGACCCTGTTTCTCCAAAAAATAAAAAATAAAACCGTTAGCTGGCTGTGATGGTGTGAGCCTATAGTCTCAGCTACTCAGGAGGCTGAGGCCAGAGGCTCGCTTGAGCCTGGGAGTTTGCAGCTGCATGCAGTGAGCCGTGATGGTGCCACCGCATTCCAGCCTGGGCAAGAGTGAGACCCTCTCTCTCTCAAAAAAACAAAAAACAAACAAACAAAAAAAAACAAAAACCCAAGCCTCGGGGCTATGGCTGATGTCAGGGGGGCTGGAGCCACGGGGCAGTGGTCTGAACACATACACACTGACCTCTCTAAGATGCCATGGCTTGAAAGAAAGCTGCCTGCCCAAGTGGGTGTTTGCATCCACTTTCCCAGCAAGCAGAGGAAGTGCTGGCTGCCGTACAAAAAGAAGTAAATAAAGCACTCCTGCGTGAAAAAAAAAAAATGCTATTTTTTAATTCATAAGGAAAAGAAGTTAATGAATTAAAAAAATAAGCTGCACCAAGAAAAATCTGTTCAACCAACTTGGGCTACAAATAGCTTGACTCTTTCAGAAAAAAACCTCTTAGTGAGGAAATTCTCCAGAGGCCACATTGGAACCATGCTGGGCCTCCCTCAGCGCGCAGTGGAGACAGCACCGCAGGGCTGGGGCCTGGAGAAGGACGGAGCTGGGGGAGGTGGCGACAGTGATGGCCGCGAAAGAATAAGGCACCTGCCATCGGCACTTGGGAGCAGGTCGTGCAGGTGACAGGGTTTACAGGGGAAACAGCTTGCTCCAGGTGACACAAGTCCCCATACCCTCAAGCCTGCCACCTGCAGGTAGGGCTGAGGCCACCGTTGACACATTCCAGATAGTTCAGTCCGTCTGAGGCCGAGGATGAGGGCAGAGGCCAAGATGCATGCAGGGGTCAGGCGTCTGAGAGCCCACGGGCCTACCTGCATGCCCAACCCGGCAACCCTGACCTGTGCTGGGAATGGGGTGCTTTTTCACCCCCGAGTAGAAGTAGGAAGCGGAGGTCAGGGTGCAGTGGAGATCTCCCTAAGACTAGACAGCTAAGGCTAGAACCCAGGACCGTGGAGCCCAGGCCTGACTCCTGCAGAGGTCTCTGACCTGGTCACAGCCTGGCCAGGGGCTGTCCCGATCAGGCAGCTGCTGGAGGCCTCAGCTCACATCCCTTCTATCCCCTGAATTCACCAGCAACCTGATGGGGCCTGATGAGCCTCCTGACTCCTGCGCTTTTCTACTGCTCTTGTGCTCCTGTTCCTGCTGTTCCTGGAGCCCTCGCCCAGCCAACCCTGTGAGATCTGAACCCGCCCCCCCAGCACCTGGGGGCTCCAAGGCAGGCAGTATGACCTGCAGCTTCATGCCCCCGCACCTTGGCGCTAGTGTGTCCCCTGTCTGGGCTGCCCTTCTCCAGCGCTGCCAACCCGGGAGCACCGTCTCCAGCCCTCCAGGCCCACCGTGCCCTGTGCCTGCCTCCCTTCTGCAGGACGCAGCCTGGCGGGCAGCTGACTCCTGAATGGCTCCCTGACCCCCCGCACTCAGCCCCTGTCTGGCACCTGGGAAGCTCAGCAGCATCAGCTCCCGCAGGGTGGGGGCACAGGCTGCCAGGCCTGGAGTCGCAGGGTGGGCAAGGAGGGCTTGACTAAAGAGCTTTGAATCCCAAAACTTCTGGCTGCAGAGGGGTGCTTGTGTTCTCAGCCCAGTTCAGGGGGGTATGCGGAGACCACGAGGCTCTGGGGCGTCCTCCCCGCTCCTAAAGGCAGTGGCTGTCTCTGAGCACAAGGGGAAGTGTGTATACTGTGAAGATTCTACTGGAGAAAGTTTTCCTTGATTTCCTTGTCGGAAAAATGTAACGGGGTCACTATACAAATCAGTCCTCGTCACCGATGGGCAGACGGGCCCATTAGAAGGGCACAGAATCCACAGCAGCTGTCTCCGCCTGGAGGGTGCCGGCTGGCCCTGGTTAAAGCTGCCTATGTCTTTCAGGGGTGGACAGAACAGGGCTTCACGGGGCCTGAGCCTCGGTCTACACCAAGGCCCCGATTCCCTGGGCAGCTGGAGAGAGTGCTACAAAGGGCGCCTGTGCTCCACGGCAGGGAGCCAGCCTGGGATCAAGAGCTGAGGGTCTCTGAGGGGGGTGGGTCTGCAGCCACATCTAGTGGGACCTCAGAGTCCCCTGAAGGGGTCTAGGATGGTACCTGCATGAGAATGCAGTGAGCAGCCCCAGGGCAGGGACCAGGTGTGCAGTGTGACTCAGCCGGGTACAGCTCCCCAGGGTAGGAGGCAGAGGGCGATCCTCCACAGGGACGCTGCCTGAGGGGGGTCACGCCTGGGGCTGCACAGGACCATCTCCAGGCTGTCCCGGCAGGCTCTCTCTCCTTGCTGCAGTTCTGTGATTTTATGAGAAGTCAAAGGTGGAAGAATAGCAGATGAATGAGGAAATGTGAAATGGCACCGATGTTGATATTCTCCTATGTCATGCATCGAAGCATGACCAACGTCCCACGGGAGCACGTGCTTGCGAAAGGCAGAGAGCAGAGCCAGAGCGTGGTGACCTAGATCCTGCAGCTCACCCCACCCCCTCCGTCACAAAGAGCTCAGTGCTGGTCTCCAGGGCCTGGCTCCAGCTCCCCCACCGCATCCACCTCCCAGTCAGGCAAGAGAGATCTGAAAATCACTCTGGAATAAACAGGACCCTGCCGTCCCATCTTCAGGACCTCCGTCCCCTGGGCCCCGGTGCTGCGCGTAAATGCATTGCCCAGCGCACACCCTGGCTCCCACAGGGAAGGTGGCTGCCAGAGCCCTCAACTTGGCGGCCCATCTCCTTGTTTCGAGGCCTCAGGTGATGGCCATACCTGGGTGAGGACAAGGACCCCAGTCTTAGCTCATTCCCTGCCATTGTCTCCTCTCTGGCCCTCTGGACTGAGTGCCACGGAGGCCGCTTCTTCCATGGAGAATGGCCAGAGCTCTGCCTGCCCTGGACTGCACAGCACATACTGCTTTGCGGGCGGGTGGTGGGGCTTGGGAGGGTGAGGAGCTACCATCCCTAGGTGCCACGCCAGGGTCATTGGCAAGTGGGACCAGCCTGCATGAGGGCTCCTGCTCCCGCTTGCAGGACGTGGCAGCGGCTCTGCCCTGCCCATTGGCCCCAGGCTGGACTCCATTTCCCATCAAGCGTGTGTTGCACCCAGTGTAGGGTGGAGCCACGATCAGCCCTGGCGAGGGATTCCCACTCATGGAGACAGACACGCCCTATATCAGGATGCTGCCTTGTCTGGGGAAAGCATGCGGCCAGTGGCCAGCCAGCTGTCACATCCTAGGCTAAAGTGGATTCCTGCCCCTCCTTGTTCCAAAGGCTCCCTTTAAAGTGGTGGAGTCTTTTAGGGTCCTCTAGAGATTGGGGAGCAGAAGGAGGCAGATCCCCCCAAGGCAGGGCTGTTTTTTAAGGAAAGGAGGGGCTCCCCGTCCTCACCGGAAAGGCAGGCAGGAAGGACGAGGCTCGGCCCCCAACACTGCACACTTCGATCAGGATCCCCTCAGAGGTGGCTGAGCAGGTTTCAGCCAAAGAGGGAAGCATGACCAGGTGCACCTGGGAGCTGGACCTGGGGAGACCCAAGTGGGGCCTTGCAGGACAAAGGAGTCACTCTGTCCCCCTCCTCGGGGCTTTTGCCAAAGGGCTCATTCTGCAGCCAGGTCTCTTCACAGCCACTGCAGCTGCTGGCCCGTCCTGGGTGAGTCCTACCCCTGTCGCCTGGTGAGCAGCTGCGTGTGGCTCCCTTGGCAGGACGGTGCCAGCATGCCACCCAGTCCTCCCTCCAGGACTTCCCAGCCAGCAAAGGATGCAGGCGGAGGGCACTGGCGAGGGCAAAACTTGCTCCTCTGGTCTGTACTGAAGCCAACAGCCCCAAATCTCACAGTGGCACAGATAGGAGGTCCCCATACACCCAGAGTGGTGGCAGAGACCCTCTTTCCTAGGGGCTTCATGGTCGGGGATCAACACACTACAGGCCTTCATAGCCAGGAGAGCAGGGCTGGGCCTTGAGGGCTGTCTCAGAGGCCACGGGGGCCACCTGGAGCCCAGCAGAGGCCACGTTTGGGCCTCACTGCCAAAACAGCCTGTAAGACCTTGCCCGACTCTGGCCCAGGGTCGGGGCCCATGACTCCCAGACAGGCAGTGGTCAAACCAGGGGTCCAACCAGAGATGCCTGCACCCTCAGAAGCCCCGGTCCCATGCCAAAGGTCAGTCATCCTGCAGCATGGGGCATGGCCCTGCTCAGTACCCCAACTTGTGCCTCAGGGGAGGCTGTGGGGGGACTGTCCTACCTCCCCCTGATCCTTGAGGTTACTTTGAGAATCACAAACAGAGACTATTATTGTCAACAAGACAACCTGATTCAAAAATGGGCAAAGAACTTGATTTGGCCAGAGATGGGGGATGGGGGTCGGGGGAGGAATTGCTGAGACCCACCTCCTCTCAGGCTCCTGGGCCCTCAACCATCTACAAAGACGTTTCTGAGTGCAGGCTGAACGCGGGGACCCTGCCTCTATCACTACCGCCCCATTTAAGCAAGCCAGTTGGTGGGACCTTGTTACAGCAACCTCTGCAAACAAATACAGGGTGTCGTAGTCTGTTTGGGCTGCTATCACAAAACTCCTTAGACTGCAGGGCTTAAGCAATGAACATTTATTTCTCAAGGCTCTGGAGGCTGGGAGTCCACGATCAAAGCACCGGCAGATTTGGTGTCTGGAGAGAGAGGAGCCCACTTCATAGCTGATCATCTTTTCTCTGTAATTTCACACGGTGGAAGGCGGGAGGGTATCTCTCGGGCCCTCTTATTATTTTCTATTTTTATTTTTGTAGAGGCAGAGTCTCACTTTGTCGCCCAGGCTGGAGTGCAGTGGCACCATGTTGGCTCACCGTAACCTCCGCCTCTCAGGTTCAAGTGATTCTCCTACCTCAGCCTCCCAAGTAGCTGGGACTACAGACAGATGCCCGCCGCCACGCCCGGCTAATTTTTGTATTTTTAGTACAGGTGGGGTTTTACCGTGTTAGCTAGGATGGTCTCGATCTCCTGACCTGGTGATTCACCTGCCTTGGCCTCCCAAAGTGCTGGGATTACAGGAGGGAGTCGTGGGCCAGGCGCGAGTTTGCATTTCAATGGGCAGGAAGTTCCCTCCTGGGACCCCCTGTGGGCCAGGCCCTGGGTGGGGACTGTGTGACCCCCTTGTACTCGGTCTACTGGGGGATCCCAGGACTGCCCTACATGCCGGTGCCTGGGACCATGCTGGGCGTGGGGTTTATCCAAGGAGATCTGGAGAGAGGGGCTCATTGGGTGAACAGGAGCCCAGAAGCAGAGAAGAGGATGTAACCTGTGCAGTGGCAAAGGTGAATGGTCTGCCCCTGCCAGTGCTGGCGGCCCGTGGGACCCGGGGTGAGTCTTTGTCCCTACAAAACAGTCGACACTCACCTATCCATGGTGGGACTTGGCCCAGGTGATGGCTGGGGACTGTTCTGGCTCTCAGGGCTGCTGTGCCTCCCACTCAGTGAGACCAAAAGCAGCTCCTGCAACAGGAGGGAGGCCAGGAAGCAGTTAGGAGGAGGGCAAGGCCGGGATAGAACCTGCAGGAGCTGTAAGCAGATTAGGCCCAAGCAGGCGCAGGGCCTGGACACTCTCGTGGGGTTGGTCCTTGCTATATCCACAGGTTGGGGGTCGGGGGACAGCAGCTCTTTCAGAGCAGCCACCTGCGTGCTGGGGTCTGAGACCACCCAGGTGTTTTCTTACAGCAGCCCCCAGAGAGGCGATCAGAGCTCTGGGGGGTGTAGTCAGGGCACTGCAGCAGCGGCAGTGCAGGAGCTCATTCTAGCTCCTGGTTGATTATGGAGGCAGAGCTGCGCCACCTCACCATGATCCCCCGGTTCAGGCAAGAACAGGCTATTGGAGCCACAAGGAGGGGTGTGGTGGGCCCCCCCACTACTCCCCAGAAAACAAAACAGAGGCACAACCGGGTGACTCTGCTTCAGCCTGAAATCAAGGCTGGTGCCAGACCCCCTCCCACTGGCTACCTGCGCGGGGAGCTCTGCTCGGCGCTGCCCTGCCCAGGTGTGCAGCCCTCCTGCCGCTGGAGTTTCAGCCTGGCTCCATGTTTCTGTCAACAACAGATGCCATCTGTCACAGCGACCGGCCCGAACTTTATGCTGGGACTTTCATTGCTCTGTCAATGCCATGCACGTTGAAAATTCACTCAGTTCAAATGCTCTTCAAAGAAATTAACCACTTTCTGTTGTCATATGAAAGGCTTCTGTAGTGCACAGAGGAAAGGCAGCGCAAGGGAAAACGAAACACCCAAACTAGGTGCGAACAGTAACGAGGAAAGAGAAACGATCAATTTCATATCACATCCCCCCGCAAACCCCTCTCTTTAAAAACAGTCAGCAACACAGAAAGGCAGCAATCTGTGCTGTACAGCAATCCAGCTTCCAGCGGCTGACAGCAGAGCAGGTGTGGATTGTGCCAAATGCTCAATAACTCCTTCCTCCCTCCTGCCCAACCTGGGTCCCTGAGGGAGAACCACCCTGTCTGAGGACACCTGGCCACTACATCTGCAGAGAAGCACCTGTGAAGGGAAGGGCGCCAGGGCTCTTTCTTTGTCACTTGCTCACACACCTGGACCAGAGCTTGGGCTCCTCATCTGTACAGTGGGACAGCAGTGGAAGGTGGCTCCCAGGTGCAGCGAGGTCCAGATTGGACTGTGGGTGACGCGCTTAGCATGGGGCCTCAGAGAAAGGGCTCCACAATGTTAGTTACCCACTGTGGCTCACGCCTGTAATCCCAACACTTTGGGAGGATGAAGCGGGTGGACCACCTGAGGTCAGGAGTTCAAGACCAGCCTGGCCAACAGTGCAAAACCCCATCTCTACTAAAAATGCAAAATTAGCTGGACGTGGTTGTGCACGCCTGTAATACCAGCTACTGGGGAGGCTGAGGCAGGAGAATCCCTTGAACCCAGGAGGCGGAGGTTGCAGTGAGCCGAGACTGCAAAACTGCACTCCAGCCTAGGCAACAGAGCAAGCCTCCGAGTAGCTGGGATTACAGGCATGTGCCACCACACCTGACTAATCTTTTGTATTTAGTAGAGATGGGGTTTCACCATGTTGACCAGGCTGGCCTCGAACTCCTAGCCTCAAATGATCCACCAGCCTTGGCCTTGCAAAGGTGCTGGGATGTTAAATACAGTGAGTTTCAAGTTTCTTTTCAAAGAATCAGTGTGTCAGGATGTTCATTTCTCTTATTCTCTGTTCTCCACTTTTAAGTTTGACCTCCTTGATCTCTTGGTCCCTTGCCCCTAGTTTCAGTAAACAACCTTCTCCCCAGTTCTAGTCAGTACTTCATATCTGTTCCCCCTGGTTACCTGCTCCATCCTGACTCACCCCATCACCTGCTCTGACCTGAGTCACCTTTAGTTACCTGTTCCATAACCGTCTTTCCTGATGAAACTGCTGACACCACCACGCTGGCTCTCTTCAAAATAGCCAGTTAGCTTAGAATTAGCTTAAATTGTGCTATCCAACCCTAGCCAACAGGGGAATGAGACAGTAGTAGGGGCTACCTGTGTCAGGGATAGAACCTCTTCCCCTCCCCCTGTTCGGGTGTGCTCTCGCCATTGTTCCATCCATGAGACACCCCCTTCTGTAAAAGTAAATATTGCCTTGCTGAGAAAAATTATGTTCGAGTGCTATTTCTTTTGCGGCACTGAAAATTTGCTTCTAATGTGGGATTATAGGCATGAGCCACCGTGCTCCACCTTGAATTAGTTTTTGTGTATGGTGTTAGGTAGAAGTCAAAGTTCATCCTCCCAATGTATCTGATAGTTCTAGCACTCTTTGTTTAAAATATTTGACTTTCCCCATTGAATTGCCATGACATCGTTGCTGAAACTCAATTGGCTACATGTTGTGGGTCTCTTTGTGGATTCTATTCTGTTACGAAATGGTTATCTGTTGCTGCAAAGCAACTCAACACTTAGTGACTTAAAATAGCTATTTAATCTTACTCTCTATCATGGTTTCTGTGAGTCAGGAATTCAGGATGTCTCAGCTGGATAGTTCATGCAGTTCCAGGCAGACGGTGGCTAGAGCTGGAGCAACTGGCTGGACATGTTTCTTTTCATGAAGTCTTATATCATTTCTGCAGGTAGACTAGCCTGGTAATCATCCCTGCAAGTGGGCTAGCCTGGTAACCACCTGTGCAGGTGGGCTAGCCTGGCAACCTGAAAGCATGGCCACAACTGTGCATAGTGCTCCGGCACCCAGGGCCGATGCTGCATTATCTCTTGCGCCCCGCCCCAGCCTCAGGCTCTGCAGCATCAGTTCTGCAGCATTCTATGGCTTATGGGGGATGAGATCACCGAGATACAGAGGGTATCAGCATTCCGGAAGAGCATGTGGGAGAGAAGGCAGTGTGTGGCCATCTTTGAAAAAATCTGTAGAATCTCATTCTTTTAAACAATTTTGGTCAATCTTTTGTCTGTCTGTCACAGACTGGATAATGAATATTAAGTCTGTCTCTAGACAGCATATCAGGCAGCGGTAGGCCTCCCCAAAGGCACAGCAGAGGCTTGAGGCCAGTGCAGACAGTGGAGAGGGGGCGGGGGCCATCCCCCCGTGTGTAGTCACACACCTGGCCACAGCTGTGTGGCACCCGATGTGGTGTGGGAGGTGGGGGAAGGTGGGGGGGAGGCATCCGGGCGACCGGCTGGATGGGCAGGGCTATCGGTTGTCTCTGTGACAGCCTCTGAGACACGGGCACAGGGGTCTGGTGGGAGCTGTGTAGGTGAGCCTAGAGCCCACTGGGGATGTGTCCCGGGGGGGCTGGGGGCTGGGGGCTGCAGGGGGTGTTGGGGAGGAGACTCCAGAACAGAGCAGGAAAGCCAGGCCAGCGGTGTGGGCTGCTGGGGGAGCTACTGAGGCCCCATCCCGCCGCCCTGCTGCCCTGTATCCTGACTGGGAAGAGAGCCCCGCACAATCAAGGGTGTTTGGGTTGGCTGCGGTTCCTGGGGGAGCACGGCAGTGCTGAATGGAGCCGCCTCAGGCTCCAGGACAGGCGCTGAGTGAGAGAGCACATTCCGTGGTGACTGTCAGCCTGGCGCTGTCCCACTCAGTTTGGGGGAGGGGGCTCTGTGTTGTGCTTGGCCAGTTCACTCCAAAGCAGCAGCACCCCGGGGGGCAGCAGCGAGCCTCCATGGCGTTTTTCCTGTGCAGACGACTCCTCCTCCCTGAAACTCATGATCCAAGGACATCTCTAAGAAAGCTCTCCTGGCAGAAGGCAGGCGGCTGGGACGCCGGCCCAAGGCGGCTGCACTGCTTTCCACCGGTGCCCAGTGCCTTAGGTCCAATCAGGGGTGGGGATATGCCCTGGAGATCTCCCTCACCCCCCATCCCGCCCAGGGTAGGCTCCTTGCCTGGCCACCTCCTGGCAGTAATTCCTGCCTCCTCTGCACCGCTCGCTGGCTTTTGCCGGCACTGGGCCTTTGTTCAGCCTAGTCCCCACTTTGCAGCACATTTTAAGCAAAATTTAGAGGAAAGTTTTCTAAATTTTGGTAAAAATTTGAAATAAAAAATTTAGCAAAGGTTTTTTTTTTTTTTTTTTTTTTTCTTAATAGCAAATGTGCTTTTGTCTGGAGGCTGGCTCCTCTTGGCAGTGCTCTGAGCCTGCTGGCCTCCCCGGGCAGGGCCTGCTGCCCTGGCACCGCTGCTTGATGGGTCCCTCTCTTGCACATTTCATTTTTCACTTACACATTAGGCTCTCCCTCAAGGGCATCTGCCCTCTGCCGGCCTTGTCCCCACTGCTTCCCCAAGCCGCACAGAAATGGCTTTTCCTGGCCCCGTGCAGTGGCTTTTTCCTGTAATCCCAGATCACTTGAGCTCAGGAGTTTGAGACCAGCCTGGGCAACATGGCAAAACCCCATCTCTACCAAGAACACAACAAAACGAAAACAAAACACCCAAAAAATAACCGATGTGGTGGTGCCTGTCTGTGGCTCCAGCTGCTCAGGAGGCTGAGGTGGGAGGATCGCTTGAGCCTGGGAGGTGGAGGTTGCAGTGAGTCGAGGTTGCACCACAGCATTCCAGCCTGGTGACAGAGTGAGACCCCGTCTCAAAAAAAAAAAAAAGAAAACAAAAGAAAAGGAAGGAAGGAAGGAAAAGAAAGAAAGAAGAAAGAAAGAAAGAAATGAAAAAAAGAAAGAAAGAGAAAGAAGAAGAAAAAGAAAGAAAGAAAGAAAAGAAAAAGAGACTTCTGCCATGCAAAACTGACCCAAGGGTGTCTTATGGTTTTTGTTATTTTGCTTTAGTGAAGGTGGTGTGAAGACCTCGTCTGAGTGTGCCCCCAGCAGAAGCTGCAGACCCCAGCTCCAGTGAGGGCTCCTGCCGCTGCTACCCTGCCCAGGGCCGTTCTTGCATCCTCCTCCCAGAAGTCCAGACTCCCCCCCGTGGGCCGCCCACCTGGCCGCAGCTCCTCAGTGTCTATTAGGCATTGCACTGTTCATGGATGCGCCTGCAGAGAAACTGCACTGTGCTTGCCCGGGGCTCCTCCGTCTGACTGGCGACTGTAATCCCATTTGCTCAAATAAAATCCTCAGGGTCACCTGCTTGTCCTGCATCGGGTCCATCAGCAAGTCCTGCCGATTCTACCCCCAGATGCGTTGAAAATGTTCTCGCCTGGCCTCATCACCACCTGTGTCTGCGCCCTGAGGCACCGCAACGGGGGCTAACCAGACATTTATTGTCTTGGAGTCCTGGAGGCTAGAAGTTGAAGATCAAGGCGTGGGCAGGGCCGGTTCTGACTGAGGCCTCTCTCCTTGGCTTGCGGTGACCACCTTCCCCCTGAGCCCCCCCCAGGGTTGTCCCTCTGTACAAGTCTGTGTCCCAATTTCTTCTTCTTGGGAGGATACCAGTTATATGGGGTCAGGGCCTACCCTCATGAATTTATTTTAACTTAACTACCTCCTTAAAGACCCTATCTCCAAATACATATTCGGAGGTCCTGGAGGTGAAGGCTTCGGTGTGGAGTTTTGGAAAGGGGAACATAAATCAGTGCATGGCATCGCCCATGCCACCCTCATCCCTGCGGCCTCCGCTCAGGCCTTCCATCTGGCACCACACTCGTCCTCACACAGCAGCGCGGACCTTTCAGGTCGCCACTCCGGCCCGAGCCATGCGCACAAGACCCACGTGAGGAGGCCTGAGCCCTGGAACTTGGATCTTGGGTATCAGGTCAATAGGCCTCCTCACTTCCCCAGACACAGGGGCCTGCGCTCTGCCTGGAGCCTCCAAGCCCTTCTCTGTCCCAGTATTGATCGGTATTTTATTTTAAATGACATCTTTATTGAGACAATTCAAAGACCATACAATCACCCACTTAAAGTGTACCAGTCAGAAGTCGTTAGTATATTCACAGAGTTGTGTATCCATCACCACTGGGTAATTCTAGAATGTTTTAAACTGACACATAGTTCACACACCATCAAATCCCGACACATGCTCCAACATCGATGAACCTTGAGGACGTTATGCTAAGAGGAAGAAGCCAGCCACAAAAGGACAGACACTGCGTGGTTCCACGTATGCGAGACGCATAGAGTAGTGAGGTTTGTAGGCACGGACGGTAGAATAGGGGTTGCCAGGGGCTGAAAGCAGGGGATGTGGGGGCTATTGTTTAATGGGGACAGAGTTTTAGTTTTGCAAGATGAATAAAGTCCTGGAGATGGATGGTGGAGGCAATTACACAACACTGTGAATGTACTTAATACCACTGAACTGAGCGGTGGCTCACACCTGTAATCCCAGGACTTTGGGAGGCTGAGGTGGGCAGATCACCTGAGGTCAGGAGTTCGAGACCAGCCTGGCCAACGTGGTGAAATCCTGTCTCTACAAAAATACAAAAATTAGACAGGTGTGGTGCTGTGTGCCCGTAATCCCAGCTACTTGGGAGGCTGAGGTGGTAGAATTGCTTGAACCTGGGAGGCGGAGGCTGTAGTGAGCCGAGATCGCACCACTGCACTCCAGTCTGGGAGACAGAGCAAGACGCCATCTCAAAAACAAACAAAGAAGCAAATTCAAATGGTAAATATATGTCATGTATATTGAACTACAATATATATTTTTTAAAAGTAAATAATTAAAAATTAGTCAAAAAGTTGCAGGCCAACGGGCCTAGAGCGCTGCCAGGTGTATTAATATGACAGCCGAAGAAAAAAATGCTCCTGCATCCACGCACACATGTACTTGTACACACCGCCCTGGAAGGATACCAAGCAGCTGCCCCATGAGCGGGTGACAAGGACGGCTTTGGGCAGGTGGGCAGGAGCCCCGGGCAGGAATCTCCACAAGTGAGTCCTTTCATCTCCTGGAACTTGGAATCTTGGGGACTCTGTTATCTACTGGAAAAAGTTAAAAAATTAGTTGCCAAAGGAGGCCAAGCTAAGGAAAAAGAGCTAAAGCTTCCAGCAGCGACAGGGGCCACACCCCCTCCAGGCCCCACCTTGGGCGGGGGCTCCCAGGAAGAAGCCAGCCTGTCCGGGGAAAGCTTGACGCTCCTGTTCTGTAAGGAGCTCAGTAATGGTGACACACCAAGGCAGGTCAGCAAGGAGGAAGGTGACTTTGTTTATTTATTCCTTCGCTCCTAACCTCATACATCTTCCGCTCAGCGGTCCGGCAGCGTACGATCGGGCCTGTCCCAGTGGCTAGACCGAGCCATCTGCTGAGACCACGGAATTCTGAGCAGAAGGCGTTCCCAACGGCCACGCTCACACCCAGAGCACAAGCTCCCGGCCAACAGCCGCCTCCCTCGGCTGCACAGGGATCTCAACATGCGGGATTATCCACCGAGGAAAGGGCGAAATGGAACAAACAGAAAAAGCGACCGTTCCTGTAAAGGAAATTAAAATCGACTTAGTTGGCAGCTGGGAAGGTTCACGTGGCTGCAAAGCTTTAAAAAGAAAGCCGGCCATTTTATTCAGAATTTACATCCCAGCAGCCCAAGAAGTCAGGCTTTCACCTACTTAAGGAGCAGTAATCAAGGCATATTACTTGCTTCTGTTTTTATTTTTACCTTTTGGAAAATTTCCAGATAAATTATTGGCGAGCTGTTTTGAGTTTTGAGAATAAGAAGAAAATCTGGTATTCAAAATAAGGAGTCGTTTCACGGTCTCTGACTGATAAACAGACATCCATTTGCAAAACGAGAGAGAGAGAGAGAAACACACAGTTTCCTAGATCAGATTTCCAAAGAGATGGAATTTTCTTGTGTTTTTCTCCCCTAAACGCTGGCTGCCTCTGGTGCTTTGATGAAACAATTCCCTCTGGAGAATGAGAAGATTCTGGAAGTGTCTTGTGTGTTTGGAGGGCTGCATAGATGATAGATACGGTGATGCTGTTGGAAGTTAGGGCTCTCTCTCATAGAAAGAGGCACAGATACGGAGTGACGGACACGAGGAGCCTGCAGGTCCAGGCAGGACCAGGAGTGACTGAATTCAAGGTCTGAGTTATTATGGATGTGTTATAACTAATTACAAGGGTAATAAAAATTAATAGTACAATCACATATTAATAGCACAACCATATTAATACAATCACAATTCAATTATGTTTAACATATTATTAATTGTATACTTATTTATACATATTATAATATTCTTACAAATAATTTTTTTCTAGGATCTAAAAGATACCCTGGTAAAGTGAGCACAACTGACGCCTGGACCCCGGTGTGGAAGAAATATTCCGCTTTAAAAAAACTGGGCTTGGTCAGGCACGGTGGTGGCTCACGCCTATATTCCCAGCACTTTGGGAGGCCAAGGCAGGAGGATCACTTAAGCCCAAGAGTTTGAGTCCAGCCTGTGCTATACATAATGAGACTTCATCTCTTTAAAAAATTTTACAAATGTAGTCGAATGTGGTGTTGGGCATCTGTAGTCCCAGCTCCTTGGGAGGCTGAGAGAGGAGGACCCCTTGAGCCATGATCCTGCCAGAGCACTCCAGCCTGGGCGGCAGAATGAGACCGTCTCAAAGCAAACAAACAGAAACAACAAAAAAAGGAGGCAGGGCTCCTCGGGGAAGTGGTTGCGTCCAGTGCTGCAGCAGTTAACGTGCAAGGCTGAGCCTGGTGCAGCGGTGGTGCCAGGAAGCAAGGGCGTGCTCCACCATGACGGGAGGTCCCAGCCAGCATCCAAACAAGCACCACAGTCACTGAATATAACTCAGTGAATCAAAGAAAACCCCACAAGCCCTCACTGGTAGTGGGAGGGGAGACTGGGCAGTTTTCCTCATGGTGGAAAGCCAGCTACTAAATGGAGAAGAAATGAAGGAGTTAGAAAATCACTATCCTGAGTGGGCACAGTGGCTCACACCTATAATCCCAGCACTTTGGGAGGCTGAGACAGGAGGATTGCTTGAGCTCAGAGTTTGAGATCAGCCTGGGCAACACGGCGAGACCTCGGATCTACAAAAAAGTTTTCAAAAAATTATCTGGATGCGGCCGGGCTTGGTGGCTCACCCCCTGTAATCCCAGCACTTTGGGAGGCTGAGGTGGGTGGATCACAAGGTTAGGAGTTCAAGACCAGCCTGGCCAACATGGTGACACTTCATCTCTACTAAAAATCCCACACACAAAAAAAATTAGCTGGGCATGGTGGCGTGTACCTGCAATCCCAGCTACTAGGGAGGCTGAGGCAGGAGAATTGCTTGAACTGGAATCCGGGACAGGGAGGTTGCAGTGAGCCGAGATCACACCACTGCATTCCAGCCTGGGCTACAGGGCAAGACTCTGTCTCAAGAAAAAAAAAATTTACCTGAATGCAGTGGGATACGCCTGTAGTCCCAGCGATTTGGGAGGCTGAGGCTGGAGGATCTCCTGATCCCAGGAGTTTGAGGCTCCAGTGATCCGTGATTGCAGCACTGCACTCCAGCCTGGGTGGCAGAGCGACACGTTGTCTCAAAAAAAAAGAAAAAGAAAGGTAGCACAATGTAGATTTTCACAGAAAGAGCAAGAAAGGCCAAGAAACAAAATATTTAAAAGCAACAACTTGAAGTGAAAGGCTTGAGGAGCTCATTGTGCTTTCCTTTCTCCAGAAGACCCAGAGAGAGCCCTGAGTGGGTCTGTGGCCACTGGGAGTCTCTGAGCACCACAAGAGGAGCCTGGGGTCCTGTGGGAGCTGATGGGTCGGCATCGCCTGGGCCGAATTGAGTGTCCATGTCTGCCACGTGACTTGTGGTCATCCGCAGCAAACACCCCGCTTTCTGCATACAGGCATGGCTGGGAAAAAACCACAGGGGCTCCCCCCAAGACCCCAGCTTAGGGTCGGACATGGGATGTGGCCGGCCCAGGACTCTTTGCTCTAGCTCGGCTCTGCAGCCTCACAGGGGCTGGCGCTGCCATGGGCACCTCTCCCAGGCCTTGCACCGGGAGGTTTCCACCCTGACCTTCGAAGATGCAGCGCTCTGTGGATCTGAGCAACACACTTCGTTCAGGATGGGTTTCTCCCAGGGTAGCACTGATGGGAGCTTCATGAGCACACCTGTTGGGCTGTGCTTCTCCTCGGTATGCCTGTTTAAGCAGGAGTGGGCCCTGTGTCGGGGCAAGGGGCTGCTCCACTCCCTCCATACCCCACCTGCATCTGTGCAAGCACCTCTTGCATCCAGCCACCCTGAGGGGTTCACACGGATGGTCAGCAGGGTTACACCTGGCAGTGAGCTCTGCCCCCTGCACTGGGGGACGAGAGCTGGTCTGTCCTCATGTCCTGCCCCAGTGGCCAACCCAACCCCCAAGGGAGAAGCAGCACAAATGTCTGTTCCCTGCTGTGTCAGGGCACCTACTCCTCTTTCTGCCAGCCAGCTCCTGGCTGCCCCACACCCACAGCCTGGGGGCAGAGGGTGGCAGGAGGAAGAGGAGGAGACAGAGAGCCCACAGAAAAAAGCCAATGTGTGGGCCGCTCCTGGAGGCTGCAGGCACAGAGGCAGGGGGGTGCCTGGCGGGGGCTTGGAGCTGAGGGGATGCTCAGAGCCGCAGGCAGAGAACAGAGGTCATAGCCCAGGGCACTGGCCAGAAAACCAGGCATGGGGCTTGGGGAACCTTCAAGGTAACAGGCGCAGGGCTGTGGGCTGAGGCGGGGCTCTGGTGAGACGGCTCCTAATCCCCAAGCCAGCACGGCCATGCCAGGTCCCTGACCTCCAAGGCCATTGCTCTGGGGGATAAGACACGCCCAGTAACCACGACCCTAACATCTACTCATCCCGGCCGCCTCTGAGCCTCTGCAAACCCTGCTTGGGAGGAAGAGGAGGCTGAAGGGGAGGCTGCATCAGGCGGAGCTTTTGGGGAAGAGCCCCTGGATGCCACATGCGAGCCTCAGAGAGGGCAGGTATGTGGGCAGGGGCGGCTAGGCCGTGGGGAGCAGGTGTCCAGGCAGGGAGAGGGCAGCAGGCCTGGGCTGAGCAGGTTCGGGGCCCTGAGACAGAGACCAAGGACGTCTCCAGAGGGTGGTGTGACCATGGTTTTAGGGAGATGGATGTGGTGGTGGCAGAGCCCTGCGGAGGCGGGGTGAAGGTGTCACCCTGGAGGATGCAGACGGCCAGCCAGCCAGAGTCTGAGGGGCTGGTTAACGAGGAGAGAGCCAGGGGCCAATGTGCCCAGGAAGAAGGAAGGAAGCCAGGCCAGGCTGGCACAGGTGGCGAAACGCGGGGTGAGAACACAGCCGTGAAGCAACTCCCCGCAGCCGCTCCACTCAAGCCGGTGCTTCGGCGGTTTCCACACTCGTTGGTTGTGACCACAAATTAAAAAGTCAACTGCAGATGTCAAGGCTGCCCTGTAGCTGCGACACCCCTCCCCGCCCCACCCACCATGCCTCTGACTCCCAGCCAAGGGCCAGAGCCCCTCCCGAGCACACCCCACCCACCCAGCTCCACAGTGTGCACAGGGCGTGGCAGCCTCGGATGCAGAGACGCGCCTCACAGCCTCCCCCAACAGGTTCCCCCTGGCCCAGTGCCAGCCTTGCCCCGGTTATGCAGGGACCTGCAGAGCTGTGTTGCAATTCATTTCTTTGGCAACAGTGACCTGAGAGAGCCTGGCCTTAACAGTGAAGATAAACAGCTCTTTGACTAGGATGTCCTTGTCAGGGGGGAGGGGAGATACGTGATGGCCCTGCTTCCTTACCCCTTAGCGCAAGGTGAGGAGCCCCACAGAGGAGCCCACGGACCACACTGACATGCAGGGTGCCATGGGGTTCTTCAAGGAGGAGGCCAGGTCCCTGTCCTCAGCTCAGCCCTGGGAGAGGAGCCCAGGGAAGGGGGAGACAAACTTTGTAGGGATGTGGAGTCCCAGAGAGCAGGACCCCTGTGCAGAGCCCAGAAGGGGCCGCAGGGCATGGGGACAGGAGGAGGTCCAAGGGCTGGACACCAAGGACACGGATCCACAGCCAGCTCCTCAGAGCGCAGCTGAAAATCTGAAACGCTTTGAAAATGCCAGGTCTGCCTTCTGCCTGTGAGCATGTGCCCAGGCAGGGAGAGGGCAGCGGGCCTGGGCTGAGCAGGTTGGGGGTCCTGCGACAGAGACCAAGGACGTCTCCAGAGGGGTGGCATGAGCAGAGCTTTAGGGTCATGCCACCACTCTCTGAGAGTGGCCCTGGATGCTGCCATTTTTTTTTTTAATGCAGATACTGGTTTAAAACTAGACAGACTCCTGAAAAAGCCCCCTACAAAAAAACAAACAAACAAAAAACTAGACAGACTCTCAGTTAAGTGAACACCAGCCTCAAAGACTTCATGACCCAGACGTGTTCTGCGTGACCCAAATTACACGCGACTGACTGTTACGTGCTTTAAAATATTTTTTTTTTTTTTTGAGACAGAGTCTTTCTCTGTTGCCAGGCACCAGGCTGGAGTGCAGTGGCGCGATCTCGGCTCACTGCAACCTCCGCCTCCCGGGTTCAAGGAATTCTCCTGCCTCAGCCTCCCGGGTGGCTGGGACTACAGGCACACACCACCATGCCCAGCTAATTGGTTTTTTGTATTTTTTAGTAGAGACGGGGTTTCACCATGTTGGCCAGGATGGTCTCGATCTCTTGACCTCGTGATCGGCCCACCTCGGCCTCCCAAAGTACTGGGATTACAGGCTTGAGCCACTGCGCCCAGCCCTTAAAATATTTTATTTTATTTATTTATTTATTTATTTATTTTTAAAGACGGGGTTTCACCATATAGGTCAGGCTGGTCTTGAACTCCTGACCTCAGGTGATCCACCCATCTCAGCCTCCCAAAGTGCTAGGATTACAGGCGTGAGCCACCGCGCCCAGCTTTAAAATATTTTTTTAATTAAATTTTTTCTGTGGAGATCATTGTAGATTCACAGGCGATTGTAAGAAATGACACAGAAAGATCCCTTGCACCCAATGGTACCACCTTGCAAACTGTGGGACATCACAGGCTGGATGCTGGCACTGGTGCAGTCAAGATGTGGGATATTTCCGTCACCAGAGGCTCCCTCCTGCTGCCCTTTTATGGCCACATGCACTTCCCTCCCACCGAAGCCCCTTCCTAACCTCTGGCAATGGCTGATGTGTCTTCCATTTCTATACCATTGTCATTTCAACAGTGCTATGTAAGCGGATGTGGACATATAGCATATAATCCTTCAGGCCTGGCTTTTTCCGCTTAGCATCATTCTCTGAAGATTTATCCTGGTTGTTGCATGGATCCATAAAAACGTCATTTTTTTTCCTATCAATATCGTATAGTTTTCAGCGTTCAAATTCTGTACTTTTAAACGTAATTTAATCCTTTTAGAGATGGAGTCTGACTCTGTTGCCCAGGCTGGAGTCCAGTGGCATGGATCACAGCTCCCTGCAGCCTCGAACACCTAGGCTCACACGATCCTCCCCCTCGGCCTCCTGAATAGCTGAGGCTACCAGTGCACACCGCACACATAAGGTCTGTATATGTTAGGTTTACACCCAAGTGTTTCCTTTTTTGAGGGATTTTAAATGGTATCGCATTTTTAATGTCAGTGCCCACGTGTCTGCTAGCATATAGAAATACAATTGACTTGATAGTTTATCTCGTATCTGGCAACCTTGTTAAACTCACTCGTTAGCTCTAGGAGGGCTTTTTTTGGGGGTAGATTCCTTGGGATTTTCTATGTAGACAATCATGTTATCTGCCAACAAGGGCAGTCTTCCTTCCTGTCTGCGTGCCTTTTATTTCCTTTTCTTGACTTATTGCACTGGCCAGAACTCCCAGCTCTGTGCTAAGTAAGAGTGGTGAGAGCAGGTGTCCTGGCTTTGCCTGGATCTTGGAAGGAAAGTGCTTAGTTTTCATCATTAAGTATCACATTAGCTGTAGGTATTTGGTAGATGCCCCTTATGAAGCTGACAAAGTCCCCCTGTATTCCTGTTTTTAGAATTTCTATCATGAATGGTGGTGAATTTTGTCAAATGCTTTTTGTGCATCAATTAATATGATTTTTCTTTGTTCGCCTGTGAATGCAGTGGGTTATACTGTCTGGTTTTTGAAAGTTCAAGCAGTCATCCATTCCAGGAGTAAACTCCACTTGGTGATGGTGTATAATTATTTGTATGTAGTGCTGAATTCTATTTACTAATATTTTGTTAAAGATTTTTCTTGGGCCGGGCACAATGGCTCACGCCTGTAATCCCAGCACTTTGGGAGGCCGAGACGGGCGGATCACGAGGTCAAGAGACCGGAGACCATCCTGGCCAACATGGTAAAACCCCGTCTCTACTAAAAATACAAAAATTAGCTGGGTGTGGTGGCGTGAGCCTGTAGTCCCAGCTACTCGGGAGGCTGAGGCAGGAGAATTGCTTGAACCTGGGAGGCAGAGGTTGTGGTGAGCCGAGATTGCGCCACTGCACTCCAGCCTGGCACCTGGCACCTGGCACCTGGCGACGGTGATATTGGTAATTTGTGTCTTTTTTTGGTCAGTATTTTGATAGGGTTTTGTCAATTTTATTGACCTTTTGAAGAATCAGCTCTTTCCTTCATTGATTTTCTGTATTATTTTTATAAGGATTTCATTACTTTTTGCTCTTATCTTTTATTGTTTTCTTCCTTCTGCTTGCCTTGGGTTTATTTTGCTCTTCTTTTCCTAGTTTCTTGAGGTTTTTGAGCTTATTGATTTGAGACTTTTTTGAGTCTTTTCTAATGTATGTGTTTAATGCTGTAAGTTTTCCCTATGCACAATGCTTTTTCTGTGTTTTGACATGTGATATTTCATTTTAATTTAGCTCAACGTACTTTAAAAAACATCTCTTGAGGCTGGGCGTGGTGGCTCATGCCTGTAATCCTACCACTTTGGGAGGCTGAGGTGGGTGGATCACCAGGTAAGAGTTCGAGACCAGCCCGGCCAAGATGGTGAAACCCCATCTCTACTAAAAATACAAAAAATTAGCTGGCGCCTGCAATCCCAGCTACTCAGGAGGCTAAGGCAAGAGAATAGCTTGAACCCGGGAGGTGGAGGTTGCAGTGAGCCGAGATCATTGCCACCGTACTCCAGCCTGTGACAGAGAAAGACTCCATCTGAAAAAAAAGTCTCTTGAAACTCCTCTTTTTCCCATGGATTACTTATAAATGAGTTGTTTAGTTTCCAAGTATTTGGAGATTTTTCTATTATCTTTCTGTTGATTTGTAGTTTGAATTCATTGTGTTTGGAGAGCCCACACCATGTGATTTCAATTTTTAGAAAATTGTTAAGGTTTGTTTTACGCCCCGGAATATGGTCTATATTGGTATATGTTTCGTAGGCACTTGGAAAGAAAGTATATTCTGCTATTGTTGGAATAAAGTGTTCAGTCAATGTCAGTTAGATCCTGTTGGTTCATGATGTCATTGCATGCTTCGATTTTCTTGCTGATTTTCTCTGCAGTTGTTCTATCAATTGCTGAGAGAGGAGTGTTGAGGTATCCAGCCACATTGCAGATTTGCCTATTTCTCCTTTCAGCTGTGTCCCTTTTTGCTGTATATATTTTGCAGTTCTATTGTTTGTTACATAAACGTTTAGGATTGCTATGCATTCCTGTCGCATTGACCCTTTTATTATTGCACGTCAGTCTTTTCCCTGGTAATTTTCTTTGCCCTGAAGTCTGCCTCATTCGACACTAATGTAGCTACTCTTACTTTCTTTTGATTGCTATTTGTGTGAAACATCTTGAAGTGAATTTCTTGTAGATAGTATATAGTTGATGCGTGTTTTAAAATCCATCTTACCAATCTGTTTTCATTGGTGAGCTAAGACATTTACATTTAATGTAGTTATTGAATATGTTAAGGTATGATCGTGCCATTTTATTCTGATGTGTTTTCTGTTTGCTCTCCGTTTTTTGGTTCTGTTTCCTTTTTCCTGACTGCTTATGGGTCAAACATTTTTTTTAGAATTCCATTTTGATTTATTAATAGTGTGGATTTCTCCTTCCTTCCTTCCTTTTTCTTTCTCTTTCTTTCTTCTTTCCTTCTTTCTTTCTTCTTTCCTTTCTCTCTCTCTCTTTCTTTCTTTCTTTCCTTCCTTCCTTCTTCTTTCTTTTTCTTTTTTGAGAAAGAGTCTTACACTGTTGCCCAGGCTGGAGTGACATGGCTCACTGTAACTGTGAAATCCTGGGCTCAAGTAATCCTCCCGCCTCAGCCTCTGCGTAGATAGGATCACAGCCATGTGCCACCATGCCTGGCTAATTTTTTAATGTTTTATAGAGTCAGGGTCTTGCTATGTTGCCCACACTGGTCTTGAACTCCTGTCCTCAAGCAATCTTTCCACATCAGCCTCCCAAAGTGCTGGGATTATAGGTGTGAACCACTGTGCCTGGTTCTCAATTGTGTTTTTGAGTGTAGGTCCTTATACAACCTTTTAGTAGATATTCTACATTACATATAACTTATCACAATCTATTAATGGTGTCATTTCTTTCGGTTTGAGTGAAGGGTGGGAAACTTACCTCTCTTTGTAACGCATTATCCTGCCCCGTATATAATGTAATTGTCTTAAATCTTTCCTCTGCATATACTTAAAATCACTTTAGGCAGTGCAATAAATTTTGCTTCAACCATCAGACATAACTTACAAAATTCAAGAGGAGAAGGAAAACCTATTGTGTTTACGCACATTTTTACTTATTAAGTTTTTCCTTCCTTCCTTCCTTATTTGTTTCCTTCCCATTTAGATAACTTCATTCAGACATTTTTTGGGGGTCTTTGGCAACAAATTCTCTTTGTTTTCCTTCTTTTGAGAATGTCTTGATTTCTCTTTCATTCCTGAAGGATATTTTCACTGTATATAAGATTTCCGGGCAGGTTGCAGTGAGCCGAGATTGCGCCACTGCACTGCAGCCTGGTGACACAGCAAGACTTCGTCTAAAAAAAAAGATTCCAGACTGATGGTTCATTTCCTTCAGCACTTGAAAAATATGGGGTGCTGCTTCATTTTGGCCCCATCACTCCCGAAGGGAAATCTGCGCTAATGCAAATGGTTTACCCCTATGGAGTATTGGTATTGATATTGGTATTGGTATTGGCATTGGTTTTGGTATTGGTTTTGGTTTTGGTATTGGTATTGGTTTTGGTATTGGTTTTGGTATTGGTTTTGGTATTGGCATTGGTTTTGGTATTGGTATTGGTTTTGGTATTGGTTTTGGTATTGGTATTGGTTTTGGTATTGGTTTTGGTATTGGATTGGTTTTGGTATTGGTTTGGTATTGGTATTGGTTTTGGTATTGGTTTTGGTTTCGGTATTGGTATTGGTATTGGTATTGCTTTCTCTGGTTGTTTTCAAGATTTTTGCTTTGTCCTTAGTGTTTATAAATTGAATTGTGATGTGCCTTGGCATGACTGCTTTGGATTTCCTTATTTGAGATTCATTTTGAATCTGTAGATTTGTGTCTCTTGCCAAATTTGGGGAGTTTTAGCTGTTGTTGGGTACTTTATCAACCTTGCATACTCCCTCCTCTCCTTCTTAACCACCAGTGACACAAATGGTAGGTTTTTTGTTGCAGTCCCCACATATACCTGAGACTCTGTTCTTTTTTTCTCTTTCAGTCTGTTTTCTCTGTTGTTCAGACTGGGTGCTTTCTCTTGCTCTGTCTTCCAGTTCCCTGGTTCTTTCCTCTGGCCCCTTCATCCTGCTCTTGAGCCCTTCCACTGATTTTGTACTTCAGTTACCGTATTTTTACTTCTAAAATTTCCATTCCAATTTCTTTATATCATCGATTTCTTTCCTAAGACGTTGTCTCTTTTCTTTGCTGAGGCTATTTTTTCATTCGTTTCAAGCACATTCTTAGTTGTTTGCTGAAGCATCTTTATGATGGCTGCTTTACAGTCTTTGTGAGCTAATTCTAACGTCTCTGCCACCTACTGCTGGCATCTACTGATCGTCCCTTTTCACTTAAGTTGCATTCAACAGTTTCAGTCCATTTCATCATACTGAGAACCGTCTTCCTGGTAATGAGAGGTTTTCTATCGAAACCTGGACATCTTCGTGTTACGAGACTCTGGATGTTACTTAAATTTTCCATTTTTCAAACAGCTTTATTGAGGTATAATTGATATCCAAGAAACTCCATATTTAAAGTGGGCAGTTTGATGAGTTTTGCCATATGTCTATATAGACCCATGAAACCATCACCACAATTAAGGTAATAAACACACCCATCACTTCCCAAAGTCTTCTCTACATTTTATTTTCTTTTTGAGACAGGTTCTTGCTCTGTCACCCAGGCTGGAGTGCAGTGGCAAAATCTCGGCTCACTGTAACCTCTGCCTCCCTGGTTCAAGCGATTCTCCTGCCTCAGCATCCTGAGTAGCTGCGATTACAGGCGCCCACCACCATGCCTGGCCAATTTTTGTATTTTTAGTAGAGACAGGGTTTTACCATGTTGGCCAGGCTGGTCTGGAACTCCTGGTCTCAAGTGATCCACCTGCCTCGCCCTCCCAAAGTGCTGGGATTACAGGTGAGAGTCACGTGCCTTGTTGCTTTTGTAAACATTGTGGTGTTGTGTTATTATTGCTGTTTTTTGACACTGCTCTGGCCCCTTGTCACTGAGGGTGGAGTAAAGTCCAGGTTCCCCACTCCGTCTCCATTTAGACCCAAGGGAGCTCTTTTCTTTTACTGGGCAGGGTCTGGCTCCCCCATGTGGTTTCTGCTGACACCCCATTGGGGTGGCCTTATTACCACTGGATGGTAGTGAAGATCCAGGCTCCCTTGCTTTGCCTCCTCTGATGCACCCCCAGCAGGGAGGGGGAGGGGGCCTCATTACTGGCAGGTGGTGTGGAAGCTCAGGCTGTCCCACATTGGGGTACAGGTTGGGGGGTGGGTGTGCCGGTCTCAGTTCTCTCCCTTGCCTCTCTGACACCACAGGGGGAGATGTTGGGAGTTCTTTCTTACGGCTTCCCAAAGGTGGGAGTCTAGGCTCAGCCTTTGCAGGGGATCAAGGGTGTTTTGGTGGTGATGGTTAGAGTAGATGGCTATTGTCTAAACATTCTGGCCTTTTGAGGCTGCTCCCTCCCGGTCCTTTGGCTAGGCACAGCAGCTTTTATTGGAGTGGATTCTGTGTCCGTTGGCATTTCCCGGTTGCTGGCTTCTTCAGCTCCAGGGGTGAGCTATATGAGGCCAAAACAAGCCACTGGAAGCTGCCCACCCCGTCATCTTCAGGTCCTGAGGTCCCTGGCGGGTCTCTGCTTTTCTCACCACCTTTCAGAGTCCTCTTTCGTTTGCTTTCTGTGTGGTGTCCAGGCTCTTAGCCATATATAGTGGGAGGAACAGGGAAAAGTACTCCACTCAATTTTCCTGGAAGTGGAAGTCCCTGTATTTTTAGAAATCATTTCCCCCTGGGTGACCCTCGCTCAGTCAGCTCTGGAAGACTGTGCGATGGGCTTGGGAATTGCCTTGGCCTGCTCTGGCTGCCTTTCCATCAGTGGACACCTGAGAGGTCCCCAGCGTTTTACGCGACTGGGACAATAGAGGACCACTTCTATTAAAAGGTCTGAGCTTACAGAATCCACCAGGGCCTTGGAGACGCCCACCCAGTGTGGTGGGGTCCTGGTCTGGAATGCGTGGGCTCCAGGGACAGCAGCCTCCTGCAGCCCACACCGCCCCCTGGTGGCCGAGCCTGACCAGAACCAGGCTAGGGCCTGGTCCCGGCTTCTTGTCCCCAGGTGGTGGGACCAGGCGTCCTCTGGAGCAGGTGCTGGGGGCAGAGATGGGAGCACCCTGGATCGGGGTGGAGATGCATTCAGAGCAAGTGTATTCACTTTCTAGAAAACCTCCCCCAGGGGTCAAGACACACAGGGGGAGCGCCCACCACCCTGTCCTGCAGATAAGTGGCCCAGGTGTGGGATACCAGCTGGCCCCAACACTCTCTCTGAGCATGAGGAGTTAGACCTAGAGAGCCCCGACAGGCTTTCTGTCTAGCTGGGGCCCAGCCAGGGGCGGAGGTTTAGTTAGACGGTATTGCTATTAAAGAATACTGTAGGCTGGGCGCAGTGGCTCCCGCCTGGAATCCCAGCACTTTGGGAGGCTGAGGCGGGCGGATCACGAGGTCAGGAGTTCAAGACCAGCCTGACCAACATGGTGAAACCCCATCTCTACTAAAAATACGACAATTAGCCAGACGTGGTGGCGCCTGTAATCCCAGGAGAGTCGCTTGAACCCGGAAGGCGGAGGTTGCAGTGAGCCGAGATCCCACCACTACACTCCAGCCTGGGAGACAGAGCAAGACTTCGTCTTAAAAACAAAACAAAACTGAAAACAAAAAAACTGTAAACTGAGTGGCGTAAACGCAGAGATTTATTCCTCACAGTCCTGCAGGCTGGAAATCTGAGACCAGGATGCAACTTGATTGGGTTCTGGTGGGAGCCACTCCCAGCTGCAGGTGTTTGACTTCGTGATTAATCCTCACACGGCAGAAGGCAGAGACCCCGTTCATGAAGACTCCACCCTCACTTCATCACCTCCCAAGGGCCCCATTTCTAGTACCACCCCCTTGGGGGTTAGGATTTCAACAAAGAATGTGGAGGAACACAAACATTTCATGCATAACAGGCAGGGCTAATCCTCAGAGGCTGGATGGGCTCAGGACCCCAAATGTCACCAGGCACTTGGGTGCTCTGCAAATGCCTTCCAGGGTCTGGGCCTCGAGGAGACAGCCTCTTCCTTAGCACCCGCCTCGGCCTGGGGTTCATAGTACCAGTCCTATGGAACTGCCTCCCCCTGGGCTGTCCCCTCCCCCTTCAGGAGCCTCTTCAAGTCTCACGTCACCCTCAGGCCAAGTCCTCCCCTTTCCTGCTCCACTGGCCTCCTGGGGCTCAGAGCTCAGACATAAGTGGGCTCAGAAAATGAAGAGGGCAGGGCACGGTGGCTCATGCCTATAATCCCAGCACTTTGGGGTGCCAAGGCGGGTGGATCACAACATCAGGAGTTCAAGACCAGCCTGGCCAACATGGTGAAAACCCGTCTCTACTAAAAAAAAAAATACAAAAATTAACTAGGTATGGTGGTGCGTGCCTGTAATCCCAGCTACTTGGGAGGCTGAGGCCGGAGAATTACTTGAACCGGGACCCAGGAGTCGGAGGTTTCAGTGAGCTGAGATCGCACCACTCCACTCCAGCATGGGCTACAGAGCAAGACTCCATCTAAAAAAAAATTTAAAAAAAGAAAATGAAGAGAAAAGTCACACACAAGGGAATAGGATTGGCTAATCAACATTGGAAGAAATGATCCTCTCACTTATTATTATTATTATTATTTTTTGAGACAGAGTCTCACTCCGTCACCAGGTGCCAGGCTGAAGTGCAGTGGTGTGACCTCGGCTCACTGCAACCTCCGCCTCCCGGGTTCAAGCAATTCTCCTGCCTCAGCCTCCCGAGTAGCTGGGACTACAGGCGCGCACCACCACGCCCAGCTAATTTTTTTGTATTTTTAGTAGAGAAGGGGTTTCACCATGTTGGCCAGGATGGCCTCGATCTGTTGACCTCGTGATCCGCCCGCCTCGGCCTCCCAAAGTGCTGGGATTACAGGCGTGAGCCACCGCACCAGGCCTGATTTTTTTGTTGTGATAAAATATACGTGACAGGCTGAGTTCAGCGGCTCACGCCTATAATCCCTGCGCTTTGGAAGGCCAAGGCAGGAGGACCACTTGAGCCCAGGAGTTCAAGACCAGCCTGAGCAACACAGGAATACCTCGTTTCAAAAAAAAATGTTTTTTTTAATTAGCCAGGCAAGGTGGCCCACAGCTGTAGTCCCAGCTGCTCAGGGGGCTGAGGTGGGAGGGTCGCTCTAGCCAAGCAGGTCAAGGCTGCACTGAACTGTGATCGGAGGGAGACTCTCTCTCTCTCTCTTGTGTGTGTGTGTGTGTGTGTGTGTACATATATACATATATATATATATATATATTTTTTTTTTTGAGACAGCGTCTCGCTCCTTCTCCCAGGCTGGAGTACAGTGGCACGATCTCAGTTCACTGCAACTTCCGCCTCCTGGATTCTAGTGATTATCGTGCCTCAGCCTCCCAAGTAGCTGGGATTATAACACACACCACCACGCCCGGCTAATTTTTTGTATTTTTAGTAGAGACGAAGTTTCTCCATGTTAGCCAGGCTGGTCTCAAACCCCTGAGCCAAGGCAATCCACCCACCTCAGCCTCGTAAAGTGCAGGATTACAGGTGTGAGCCACCGCGCCGGGCCTGTACACTATACATACATATATACACACTACATATATATATATATATATATATATATATAAAATATATAATACACACACACACACCAGATTGTCCATCTTAACCGTTTGTAAGTGTGTGGTTTGAGGGGCTTACGCACTTTCACAGTGTTGTACAGCCATCACCACCATCCATCTCTAGGACTTTTCATCTTCCTAGACTGAAACTCTGTCCCCGTAAAACAACTGCTGCCCCCGTCCCCTGTTCCTAGCCCGGGGCAGCCACTATTCTACTGTCCATCTGATGATTTTGACTACTGTAGGAACCTCATGTAAGCGGAACCATGCAGAGATTGTCCTTCCGCAACTGGCTTACTTCACTAAGCATCCTGTCCTCCAGGTCCATTCACGCTGTGGCATCTATCAGGATTTCCTTCCTTTTTAAAGGCTGAATAATATTCCATTGTAAGTTTATATTGCATTTTGGTTAACCATTCACCTGTCAATGGACGTTTGAGTTATGAATAACGTTGCTTCCATCTCTTGGCTGTTGTGAGTAGTAATAGGTGCACGAGTGTCTGTTCTAGTCCTTGCTTTCAATTCTTTTCTGTGCGTACCAAGAAATGGATTGCTGGATCAAATGCTAATTCTATAATTAATTTTTTGAAGCACCCGTAGTGGCTCTATTATTTGCATTTCTACCGGCCATGCACAAGGGTTCTAATTTCTCCACATCCTCACCAACACTTTTGTTTTCTGTTTTTGTTTGTTTGTTTTTTGTTTTGAGACAGTCTCACTCTGTCACCCAGGCTGGAGCGCAGTGGTGCAATCTCAGCTCACTGCAACCTCCGCCTCCTCGGTTCAAGCGATTCTCCTGCCTCAGCCTCCGGAGTAACTGGGATTACAGGTGCCTCCACCACGCCTGGTTAATTTTGTATTTTTAGTGACGGGGTTTCACCATGTTGGTCAGGCTGGTCTTGAAATCCTGACCTCAAGTGATCTGCCTGCCTCAGCCTCCCAAAGTGCTGGGATTACAGGCGTGAGCCACCATGCCCGGCCCGCCTTATTCATATATTAAGTTCTCTGACAAGTCTTTGACTTTTTCTTTCCCAAATCCAGAACAAAAACACTTACCCTTACTATCTACTAGAGTTTTGCAGGGGACTTCAACATCCCACTGTCAGTAATGGACAGATCACCCAGACAGAAAGTAAGTAAAGAAGCCTCATAGTCAGACTACACTCTAGACCTGAGGGACCGAATGACATTTACAGGACATTTACTTACATTCTCCCCAAAGCTCCTGCTATCCACAAAGCTCAGGAACTGAGCCGTGTGGAAGAAACATCTAAAGAACCCCAGTCAAGGGCTGTCTCGGGCTCTGGTGGCTACTGGTACCACAGGGAATGCGATTGAGGCAGTGCCAATGCCACCACCATGGAACTTGTGCGGGTCAGGTTCCCAGGATCTAATGGTCCATGAGCAGAGATGAGCAGAGTAGAATGCTTTTGCCCACTGCTGGGGCTTCTCTGCGTGAGGCATGTCCCTGTTTTTTATTATGGTGGCTGTTTCCCCTCCCTGTGGATATGGGGACTCCACTGCCAGTGGACACCCCCATTGTTGGTGCTTCCAGGACCCTAACTCTTGACAATCACCAGATAGAGAACTAATTCTTCAAACTCTGGCAAAGTTGAACAAATCTCATCCAGATCAAAGGGAAGAAACCACTTGGTCATCTGAGAAAGCTCCCAGTAGATCACAGAACATAGGAGATACGTTACGTTTCACTTGTGAATAAAAACCCTTGTCTTAGTGTTTATCTGCGTTGCAGTAGCCAAGCACATAGCCATGTTTTGGAACGCTGCCACAATGCTGATGTCCTGCCAGATGACCCAACAGAAAGGACGAGGGGGCTGGATGCTGCAGGCGTCAGAAAGGCTACCATCTGACTTGGCACAGAAATCGATGATGGCACGCTCAGAAGAGAACAAACAGCTGGGCCTTCAACCAAGGCTGGCCAGGAAAATGACCGGGAGAGCCACAGCTCAGGTGTAAACGGGTTCTGCTGCATCCAGTCTGTTGGGGAAACTGAGGATTAAAGCAGAAACCACAGCTTGCAAAACATACCCTGACTCACAAAACAGGTCCATCGTGCCACATCAAGCCACAGCGGGCATCATTCTTTAATGTCAGTTCATTCAGATCCATGTGTCCTAAAATAAGCCATGGACAAACTGGCCCATGAACACACATGACCAGGCCGGCCATGGTGGTTCATGCCTGTAATCCCAGAACTTCGAGAGGCTGAGGTGAGAGAATCACTTGAGGCCAGGAGTTTAAGGCCAGCCTGGTCAACATAGTGAGACCCTGCCCCTACTAAAAAAAAAAAAAAAAAAGCCAGACCTGGTGGTGCATGCATGCCTGTAGTCCCAGATACTAAGGATGCTGAAGTGGGAGGATTGCTTGAGCCCAGGATTTCGAGGCTGCAGTGAGCTATGATCACATCACTATATTCCAGCCTGGGCAACAGAATGAGAGCCTGTCTCTAAAACAAAACAAAACAAATGCGCAAAGACAAGACCACTCATCATTGTTCCAGCAAGCCCCCCAGTTAAACTCCGTCCAATCCTGCCAGGACATCCTATGACTAACTCTAGTCCCCAAACCCACTCCTTTAGATGTGCAGGTTCACTGGCAACAAAGCAGTAAACTTCACTTTGTTGACTACAGATGGTCTTTGGCTGGTGGACATCAATACCGACGAGCTACAAAAGTAAAAACAAATAGGCCAGTCATGGTGGCTCACACCTGTAATCCCAGTACTTTGGGAGGCTGAGATGGGCAGATCACTGGAGGTCAGGAGTTCAAGACCAGCCTGGCCAACATGATGAAACCCCATCTCTATTACAAATATAAAAATTATCAGTGTGGAGACTCACACCTGCAATCCCAGCTATTTGGGAGGCTGAGGCAGGAGAATCTCTTGAACCCGGGAGGCAGAGGTTGCAGTGAGCCGAGATAGTGCCACTGCACTTCAGCCTGGGTGACAGAGTGAGACTCCGGCTAAAAAACTATATTGCCAGGTAAATATGTGATTATGGAAATGCAGAAGAAAATGCCTAAAATGCCATACGCCATCCTGACGAGGGCTGCCGGGCTGGGAGAACACCTAGCATCACCGGAAGATGTGGATGATGTAATGTTACATGGGGAAAAGCAGACAAAACTGCTCTGAGAACCAACCTCACCCACAGGAGACGGTGCATGGAGGGCGGTTTGCAAACAGGAGGTTGTCAGAATCACTCAGGGCGTGTCCCCAGCCTCCTCCTGCCCAGCTCTGCCCCAGCTGTGACTGGGCAGGTCTGAGTGGGCTTGGCTATGCCAGGTGAAAGTGTACCCCTGAGTACTCTATGATTCCGGCATAGCCAGGCTGGCCTCTCTGGACTGTGGGGATTGCATTCCTTTCTAGCCTCTCCATTAGGGTCTTCCTGCCAGCCAGCATCACTTTTATAACCACATAAAAATTTCTTCTTTAAAATAGAAGACAGAGGCTGGGTGCAGTGGCTCATGCCTGTAATTCCAGCACTTTGGGAGACTGGGCAGGAGGATCGCTTGAGGTCAAGAGTTCGAGACCAGCCTGGGCAACATGGCAAAACCCCATCTCCATAAAAAAAAATGTAAAAATTTGCCAGGTGTGGTGGCACCAGTCTGTAGTCCCAGCTACCTGGGAGGCTGAAGCAGGAGGATTGCTTGAGCCTGGGAGGCAGAGGCTGTCGTGAGCTCAGATCACACCACTGTACTCCAGCCTGGGTGACAGAGTGAGACCATATCTCAAAATAAAACAAAATAGAAACCAGGAAAAAAAATGTGTTGTTCCTTCCTCATCTGGATTGTCCCTTCTCCAGCCTCAGCTGTGAGCACCATGGAGCTTTGTTGAGTGTCTAATTCTCTAGAATAAAAGGCCCTAGTCCAAGCTAGAGGCCTGACCTTCCCCCACTCCCTAGGGGCTGAGCTGGGTCTCACGTCTTCAGGAATCCACATATTCTGAAGGATATCTCATGTATTTCTTGCTGCCAAAGTCTCCAAATGGGACTTCTTCCCTGCCTTGGGCTGTTCAGCTGCTAATACAACAAAATACCTGAGACTGAATAGTTTATAAACCACGGAAATTTTTTGTTCATGATTCTGGAGGCTGGAAAGTCCATGATCAAGGCACTGGCAGGTTTTGTGTCTGGGGAGCCTTGCTTGCTCTTTGCTGGAGCTCTTTTTTTTTTTTTTTTTTTTTTTTTTGAGATGGAGCCTCACTCTGTCTCCCAGGCTGGAATGCAGTGGTGCAATCTTGGCTCACTACAACCTCCGCCTTCCGGGTTCAAGAGATTCTCCTGCCTCAGCCTCCCAAGTGAGGGAATGTGTTCTCTTTCCGTGTCCACAAGGGGGCGTAGTTTTAAGGGCAAGAACTTCCCAGCGCCATGCCCCGCTCCCATCTCTCTCCATCTGGGAGATTTAACAGTTTATGTTTAAATTTCACAGGCGCGGGGAAGAATCAAAAATCAATCACTCCAGCGGAAGTTCTAAGGAACTCCTTTCATTGGCCTGGGGTCTTAGAGAAGGTGGGGGTTCCTCCCAGGTTAAAAGTCCCCTTCTTCCACACCCCTCTGGACTCCGTGTCTGGGTCCCTTTCCACGTACACTCTCTCGTGGAAGTTGCTTTTCCCCCTCCTAAACTCCATCTCTCTCTATTCCCTTCCACTCAGTGTGGAAGCTGCTCTCCTCTCCTGGATTCCATCTTTCTGGATTCTCTCACTCAGTGCGACAGGAGCTTTCCTTCTCTGGTTTTCCCCTCTGGGAACCCTTCTCAATCCGTGTGACAGCAGCTTTTCTTTCTCTCACTCAGTGTGAGAGTTAGCTGTTTTTCCCTCTCTCCATCTCCTTTTCTTTCTCTACCTAAAGAAATTACTTTCTGTAAACACTTTTGAGTCTGGCATTTACTCGCCCTGCACCATGGTCCCCTCTCTCATTCTTGAGAGGGAGGGGAGACCAAGAACCTGGAGAAACGTCCTCTCAGGGGAGCTTGACGGCACCCTGAATCCCTGAACCCCAATATTACATAAGTAGCTGGGATTACAGGTGTGTGCCACCATACCCGGCTAAGTTTTGTATTTTTAGTAGAGACGGGGTTTCACCATGTTGGTCAGGCTGGTCTCAAACTCCTGACCTTGTGATCCGGCCTTCCAGAGTGCTGGGATTACAGGTGTGTCACCGCGCCCGGCCAGGTCCTACCTCTTAATAGCATCAACTTGGGGTTAGGTTTTTCAGCATATGAACTTTGGCGGGGGACACACACATTTGTACCATAGCGCTTCTATTGTGTCAACAGGAAACTCATTCATTCATTCAAAGATTTCTGTGTGCCCACTATGAGCACAGTGCCGTGGCCAGCTCTTCAGTATTTCTCATCCCATCTGATACAGTTTAGATGTGTGTCTCTCCCCCAGATCTCATGTTGAAATGTAATTCCTAGTGTTGAAGGTGAGGCCTGGTGGGAGGTGACTGGCTCGTGGGAGTGGTTTAACGGTTTAGCACTATGAATGGGTTAGCACTCTGCTCTTGGTGCAGTCCTGGCAATAGTGAGTGAGTTTTTCTGGATCTGGTCATTTTCAAGTGTGTGGCATCCGCACCGCCCCGCCCCCTGCCCTGCCACCTAGGCTCCTGCTTTCACCATGTGCTGTGCCTGCTGCCCGTTCAACTTCCACCAAGACTGTAAGTTTTCCTGAGGCCACCTCGGAAGCAGATGTCGCTATGTTTCCTGCACAGCCTGCAGAATTGTGAGCCAAGTAATTGGTTTTTTTTAAATAAATTATCCAGTTTCAGGCATTTCTTTATAACAATGCAAGAATGGCCTAATACAACGTCTAATCTAAAAAATTACAAAACCGCACAGTGGATTCCATCACCCCCATTCTAAAGAGGAGGAGATGGAGGGATGAGAGAGCTGAAAGGGTGGCAGAGGGTCAGAGCCTCACCCTGGTGCTCCCGCTCTGGACCAGGGGCCCACGCACCTGCTGGTGAACGCACATACGAACAAGGGGTGGATCATTTCTACACGGTTCTGCGGCTGACAGTGTCTGAGGTGGCTCCATGATCCCGCCTCCTGGCAGGCATGGTCTTGTGCCTACCCCGGGAGTAACTTCCTTCTAACAGAATGCAGCAACACTGAAGATGTCACACTGTGATTAGATTACAAAAGACTAGGATCTTACCCTTGCTGGCTTTGGTGCAGGAAGCTGCCACCACGGAAGGCTCACGCAGCAAGGAACCAAAGTTGGCCTCCAACCGAGAGACAGTCGAGATCTGGGGCCTCGGTCCAACAGCCAGAGAAACTGGTCCTGGCAAAGAGCACAGGAGTGAGCTTGGACGGGCAGCCCCACCCAGCGGGACCTCGGATGAGCCCACGGTCCTGGCAGACACCTTGACGGCAACCTCGGGAGACACCCGGAAGCAGAGCTGGATGGGGGTGTAGCTCGCTTCTTCAGTGCCCCACTACTCAAACCTCTAGGGGAGCACACAGACGGGCAGGCTGTGGGGCTCCGACCTCTGACAACAGTGTCTAGGGGTGAATGTTTACAGCTTTTGAAGCCCCAGGGGCGTGTGTTACAGGGTGCTCTTTCAGTTTTGCCATGGCTTGTGTTGACCAGCTCAATTAGACCCTCGACTTTGTTCCAAGGACAGAGCTTTCTGTATCCAGGTTCTTGCCTTGGTGTACCAGAAGAATCAGAGAATGAATGCAAGGTTTTATTGAGTGGAAGTAGCTCTCAGCAGATAGGGGAGCCAGAAGAGACGGTTTTCCCTTGGAGTTGGGTGCTCAGTGGCCCGGGCTCTCCTCTGACTGCCCCTGCCAAACTCTGTGTCATTCTGCCAGGGTCGGTGGCCTGCCAGCCTGCCGGCATCTGTCAGTGTGCTCCCCTTGACGTCCAGCCACTTGAATCTTCTCCAGCCAATCTGCTTCTCTGGGTGACATCCAGTCACTTGTGTGTCTGTCTGCCTGTAGAGTGTCGGGGGATTTTACAGGCACAGAATGGGGCCATGGCAGGCCAGGGTGGTCTTGGGAAAGGCAACATTTAGGCAGGAAAACAAAAATGCCTGTCTTCACCTAGGTCCGTGGGGGTGGAGCCCTAGCCAGAAACCACGCCCTCCTCTACCCAGCACTTTCCTTCCCCCTTGGCATCATTTAAAGGGACCACACTCTTCCCTTCCCAGCACTCCCTTATCAGTGATCAGTGATTTGTCACTGACTGGTGGAAAGCGAATACCTCTTCCTCATGTAGTGACTGCAAATGCATTGCCTCCTGTATTTCTTGTTTCCCACTGGAGGGTTCAGTGAACAGATGAGGGCATCCCCCCTCTGGCCGGGAGGGGCAGGGCATTGGCCCCTCAGCTATCCCTGCCTTGAGTATACAGTGCCAAACAGCCCTCTTGCCCCTCTGCTCTGCCGTCACACATCTGGGGCCAGAGGAAGGCGCGCTAGCTGCAGGGGAATGCCAGTTTCCCCAGTGCTAGTAGCGCTTCAATTTGAAACCTCAGTGAACAAAAATAGACATCCCATTGAAGGACATCAAGCCTTTAAAGAGGAAGGCCGGGGGTGGGAACAGGCTTGACTTTAGACTACAGACATTCCAGGAACTTCAGGACGTTCCCACGATACTGACTGCATTTGTTAAAAATACCTTTAATACCAAAAATTACAAAGAGTGCAACTAATCCTGTTTCCTGAAGCCAAGAAAAACACACCCGAGTCAAACACAATGTATGGCCGAAGAGAGAGATTTCCATTAAAAGGGAAATGTGCAGCTGCCCCACAGGCAAGGCCGGCACCCAACGACACAGGCATAGCCCCTGCACCCCAGCAGCCACGGCGGAAAACGGGCTTGGTGGCCCCCAGGCTTGGTGCCTCCAGGGGTTTCTCAGAGGTCCACGCCTTCCATCCACAAACTCCAGCCCAAGCAGGCTGTGTTGATTCCTAGCAGGACTCTTGTCTGGGCAAGGTGGCCAGAAACATGCCAGGAGGGGCCACTCCATCTTCTGTACCCAGAGAGGACGGCAAATTGCTCATCTAGAGTGGGACCCAGAACTGGGGGCAGGGCCAGGTGGCTGCAGAGTCACAGGCAAAGGAAGCAGGGAGTCCCAGGTGGCAGAGACAGCTGTGGACTGGGTGTGACTTTCACCGAGGCCTCTTGTGACACCCTCCAGAGCGCTGTGAGGGGCTGCTCAGCTCATCTCTCAATCCAAAATGGTGAGGCCCAGGGAATTGCATGGGTATCCAGGCAGCAGTGCCGCCCTCAAGAGGTGAGCAAATGCTGAACCCCGGGCGGCCATCCTCTGGCCCCTCCCTGTCTTCACTCCAGCGGTGATGTCTACATGCTTTCAGGTGCCCCGAGGGTGCTCCCCCGGCCCTCCCTCTGAAGCAACTTTCAGGGGAGAACTTGCCTGGGCCCTCCTCCTGCTGCCAACCCTCAGCTTCAGGCCAGGTCTCTGGCTGGTCTGGAGATAAGGGTGCACCTGCGAGTGACCCAGGGTGACACTTGTGGCTACTGTGCCAGAGAGCGCAGGAGTGGCAGGTTGGTTGGCATTCACAGGACCAGCAGGGGCAGCCTGCACGCCAGCATTCCAGAGGCTCCCTGAAGGCCCCAGGGCCAGGCCTCCCTCCATTCTGCCAGCCCAGCTTCTCCCAGGGTGTCAGGCCTGGGTGTGCCAGCTCCCTCTGGGCCTGCGAACCCCCCACAGCCCCCTCCCACCTCACTGAGCCTGAATTTTACTTTTAAAAAAGTTTTAATAGACTTTATTTTTTAGAGGCGTTTCAGGTTCATAGCAAAACTGAGCAGAAGTTACAGAGGTGTCCCCTATGTTCCCCTCCCACGGCACAGCCTCCCCGCCGCTGTCAGCACCCCCCACAGAGGGGCACACTTGCTAAATCCGTGAAGCCAGGTCAATGCAGCCTAGCACCCAGAGTCCCTAGTGCATACTAGGGTTCATTCTGGATGCTGCACTGTGTGTGAATTCAGACAAATGTATAATGACATGTCCACCGTTACAGAATCACGCAGAGCAGTTTCCCTGCCTGGAAAACCCTCCCTGCTCCACACATTCACCCCTCTCCTACAACCCCTGGGAGCCACTGATGTTTTTATGGGACCCACCGATTTTTTTTTTTTTTTAAAGACAGAGTCTCGCTCTGTTGCCCAGACTGGAGCACAGTGTTACGATCTCGGCTCACAATATCCACCTCCTGGGTTCAAGCAATTCTTGTGCCTCAGCCTGAGGAGTAGCTAGGATTACAGGTGCCCCCGCCTTCCCCCACCACACCTGGCTAATTTTTGTATTTTCAGTAGAGATGGGGTTTTACCATGTTGCCCAGGCTAGTCTCAAACTCCTGGCCTCAAGCGATCCACCTGCCTCGGCCTCCCAAAGTGTTGGGATTACAGGCATGAGCCACCGTGCCCAGCTGGGAGCCGCTGATCGTTTTCCAGTCTCCATGGTTTGGCTGTTTTCAGACAGTCATAGAGCTGGTGTTGTACAGTATGTAGCCTCTTCAGACCGGAGTCTTCCACTTAGTACAATGCATTTAAGTTTCCTCCAAGCCTTTTCATGGCTTGATGGCTGTTTCTCTTTAGCATTGACTAATATTCTGTTGTCTAGATGTATCACGGTTTATTTATCCACCCCCCACCCACCGAAGTGGTTGTTTCCGAGTTTTGGCAATTGTAAATAAAGGTGCTATAAACATCTGTGTGCAGGTTTCTGTGTGAACTGAAGTTTTCAGTTCATTTGGGCAAATGGCAAGGAGTGCGATTGCTGGATCATATGGTAAAAGTACGTTTCGTTTTGTAAAAAACTGTCAAAGGTCTTCCAAAATGGCTGCACCACTGTCTCTCCTCACCAGTCATGAATGAGAGAGCTCTTGTTGCTCCATGCACGTTTACATTTTAAAGCAATATTTTTTTTTTTAGTATAAAATGTCTTCTTTATAGAAAAGTTGAAAACCAAAAGGAAAGCATAAAAAATAAAATGAAAATTATTAGTGATCCCCTGACTCCTTCATTTATTAAGCAAATAGCTGCCTGTCTACCATGTGAGGCAGGCTTTAGGGGCCGGGCTGCCGCGGCCACCAGCACACACAGCTCTGTCCCTGAGGGACCTGTCTTCACAGGGAGGAGATCTACTGACCTCAATACGCAAATAAGTCATTGCTACAACCCGTGGTGGAGCGTGGGGATGGGGACAAGCGCCAGGAGAAAAGAAAGCAGGGGAGGGGAGGCGGAGTCCCAGGGGGAAGGAGAGGGGAGGGGGCACAGTAGGCCGCTGGCAGATGCAGGAGCTGGGGGATGCTCTGTACAAAACGAGTGCATTTTCCAGAACTGCGCGGTTACTGGCTGCGGACTGCTCCAGGTCTGTACTGACCGATCTCCCATAGTGTGGTAAACGCCCACCCCCAGCCCATCCACTCTCAGGCCCTACAATGTGACGCAGCACAGGAGCCAGGCATGGCTGGACAAGGTGGACCCCCATGCATCTGAGGGCCAGCCTGCGCCCTAATTAGGGATCTCCAAACTTGAGCCTGGAGAAGTCTAAGAAAATTGACCTGGGGGTGAGGGGAAGGGGGTTGGGGGGAAGGAGAATAGAGCAGAGAGGGAAGAGAGGCTATGTAACAGACAGAGACAGAGAGAGAGACCACGGAGCGGGAGGAGGGCTCAGGGCCAGGGCAGCTGCCCCAGCTCCAAGGGCTGCAGCTCAGCCCAGACCATACATCCTGAAAGCTGGTCCCGTGCCACCCCGGCCACACGCTTCCTGCTCTGCTGCAGTGTGACCTTAAACCGTGGCACGGCCATCTGTGGGATGCAGCCAGTGCCCTGCTGGTGGGTGTGGGGCGGTTTCCAGGATCTGGCAGTGCTAGATGACAAAGCAGTGAGCATCCTCACCGACAACTCGAGCGTTTCCGCGGCTGCAGCGCCTGCTGGACCCAGCGTGGGCACTTCTTGGCGTGATTCCACGTTGTCTTCATCTTAATCATCTCTAGTTTTTCCAAATTTCATCATTCTCATTTCTAAAGTGGTAAAATCAGAATATCCTGTATTTTTGTTCAAAGAGAACAAAATCATTTAGAAGTGAGTTAGCGGGTCAGGCGTGGATGGCTCATTCCTGTAATCCCAGCACTTTGGGAAGCCGAGGCAGGTGAGTCACCTGAGGCCAGGAGTTCGAGACCAGCCTGGCCAACATGGCGAAACCCTGTCTCTAATAAAAATACAAAAAAAAATTAGCTGGATGTGGTGGTGCATGCTTGTAGTCCCAGCTACTCGGGAGGCTGAAGCAGGAGAATAGCTTGAACCTGGGAGGCAGAGGTTGCAGTCAGCCAAGATCACACCACTGCACTCCAGCCTGGGTGACAGAGCAAGACTTGATCTCGAAAAAAAAACAAATAAATGGGTTAGTGGAGAAAATATCTTTGAGGGTGCACTTGCAATCAGCCACTTTTCAATGAGAATTTTGAAAGACATATATATACACTCACATACACACACACACACACATACTATATATATTCATATATACACACATACATATACTATATCTACTCATATCTATGAGTAGGAGAGAAAATATTAAGGAACCCCCATATACTCATCAGCTAGATTTAAAATTATCAACATTTTGTTTTATCTGCTTCATCTCTCTTTTTTCTTTGTCTAAAGTATTTCCAGCATCGGCCAGACACATTTGATCTCTAAATATTTTGAGATACATGAAAAGATAAGAATTTTAAAATCTCAACCCATTATACTGTCATCACACCTGACAAAATAAAAAACACTGAAACACGTTTTCCACCATCCAGCATCAGCCCACGTCAGTGGCTCCCCGGGCGACTCTCCCTTGGGCTGTGACATTCTAAGTCTGTTGCCCCATTTCACTCCGGGACCAGAGGGGCCACTCCCAGTCCGTGAGCAGGAAATTCTGAAGCAGCAGCAGAGGCTGCCCCCATGTGGCTCATCTGCCCCGTGAGGGAGGAAGGCTACCCCTCAACAGGACAGGGGGCAGCGGGCAGGGGTGGGAGGGGGGAAACTTTGCCCCACCAGGCGGAAATACATTCCAGCAAATCTACTCATAACTAAAAAGGTATTTATTTTACTTTGAAAGAAGAGTTTAAGAAGAAATAGAAAATATTTTAACCTAACCATTTTTTATGTCGCTGATCTTTTATTTATAAAGAGGCTGGTTGCAATGGCTCACGCCTATAGTCCCGGGTCTTTGGGAGGCCGAGGTGGGAGGATCACTTGGGTCCAGGAGCTCAAGACCAGCCTGGGCGACAGGGCAAGACCCCACCTCTATTAAAAAAATTTTTTTTAATTAACTGGGTGTGGTGGTGTATGCCTGTAGCCCCAGATACTCATGGAAACAGACTCAAGTGAACCTCCTGCTTTGGCCTCTCAAAGCATTGAGATTCCCGGGGAGAGCCACCCCTAAGAGGAGTGGAATTGCTGGGTCTCATCGCGATAACTCAGTGCTGAGCTTTTTGAGGAACTGCCAAACTGTTTCCCACAGCAGCTGCGTCATTTTATATTCTCATCAGCAACGCATGAGGGTTCCAACATTTTCACATCCTTGCCAATACTTATTATTGTAATATCTTTTTGATTATAGCCATCATCCTAGGGGGTATCTCATTGTGGCTTTGATTTGCATTTCCTGGATGGCTAATGACATTGAGCATCTTTTCATGTGCTTATTGGCCATTTGCATGTCTTTGGAGAAATGCCTATTCAAGTTCTTTGTGCATTTTTTTTTTTTTTCAGACAGGGTCCTACTCCCATCGCCCAAGCTGGCGTGCATTGATGGCATCACGGCTCACTGCAGCCTCCACTTTCTAGGCTCAGGTGATTCTCTTATCTCAGCCTCCTAAGTAGCTGGGACTACAGGTGTGTGCCATCACACCCAGCTACTTCTGATATTTTTAGTTAGAGACGGGGTTTCATCATGCCTCCCAGGCTGGTCCTGAACTCCTGGGCTCAAGTGATCCTCCCACCTCAGCCTCCCAAAGTGCTGGGATCACAGATCTGAGCCACTGTGCCCAGCTCCTTTGTACATTTTTAAATTGTGTTGTCTTTTTTATTATTGAGTTGCAGAAGTTATTTTTGTATTCTAGATACAAGTTCCATCAGGGACTTACAGATGTATGATCTGCAAATATTTTCTCCCATTCTTTGTGTTGTTTTTTTCACTTCTTGACAGCGTCCCTTGAAGCACAAAAGTATTTTACATTTATTGATTTAATGAATACATTGATTTTTTAAAAATTTATTCATTTAATAATTTATCATTTATTTTTTTATTTGCTTGCTTATGCTTTCGGTGTCATATCTCAGAAACCATTGCCAAATCCAAGGTCATGAAGATTAATACCTCTATTTTCTTCTAAGATTTTTATAGTTTTAGTTCTTACACTTAGTCTTTGATCGATTCTGAGCTAATTTTTGTATGTGGCTTCATTCTTTTGCGTGTGGATATATCCAGTTGTCTCAGCACAAGTGTTGAAAAGAATAATCTTTCCCCCATTAAATTGTTTTGGCACCCTTATAAAAAATCAATTAGCCATAAATTTGAGGGTCTATTTCTAGATTCTAAATTCCATTCCATTCATATGTCTTTTTTTTTTTTTTTTTTTTTGAGATGAAGTCTCACTCTGTCTCCCAGGCCGGAGTTCAGTGGCACAATCTCGGCTCACTGCAACCTTTGCCTCCTGAGTTCAAGCAATTCTCCAGCCTCAGCCTCCTGAGTAGCTGGGATTACAGGCGTGAGCTATAACACCCGGCTAATTTTTGTATTTTTAGTGAAGATGAGGTTTCTTTCTTTTTCTTTTTTTTTTTTTTTTTTTTTGAGACAGAGTTTTGTTCTTGTCACCCAGGCTGGAGTGCAATGGCACAATCTTGGCTCACTGCAATCTCTGCCTCCCAGTTCAAGCGATTCAGCCTTCCGAGTAGCTGGGACTATATACGCATATGCCATGACATCGGGCTAAGTTTTTAATTTTTAGTAGAGACCCGGTTTCGCCATGTTGGCCAGGCTGGTCTCGAACTCCTGACCTCAAGTGATCCCCCCCGACACCTTGGCCTCCCAAAGTGCCGGGATTACAGGTGTGGGCCACCACGCCCAGCCTATGCCAGTGCCACACTATCTCCCTCGCTAGAGCTTTGTAGCAAGTTTTGAAATCAGCAAGTGTGAGTCCTCGACATTGCTCTGTTTTGTTTTTTTTTTTCCAAGATTGTTTTTGTTATTCTGGATCCCTTACATTTCCATATTAATTTTAAGAACAGCTTGCCAATTTCTGCAGATAAGTCAGATGGCACCGAATCTGGAGATCAACGGGGAGTATTGCATTATTACAGCTGATCCTTGAATGACCCGGGTTTGAACTACACAGGTCCACATACGAACACATTTTCTTCTGCCTCTGCCACCCCTGAGACAGCAAGGCCAACCCACCCTTTCTTCTCCTCCTCAGACTCCTCAGCGTGAAGACGAGGATGAAGGTGTGTAGGATGATCCACTTTCACTTAGTGAATAGGAAGTATATGTTATCTTCCTATAATGTTCTTAATAACATTTTATTTTCTCTAGTTTATTGTCAGCATACAGTAGACAATACATATAACATACAAAATACGTGTTAATTGACTGTTTATGTTTTTGGTAAGGCTTTCAGGAAACAGTAGGCTACTCATAGTTAAGTTTTTTGGGAGTCAAAAGTTACATGTGGATTTTCAACTGTGCCCTGAACTGCCACCATCATTCAAAGGTCTACCATGTATCTTCTTTTTTTAAATTTTTTGAGACACAGTCTCACTCTGTTGCCCAGGTTGATGTGCAGTAGCACAATCTCAGCTCACTGCAACCTCTGCCTTAGATCTCAAGCAATTTCCGGTTTCAGTCTGCAGGGCAGCTGGGAATACAGGTGCTCTCCAACATGCCCAACTAATTTTGTATTTTTAGTAGAGATGGGGTTTTACCATGTTGGTCAGGCTGGTCTCGAACTCCTGACCTCAAGTGAACCCCCTACCTCTGCCTCCCAGTGCTGGGATTATAGTCATGAGCCACCGTGCCCAGCCAGCTATATATCTTCTAATCCACAAACACAGGATGTCTTCCCATTTACTTGGGTCTTCCTTAATTTCTCTCAACAATATTTTGTACACATCTTTCACTTTTTTGGTTAAATTTATCTGAAGTATTTTATTCTTTTCATGCTATTGTAATTAAATTATCTTCTTTTATTTTTACATTGGTCATTGCTATTGTATAGAAATACAATGGATTTCTTAGTATTTTCTTTATATAATATCATAACATTTCCAAATAGAAATAGTTTTATTTCTTTCTAATCTGGATGCCTTTTCTTGTCTAATTGCCCTGTTTAGAACCTCTATTACAATGCCAAATAGGGGTAGTAAGAGTGAATATCTTTGTCTTGTTCTCAATCTTAGGGGGAAAGCTTTCAGTCTTCCATCATTATGATGTTAGCTGTGGGGGGTTTTTATGGATGCCTTTTATCAGGTGGAGAAAGTTCCCTTATAATCCAAGACCCCCATATCAAGATCCTTAGGCTGGGCGTGGTGGCTCACGCCTGTAATCCAAGCACTTTGGAGGCCAAGGCAGACGGATCACCTGAGGTCGGGAGTTCAAGACCAGCCTGACCAATATGGTGAAACCCCGTCTTAATGAAAAAAAAAAAAAAAAAATTTTAATTTTTAAATTAAAAAAAAAAATATCCTTAACTTAATCGTATCTTCAAAATCCCATTTGCCATTTAAGGTAACATCTTCACAGGTTCCAGGGATTAGGACATAGACATCTTAGGAGACATTACTCCACCCGCCACAGCATACATTTTTTCATAGTATCCCTTATGGTCATCTTTCTGCAATGTTGGTAGTAATGTTTCCTTTTTCATTCTTAATTTTAGTAATTTGAGTCTGACTTTTTTCTTAGTGTAGCAAAACGCTGTCAACTTTGTTGATCTTTTTTGAAAAGTCAACTTTTGGTTTTATTGATTATCATTTTCTTTTCTCTTTTGAAATTTATTTCCACTGTAATCTGTATTTTTTACTTCCTTCCACTTGCATTAGGTTTAGTTTGCTCTTCCTTTTCTAGTTTCTGAAGGTGAAACTTTATACTATTAAACTGAATTTTCCTTCTTTACTAATATAGGTGCTTATAGCCTTATATTTCTCTCTAAGCAGTATTTTAGCTGCATCCCATGAGTTTTGGTATGTTGTGTCTTATTTTTCATTAATCTCAAAGTATTTCCTAATTTCCCTTATGATTTCTTGTTTTACCCATTGGTTACTGTGTTGTTTAATTTCCATATATTTGTGAATTTCCCAAATTTCCTTCTGCTATTGATTTCTAATTTTATTCCATTGTGATTAGATAAGACATTTTCTATGATTTCAAGCATTTTAAATTTATTGAAGCCCATAACCTAATATATGGTTTATCCTGAAGATGTTTCATGTGCAATTGAAAAGGATGTGTATTATTTGCTAGTGGGTGGAGTGTTCTACAGATGTCTGTTAGGTATAGTTGGCTTATAATGTTGTTCAACTCCTCTGTTTTCGTGTTGATTTTTCTCAAATGCTTTTTCTGCATTTATTAATACGCTCATGTGTTTTTTTGAGCTCTTAAGCTCTATGACTGTCATTGTTGAATTCTTTATTTCTCTCTTTAATCTGTCAGTTTTTGCTTCATGTATCCTGGGGCTTTGTTGCTAAGTGCATATATGTTTATCACTGTTATATCTTCTTGATGAATATACCCTTTATTATTACAAAATATCCCACGTTATTTCTAGCAACAATTTTTGTCCTAAAGCCTATTTTGTCTAATATCAGTATAGGCACTCAAGCTCCTTTTTAGGTACTGTTTGCATGGTATATCATTTTCCATTCTTTTACTTTCAACATACTTGTGTCTTTAAATCTAATGTATATTTCTTGGGAGAACATATAACTGGATCTTGTTTTTACATTCATTCTGCCAATTCCTGCCTTTTAATTGGACTCTTCAAACATTTACACTTAATGTAATTACTCTTAAATAGGATCATCTGCCATTTTGTTATGTGTTTTGTACATACCTATGTCTGTTTCTCCACTTATTACTGCCTTCTTTTGCGTTATGTGTGTACATTTTGATTATCTTCAAATGACTAAGAACTAGCAATTTCTTATATATATATGAGTGTATATGTGTGTGTATAGCTGTGTCCTTCACTCATGCCACAGTAGCACAAATTACATCTTTCTACAGTGTGTGCCCATCAACCTAAACTTACAATGATTGCTTATGCAGTTGTCTTTTAAATTAGATAGAAAAAAATAGTTACAAATACAAATACATTTATACTATTTTTTATATTTACCTATGTGGTTATCTCTCCTGCAGTTCTTTCTTTCTTTATTTGGAGTTGAAATATTATTTAGTGTCCTTTGATTTCAACCTGAAAGACACCGGTCTGTACCATTTGTTGTAGGGCAGTTCTGCTAATGCTACACTCCATTTTCGTTCATTTGGGAATGTCCAAATTTCTCCTTCATGTTTGCAGGATAGTTTTGGCGGGTATAGATTCATGGTTAAGAGTGTTTGTTTTGTTGTTTTCCATTAGCACTCTGAATATGTCACTACCTTCTGGCCTCCATGGTTCCTGGTGAGAAATCAGCTGTCAATCTTACTGAGTCTCTACTAATGTGATGAGTGGCTTCTGTACTGCTGCTCTGGGATGCTGGCTTTATGAACTGTGCCTATATTTTTTTTTATCAAAAATTTTAGCCATTATTTCTTCAGATATTGTTTTACCCTTCCTCCTCTCCCTTCCTCTGGAACTCCTATTATGCATTTTTATGCTTGATTGTTGCCCAATAGGCCTCTGGAGCTCTGTTCATCTTTCTTCATCCTGTTCTTCCTGCTTTTTAGGCTCAATTATTTTCTCTCTGTTCCTTAGATAATCTCAATTGACCTCTTTAAGTGTAATGATTCTTTTTCTACCCACATAAATCTTTGTTGTTGTTTGCTTGTTTTTAGACGGAGTTTTGCTCTTGTTGCCCAAGCTGGAGTGCAATAGTGTGATCTCGGCTCACTGCAACCTCCGCCTCCTGGATTCAAGTGATTCTCCTGCCTCAGCCTCCCAAGTAGCTGAGATTATAGGCAAGTGCCACCACGCCTGGCTAATTTTTTGTATTTTTAGTAGAAACAGGGTTTCACCATGTTAGCCAGGCTGGTCTTGAACTCCGGACCTCAGGTCAGGTTTGTTTTTTGTGTGGTCACTGAAGTCTCTACTCAGTTAGCTTAATGGGCAGCTAAATGATTGGACACAATTTTTTTTAGATGCCTGGAACCAGTGTGTCTCTCAGCCTTTGCAGAGGGGCTCTGTGTATGGGTAGGAGCACACTTCCGACACTCAGCCTACTCTTTACTTCCCACTTGTGCAGAAGCTTCAAGGTTAACCAGAGGTGAGAGCTGAGATTCTCCTGAGTATGCACTGATCCATACACATGGCCTTCTAGATTCCCAAGGATGTGTCAGAGCTTGTCAAAGCCCCTATGGACATCTTATTTCCCAGCTTTTCCTTTTAAATATCTGGGTTGCCTGTTATTTGTCCCAACTGTTGTATACCACCTCAGGCAACCATGATATCCAACAATTGCCTCTGGTTGTTTTCAACAAATGCTCCTGGGGGAAACAGTTCTTTATACTGGCCATCCTCCAAGTCTGATCAAATAAAGAAAGCCTTGTGGGTGGGGTCTTTAGGGAACCACCAGAGAGGTCAAATAATGACAATTTTGTGGAAATGGGACTCTGAAAGAGTTCCAACCCTCTCTACACCTTTCAGCAGCTGCCATATGCTCATTTGCACTATAGCACTATAGCAATGGGCTGTTAGTCTCCAAGGCCATTGTGGAGCTGAGGGGAGAATGATGAGAACATTGCAGGCTAAAACACCGCACGGGTCAGGCACGGTGGCTCATACCTGTAATCCCAACATTTTGGGAGGCTGAAGCAGGAGGATTGCTTGAGGTCAGGAGATCTAGACCAGTCTGGGCAGCATAATGAGACCCCCATCTCTACAAAAAATTTAAAAATTAGCAAGGCATGGTGGCTCACACCTGCAGTCCCGGCACTTTGGGAGGCTAAGGCGGGAGGATCCCTTGAGCCCAGGAGTTCTAGGTTACAGTGAGCTATAATGTCAACTGTACTCCAGCCTGGGGGACAGAGCAAGAACCTGTCTCAAAACAAACAAAGCACCACGAAGCCAAGTGTTTTTATGGAAAGTCAGCTGTTTTTCTTGAATAAGCATTCTCTAAATATCTGTGGGCCTCTGGTTAATTTCCAGAGTTTTGAAACAGCTGATTATGATGATTTTTTTTGCCAGCATTGTCATCAATTTTCTGGAAGAGAGGATTTCCAGAGGTCCTTCCTCCACCGTTTACCTGGTGTCAGCTCTCCAGAGCCATTGCTTCCCCCTTGCTGAGACCCGATCTCAGGAGCGAATTGGCAAAAATTAAATGTTCAAGATCCTGAAGGGGCAGATCTACAGTTTGAAAGCAGATCAGGGGCTGCTCCGGGCCAGGGGTGGGGCGGGGAGTGGGGATTGCAAACAGGCACAAGAAAATGTTTTTTGGGTGAGAGAGATGTTCTAAAACTGGACTGAGGGGATGGTGGCACGACTCTGCAAATTTACTAAAAATCAATACAATGGGTGAATTTGGGGTTATATAAACAATACCTGAATAAAACTGTGAAAAAAAAAAAAGGATGGAAACCTACTCAGCCACAGGTCCTGGCATGGAGGGGCTGAGGGGCAAACCGTGAGTAGGGGGAAGTGCAAGGTGAGATGCCATCAGCCCACATGACGTGGGTGCCCCGGACACCTGCGAAGGCAGCAGAAGGCCGTGGGACCGCTCACTGCGGTGGGGGTAGACTGGGAAAGATCTATGTGTGCCCCACATACAAAAAGAAGGCAAGGCCCTGGGAAGGAATGAAAACCCTTTGAGTGAGGAAAGCTGCAGAGACAGAGCCCTGGAGGGCATCATCTCAGAGAGGGAAGGGAGATGCCCAGCCAGGGACTGAGAGGCAGGAACCCCAAGGAGAGCTGAGAGTCAGGAGAGAGCTCTCCGAGGGAGGGAGTAGTCAACACCAGTGCCATGGAGAAACCTGTCAAGTAAGGGAAGGACTCAGAGGGCCCACGTGGGCCTTGGGGACCCAAGACAGAGCTCTGTGCAGTGGAGAGGGTGAGAGATGTGGGGGGACATGGCCACATGCTGAGGCACAGGAGGTGAGGCAGGAGGGGCAGTCCAGTTGAGGGGTGGCCAGCTGCCAAGCTTGCCCTCTTTGGCAAGAACACATGTAAATCTGACCGGAAGACACCCCCGGGTGAGGGAGAGGTCCAGACACGCCCTGCCCAGCTTTCGGGTGTCCTGGTTACCTGCTTTCAGACTCACTGCCTCCCATAAAATGGGTCATGCTTTGCTGTCAGATGTCCAAGTCCAGCTTCCTTGTGCTTGGGTGACGAACCTTTCCTAGATAGTGACAGCACTGCACGTGCACCAGACCCCTGATTAGATGTGGCCTCACCTCCCCTGTGTTGACCGAACAGCTTTGCTCAAGTCCCCCGGTGGGCCAGGGATCCAGCTGAGGGGCAAATGGTCTTCCAGCTCCGAGGAGCTTGGTAACATCCTGGCCCCACCCCAGCCTGGGATTGGGCTCCTGCCAGCTCAGGCATCTGGAATCCTGCCTACAGGCTATTTTGAGAGATCTGCCTGGGATGAGGAGAGACCTCTCCTGAGATCCTCCCTCCCTTAGGACCCGGAGCAGGAGAGCGTCCTTGGGCACAGCCCTGCAGCCGAGGGCTTATGCTGACATGAGACCTATGCTGATATCAGAGGTTGGACAGTGTGTGATGCTGGCTGGATTGGGACCACAGGCCTGACCAGCTATTGCTCCAAAGGTCTAGCAGAGCCCAGCCCCACCGGGGACACAGGGTCTGCAGTGAGTTCTGGCTGGGACTGAGGGGTCCCCACCAAGATCACAGGGCTCCAGGTCTCCTCTAAGTGGCCTGGGAACCAGAAACACCACAACAGAGACACTGGGTCTTTGCAGGCTCACTGTGGGAAATGCTCCTGTGTTATAGTTGAGAATTTGGTTTATTATAATGTCACTGAGTGGGGGAGAGATGGCATGTTTGCACAATAAATATACTTGTGCAATCAGCTATTCTTAAAATATAAGCCAATAAAAATAACGTCCTTATCTTACATCACACATGCGGCAGAAGGAAGACGCCCATCATCAGAGGATTGCATCTGCACCATCTGTGGCACTTTTTCCAAAACAAGCAGGCTGCGCACCCCCCGCCCCGGCCGCCATTGCCTGCCTCACCCTGGGGGCTGATGGAAAGATCTGGATGGACTGGGCAGGGATCCACGGTTAGCAAAACACTCCTGGGACTTTTGGTGCATACCCCTAATTGGGAACCACCGGATTGAAGAGCCAAATGTAACACACCAAATACAGCGTAAAAACAGGAAAATGCTTCCTTGCCTCAAATGTGCAAGCATAGTCTAAGCACAGGAGCAAAGGTGATGTTATGAAGATAAGAAGCCAGAGGTCTGGCTGTGGAAAATGTACAGTTGTGAAAACCACAGACGTGCAAAGGCCAGGCTGTGACTGATAACATGCTGGAAGGCATATGACGAGGGCCTTGAAGAGCTTTCACACATCAGCACGGAAAAGGTAAACATTCCGGTACACAAATGGGCAAATGATACGAAAAAGCAATTCACGAAAGACAATTACAAACGGCCAAGCAACAGGCAAAGAGCACTCGGCCTCAGCAGGCACAAACAAATACACCTGGTTTTAAAGTGAGGTTTCAGGCAGCCACACGTGGGCCTATATAAGACTTATCTCCAAGCTTCCAAATTAAGTGAAAAAGGCTGGGTGTGGTGGTTCATGCCTGTAATCCCAGCACTGTGGGAGGCCAAGACAGGCCAATCCCTTGAGCCTAGGAGTCTGAAACCAGCCTGGCCAACACGGCTAAACTCTGTCTCTACAAAAAATATAAAATTAGCCCGGCATGGTGGCGCCCACTTGTGGTTCCAGTTACCTGGGAGGCTGAGGCAGGGGATCAGGAGGCTGAGGTAGGAGGTTTGCTTGAGCCTGGGAGACTGAGGCTGCAGTGAGCCTACACTCCAGCCTGGGTGACAGAGCGAGACCCTGTCTCAAAATAAAATAGAGTGTGGTTTCATTTTTGGCCGATTGTAATGGCAAGGTCTGTTTCTAAAGAACAGACAGGCACTGTAGCCAGGGCCTGTCTGTTTCTAAAGAACAGACAGGCACTGTAGCCAGGGCCTGTCCCTCCAGCAGGGCCCAGAGCACTTCCGGGAGCCCCTCCTTGATCTGGGATTCTCCTCCTGGTATTTATCCTTCAGGAATTTCAATAATTGAGTACAGCCATCTTGTTCCAGAATGTTCTCAATATTATGTATACCAGGAAAGAAGAAACAAGAATATATGACTAACCACGATAGAACAGTTAAATCCATTTCAGCGTCTAATGAAATGAAGGCAGTTACTCGGAGCTGTATTTTAGGAGATTATTGAATGATATGAAGAATCCTTTTAAAGGGATAAAAACAAGGATCAAAACTAAATATGGAATATTTCCATTTAAAATATGCACTTATATCTGTTTACCAAAATCCAGGAAAACTGGCTGATGCATGAACAATGATCACTGTGGTTGTGGGGGCACCAGGCTAATTTTAATTTTCTTCTGTATACTTCTCCGTGGTTTCAAAACTTTCTAAAATTATTACACTATGGGAAAAGTCAGGAAAAAGTATTATTGAAAGGATCTTTGCAGTCTTTCCCCAGGGCTCCCGGTGTGTGAGCCATGTTTCCTTAGCCTGGCTGTTCTTGGCACATCTGTCCCCAAAAGGAGGTGGGCAGAGCTGGTCAAGGCCAACGTGGGGTCCACCTCCTCAGTCCCATAGCCCCCTGAGGAGGCAGACGGCTCCTGGTCCTCACATCCTGCACACCTGCTGCTTCAGCCACGGGTAACCATGCATGAGAAGGAAGACCTGGTACTGCCGCTGCGTTGGCACTGCAGGATGGCACAGAGCGGGGCCAGGCGGGCCTGGACAAGCCCTGACCTTGGGTGCATCTGTGACCTGAGAGAGGGGGCAGCGGCTGAGCTTCAGGCAGTCAGTGCCAACACCAGGACAGCCCTATGCGTGGCACGCACTCTGATGTCATTAAAAACAAAGAAAGCCTGAAAGAGCCTGCATGCACGCTGACCAGTGTCTCACAGTCCTCCCCCAGGAATCCCACAGTGCCTCCCAGCGGACACGCCCTTACTTGGCCAATGCTGCCCCCTGTCCCCCTCCCTCCTCTCTCTCCCACCCCTCCTCCCTCTTCTCCTTCTCCCCCTCCCCCCTCGCCCCTCTCAGACCCACTGGACTGCAGCCACAACACAGCCAGGTGCTATGCCCCATGGAAAGCAGGTACCACTCCCAGCCTCCACCCCGAGGACAAGCTCTAAAGCAGCGGTCCCCAGCCTTCTTGGCACCAGGAACGGACCGGTTTTGTGGAAGATGATTTTTCCACCAATGGGGTTGGTGGGGGATGGTTTCGGGATGAAATCGTTCCACCTCTGATCATCAGACATTAGATTCTTTTAAGGAGGGCACCACCTGGATCCCTCACAGGCGGAGTTCACAAGAGGGGTGCGCTCTCGTGAGAATGAACTGCCCCATTCATTCTCACGGGAGTACAATCCTATCGTGAACTGCCCCCGTTGATCTGACATGCAGTGGAGCTCAGGTGGTAAAGCTCGCCCACCTGCTGTGAGGCCCGTTCCTAACAGGCCACAGACCCGTACCAGTCTGCAGCCCAGGGGTTGGGGACCCTGCTCTAAAGAATGGGTTTGGGGGACACTCTCTGAAGCACCACCCCTTCTCCTTTAGAGAAGCGAAGCATGGTTTTGTCCTCAGTGTCTTTCACTTTTGTGGGACTTCTGGCTGGAGGTGGAACTGCTGACTTTTCATGACCACCCATCCCGGGCATTGGTGGCTCAGAGGAACCTCCGAAGGAGCCAGTGCCCTTCGGCAGAGGAAGGAAGAGCCCTGTGAAATGAATGGGCTAGGGAGGAGCCGAGGATGCCGCCATGGCCGGAAGGGAAGGAGGGAGCCAGGAAGAAGATGCCACCTGGGATAGCAGAGATCTCAGACAATAGATGCAAATCCAGTGTTTGCTTGATTCATTTTGAGCAAATGTTTAAAATCAGTCGTATTTTCCAACTTTCAACCCATGCAGGGCTTTCGCCAGAGAAACCGTCCTCGTCACCCACAGGGCACAGCTGTTTGCCCACTGACTTGCCTCCCTCCCGCACTAATGCCACAGGTGGGAAAGCAAGGTCTCTAAGAGATATTTGCACACAAGAGATGGTGCACTACTCATAACAGCCAAGAGTGGAGGCAACCCAAGCGTCCATCGATGGATGAAAGGATGAATTAAGTGTGTGTGTGCAGACAGTGGAATATCACTCAGCCTTCAAAAGGAGGAAATTCTGGGCCAGGTGCAGTGGCTCACACCTGTTATCCCAGTGCTTTGGAGGCTAAGGTGGGAGGGTTGCAACCTATCGAGACCCTCTCTCTATAAAAATAAAATAAAATAATAAAATAAAATGTTAGCCAGGCGTGGTGGTGCGTGCCTGTAGTCCCAGCTACTGGGAAGACTGAGGCAGGAGGGGCGCTTGAGCCCAGGAGTTTGAAGCTGCAGTGAGCCATGATCCTGCCATTGCACTCCAGCCTGAGTGACAGAGTGAGACCTTGTCTCACACACACACACACACACACAAAAAAAAAAAAAAAAAAAAGGGAGGAATTCTGGAATTCTGACACATTACAACAGGGATGAACCCTGAGGTCATTGGAAATAAACTGGGGTGGGAACAGGGGGCTGGCTACACATGCTAACTCTGTTCGGGCTCTTTGGCCTCGCCATGGTCGATGGGGCAGCCCATGTTGGCACCGAGGAACTGAGTCGCAACACGCCTCCATCGCGCCTGGGGAAGTTTAACTCACAGAGGTGCCGGCACCCACAAGGGGCGGCCAGCGTCACTGAAAGACTTTGTTATCCATATTTCTGGAGAGAAGGGGCATACTTTGCGCCACCCACAAGGCCACAGGGCGTGACCCAGGTTGGGGTGGGGAAGCAGAGAGGAGCCAGGGAAAGCTGAGACCAGAGCCTTTCAAGGTGGGGCAGGGGAACAGCTCAGGACTGGCTGGTCTGAATAGCGCTGCTGGCCAGGCTATAGGTCCATCCCTAGTGCCTGCTGCCTGGCCCTGGGTGATTCAGGGCCCAGGAAATGGTGGCTTGGTTGTGACAGTTAGATAGAGGGGCTGGTTGGGATATGGACTTGGGACTGGTTGGTCTGCATGTGAATAAACAGGCTCCCAGGAAGTTGTTTATTATCTCTAGGAATTAGCTGTCTCTGGGAGGGACAGTCTCTTCCCGGCCAGCCTGGCCTCCCAAGATATCAAAATATCGTAACATATGAACAGCGCGATTAGGCCAGGTGCAGTGGCTCATGCCTGTAATTCCAGCACTTTCGAGGCCGAGATGGGAGGATGACTTGAGAACAGGAGTTCGAGACCAGCCTGAGCAACAAAGTGAGACCTCATCTCTACTAAAATAAAAAAATGAGCTGGGCTTGGTGGTACGCACCTGTAGTCTCGGCTACTCCAGAAGCTGAGTCAGGAGAATCACTGAGCCCAGGAGTCTGAGGCTGCAGGGAGCTGCATCACGCCTTTGCACTCCAGCCTGTGGCAGAGCCAGACCCTGCCTCAAAAGGAAAAAAAAGCATGATTAGTGCACACTGGCCACCAGGCCACAGCATCTGTCTGAGCACCCTGGGAGTACCCAGGAAGTAGTTCCAAACCCTCCAGGGTGACATGTGTGAACAGTAACTTGAAAACCTTTACTGGCAGGCCCTTGTGCAGACACGTGCTCTCTGATGTTGGCTGAACCGGCTCCTGTGCAGCCAAGCCTTGTCCGCTTGACTCAGGCCCCGTTGCTTCAGCTTTCTGGGCCTCAAGACCCAAGTCCATGTGCCCCATCTTTTCATTCTTTTCCCAGTTAACAGAATTCTGCTCACTGCCTCTGTAAGCCCTGCGCACCCCCAGCCCTGCCCTGCCTGGCACCCCATCAGCATCTTCCAGCTTCCTGGAGGCCTGGGGCCTCCAAGTTCCTCCTCCTTCGCATTTCACTAAGGAGGGACTTGCTGAGTTGTGGACTCCTGAAGACACCCCTGCAGGGAGAGGAGACTGGAGCTCACCAAGGCCGTGGGCAGCCTCCTGGCTGAGCGTGAGGTCAGCTCTGAGCTGGGAAAGCCTTGGCCAGCATGGCACACTGGGTAGGAACTAGTCTATGCCTCACATTCCTACGTTAGGGCCCCTTGAGAATCACAAGGTCGTCCCCTGACATGCTTAGGTTGAAAAGGAATAACTGCAAAGAGAAGAGGTTAGAGAAAGTCCTACTAGAAGTGCTGTGTCACCTTCCCATGTTCAAGAGCAGGCACCTGAGCTTCTGCTAATTCACGGAGCAAGGAGCCTGAGAGCCAGCCCATGCAGGACGCTGGTGCAGATGTCCCTGCCTGAGTGTCAGAGTGAACACTGGCACACTGCAGCCCCTGGCCACTGCCCATGGCTCCTGCTCACTGCCTCGGACTCCTCCTCACCGCCCAAGGCTCCTGCTTGCTGTCCGGGGCTGCTGCTCACTGCTCAGGACACCTGCTCACTGGCCGGGGCTCCTCCTCACTGCCTGGGGCTCCTGACCACTGCCCGGGGCTCCTCCTCCTCACTGCCCGGGGCTCCTCCTCCTCACTGCCCGGGGCTCCTCCTCCTCACTGTCCGGGGCTCTTCCTCCTCACTGCCCGGGGCTCCTCCTCCTCACTGCCCGGGGCTCCTCCTCCTCACTGCCCGGGGCTCTTGGTCACTGCCCAGTGAGCTGGACTTTGCAGACCAAGCAGGGTCTCACCGAGAGCACGCGGGGCAGGAGGGAGTGCAGCCTGGCCCTCTGGCCTCACAACCTCAATTCTGTTCAGGAGCCCTATGCCCAGCACAGCTCAGGGGTGTCAGGTTGAGGCCAGTTCAGGTGACCCCTGTCTCCTACTAGTGACTGCTGAGGGCACAGTTCTGTGATTCAGTCCTGTGCAAGGCATAGGGAATCTAGCACGGGCTTTCTAGAACGCACTCTCCATTGAAGAAGAGAGCCATGGGAAGAGATGGTCGTTTCTTCTTGGGATACTGTCACATCTGGTGTGAATACTGGAATGGCAGCTGAGGAAAGCCAGCTGAGGATAGCAGAGCAGAGACAGGAAGATACCCTGGCTCTTGATGTCATCATGGGTCCAAGGAGTCAGGGGCCTCCAACGCTGGGCTTCCGGAATGTGAGACCTAAACACCCTTGCTGTGTGAGCGGGAGGCGGGGGTGTTGGGGGGGGTGGGGGGGGGGGTGTTCCTTCTGTTGCCACGGGCAACCAAGCCTACATAGCAGACCTGAGAAACAGATTCCCTGAGCCCAAGTCACAGGTTGTGCAGGAGCCTGGCTAAAGACAGAAGCATGAAGCAGGGCAAGGCGGGACCCAGAAAGACCGGGGATCATGCTCTTTGGGAATCAGAATCTCCAGAGGCCTGAGTGTTGGCTCAGGTGGGAGGACCCTCAGAGCCCTGGGGCTGTGGGGTCAGAGGTCACAGAGAGCAGGGACAGGATACAGGAACTGAAGGTGGCCTGGAACTCCCGGGACAGGGCCTGGATGTGCATGGACAGAGGAACGGGAGGTCAGAGCCCAGGGCATCCTTCTAAGGCTGAGACTTGAGTCGGTTTGTAGGTGAAAGTGATTTCAGCTGTGAGAGATGAGGCACAGGAGGTCGGTGCTTGTGCTTTGAGACTCACGGGCGGAGAGACTGGCCTGGGTGCTCCTTCACTGGACCCGAAGCTGCCAGAGGGATCCGGTGAAGAAGGGAAGAAGCTTGGTCCTTCATTCTTTCCTGGGCGTCTGTACTTGCCTGTTCTAGAGGAAGGATCAGGAACCGTTTTCTGTGCAGGCCAGAGAGTATGTATTTCAGACCTTTCAGGAGGAGAGGCAAAACTGGAGATGCTATGTAGGTACTTACATCACAAGGGAGAAACAAATTTCCGCAAAATTTTCATTGACAAAATTCAAATATAATAACAGTACAGTTTTTCATAATATAGGTCTACTACTGAGAAGAGTGGA